>CM068373.1:164023629-165223629 GCA_034769895.1 Magicicada septendecula | reverse complement strand
GCATTGCATTGGAATTGGAGTTGGACAGCAGTGCAGACTGAGAGCTCGCGGTCATTGGCTCATATATCGGTCTTACCGAAATATCGTAATATATCGATATACAGTATTTCAAGCAATATATCGGATATATCGATATAGCTGTTACGATATATCGGAAGACGGATATACCGATATACCAGTCAATGTTGGCATCCCTAGTGATACGTGATTAGGCATGGCAACGATATATCGAAAGTTGAAATTTATCGATATATTTCTAAATATATCGATATATTTTTTATCGATATACGTTATTTATATATTTTTGGATTATATGGATACATGTCTAAAAACGCGATATATATCGTTTTTTGTTATTGATTTAAAAAATGTAAAACACTAAATTCGCTTCTCCTAAAATGATGTTTTAATAAGGTTGTAACAAATATTGTGTTTTACTACTTTAACCCTCTAACGGTAAAGTGGACTTTTACGCATGCAATGTAAGGTCTCGAAACGCCGCAATGTTATTCTTCATTGGATCTCTCGTAGTTTTGTAGTCAAATCGTAAGTTCTGGATTAGAAAAGAGAATCTTTTCTGTGACATTGAACAGAGAAATACAACCGGTCTATAGATTACAGAAAACATATCATCAAGACATAAACCAGAGTTCTTCAAAACACCGCTCATATACAACAGCCCAAAAAGGTCTCTTATTTCTATCAGGTTTGTGGGAGATGTAAACCACTGTACAGATTGGTATTTGATCTTCGATCTTTCTATTTCACTGTTAGTGTGGAGAACAATTTTTTCCAGCATCTCATCGGTTACAAATAAAGAAAACTATTGTACCTTATCAACGATCCCTCGAGCATCACCTTTTGGTCCGGGCAGGTTTGTGATAACATTTAAAGATGAGGTTTGTGAAAATTTGGAGCGTACCGGTTTGTTCCTGCAGATGGTTTCTTCGTCTTTCCCAATTCAAAAATCCTGTCATCATCAGTGTTTTCTTAGGCAGTGTTGCAAGGACAATCAGTCCTCTTTTCCCCACATGGCTACTCAAAATTTCTCCACTTTGCTATCAAAATCCCCACTGCCACAAATGCGTGTGCTTTATGCAAAGTGTCACCACATTTTATAGAGTCTGAGAGTATTCTAAATGTTTGTGCATTATTACAAGAATGAATTAAATATTAAAAACTTGTTTGAAATACAATACAAAAAATCTTCAGCACTGCTACAATCCTGTGTCCCTTCAGCTAAGTCGAACTCGTCATCTTCGTTATCGCTGTCTATAAGAATGTTATCTTCAGTCTCGGAAACTTCTTTGTCAAAATCTTCTTCTTCTAAGTCTGAGTCTTCTTCTTCTTCATGCCTTTGAAACTCTGCTAATATTTTTTCAGCAGTGTACAATATTTTGTTACAAGCCATTATGCAAAAAATAAAAAATGAATAGAAAATCTAAATTCAATGAAAAAAGTCACAGTAATTAGAGTAAATTGTATTCTATTGTCCACTCAATTGTACTGTCTGGCTCTTACACGTGTTAGTATTGCTATGATGCCAGAGCAATGTCAACCATATACTACTACGCTTTTTTTGTGAATCGTAACATGTACACGAAGTGTAGACATTCCAAAATATACGATTGTTGATGTCTAGGCTAGACTTTGGAGAAACAAGAGAGAACCTGGTTACAAAATTACAAAACAATGGCAAGTGTTGTGTTCATGTTTAGTCTACAAAACAAGACTAAATATTAGTTACAGTACTACGTATGTATAAAGTTCACAATCCATGCATTCTTACGAAACTGCAAAAAATATATATGAAGCGTTGAAAAATTTTAAAGCATTTTTGGAAAGGTCGGGTCGCATCCGACCCGAAAAGAGAAATGCCCGGAAAAAATACACAGTGATCGAGGAACAATTACCTGGAAACTGGGGTTATTCCTATGCCTTCCCTATGAATGACTGAGACGGTATCTTAGTGTTAAACCGTTTGGAGAAAAGTTAGAATGGAGAGATGTTCGGAAAAATTGAGCATGGGTCGGATCCGACCCGCACCTTACCATTACAGGGTTAATAATGAGATTAATTTATTACTATCTGCTATAAACAACGTCGGGATTTTTTGTCGTGCTCGTGCAACGCTGCATTGCATTGGAATTGCAGTTGGACAGCAGTGCAGACTGAGAGATTGCGGTCATTGGCTCATATATCGGTCTTACCGAAATATCGTAATATATCGATATACCAATCAATGTTGCCATCCCTAGAGATATGTGATTAGGGATGGCAACGATATATTGAAAGTTGAAATTTATCGATATATTTCTAAATATATCGATATATTTTTTAACGATATAAGTTATTTATATATTTTTGGATTATATGGATACATGTCTAAAAACGCGATATATATCGTTTTTTGTTATTGATTTAAAAAATGTAAAACTCTAAATTCACTTCTCTTAAAATGATGTTTTAATAAGGTTGTAACAAATATTGTGTTTTACTACTTTAACACTCTAACGGTAAAGTGGACTTTTACGCATGCAAGGAAAGGTCTCGAAACGCCGCAATGTTATTCTTCATTGGATCTCTCGTAGTTTTGTCGTCAAATCGTAAGTTCTGGATTAGAAAAGAGAATCTTTTCTGTGACATTGAACAGCGAAATACAACCGGTCCATAGATTACAGAAAACATATCATCAAGACATAAATCAAAGTTCTTCAAAACAACGCTCATATACAACAGCCCAATAAGAGCTCTTATCTCTATCAGTTTTGTGGGAGATGTAAACCACTGTACAGATTGGTATTTGATCTTCGATCTTTCTATTTCACTGTTAGTGAGGAGGAGAATTTTTTCCAGCATCTCATCGGTTACAAATAAAGAAAACAATTGTACCTCATCAACGATCCCTCGAGCATCGCCTTTAGGTCCGGGCAGGTGTGTGATTACATTTAAAGATGAGGTTCGTGAAAATTTGGAGCGTACCGGTTTGTTCCTCCGGATGGTTTCTTCGTCTTTCCCAATTCAAAAATCCTGTCATCATCAGTGTTTTCATAGGCAGTGTTGCCAGGTCAATCAATCCTCTTTTCCCCACATGGCTACTCAAAATTTCTCCACTTTGCTATCAAATTCCCCACTGCCACAAATGCGTGTGCTTTATGCAAAGTGTCACCACATTTTATAGAGTCTGAGAGTATTCTAAATGTTTAAACATTATTACAAGAATGACTTAAATATTAAAAACTTGTTTGAAGTACAATAAACAAATCATCAGCACTGCTACAATCCTGTGTCCCCTCAGCTAAGTCGAACTCGTCATCTTCGTTATCGCTATCTATAAGAATGTTATCTTCAGTCTCGGAAACTTCTTTGTCAAAATCTTCTTCTTCTAAGTCTGAGTCTTCTTCTTCTTCATGCCTTTGAAACTCTGCTAATATTTTTTCAGCAGTGTACAATATTTTGTTACAAGCCATTATGCAAAAAATAAAAAATGAATAGAAAATCTAAATTCAATGAAAAAAGTCACAGTAATTAGAGTAAATTGTATTCTATTGTCCACTCAATTGTACTGTCTGGCTCTTACACGTGTTAGTATTGCTATGATGCCAGAGCAATGTCAACCATATACTACTACGCTTTTTTTGTGAATCGTAACATGTACACGAAGTGTAGACATTCCAAAATATACGATTGTTGATGTCTAGGCTAGACTTTGGAGAAACAAGAGAGAAACTGGTTACAAAATTACAAAACAATGGCAAGTGTTGTGTTCATGTTTAGTCTACAAAACAAGACTAAATATTAGTTACAGTACTACGTATGTATAAAGTTCACAAGCCATGCATTCTTACGAAACGGCAAAAAATATATATGAAGCGTTGAAAAATATTAAAGCATTTTTGGAAAGGTCGGGTCGTATCCGAACCGAAAAGAGAAGTGCCCGGAACAAACACACAGTGATCGAGGAGCAATTACCTGGAAACTGGGGTTATTCCTATGCCTTCCCTATGAATGACTGAGAGGGTATCTTAGTGTTAAACCGTTTGGAGAAAAGTCAGAATGGAGAGATTTTCGGAAAAATTGAGCAAGGGGCGCATCCGACCCGCACCTTACCATTAGAGGGTTAATAATGAGATTAATTTATTACTATCTGCTATAAACAACGTCGGGATTTTTTGTCGTGCTCGTGTAACACTGCATTGCATTGGAATTGGAGTTGGACAGCAGTGCAGACTGAGAGCTCGCGGTCATTGGCTCATATATCGGTCTTACCGAAATATCGTAATATATCGATATATTTCAAGCAATATATCGGATATATCGATATAGCTGTTACGATATATCGGAAGACCGATATACCAGTCAATGTTGCCATCCCTAGTGATACGTGATTAGGCATGGCAACGATATATCGAAAGTTGAAATTTATCGATATATTTCTAAATATATCGATATATTTTTTATCGATATACGTTATTTATATATTTTTGGATTATATGGATACATTTCGAAAAACGCGATATATATCGTTTTTTGTTATTGATTTAAAAAATGTAAAACTCTAAATTCACTTCTCTTAAAATGATGTTTTAATAAGGTTGTAACAAATATTGTGTTTTACTACTTTAACACTCTAACGGTAAAGTGGACTTTTACGCATGCAAGGAAAGGTCTCGAAACGCCGCAATGTTATTCTTCATTGGATCTCTCGTAGTTTTGTCGTCAAATCGTAAGTTCTGGATTAGAAAAGAGAATCTGTTCTGTGGCATTGAACAGCGAAATACAGCCGGTCCATACATTACAGAAAACATATCATCAAGACATAAACCAGAGTTCTTCAAAACACCGCTCATATACAACAGCCCAATAAGAACTCTTATCTCTATCAGGTTTGTGGGAGATGTCAACCACTGTACAGATTGGTATTTGATCTTCGATCTTTCTATTTCACTGTTAGTGTGGAGAACAATTTTTTCCAGCATCTCATCGGTTACAAATAAAGAAAACAATTGTACCTCAACAACGATCCCTCGAGCATCGCCTTTTGGTCCGGGCAGGTGTGTGATAACATTAAAAATGAGGTTCGTGAAAATTTGGAGCGTACCGGTTTTTTCCTCCAGATGGTTTCTTCGTCTTTCCCAATTCAAAAATCCTGTCATCATCAGTGTTTTCATAGGCAGTGTTGCCAGGTCAATCAATCCTCTTTTCCCCACATGGCTACTCAAAATTTCTCCACTTTGCTATCAAATTCCCCACTGCCACAAATGCGTGTGCTTTATGCAAAGTGTCACCACATTTTATAGAGTCTGAGAGTATTCTAAATGTTTAAACATTATTACAAGAATGACTTAAATATTAAAAACTTGTTTGAAGTACAATAAACAAATCATCAGCACTGCTACAATCCTGTGTCCCCTCAGCTAAGTCGAACTCGTCATCTTCGTTATCGCTATCTATAAGAATGTTATCTTCAGTCTCGGAAACTTCTTTGTCAAAATCTTCTTCTTCTAAGTCTGAGTCTTCTTCTTCTTCATGCCTTTGAAACTCTGCTAATATTTTTTCAGCAGTGTACAATATTTTGTTACAAGCCATTATGCAAAAAATAAAAAATGAATAGAAAATCTAAATTCAATGAAAAAAGTCACAGTAATTAGAGTAAATTGTATTCTATTGTCCACTCAATTGTACTGTCTGGCTCTTACACGTGTTAGTATTGCTATGATGCCAGAGCAATGTCAACCATATACTACTACGCTTTTTTTGTGAATCGTAACATGTACACGAAGTGTAGACATTCCAAAATATACGATTGTTGATGTCTAGGCTAGACTTTGGAGAAACAAGAGAGAAACTGGTTACAAAATTACAAAACAATGGCAAGTGTTGTGTTCATGTTTAGTCTACAAAACAAGACTAAATATTAGTTACAGTACTACGTATGTATAAAGTTCACAAGCCATGCATTCTTACGAAACTGCAAAAAATATATAGGAAGGGTTGAAAAATTTTAAAGCATTTTTGGAAAGGTCGGGTCGCATCCGACCCGAAAAGAGAAGTGCCCGGGAAAACACACAGTGATCGAGGAACAATTACCTGGAAACTGGGGTTATTCCTATGCCTTCCCTATGAATGACTGAGAGGGTATCTTAGTGTTAAACCGTTTGGAGAAAAGTTAGAACGGAGAGATATTCGGAACAATTGCGCATGTGTCAGATCCGACCCGCACCTTACCATTAGGGGGTTATTAATGAGATTCATTTATTACTATCTGCTATAAACAACGTCGGGATTTTTTGTCGTGCTCGTGCAACACTGCATTGCATTGGAATTGGAGTTGGACAGCAGTGCAGACTGAGAGCTTGCGGTCATTGGCTCATATATCGGTCTTACCGAAATATCGTAATATATCGATATATTTCAAGTAATATATCGGATATATCGATATAGCTGTTACGATATATCGGAAGACTGATATGTCGATATACCAGTCAATGTTGCCATCCCTAGTGATACGTGATTAGGGATGGCGACGATATATCGATAGTTGAAATTTATCGATATATTTCTAAATATATCGATATATTTTTTATCGATATAAGTTATTTATATATTTTTGGATTATATGGATACATGTCTAAAAAAATGATATATATCGTTTTTTGTTATTGATTTAAAAAATATAAAACACTAAATTCACTTCTCTTAAAATGATGTTTTAATAAGGTTGTAACAAATATTGTGTTTTACTACTTTAACACTCTAACGGTAAAGTGGACTTTTACGCATGCAAGGAAAGGTCTCGAAACGCCGCAATGTTATTCTTCATTGGATCTCTCGTAGTTTTGTCGTCAAATCGTAAGTTCTGGATTAGAAAAGAGAATCTGATCTGTGACATTGAACAGCGAAATACAGCCGGTCCATACATTACAGAAAACATATCATCAAGACATAAACCAGAGTTCTTCAAAACACCGCTCATATACAACAGCCCAATAAGAGCTCTTATCTCTATCAGGTTTGTGGGAGATGTAAACCACTGTACAGATTGGTATTTGATCTTCGATCTTTCTATTTCACTGTTAGTGAGGAGGAGAATTTTTTCCAGCATCTCATCGGTTACAAATAAAGAAAATATTTGTACCTCATCAACGATCCCTCGAGCATCGCCTTTTGGTCCGGGCAGGTATGTGATAACATTTAAAGATGAGGTTCGTGAAAATTTGGAGCGTACCGGTTTGTTCCTCCAGATGGTTTCTTCGTCTTTCCCAATTCAAAAATCCTGTCATCATCAGTGTTTTCATAGGCAGTGTTGCCAGGTCAATCAGTCCTCTTTTCCCCACATGGCTACTCAAAATTTCTCCACTTTGCTATCAAAATCCCCACTGCCACAAATGCGTGTGCTTTATGCAAAGTGTCACCACAATTTATAGAGTCTGAGAGTATTCTAAATGTTTAAACATTATTACAAGAATGACTTAAATATTAAAAACTTGTTTGAAGTACAATAAAACAAATCATCAGCACTGCTACAATCCTGTGTCATTCAGCTAAGTCGAACTCGTCATCTTCGTTATCGCTGTCTATAAGAATGTTATCTTCAGTCTCGGAAACTTCTTTGTCAAAATCTTCTTCTTCTAAGTCTGAGTCTTCTTCTTCTTCTTGCCTTTGAAACTCTGCTAATATTTTTTCAGCAGTGTACAATATTTTGTTACAAGCCATTATGCAAAAAATAAAAAATGAATAGAAAATCTAAATTCAATGAAAAAAGTCACAGTAATTAGAGTAAATTGTATTCTATTGTCCACTCAATTGTACTGTCTGGCTCTTACACGTGTTAGTATTGCTATGATGCCAGAGCAATGTCAACCATATACTACTACGCTTTTTTTGTGAATCGTAACATGTACACGAAGTGTAGACATTCCAAAATATACGATTGTTGATGTCTAGGCTCGACTTTGGAGAAACAAGAGAAAAACTGTTTATAAAATTACAAAACAATGGCAAGTGTTGTGTTCATGTTTAGTCTACAAAACAAGACTAAATATTAGTTACAGTACTACGTATGTATAAAGTTCACAAGCCATGCATTCTTACGAAACTGCAAAAAATATATATGAAGCGTTGAAAAATTTTAAAGCATTTTTGGAAAGGTCGGGTCGTATCCGACCCGAAAAGAGAAGTGCCCGGAACAAACACACAGTGATCGAGGAGCAATTACCTGGAAACTGGGGTTATTCCTATGCCTTCCCTATGAATGACTGAGAGGGTATCTTAGTGTTAAACCGTTTGGAGAAAAGTTGGAATGGAGAGATGTTCGGAACAATTGCGAATGGGTCGGATCCGACCCGCACCTTACCATTACAGGGTTAATAATGAGATTAATTTATTACTATCTGCTATAAACAACGTCGGGATTTTTTGTCGTGCTCGTGCAACGCTGCATTGCATTGGAATTGGAGTTGGACAGCAGTCCAGACTGAGAGCTTGCGGTCATTGGCTCATATATCGGTCTTACCGAAATATCGTAATATATCGATATATTTCAAGTAATATATCGGATATATCGATATTACTGTTACGATATCTCGGAAGACGGATATATCGATATACCAGTCAATGTTGCCATCCCTAGTGACACGTGATTAGGGATGGCAACGATATATTGAAAGTTGAAATTTATCGATATATTTCTAAATATATCGATATATTTTTTATCGATATAAGTTATTTATATATTTTTGGATTATATGGATACATGTCTAAAAACGCGATATATATCGTTTTTTGTTATTGATTTAAAAAATGTAAAACACTAAATTCACTTCTCTTAAAATGATGTTTTAATAAGGTTGTAACAAATATTGTGTTTTACTACTTTAACACTCTAACGGTAAAGTGGACTTTTACGCATGCAAGGAAAGGTCTCGAAACGCCGCAATGTTATTCTTCATTGGATCTCTCGTAGTTTTGTCGTCAAATCGTAAGTTCTGGATTAGAAAAGAGAATCTTTTCTGTGACATTGAACAGCGAAATACAACCGGTCCATAGATTACAGAAAACATATCATCAAGACATAAACCAAAGTTCTTCAAAACAACGCTCATATACAACAGCCCAATAAGAGCTCTTATCTCTATCAGTTTTGTGGGATATGTAAACCACTGTACAGATTGGTATTTGATCTTCGATCTTTCTATTTCACTGTTAGTGAGGAGGAGAATTTTTTCCTGCATCTCATCGGTTACAAATAAAGAAAACAATTGTACCTCATCAACGATCCCTCGAGCATCGCCTTTTGGTCCGGGCAGGTGTGTGATAACATTTAAAGATGAGGTTCGTGAAAATTTGGAGCGTACCGGTTTGTTCCTCCAGATGGTTTCTTCGTCTTTCCCAATTCAAAAATCCTGTCATCATCAGTGTTTTCATAGGCAGTGTTGCCAGGTCAATCAGTCTTCTTTTCCCCACATGGCAACTCAAAATTTCTCCACTTTGCTATCAAATTCCCCACTGCCACAAATGCGTGTGCTTTATGCAAAGTGTCACCACATTTTATAGAGTCTGAGAGTATTCTAAATGTTTAAACATTATTACAAGAATGACTTAAATATTAAAAACTTGTTTGAAGTACAATAAAACAAATCATCAGCACTGCTACAATCCTGTGTCCCTTCAGCTAAGTCGAACTCGTCATCTTCGTTATCGCTGTCTATAAGAATGTTATCTTCAGTCTCGGAAACTTCTTTGTCAAAATCTTCTTCTTTTAAGTCTGAGTCTTCTTCTTCTTCTTGCCTTTGAAACTCTGCTAATATTTTTTCAGCAGTGTACAATATTTTGTTACAAGCCATTAAGCAAAAAATAAACAATGAATAGAAAATCTAAATTTAATGAAAAAAGTCACAGTAATTAGAGTAAATTGTATTCTATTGTCCACTCAATTGTACTGTCTGGCTCTTACACGTGTTAGTATTGCTATGATGCCAGAGCAATGTCAACCATATACTACTACGATTTTTTTGTGAATCGTAACATGTACACGAAGTGTAGACATTCCAAAATATACGATTGTTGATGTCTAGGCTCGACTTTGGAGAAACAAGAGAGAAACTGGTTATAAAATTACAAAACAATGGCAAGTGTTGTGTTCATGTTTAGTCTACAAAACAAGACTAAACATTAGTTACAGTACTACGTATGTATAAAGTTCACAAGCCATGCATTCTTATGAAACTGCAAAAAATATATAGGAAACGTTGAAAAATTTTTAAACATTTTTGTAAAGGTCGGGTCGTATCCGACCCGAAAAGAGAAGTGCCCGGGAAAAACACACAGTGATCGAGGAACAATTACCTGGAAACTGGGGTTATTCCTATGCCTTCCCTATGAATGACTGAGAGGGTATCTTAGTGTTAAACCGTTTGGAGAAAAGTTGGAATGGAGAGATGTTCGGAACAATTGCGAATGGGTCGGATCCGACCCGCACCTTACCATTACAGGGTTAATAATGAGATTAATTTATTACTATCTGCTATAAACAACGTCGGGATTTTTTGTCGTGCTCGTGCAACGCTGCATTGCATTGGAATTGGCGTTGGACAGCAGTCCAGACTGAGAGCTTGCGGTCATTGGCTCATATATCGGTCTTACCGAAATATCGTAATATATCGATATATTTCAAGTAATATATCGGATATATCGATATAGCTGTTACGATATATCGGAAGACTGATATGTCGATATACCAGTCAATGTTGCCATCCCTAGTGATACGTGATTAGGGATGGCGACGATATATCGAAAGTTGAAATTTATCGATATATTTCTAAATATATCGATATATTTTTTATCGATATAAGTTATTTATATATTTTTGGATTATATGGATACATGTCTAAAAAAACGATATATATCGTTTTTTGTTATTAATTTAAAAAATGTAAAACACTAAATTCACTTCTCTTAAAATGATGTTTTAATAAGGTTGTAACAAATATTGTGTTTTACTACTTTAACACTCTAACGGTAAAGTGGAGTTTTACGCATGCAAGGAAAGGTCTCGAAACGCCGCAATGTTATTCTTCATTGGATCTCTCGTAGTTTTGTCGTCAAATCGTAAGTTCTGGATTAGAAAAGAGAATCTGTTCTGTGACATTGAACAGCGAAATACAGCCGGTCCATACATTACAGAAAACATATCATCAAGACATAAACCAGAGTTCTTCAAAACACCGCTCATATACAACAGCCCAATAAGAGCTCTTATCTCTATCAGGTTTGTGAGAGATGTAAACCACTGTACAGATTGGTATTTGATCTTCGATCTTTCTATTTCACTGTTAGTGAGGAGGAGAATTTTTTCCAGCATCTCATCGGTTACAAATAAAGAAAATAATTGTACCTCATCAACGATCCCTCGAGCATCGCCTTTTGGTCCGGGCAGGTATGTGATAACATTTAAAGATGAGGTTCGTGAAAATTTGGAGCGTACCGGTTTGTTCCTCCAGATGGTTTCTTCGTCTTTCCCAATTCAAAAATCCTGTCATCATCAGTGTTTTCATAGGCAGTGTTGCCAGGTCAATCAGTCCTCTTTTCCCCACATGGCTACTCAAAATTTCTCCACTTTGCTATCAAAATCCCCACTGCCACAAATGCGTGTGCTTTATGCAAAGTGTCACCACAATTTATAGAGTCTGAGAGTATTCTAAATGTTTAAACATTATTACAAGAATGACTTAAATATTAAAAACTTGTTTGAAGTACAATAAAACAAATCATCAGCACTGCTACAATCCTGTGTCCTTCAGCTAAGTCGAACTCGTCATCTTCGTTATCGCTGTCTATAAGAATGTTATCTTCAGTCTCGGAAACTTCTTTGTCAAAATCTTCTTCTTCTAAGTCTGAGTCTTCTTCTTCTTCTTGCCTTTGAAACTCTGCTAATATTTTTTCAGCAGTGTACAATATTTTGTTACAAGCCATTATGCAAAAAATAAAAAATGAATAGAAAATCTAAATTCAATGAAAAAAGTCACAGTAATTAGAGTAAATTGTATTCTATTGTCCACTCAATTGTACTGTCTGGCTCTTACACGTGTTAGTATTGCTATGATGCCAGAGCAATGTCAACCATATACTACTACGCTTTTTTTGTGAATCGTAACATGTACACGAAGTGTAGACATTCCAAAATATACGATTGTTGATGTCTAGGCTCGACTTTGGAGAAACAAGAGAGAAACTGGTTATAAAATTACAAAACAATGGCAAGTGTTGTGTTCATGTTTAGTCTACAAAACAAGACTAAATATTAGTTACAGTACTACGTATGTATAAAGTTCACAAGCCATGCATTCTTACGAAACTGCAAAAAATATATATGAAGCGTTGAAAAATTTTAAAGCATTTTTGGAAAGGTCGGGTCGTATCCGACCCGAAAAGAGAAGTGCCCGGAACAAACACACAGTGATCGAGGAGCAATTACCTGGAAACTGGGGTTATTCCTATGCCTTCCCTATGAATGACTGAGAGGGTATCTTAGTGTTAAACCGTTTGGAGAAAAGTTGGAATGGAGAGATGTTCGGAACAATTGCGAATGGGTCGGATCCGACCCGCACCTTACCATTACAGGGTTAATAATGAGATTAATTTATTACTATCTGCTATAAACAACGTCGGGATTTTTTGTCGTGCTCGTGCAACGCTGCATTGCATTGGAATTGGAGTTGGACAGCAGTCCAGACTGAGAGCTTGCGGTCATTGGCTCATATATCGGTCTTACCGAAATATCGTAATATATCGATATATTTCAAGTAATATATCGGATATATCGATATAGCTGTTACGATATATCGGAAGACTGATATGTCGATATACCAGTCAATGTTGCCATCCCTAGTGATACGTGCTTAGGCATGGCAACGATATATCGAAAGTTGATATTTATCGGTATATTTCTAAATATATCGATATATTTTTTATTGATAAACGTTATTTATATATTTTTGGATTATATGGATACATGTCTAAAAAAACGATATATATCGTTTTTTGTTATTAATTTAAAAAATGTAAAACACTAAATTCACTTCTCTTAAAATGATGTTTTAATAAGGTTGTAACAAATATTGTGTTTTACTACTTTAACACTCTAACGGTAAAGTGGAGTTTTACGCATGCAAGGAAAGGTCTCGAAACGCCGCAATGTTATTCTTCATTGGATCTCTCGTAGTTTTGTCGTCAAATCGTAAGTTCTGGATTAGAAAAGAGAATCTTTTCTGTGACATTGAACAGCGAAATACAGCCGGTCCATACATTACAGAAAACATATCATCAAGACATAAACCAGAGTTCTTCAAAACACCGCTCATATACAACAGCCCAATAAGAGCTCTTATCTCTATCAGGTTTGTGGGAGATGTAAACCACTGTACAGATTGGTATTTGATCTTCGATCTTTCTATTTCACTGTTAGTGAGGAGGAGAATTTTTTCCAGCATCTCATCGGTTACAAATAAAGAAAATAATTGTACCTCATCAACGATCCCTCGAGCATCGCCTTTTGGTCCGGGCAGGTATGTGATAACATTTAAAGATGAGGTTCGTGAAAATTTGGAGCGTACCGGTTTGTTCCTCCAGATGGTTTCTTCGTCTTTCCCAATTCAAAAATCCTGTCATCATCAGTGTTTTCATAGGCAGTGTTGCCAGGTCAATCAGTCCTCTTTTCCCCACATGGCTACTCAAAATTTCTCCACTTTGCTATCAAAATCCCCACTGCCACAAATGCGTGTGCTTTATGCAAAGTGTCACCACAATTTATAGAGTCTGAGAGTATTCTAAATGTTTAAACATTATTACAAGAATGACTTAAATATTAAAAACTTGTTTGAAGTACAATAAAACAAATCATCAGCACTGCTACAATCCTGTGTCCTTCAGCTAAGTCGAACTCGTCATCTTCGTTATCGCTGTCTATAAGAATGTTATCTTCAGTCTCGGAAACTTCTTTGTCAAAATCTTCTTCTTCTAAGTCTGAGTCTTCTTCTTCTTCTTGCCTTTGAAACTCTGCTAATATTTTTTCAGCAGTGTACAATATTTTGTTACAAGCCATTATGCAAAAAATAAAAAATGAATAGAAAATCTAAATTCAATGAAAAAAGTCACAGTAATTAGAGTAAATTGTATTCTATTGTCCACTCAATTGTACTGTCTGGCTCTTACACGTGTTAGTATTGCTATGATGCCAGAGCAATGTCAACCATATACTACTACGCTTTTTTTGTGAATCGTAACATGTACACGAAGTGTAGACATTCCAAAATATACGATTGTTGATGTCTAGGCTCGACTTTGGAGAAACAAGAGAGAAACTGGTTATAAAATTACAAAACAATGGCAAGTGTTGTGTTCATGTTTAGTCTACAAAACAAGACTAAATATTAGTTACAGTACTACGTATGTATAAAGTTCACAAGCCATGCATTCTTACGAAACTGCAAAAAATATATATGAAGCGTTGAAAAATTTTAAAGCATTTTTGGAAAGGTCGGGTCGTATCCGACCCGAAAAGAGAAGTGCCCGGAACAAACACACAGTGATCGAGGAGCAATTACCTGGAAACTGGGGTTATTCCTATGCCTTCCCTATGAATGACTGAGAGGGTATCTTAGTGTTAAACCGTTTGGAGAAAAGTTGGAATGGAGAGATGTTCGGAACAATTGCGAATGGGTCGGATCCGACCCGCACCTTACCATTACAGGGTTAATAATGAGATTAATTTATTACTATCTGCTATAAACAACGTCGGGATTTTTTGTCGTGCTCGTGCAACGCTGCATTGCATTGGAATTGGAGTTGGACAGCAGTCCAGACTGAGAGCTTGCGGTCATTGGCTCATATATCGGTCTTACCGTAATATCGTAATATATCGATATATTTCAAGTAATATATCGGATATATCGATATAGCTGTTACGATATATCGGAAGACGGATATATCGATATACCAGTCAATGTTGCCATCCCTAGTGATACGTGATTAGGGATGGCAACGATATATTGAAAGTTGAAATTTATCGATATATTTCTAAATATATCGATATATTTTTTATCGATATAAGTTATTTATATATTTTTGGATTATATGGATACATGTCTAAAAACGCGATATATATCGTTTTTTGTTATTGATTTAAAAAATGAAAAACACTAAATTCACTTCTCTTAAAATGATGTTTTAATAAGGTTGTAACAAATATTGTGTTTTACTACTTTAACACTCTAACGGTAAAGTGGACTTTTACGCATGAAAGGAAAGGTCTCGAAACGCCGCAATGTTATTCTTCATTGGATCTCTCGTAGTTTTGTCGTCAAATCGTAAGTTCTGGATTAGAAAAGAGAATCTTTTCTGTGACATTGAACAGCGAAATACAACCGGTCCATAGATTACAGAAAACATATCATCAAGACATAAACCAAAGTTCTTCAAAACAACGCTCATATACAACAGCCCAATAAGAGCTCTTATCTCTATCAGTTTTGTGGGAGATGTAAACCACTGTACAGATTGGTATTTGATCTTCGATCTTTCTATTTCACTGTTAGTGAGAAGGAGAACTTTTTCCAGCATCTCAACGGTTACAAATAAAGAAAACAATTGTACCTCATCAACCATCCCTCGAGCATCGCCTTTTGGTCCGGGCAGGTGTGTGATAACATTTAGAGATGAGGTTCGTGAAAATTTGGAGCGTACCGGTTTCTTCCTCCAGATGGTTTCTTCGTCTTTCCCAATTCATAAATCCTGTCATCATCAGTGTTTTCATAGGCAGTGTTGCCAGGTCAATCAGTCCTCTTTTCCCCACATGGCAACTCAAAATTTCTCCACTTTGCTATCAAATTCCCCACTGCCACAAATGCGTGTGCTTTATGTAAAGTGTCACCACATTTTATAGAGTCTGAGAGTATTCTAAATGTTTAAACATTATTACAAGAATGACTTAAATATTAAAAACTTGTTTGAAGTACAATAAAACAAATCATCAGCACTGCTACAATCCTGTGTCCCTTCAGCTAAGTCGAACTCGTCATCTTCGTTATCGCTGTCTATAAGAATATTATCTTCAGTCTCGGAAACTTCTTTGTCAAAATCTTCTTCTTTTAAGTCTGAGTCTTCTTCTTCTTCTTGCCTTTGAAACTCTGCTAATATTTTTTCAGCAGTGTACAATATTTTGTTACAAGCCATTGTGCAAAAAATAAAAAATGAATATAAAATCTAAATTTAATGAAAAAAGTCACAGTAATTAGAGTAAATTGTATTCTATTGTCCACTCAATTGTACTGTCTGGCTCTTACACGTGTTAGTATTGCTATGATGCCAGAGCAATGTCAACCATATACTACTACGATTTTTTTGTGAATCGTAACATGTACACGAAGTGTAGACATTCCAAAATATACGATTGTTGATGTCTAGGATCGACTTTGGAGAAACAAGAGAGAAACTGGTTATAAAATTACAAAACAATGGCAAGTGTTGTGTTCATGTTTAGTCTACAAAACGAGACTAAACATTAGTTACAGTACTACGTATGTATAAAGTTCACAAGCCATGCATTCTTATGAAACTGCAAAAAATATATAGGAAACGTTGAAAAATTTTAAAACATTTTTGGAAAGGTCGGGTCGTATCCGACCCGAAAAGAGAAGTGCCCGGAACAAACACACAGTGATCGAGGAGCAATTACCTGGAAACTGGGGTTATTCCTATGCCTTCCCTATGAATGACTGAGAGGGTATCTTAGTGTTAAACCGTTTGGAGAAAAGTTGGAATGGAGAGATGTTCGGAACAATTGCGAATGGGTCGGATCCGACACGCACCTTACCATTACAGGGTTAATAATGAGATTAATTTATTACTATCTGCTATAAACAACGTCGGGATTTTTTGTCGTGCTCGTGCAACGCTGCATTGCATTGGAATTGGAGTTGGACAGCAGTCCAGACTGAGAGCTTGCGGTCATTGGCTCATATATCGGTCTTACCGAGATATCGTAATATATCGATATATTTCAAGTAATATATCGGATATATCGATATAGCTGTTACGATATATAGGAAGACGGATATATCGATATACCGGTCAATGTTGCCATCCCTAGTGATACGTGATTAGGGATGGCAACGATATATTGAAAGTTGAAATTTATCGATATATTTCTAAATATATCGATATATTTTTTATCGATATAAGTTATTTATATATTTTTGGATTATATGGATACATGTCTAAAAAAACGATATATATCGTTTTTTGTTATTGATTTAAAAAATGTAAAACACTAAATTCACTTCTCTTAAAATGATGTTTTAATAAGGTTGTAACAAATATTGTGTTTTACTACTTTAACACTCTAACGGTAAAGTGGACTTTTACGCATGCAAGGAAAGGTCTCGAAACGCCGCAATGTTATTCTTCATTGGATCTCTCGTAGTTTTGTCGTCAAATCGTAAGTTCTGGATCAGAAAAGAGAATCTTTTCTGTGACATTGAACAGCGAAATACAAACGGTCCATAGATTACAGAAAACATATCATCAAGACATAAACCAGAGTTCTTCAAAACAACGCTCATATACAACAGCCCAATAAGAGCTCTTATCTCTATCAGTTTTGTGGGAGATGTAAACCACTGTACAGATTGGTATTTGATCTTCGATCTTTCTATTTCACTGTTAGTGAGGAGGAGAATTTTTTCCAGCATCTCATCGGTTACAAATAAAGAAAACAATTGTACCTCATCAACGATCCCTCGAGCATCGCCTTTTGGTCCGGGCAGGTGTGTGATAACATTTAAAGATGAGGTTCGTGAAAATTTGGAGCGTACCGGTTTGTTCCTCCAGATGGTTTCTTCGTCTTTCCCAATTCAAAAATCCTGTCATCATCAGTGTTTTCATAGGCAGTGTTGCCAGGTCAATCAGTCTTCTTTTCCCCACATGGCAACTCAAAATTTCTCCACTTTGCTATCAAATTCCCCACTGCCACAAATGCGTGTGCTTTATGCAAAGTGTCACCACATTTTATAGAGTCTGAGAGTATTCTAAATGTTTAAACATTATTACAAGAATGACTTAAATATTAAAAACTTGTTTGAAGTACAATAAAACAAATCATCAGCACTGCTACAATCCTGTGTCCCTTCAGCTAAGTCGAACTCGTCATCTTCGTTATCGCTGTCTATAAGAATGTTATCTTCAGTCTCGGAAACTTCTTTGTCAAAATCTTCTTCTTTTAAGTCTGAGTCTTCTTCTTCTTCTTGCCTTTGAAACTCTGCTAATATTTTTTCAGCAGTGTACAATATTTTGTTACAAGCCATTAAGCAAAAAATAAACAATGAATAGAAAATCTAAATTTAATGAAAAAAGTCACAGTAATTAGAGTAAATTGTATTCTATTGTCCACTCAATTGTACTGTCTGGCTCTTACACGTGTTAGTATTGCTATGATGCCAGAGCAATGTCAACCATATACTACTACGATTTTTTTGTGAATCGTAACATGTACACGAAGTGTAGACATTCCAAAATATACGATTGTTGATGTCTAGGCTCGACTTTGGAGAAACAAGAGAGAAACTGGTTATAAAATTACAAAACAATGGCAAGTGTTGTGTTCATGTTTAGTCTACAAAACAAGACTAAACATTAGTTACAGTACTACGTATGTATAAAGTTCACAAGCCATGCATTCTTATGAAACTGCAAAAAATATATAGGAAGCGTTGAAAAATATTAAAACATTTTTGGAAAGGTCGCGTCGTATCCGACCCGAAAAGAGAAGTGCCCGGAAAAAACACACAGTGATCGAGGAACAATTACCTGGAAACTGGGGTTATTCCTATGCCTTCCCTATGAATGACTGAGAGGGTATCTTAGTGTTAAACCGTTTGGAGAAAAGTTGGAATGGAGAGATGTTCGGAACAATTGCGAATGGGTCGGATCCGACCCGCACCTTACCATTACAGGGTTAATAATGAGATTAATTTATTACTATCTGCTATAAACAACGTCGGGATTTTTTGTCGTGCTCGTGCAACGCTGCATTGCATTGGAATTGGAGTTGGACAGCAGTCCAGACTGAGAGCTTGCGGTCATTGGCTCATATATCGGTCTTACCGAAATATCGTAATATATCGATATATTTCAAGTAATATATCGGATATATCGATATTACTGTTACGATATCTCGGAAGACGGATATATCGATATACCAGTCAATGTTGCCATCCCTAGTGATACGTGATTAGGGATGGCAACGATATAGTGAAAGTTGAAATTTATCGATATATTTCTAAATATATCGATATATTTTTTATCGATATAAGTTATTTATATATTTTTGGATTATATGGATACATGTCTAAAAACGCGATATATATCGTTTTTTGTTATTGATTTAAAAAATGTAAAACACTAAATTCACTTCTCTTAAAATGATGTTTTAATAAGGTTGTAACAAATATTGTGTTTTACTACTTTAACACTCTAACGGTAAAGTGGACTTTTACGCATGCAAGGAAAGGTCTCGAAACGCCGCAATGTTATTCTTCATTGGATCTCTCGTAGTTTTGTCGTCAAATCGTAAGTTCTGGATTAGAAAAGAGAATCTTTTCTGTGACATTGAACAGCGAAATACAAACGGTCCATAGATTACAGAAAACATATCATCAAGACATAAACCAAAGTTCTTCAAAACAACGCTCATATACAACAGCCCAATAAGAGCTCTTATCTCTATCAGTTTTGTGGGATATGTAAACCACTGTACAGATTGGTATTTGATCTTCGATCTTTCTATTTCACTGTTAGTGAGGAGGAGAATTTTTTCCTGCATCTCATCGGTTACAAATAAAGAAAACAATTGTACCTCATCAACGATCCCTCGAGCATCGCCTTTTGGTCCGGGCAGGTGTGTGATAACATTTAAAGATGAGGTTCGTGAAAATTTGGAGCGTACCGGTTTGTTCCTCCAGATGGTTTCTTCGTCTTTCCCAATTCAAAAATCCTGTCATCATCAGTGTTTTCATAGGCAGTGTTGCCAGGTCAATCAGTCTTCTTTTCCCCACATGGCAACTCAAAATTTCTCCACTTTGCTATCAAATTCCCCACTGCCACAAATGCGTGTGCTTTATGCAAAGTGTCACCACATTTTATAGAGTCTGAGAGTATTCTAAATGTTTAAACATTATTACAAGAATGACTTAAATATTAAAAACTTGTTTGAAGTACAATAAAACAAATCATCAGCACTGCTACAATCCTGTGTCCCTTCAGCTAAGTCGAACTCGTCATCTTCGTTATCGCTGTCTATAAGAATGTTATCTTCAGTCTCGGAAACTTCTTTGTCAAATTCTTCTTCTTTTAAGTCTGAGTCTTCTTCTTCTTCTTGCCTTTGAAACTCTGCTAATATTTTTTCAGCAGTGTACAATATTTTGTTACAAGCCATTAAGCAAAAAATAAACAATGAATAGAAAATCTAAATTTAATGAAAAAAGTCACAGTAATTAGAGTAAATTGTATTCTATTGTCCACTCAATTGTACTGTCTGGCTCTTACACGTGTTAGTATTGCTATGATGCCAGAGCAATGTCAACCATATACTACTACGATTTTTTTGTGAATCGTAACATGTACACGAAGTGTAGACATTCCAAAATATACGATTGTTGATGTCTAGGCTCGACTTTGGAGAAACAAGAGAGAAACTGGTTATAAAATTACAAAACAATGGCAAGTGTTGTGTTCATGTTTAGTCTACAAAACAAGACTAAACATTAGTTACAGTACTACGTATGTATAAAGTTCACAAGCCATGCATTCTTATGAAACTGCAAAAAATATATAGGAAACGTTGAAAAATTTTTAAACATTTTTGGAAAGGTCGGGTCGTATCCGACCCGAAAAGAGAAGTGCCCGGGAAAAACACACAGTGATCGAGGAACAATTACCTGGAAACTGGGGTTATTCCTATGCCTTCCCTATGAATGACTGAGAGGGTATCTTAGTGTTAAACCGTTTGGAGAAAAGTTGGAATGGAGAGATGTTCGGAACAATTGCGAATGGGTCGGATCCGACCCGCACCTTACCATTACAGGGTTAATAATGAGATTAATTTATTACTATCTGCTATAAACAACGTCGGGATTTTTTGTCGTGCTCGTGCAACGCTGCATTGCATTGGAATTGGCGTTGGACAGCAGTCCAGACTGAGAGCTTGCGGTCATTGGCTCATATATCGGTCTTACCGAAATATCGTAATATATCGATATATTTCAAGTAATATATCGGATATATCGATATAGCTGTTACGATATATAGGAAGACGGATATATCGATATACCGGTCAATGTTGCCATCCCTAGTGATACGTGATTAGGGATGGCAACGATATATTGAAAGTTGAAATTTATCGATATATTTCTAAATATATCGATATATTTTTTATCGATATAAGTTATTTATATATTTTTGGATTATATGGATACATGTCTAAAAAAACGATATATATCGTTTTTTGTTATTGATTTAAAAAATGTAAAACACTAAATTCACTTCTCTTAAAATGATGTTTTAATAAGGTTGTAACAAATATTGTGTTTTACTACTTTAACACTCTAACGGTAAAGTGGACTTTTACGCATGCAAGGAAAGGTCTCGAAACGCCGCAATGTTATTCTTCATTGGATCTCTCGTAGTTTTGTCGTCAAATCGTAAGTTCTGGATCAGAAAAGAGAATCTTTTCTGTGACATTGAACAGCGAAATACAAACGGTCCATAGATTACAGAAAACATATCATCAAGACATAAACCAGAGTTTTTCAAAACAACGCTCATATACAACAGCCCGACAAGAGCTCTTATCTCTATCAGTTTTGTGGGAGATGTAAACCACTGTACAGATTGGTATTTGATCTTCGATCTTTCTATTTCACTGTTAGTGAGGAGGAGAATTTTTACCAGCATCTCATCGGTTACAAATAAAGAAAACAATTGTACCTCATCAACGATCCCTCGAGCATCGCCTTTTGGTCCGGGCAGGTGTGTGATAACATTTAAAGATGAGGTTCGTGAAAATTTGGAGCGTACCGGTTTGTTCCTCCAGATGGTTTCTTCGTCTTTCCCAATTCAAAAATCCTGTCATCATCAGTGTTTTCATAGGCAGTGTTGCCAGGTCAATCAGTCTTCTTTTCCCCACATGGCAACTCAAAATTTCTCCACTTTGCTATCAAATTCCCCACTGCCACAAATGCGTGTGCTTTATGCAAAGTGTCACCACATTTTATAGAGTCTGAGAGTATTCTAAATGTTTAAACATTATTACAAGAATGACTTAAATATTAAAAACTTGTTTGAAGTACAATAAAACAAATCATCAGCACTGCTACAATCCTGTGTCCCTTCAGCTAAGTCGAACTCGTCATCTTCGTTATCGCTGTCTATAAGAATGTTATCTTCAGTCTCGGAAACTTCTTTGTCAAATTCTTCTTCTTTTAAGTCTGAGTCTTCTTCTTCTTCTTGCCTTTGAAACTCTGCTAATATTTTTTCAGCAGTGTACAATATTTTGTTACAAGCCATTAAGCAAAAAATAAACAATGAATAGAAAATCTAAATTTAATGAAAAAAGTCACAGTAATTAGAG
Source organism: Magicicada septendecula (assembly GCA_034769895.1). Taxonomy (NCBI): domain Eukaryota; kingdom Metazoa; phylum Arthropoda; class Insecta; order Hemiptera; family Cicadidae; genus Magicicada; species Magicicada septendecula. The sequence continues at coordinate 165,200,948 of CM068373.1, read as the reverse complement.
TAAATTGTATTCTATTGTCCACTCAATTGTACTGTCTGGCTCTTACACGTGTTAGTATTGCTATGATGCCAGAGCAATGTCAACCATATACTACTACGATTTTTTTGTGAATCGTAACATGTACACGAAGTGTAGACATTCCAAAATATACGATTGTTGATGTCTAGGCTCGACTTTGGAGAAACAAGAGAGAAACTGGTTATAAAATTACAAAACAATGGCAAGTGTTGTGTTCATGTTTAGTCTACAAAACAAGACTAAACATTAGTTACAGTACTACGTATGTATAAAGTTCACAAGCCATGCATTCTTATGAAACTGCAAAAAATATATAGGAAACGTTGAAAAATTTTAAAACATTTTTGGAAAGGTCGGGTCGTATCCGACCCGAAAAGAGAAGTGCCCGGAAAAAACACACAGTGATCGAGGAACAATTACCTGGAAACTGGGGTTATTCCTATGCCTTCCCTATGAATGACTGAGAGGGTATCTTAGTGTTAAACCGTTTGGAGAAAAGTTGGAATGGAGAGATGTTCGGAACAATTGCGAATGGGTCGGATCCGACCCGCACCTTACCATTACATGGTTAATAATGAGATTAATTTATTACTATCTGCTATAAACAACGTCGGGATTTTTTGTCGTGCTCGTGCAACGCTGCATTGCATTGGAATTGGCGTTGGAGAGCAGTCCAGACTGAGAGCTTGCGGTCATTGGCTCATATATCGGTCTTACCGAAATATCGTAATATATCGATATATTTCAAGTAATATATCGGATATATCGATATAGCTGTTACGATATATAGGAAGACGGATATATCGATATACCGGTCAATGTTGCCATCCCTAGTGATACGTGATTAGGGATGGCAACGATATATTGAAAGTTGAAATTTATCGATATATTTCTAAATATATCGATATATTTTTTATCGATATAAGTTATTTATATATTTTTGGATTATATGGATATATGTCTAAAAAAACGATATATATCGTTTTTTGTTATTGATTTAAAAAATGTAAAACACTAAATTCACTTCTCTTAAAATGATGTTTTAATAAGGTTGTAAGAAATATTGTGTTTTACTACTTTAACACTCTAACGGTAAAGTGGACTTTTACGCATGCAAGGAAAGGTCTCGAAACGCCGCAATGTTATTCTTCATTGGATCTCTCGTAGTTTTGTCGTCAAATCGTAAGTTCTGGATCAGAAAAGAGAATCTTTTCTGTGACATTGAACAGCGAAATACAAACGGTCCATACATTACAGAAAGCATATCATAAAGACATAAACCAGAGTTCTTCAAAACAACGCTCATATACAACAGCCCGACAAGAGCTCTTATCTCTATCAGTTTTGTGGGAGATGTAAACCACTGTACAGATTGGTATTTGATCTTCGATCTTTCTATTTCACTGTTAGTGAGGAGGAGAATTTTTACCAGCATCTCATCGGTTACAAATAAAGAAAACAATTGTACCTCATCAACGATCCCTCGAGCATCGCCTTTTGGTCCGGGCAGGTGTGTGATAACATTTAAAGATGAAGTTGGTGAAAATTTGGAGCGTACCGGTTTGTTCCTCCAGATGGTTTCTTCGTCTTTCCCAATTCAAAAATCCTGTCATCATCAGTGTTTTCATAGGCAGTGTTGCCAGGTCAATCAGTCCTCTTTTCCCCACATGGCTACTCAAAATTTCTCCACTTTGCTATCAAAATCCCCACAGCCACAAATGCGTGTGCTTTATGCAAAGTGTCACCACATTTTATAGAGTCTGAGAGTATTCTAAATGTTTAAACATTATTACAAGAATGACTTAAATATTAAAAACTTGTTTGAAGTACAATAAAACAAATCATCAGCACTGCTACAATCCTGTGTCCCTTCAGCTAAGTCGAACTAGTCATCTTCGTTATCGCTGTCTATAAGAATGTTATCTTCAGTCTCGGAAACTTCTTTGTCAAAATCTTCTTCTTCTAAGTCTGAGTCTTCTTCTTCTTCTTGCCTTTGAAACTCTGCTAATATTTTTTCAGCAGTGTACAATATTTTGTTACAAGCCATTATGCAAAAAATAAAAAATGAATAGAAAATCTAAATTCAATGAAAAAAGTCACAGTAATTAGAGTAAATTGTATTCTATTGTCCACTCAATTGTACTGTCTGGCTCTTACACGTGTTAGTACTGCTATGATGCCAGAGCAATGTCAACCATATACTACTACGCTTTTTGTGAATCGTAACATGTACACGAAGTGTAGACATTCCAAAATATACGATTGTTGATGTCTAGGCTCGACTTTGGAGAAACAAGAGAGAAACTGGTTACAAAATTACAAAACAATGGCAAGTGTTGTGTTCATGTTTAGTCTACAAAACAAGACTAAAAATTAGTTACAGTACTATGTATGTATAAAGTTCACAAGCCATGCATTCTTACGAAACTGCAAAAAATATATAGGAAGCGTTGAAAAATTTTAAAGCATTTTTAGTAAGGTCGGGTCGCATCCGACCCGAAAAGATAAGTGTCCGGAAAAAACACACAGTGATCGAGGAACAATTACCTGGAAACTGGGGTTATTCCTATGCCTTCCCTATGAATGACTGAGAGGGTATCTTAGTGTTAAACCGTTTGGAGAAAAGTTGGAATGGAGAGATGTTCGGAACAATTGCGAATGGGTCGGATCCGACCCGCACCTTACCATTACATGGTTAATAATGAGATTAATTTATTACTATCTGCTATAAACAACGTCGGGATTTTTTGTCGTGCTCGTGCAACGCTGCATTGCATTGGAATTGGCGTTGGAGAGCAGTCCAGACTGAGAGCTTGCGGTCATTGGCTCATATATCGGTCTTACCGAAATATCGTAATATATCGATATATTTCAAGTAATATATCGGATATATCGATATAGCTGTTACGATATATAGGAAGACGGATATATCGATATACCGGTCAATGTTGCCATCCCTAGTGATACGTGATTAGGGATGGCAACGATATATTGAAAGTTGAAATTTATCGATATATTTCTAAATATATCGATATATTTTTTATCGATATAAGTTATTTATATATTTTTGGATTATATGGATATATGTCTAAAAAAACGATATATATCGTTTTTTGTTATTGATTTAAAAAATGTAAAACACTAAATTCACTTCTCTTAAAATGATGTTTTAATAAGGTTGTAAGAAATATTGTGTTTTACTACTTTAACACTCTAACGGTAAAGTGGACTTTTACGCATGCAAGGAAAGGTCTCGAAACGCCGCAATGTTATTCTTCATTGGATCTCTCGTAGTTTTGTCGTCAAATCGTAAGTTCTGGATCAGAAAAGAGAATCTTTTCTGTGACATTGAACAGCGAAATACAAACGGTCCATACATTACAGAAAGCATATCATAAAGACATAAACCAGAGTTCTTCAAAACAACGCTCATATACAACAGCCCGACAAGAGCTCTTATCTCTATCAGTTTTGTGGGAGATGTAAACCACTGTACAGATTGGTATTTGATCTTCGATCTTTCTATTTCACTGTTAGTGAGGAGGAGAATTTTTACCAGCATCTCATCGGTTACAAATAAAGAAAACAATTGTACCTCATCAACGATCCCTCGAGCATCGCCTTTTGGTCCGGGCAGGTGTGTGATAACATTTAAAGATGAAGTTGGTGAAAATTTGGAGCGTACCGGTTTGTTCCTCCAGATGGTTTCTTCGTCTTTCCCAATTCAAAAATCCTGTCATCATCAGTGTTTTCATAGGCAGTTTTGCCAGGTCAATCAGTCCTCTTTTCCCCACATGGCTACTCAAAATTTCTCCACTTTGCTATCAAAATCCCCACAGCCACAAATGCGTGTGCTTTATGCAAAGTGTCACCACATTTTATAGAGTCTGAGAGTATTCTAAATGTTTAAACATTATTACAAGAATGACTTAAATATTAAAAACTTGTTTGAAGTACAATAAAACAAATCATCAGCACTGCTACAATCCTGTGTCCCTTCAGCTAAGTCGAACTAGTCATCTTCGTTATCGCTGTCTATAAGAATGTTATCTTCAGTCTCGGAAACTTCTTTGTCAAAATCTTCTTCTTCTAAGTCTGAGTCTTCTTCTTCTTCTTGCCTTTGAAACTCTGCTAATATTTTTTCAGCAGTGTACAATATTTTGTTACAAGCCATTATGCAAAAAATAAAAAATGAATAGAAAATCTAAATTCAATGAAAAAAGTCACAGTAATTAGAGTAAATTGTATTCTATTGTCCACTCAATTGTACTGTCTGGCTCTTACACGTGTTAGTACTGCTATGATGCCAGAGCAATGTCAACCATATACTACTACGCTTTTTGTGAATCGTAACATGTACACGAAGTGTAGACATTCCAAAATATACGATTGTTGATGTCTAGGCTCGACTTTGGAGAAACAAGAGAGAAACTGGTTACAAAATTACAAAACAATGGCAAGTGTTGTGTTCATGTTTAGTCTACAAAACAAGACTAAAAATTAGTTACAGTACTATGTATGTATAAAGTTCACAAGCCATGCATTCTTACGAAACTGCAAAAAATATATAGGAAGCGTTGAAAAATTTTAAAGCATTTTTAGTAAGGTCGGGTCGCATCCGACCCGAAAAGATAAGTGTCCGGAAAAAACACACAGTGATCGAGGAACAATTACCTGGAAACTGGGATTATTCCTATGCCTTCCCTAGGGAGGGCATCTTAGTTTTAAACCGTTTGGAGAAAAGTTAGAATGGAGAGATGTTCGGAAAAATTGCGCATGGGTCGGATCCGACCTGCACCTTACCATTAGAGGGTTAATAATGAGATTAATTTATTACTATCTGCTATAAACAACGTCGGGATTTTTTGTCGTGCTCGTGCAACACTGCATTGCATTGGAATTGGAGTTGGACAGCATATTCCAGACTGAGAGCTTGAGGTCATTGTCTCATTTGTCGGTCTTACCGATATATCATAATATATATATATATTTCAAGCAATATATCGGATATATCGATATAGCTGTTATTATATATCGGAGGACCGATATATCGATATACCAGTCAATGTTGCCATCCCTAGTGATACGTGATTAGGGATGGCAACGATATACCGATAGTAAAAAATTTATCGATATATTTCTAAATATATCGAAATATTTTTTATCGATATACGTTATTTATATATTTTTGGATTATAACGATACATGTATAAAAGCGCGATATATATATATCGTTTTTTGTTATTGATTTAAAAAATGTAAAACATTACATTCACTTCTCTTAAAATGATGTTTTAATAAGGTTGTGACAAATATTGTGTTTTAGTACTTCAACCCTCTAACGGTAAGGTGGACTTTTACGCATGCAAGGTAAGTTCTCGAAACGCCGCAAAGTTATTCTTCCTTGGATCTCTCGTAGTTTTGTCGTCAAATCGTAATTTCTGGATTAGAAAAGAGAATCTTTTCTGTGACATTGAACAGCGAAATACAGCCGGTCTATACATTACAGAAAACATATCATCAAGACATAAACCAGAGTTCTTCAAAACACCGCTCATATACAACAGCCCAATAAGATCTCTTATCTCTATCAGGTTTGTGGGAGATGTAAACCACTGTACAGATTGGTATTTCATCTTCGATCTTTCTATTTCACTGTTAGTGTGGAGAACAATTTTTTCTAGCATCTCATGGGTTACAAATAAAGAAAACAATTGTACCTCATCAACGATCCCTCGAGCATCGCCTTTTGGTCCGAGCATGTGTGTGATAACATTTAAAGATGAGGTTCGTGAAAATTTGCAGAGTACCGGTTTGTTCCTCCAGATGGTTTCTTCGTCTTTCCCAATTCAAAAATTCTGTCATCATCAGTGTTTTCATAGGCAGTGTTGCCACGTCAATCAGTCCTGTTTTCAACACATGGCTACTCAAAATTTCTCCACTTTGCTATCAAAATCCCCACTGCCACAAATATGTGTGCTTTATACAAAGTGTCACCACATTTTATAGAGACTGAGAGTTTTCTAAATGTTTAAACATTATTACAAGAACGACTTAAATATTAAAAACGTGTTTGAAATATAATAAAAAAAATCATCAGCACTGCTACAATCCTGTGTCCCTTCAGCTAAGTCGAACTCGTCATCTTCGTTATCGCTGTCTATAAGAATGTTATCTTCAGTCTCGGAAACTTCTTTGTCAAAATCTTCTTCTTCTAAATCTGAGTCTTCTTCTTCTTGCCTTTGAAACTCTGCTAATATTTTTTCAGCAGTTTACAATATTTTGTTACAAGCAATTATGCAAAAAATAAAAAATGAATAGAAAATCTAAATTCAATGAAAAAAGTCACAGTAATTAGAGTAAATTGTATTCTATTGTCCACTCAATGGTACTGTCTGGCTCTTACACGTGTTAGTATTGCTATGATGCCAGAGCAATGTCAACCATATACTACTACGCTTTTTTGTGAATCGTAACATGTACACAAAGTGTAGACATTCCAAAATATACGATTGTTGATATCTAGGCTCGACTTTGTAGAAACAATAGAGAAACTGGTTACAAAATTACAAAACAATGGCAAGTGTTGTGTTCATGTTTAGTCTACAAAACAAGACTAAACATTAGTTACAGTACTACGTATGTATAAAGTTCACAAGCCATGCATTCTTACGAAACTGCAAAAAATATATAGGAAGCGTTGACAAATTTTAAAGCATTTTTGGTAAGGTCGGGTCGCATCCGACCCGAAAAGAGAAGTGCCCGGAAAAAACACACAGTGATCGAGGAACAATTACCTGGTAACTGGGGTTATTCCTATGCCTTCCCTATGAATGACTGAGAGGGTATCTTAGTGTTAAACCGTTTGGAGAAAAGTTAGAATGGAGAGATGTTCGGAACAATTGCGCATGGGTCGGATCCGACCCGCACCTTACCATTAGAGGGTTAATAATGAGATAAATTTATTACAATCTCCTATAAACAACGTCGGGATTTTTTGTCGTGCTCGTGCAACGCTGCATTGCATTGGAATTGGAGTTGGACAGCAGTCCAGACTGAGAGCTTGCGGTCATTGGTTCATATGTCGGTCTTACCGATAAATCGTAATATATCGATATATTTCAACAATATATCGGATATATCGATATACCAGTCAATGTGGCCATCCCTAGTGATTCGTGATTAGGGATGGCAACGATATATCGATAGTTGAAATATATTGATATATTTCTAAATATATCGATATATTTTTTATCGATATACGTTATTTATATATTTTTGGATTATATCGATACATGTATAAAAACACGATATATATCGTTTTTTGTTATTGATTTAAAAAATGTAAAACATTAAATTCACTTCTCTTAAAATGATGTTTTAATAAGGTTGTAACAAATATTGTGTTTTAGTACTTCAACCCTCTAACGGTAAGGTGGACTTTTACGCATGCAAGGTAAGGTCTCGAAACGCCGCAAAGTTATTCTTCCTTGGATCTCTCGTAGTTTCGTCGTCAAATCTTAAGTTCTGGATTAGAAAAGAGAATCTTTTCTGTGACATTGAACAGCGAAATACAGCCGGTCCATACATTACAGAAAACATATCATCAAGACATAAACCAGAGTTCTTCAAAACACTGCTCATATACAACAGCCCAATAAGATCTCTTATCTCTATCAGTTTTGTGGGAGATGTAAACCACTGTACAGATTGGTATTTGATCTTCGATCTTTCCATTTCACTGTTAGTGTGGAGAACAATTTTTTCCAGCATCTCATCGGTTACAAATAAAGAAAACAATTGTACCTCATCAACGATCCCTCGAGCATCGCCTTTTAGTCCGGGCAGGTGTGTGATAACATTTAAAGATGAGGTTCGTGAAAATTTGGAGCGTACCGGTTTGTTCCTCCAGATGGTTTCTTCGTCTTTCCCAATTCAAAAATCCTGTCATCATCAGTGTTTTCATAGGCAGTGTAGTAGGGTAAGAATGAGAGTTCTAACGCGGAAGTGACGTCGCAGCCCCCCCTTTTGGCGCGAAATTCAAAAATCATGGTGGTGGGGTAAGACTGCCGTCGCAGTGTGTCGTCTTGTGCAGAGGTTAGGATGTCCCGGAGGGGGGTAGTGATGTGTCCCACGTGACCTCGGTGGGCGTACCGAAGTTGTCGGCCTTGTTGTCGGCCTTCGGCCATGTTGTCGTCGTCGTCCATTTTGTGGGGTTATGTGTGCGTTGATTGGCGGAGGCGTGGCCGCCGTTCGCGGTTCGCCGTCCGGCGGGAGCTTGGCCGCGGCCTGGTCGTGGCTTGACCGCCGCCAGGAGTGGTGGGGTCGTCGTCCATTTTGTCGGCGGTGTATCGGTCATGTTGGGAAAGCTGTGATGTTGTCGGGTTGTGCATGTGTGCTGGTTAAGTTTGGGCCACGTTGCCGCTTCGTGGTGTGTTATAGTGTATGGGTTTGGATATATACTGTGTTTTTCCGGAAGGTTAGCCATGTTGGAAAAGCGTCGACGTTGTCAACTTGTGCTGGTGTCGGCCACGTTGTCGGCTCGTGCATGTGTTATAGTGTACGGATTTTGGATATGTTTACACTGCCACCATTGTCCGTCGACGTGAAGAGGTGAATTGCATTGTTGCCAACTGTACATTTGAATGTGTGTTACCTTTATGGTAAGTATATATTGTAATAATAAAAAATATGCACATCATCAGTGTGAAATTTTTGTTGACACAGTCCTTCGGTGCAAAATTTAAAATCATTTCACTTGTAAATATTGAATATATGCATTTATGCATATATATTTATGCATAAATAATTATTGCTATAGTAATCTATATTGCGTGAACGTAAAAAAAATGTGTAGTGTTGTGTACATGTAAGAAACACACATGATATGCACTGCATAATTGAATGTCTAGTTGTAATGAATTGGCTTCGGCTATCTGAGCATAATATGTACACATGCTGGTGATGATGTAATCAATCCATCTGTGTGCCCATCTGTTACCAAAGCGTGAGAACGAAGGCTTTATTAGTCGTACATAATTTGAAGAACGCGAGTCGTTGGTGATGTAATATTATTAATTGGGCTCCAGCTGTCTGTGCATTTGTTAACGTTGTGTGCGCATGCGTGTGCGTACATCCATTTGTTTAATAACAGAACCCGAGCCGTTGACTAAGTAATGAATAATAATTGGCTTCGGCTATCTGAGCATATGTACACATGCTGGTGATGATGTAATTGTCTAGCCATCTATTACCAAAGCGTGAGAGCTGAGGCTTTATTAGTCGTACATAATTTGAAGAACACAAGTCGTTGGTGACGTAATATTTAATTGGGCTCCAGCTGTCTGTGCATTTGTTAATGTTGTGTGTGTGTGTGTGTGTGTGTGCGTATGTGTGCGTGTGTTTGTGTGTGAACGAAGTGATGACCGTACATAAATTATTGTGTGAAACAGAAAGCCAAGCTAAGTGATTGTCCTTGACTGCACGTGTAGCAGCTCTAGGTTTTTTTTTGTCGACGAAACAGAAAAGCCAAGCTAAATGGTTGTCCTTGACTGCACGTGTAGCAGCTCTGGTTGATACCAGCTGCTTTCGCGTTCATCCTTGAGATAGCGTATATATACGCTGTACGAATTGCTCACATCATCACATTGTTCAACGAGACTAGAACTCGTACAGTGTGAGTTTTTCATTTTTAAATAATTTTTCATTTTTTAAATAATTTTTTTAATTTTCGTTCGACAAGATTCACATTCAGTCGTACAGAGTGAGTTTCATTTTTTTTAAATAATTTTTTTTAATTTTCGTTCGACGAGATTCACATTCAGTAACTCAACTAGAACTCGTACAAGGTAAGTTTCATTTTTAAATAATTTTTTAATTTCTAAAGTATAATATAATCAAGCAATTCTCAACTAGAACTCGTACAAGGTAAGTTTCATTTTTAAATAATTTTGTAATTTCTAAAGTATAATATAATCAAGCAATTATTGTTTAATAATATTGATTTTTAAATTAGTTGTATGTAATAACACATGAATGCACATTGTGCAACATTCGTTCTAGCTTGTATATTGAGTGATGATTAGTGTTAATCTTTCAAGGATTTGTGAAATAAATTTAGAATAAAAATGTTAAAGCAATACTATTTAATTAAAATACATGTAATCAAAATATATTACAATTTAAAATACATATTATGTAATAGTAAACAGTGGTGACAAGTACAAAATACACAATATTCATCTAAATAAACTAATTACAAATTAAAATATGTAAACGTACACAGTAGTGACAAAAATTATTATGTAAACATGTGTGACAATTGTGTATGAAATACAACTAAGTAAAACTAATAATTAAAAGTTACAATAAATAAGTGCAATATGTTATGTCAAATATGTACAAAAAAGTACACACACACACACACACACACACACACACACACACAGTAGTGACAATTATAAAAATACAATTGTATACAATTATATTTTGTGTAAGCAAATTAGATTTTAATTTATAAATTCATTACGCATAATAATTTATTATTTGTAATTGTTTTAATAATTGTTTTGAATTACATAAAAATAAAATAAGTGTAAGCACATTATATTTACTATTTGTACACGTGTGCAATGACAATTATGAACAAATATATTTGTTAATTTTGAAGATGTCTATCCGGGCTTACTCTAAAATGTACACCACGTAAGCCTTGTTTTATTATCTAGATATACAGTAAGTACATTGATAATTAAATATAATTAAATTAAATGAAATATATGTGTAAGCACAATATATTATAAGTTAAAATACAACTAAGTACATGTTAATATATATATATATATATATATAATCGTACGTGCAGCTAATGACAATTATGTGTATTTACAATGAAAATTATACATGGTAAGTGAGTATGTCCATTCGGTCTTACTGTACAATTTCTACTATGTACGCTCTATCCTTTTCTCCACGAAAAATTAGATGCAGTGAACACGGTACTAAATCTTTTAATTCGTCATCTTCGAAAACGCCTGCGTATCTTTTAGGTAGATATACGCGATATTTTAGTTTAGGGTCTTTATAATCTTGAAGAGTGACGAGTACGGCTTTCCCGTACTTTGCGTCTATATTCTGCATTTCTTCTATCGGATATTTTACACCGATTATTAATTCTTTTATTTTTTTATATTCAATTGCGCTAATAGTTGCAAATTTTTCAGTGAACGATGCCATTTTAAAATAAAGAATTTTATATTTGTCTCACGCGTCTCTCAAGGACTGAACGAATAACGCTCGCGCACAGCGGAATAAATAGGGAGGTAGTTGTGGAGGTGGAACCGGAGAGGGGGAACTACATAACGTACAGTAAGCGTTTATTTTTAACCGTGTGAACAGGATACGACTTGACTTCTCACGACTCGATGGGTAGGCGGGGAAGAGGAGACGAGTCGGTTATTTTTTTTATGAATAGACAGAATGATGTAATTAACAGCACTCATGCGTGTTAGAACATGTCGGTGAAGCTAATTTTTTTTATATGACTATACAGGGTGATGTAATCGTCAGAAAGGTTAATTTGTTTTACGTAAGCGCTAAACAATAATGTTTTCAATTAGTAATTTATCAGAAACATATTGATTATTCTAAAATCTGATACAACCCACTCGCGTAAAGCGTGTACTCTAGTATTTGTACATATTTCTGGAAGTAAGTGATGCGCGAGACAGGCTGTTCCATGTATTGATTGTAATTGATCGAGTTTGGGACAACCGAAATCTTCTAAATTTATAATATTAAAATGCACGATACGCTTCTGTAGAAATTTTTTTTTGCAATCCTTTTACGAACACAAATTTGAAAGGAAATGTATATTTTTCTAATATCGGTACAAGATGTTCATACGATGTGTCCCCGTCCGTCCACGCTAGTCCATGATAATGCTCTGTTAACCATCTGTTTGTCCTCACATGTTTATGATTCGAAACAATCATGTTTGCTGGAGGTGTAAATATCCAATGTCTGCTGGCAAATGCAGTGACATCCATAATGGCTAGTTCCTTAACGAGTTCGTTTCCATCGTTGTCGATGAAACAGTGAAAGTCAAGTATGACTGCTAGATTATCCTCGCACATCCTTTTTTCGTTATAAACAACGTGTTTGGTGTTACTAAGAACGCTGCAGATCCGTCCGTCTTGCGGAACAGACACATTGTATGTTGTGAAACGCTCGTAAAGAATTTTTTCGGAACGTTTATTTTGTACCTTATATTTTCGTCACGGATCAGTGCAACAAATTTACAGGTCAAAATGTTGTATACAAAAATTTCTATAGGGTATAGTATTGTGTGCTTTAATTCACTACAGCGTATGTACTGGTACGGAGATAACAGCTCCATGCGTCCGTCTTCAACGCGTGCTGTTCAAACACTGAGGTATGCGATATTAGTGGACTCGGATTAAACACTTTTGTCACGGCAGCATATATTTTCAAACCTTGTGTTCACTAATCGATTAAATTAAAGCGTGAAAACGAACAAGAAATACGCTCTCATGTAAGCGGTGTATGCGGTTCTACATAAGGGACACGTATGTAGAGTTATGGCGCAATTCACACATGTGATAAAATGTCGACAGGGAATAAATACAACTTCCACGTTTTGTGCGTAACAGACTTTGCACATTGTACCACGATTTGAGCTTCCTTCTACGTTTTTTATATTCTCCTTGATCGTGTCGGCGCGTTGTTCGTTCTCTGCTGTCGCTACTGCTGTTGGTGCTTGCGCTTCGGTAACGATACCCAGTGCCTTGATGATAAAATTTTTATCTTTCATTAACATTACGTAAGAGCACGCGGGGAAATGACGTGCGTGTTCCATCCAAGCATATTCTCCACGTTCCCATTTGTTTAATCCGCCTCCACAGCAAAAACAAATCACTCTATCGTTGCATCCAGTGTAAAAGAAACCCGCTTCTGATAATTCTTTAGGTGTTATCGTTAACGATACAGGCCATTCTTTAAAACTCTTTAAACGGTTTTCCAAGCTTCTGTAACGTGGGTACGGAGATGTGATTTTTTTGAATTAAGATGACTTGCACTTCTTTATCGTCTGGTGATAAGGACTTGATTGTTGTTGCTGTCGCTTCACCGCATTGTTTGAAATAGCGGTCGTTCTTGGGTTTGGTATCATCATCATCGAAATCGTGTGAAAGCATCTTGTGCGTCCTCTCGCGAGTCGTGTTGAGAAAACACTGAGCAAAAAAAAAAAAAATAGGAAGAAGAGGATAATCGTTTCCCCCTCCACAAAATAAAATACATGAAAAATGATTACATTTTTTTTAATAAAAAAAAATTACATACATGTAAGTCATACATTACATTCTATTTACAGCAAATACATGAAAATTGATTATATTTTTTTTAAATAAAAATCGCATACATGTAACGCACACATTACATTCTAAAAAGCAACATTATATTTACAGCAAAAAAAAAACAATAATTTATAGTAAATGTTTAATTATGTCTGCGCACTGTGTTGGATAACGGAGTGTACACGTTGAGCGAATCATGCAGTATCAAGCAGTAGGCCGCGGTCTGAGCGGGGAAATTGCTCGATGACTCGAATTCCAATCTGACGTCGACTGGTGAAGACTTGAGCGACTCATCCTGTCTGCTACAATCGAAGACGAATAACGGTGCTTTTGCTATGAACTCAGTAGGCGTTAGAAGTACGTTGGGTTGACTTCTGTGGTAGTACGACTTTTGAAATCGTGTATATATGTCGTACAGCAATGCATAACGTCCGTTATCGATATCCAGGTTCAGGTTATCGTACGGGTAGTATTTGTCGTTCAGAAAGAGTCTCGCATTTGTCACATTGCAGTGATCGAATTCGCCGGCATGTTTTTTCAGATTATTCTTTCTGCTGGTCTGGAAGGTGAGTATCACGTACCGCGGTTTCTCCAGTTGTGTAGTTGTTTTCACTGTCCAAGTCTGTCTGTCAGTCGTTGGTAAAACCGGGTACTCGTGCAGTTCCCAACTACGAAACGGTAAGAATAGTGGTAGGTCTTTGCGTATGATATCCAATAATCGTATCCGTACTTCGTTGTTCACGTACACGAACGGAATCATCCAAGAGATTTTGGTTAGTTCTATATCAGCGTTAGCGGGCGCATCCGTAGACGAGAACAGAGCGTTAACGTCAGTGGAAGTGCGTAATAGTATCAGTTCTTGTTTCATGTTTAAAATAACATGTGTGAAATCCTCAGCAAATCCCATCAGCATCCTCAACGGTATGCAAAAGTTGAATTCATTATTTTTACCGGATGGTGTTAGCTCGTCAGCTGTAGGAGCAACCCAGCCGGCATTTTGCATCGAAACAATGTCCTGCTTGCTGGCAGATAGTATGGTTTTAATAGTGGATGTGATGCCGACACTCTTGGTACGATCTACTTCCACACCGGCCAATTCGTAACGGATTTCTTCGAAGAGAAACGCGATCGCATTGTTGATCATTTTCACGTTCACATTACCGGTGTCAGTGGTTTTTTTTGCTCAACTTGCCTTCAACGTACAGGACACTTTCCATCGGTAAAGTGAAGACTTCCTGTTGCAGGATAGGTATGCGTATCTCATCATTATTTCCATATCGTGACGCCGACGCGTACGGTGCATGAGGATGATATTCGTAATGTGTGATGTTGTCTTCAAAGAACGGTCGACGTTCAACCGATAAGACTATACCGCTGTCCGTCATGTTACTTGTTTCTCTTGAGTTTGAATCCTAGTGAAATCAGGTAGCGTCGGTTAGTTGCTGTTAATCGTGTCAACGACGAACGTCTACTGATACCTTTTCCAAAAGCGTTGTCCTCTTTTATCTTGCAGTGCGAGCCGTTGCTACCTCCGCTCTTCATCATCATGGAGGTTTCGGTGAAATAAATTCCCATGATTACTACACACGTTTCAAATGTATACGTGCAGTGATGACTTCCCCTTGAAAATTCACAATATCGCCGTCCTGATCGTGTACGGACACTGTAACGTTACGCAAGTGTAGTACGTTAAGCGGAAAATAAATGACGTTTCTAGGCGTTTCGACTATCTTGAATCCTAGCTCAACCGTTGGATAGAACGAGTGCAATATATGCTCGTTTCGACCCGCCTTGTATGAACCTTGAACAGCGTTACACCTTATCTCCAAAACGTTCACTTTGTTAATGTTTACAGGCGCGTCCGACGTGTGTAATATATACGCTTCTAACTTGCGGCTCTTGGAAAAACCCAACATGGTACCGATCGTGTGTTCCGTACATCCGAAATCGATATCGTATGAACAATAAATTTCACATTTCAATGTGTTGTTGTTGGGTCGTAGAGAAAATTTCGGGTCTGCTAGTTCTTTTTTCAGGTACGTTTCAATATCACTGATTTCATACACACCGGTCGGTATATTGACAGGGTCTAACGTTTTACGTGCTCCCTTTAGTACGGGAAAGACATTGTTTTTTCCACTCTCCACGTTCGGTATAGAGTTGTACGTGGTAAAGTCCAGCAGTCGTGCGTACCATTCACCGTCCGTCAATTCAAGCGGTGGAAAAAAGTCACAAACCAGTGCGCTTGGATCCGTTCCTGTGACGGTGACCGTAAGCGAAGACATCTTGTAGTTTACTGATCGTTCGATGTCAAAAACTCTAAACATAAATGTCCGCAGATGACTGTATCCGACGGCTGTTTTCGCATGTAATTGTAATGAACGTCGGTCACGTTCGATCCAAAGTACCGTATTAGCTCGACAGGAGGACGTAGATTGCCGAATCCATCAAAGTACCAGACTCTGTCGCCTCGCTTCTTGTAGCATACCCAGTGCGTGCCCGGTCCGCTAGCATCGTCCAGATTCACGATCGCACTTTCGTTCACCCACGGTGATGTACTAGGAAGTGCGTCGCGCATGTACACACCTCTGAAATAGGGTATACGCAATCGTTTCGTGTACTCATAAAGATCGCGATCGGACAATGGACGCACGGGTATTTTGATTAGTTTTTTCGGTACGGACGAAGATAGAGTCCTGAAGCCTTTTTACCACCGCTCCTTCTTCGTCGTTTTCCTGTCCCTGTTGTCGTCGTCCTCCTCCTCTTCCTGATTATCGTGCGTCGAACCGGCTTGCGTCGTCTGGTGCGACGTCGACGTTTACGCACACCACCACCACCACTACAGCATAGCCCGCTGCCTAACGCAGATTTCGCCTTCATCGCTGCTGCTACGGCTGCCGCGTACGCTCTTTCACTGATGCCTGAATTCAAAGCTTTAACTCGTTCCCACGCTTTACCGGCTAGCACACGATCCGCTATACCTCGTCGTTCGTTGTCCTTGTACTTGCTGTAAGCGATATCGTGTTCGCGACAGGCTTCGTCCAACTCATTGATTCCTCGATCACCACGACTCAATCTCTCCTCTAGTTTCGTTCCTGGTCCACAGAACCTGTAGCCAGGCAAATGTAGTTCTACCGGTAATACGTCCACCGCTCGATTGATCAGTGTAGGTACTGACTTCGCGACGAATGGTACCGCGCTTTTAACTATTTTTCCGATAAGACCACGCCCCCCTTTTTTTTTATCAACACGGCTACGTAGTTCATACATGACTACTGTTTCGTTTGCTCTCGATAAAGAGATCTCCAATCTTGCTCGTCGTTGGATTTGTCCAGATCACTAATCAACACGTTCGTCTCCGTCTTGTTCATAAGTAGTAAGTCTGCCTCTTCGGCACCAAGTGAAGTACGCGCTGCGCGTGTATGCAATTTATAGATATACGATACCACTTTCTCCCAACGACGTTGGAACACTTTTGCGAGTTTGTACGTTTCGCTCTTCGCGTACCGCTTCACGTCCTCTAATTGACGTGCGTTCACTGCATCTGTGGCCCGTGCGCCACCATCGCCAACGTTTAGAATGGTTTTTCCTTGTGCGTTAAAATAAGCATCGTTTACCGCGGTGATCGTGTGTCGGTTCAAAAATTCCAAATTCACTGCGTCCTTGTTGTTCATGGGTGGAGCTAACTGTGTTATCCGCACATTGCCGACCATTAGGTTAGAGTTCGTATCCTTCGGTATGATTTTCGAGTCCACGTATATTTTGGTCGCAGCGTCTCTCGCACGAATCGGTTCCCTCAGAGACTGTATGCGATGGTCTCGTGCGTCGACGACAGCCCCGTCCTTCTTGTTCGGTACCAACTGTGTGAAACGTAAGCACGAGTAGTCTACGTACTGCTTGTTGACGGCGTCCCCGAGATCGACAGGAGCGCCGACGTTGACGAGCTTACGACCTTTCGCATCTATTCCTTGCGCCACCGTCGACGGATCGCCAGCTAACAGACAATTATCACGCACAAAGCGCAGTGGAACGGCATCGCTATCATCGCGCGGTTCGCCCAAATTATGTATTTTTTTCCCGCTACATCAAAGTGTCCGTCCTCGGTCATTGTGATACCAATATCCTCTCGCAGACTGCGTCGCGTCTCTCTTCGCGCTCTGACAGCGCTCTGGTGTCTGCCAAACTTGTCGACACTCATCTCGTGAATGATGCGTCTCGTTCGTTGTGCACGGCATTTATACGTATTCACGTAATAAATCGATTAGTTTTGATACGATCGTACTGTCTATGCATTTTATTCCGACAACGGAGAGTCCGTCGTTATGTTTTCCTTTTACAATCGTATCTAGAAATTCATCGTACACGTATACGTGTGTGTCTTTGAAGAAATAAATTTTTCCGTCGATGTATCGGAACGCACTATCAACGGCTTCTGGTAAGCCGACAAAACGATCTTTAACATAACCATGTTTCTTGATCGTGAACGTGCACTCGTCTATCTCGCCGTAATACATATCGTTGTACAACAGAAGAGTTCGACCCGTGTACGTGTGTATTGCAGCGTTTATTTTCGTCATAGTGCGAACACCGAGCGTTGTGATTGAACGCGGATACCCGTTCACTGGCTGCAGACTGTGTATATCAAACATGTATACATAGTTGTCTATGAAAAGCACCACTTCTTCGGTCTGCGGTCTCTGGTACATCGCCGAAACGTTGGTGAACGTCAGCGGTAAGAAAGTCAACCAATCCGTCAACAGAAGCGGACTCCCGCCCGTTCGCTTCGACTCGATATCCAATGTCCACAAAAAGTTATCGTGCACAATATACAGATGTCTGTTGATTATTAAAAATTGGTTAACGTTCTTTAGTCGACATAAATCCGTTGTCGTCCGCACGGTCTCGTTCGTTGTCGGTGTCGTCGTCGTCGTTGACGTCGTCGTCGACGTTGACGTTGTCGTCGTCGTCGTAGCGGGCGGCGGCGGCGGCGGCGGCTTCCCGTACAAGCGTTGAATGCCTCTTATATCGTCGTCTCTCAGGTCGAACGGTCCGTCCGAGCGTGGTACGTAGAACGGGTACATGATCGAATCCCTCTCGAGGGAATGTGACAGTCCTAACGCGTGTCCGATTTCGTGCGTTAGCACCTGAAGAAAACTGGTCTGATCGTCCGGTATTTCGGTTGCGTTTGTATAATTCCACGATTCGTAGTAGTCCATATGTATTTCAGTAGTGTTATACGGTAAATCGGGCGGGTAGTAAGCGTGAGCGAGTATACCTCCTCGTCCGTCCAAATCGTACCCACAGATCGTGCACCTGGAAGTCAGACACCTGTGTTTAAAATATTTCATAGCGATAACCATGTCTGCGTTTATGTCGTTGGGTCGATATTCGAATTCCAGATTCGAATGTTTCTGCCACACAGCGAACGCTTGTCGCGACGCTTCTATAGCGCTGGCGCTACCGTGAAAGAATCCCCACGACAGACGTTTCTTGGCCCACGGTGTTCGTAAGGTGTACGACACGAAATCTTCGTTACCACATCTCCGCGCACGCATCAGATTCATCGTTTCATTGTTCAATTCTCCATTTACGGTTAAATTGTAATTCACTTGAAACGTGCGAAGGTAGGCGTCCATATCGATGGTGGTGTTGTCCGTGAGTCGTAAACTATCGTCGGGCACGTATCCGTATCGCACCAAATAATCTATAGCGAAATCTACATCGTTAGCGTTAACGGACGATGCGACGACGGCACTTGTGCACGCAATAATAAACAGTAGCACGATATCCATGTTGTCACAACCAAACGTGGAATGTCCCCGGTGCGTGTACGACAGTATTATTTATACTTTATCGGCTTTCAGAATCGAATAGGGAGCACATCGACTACTTTCGACCCTTGTGAATCCTAACGGTACTGTGAATCGTTTCTTCTTTTTTACAACGTACAGACCGTCGCGCGGAGTGTAGTAGTACACTGAACCTTGTTCTGTGTGTAACTCTTGTCGTCTTTCTATTATCAGCTCTTCGTTGTTGTATTCTTTCCGCGCCAAGGTCAGCACGTACATCGTCTCTGATTCAACGTCGACTATGAAGGCAAACGCATCCGTTCTGTATTTATTTTTAACGGACGCTTTGGTCACAAAATAATGCAAGGGATACAGTTTAGCAGTGACCATTTCGTTAACGTTAATGTGCTTACTCGGCATTAACGAGTCCTTTAAGATCGATTCCATCACGATGATGCTGCTGCCGCTAATGTCAGATGATGATATATACCGCTCTTATTATACAATTATGTCTGCTTCACGTAGTTCTTCCACTATGGAGACGATTTCGTTCGTGTGCCCACTGTTTCCAACACGTTGTGATGCCATTAACAGTCGCAATCTGTCCACCAGTTCGTTCGGATCGTCCCAGTGCACGTAATCGATTTTGTCTTTTTTTCTCGTTAGCGTCATATACGATGTATCAATATTATTATGCCCCTGTCCTGTACGTTTCGGTGGAAACAGTTGCGATATTATTCGTTTATACTTTATACCTCTGTTCGCGTTCACCTGTGCGTTCGCTAAGTAATACTGCTTATGCGCGTTGGTGTTACGCAGTATATCTTTGTACGCTTTCAGATCTGATTCCTTGTAAATATTTTCATTAGGATGCTTCATGAATACAAGTTCGTAGAGTCCTGGTGTACCTTTGTATCGTTTACCGTTGATAAGAATCGTATCGTCCGTATCGATTTCGAACTGTGAATCACCAATCATCCATTTTCCGTTTTCATGTCTTACACCGTACGTATAGTCCATCAGGCGATCGCGTTCGGACGAAACGATCATACGCATGTACTTGTTCGCTAACGATTCACTGTCGTATTTGTACTGAAAATATCTACGCGCTTCACGTCTTCCTTCCGGTGTGTCTAACATTTTTTCAATGTTTTGACTAGGATCGTCCTCATCGTCATCACCTGATGTTTCGGCTATCACGGGTGTTTTCAGGAAAGACGGTTTCGTTCGGGAACGAAGTGGTGTTCCTACATCGATCTTACTAATTGCATCCATTGGATCCTCTTCTTCTTCTTCTTCCTCTTCTTCTTCTCGTTTCATTTTTTTCACTCTTATCGGCTTTTCATTTGTTGTTTTACGTTTCTTTTCAAGCAATGCTTGCGAAATATTTTGTAACGGTTCCAGAATCGGTTTGTAACTTTTGGATAACGTTGCTTCTTCTTCACGAATACCATGTTTTAACGCACGGTATTTCTTCCGTATGTCATCACTGATCGTGTCGATATCACGTGCTAATCGTTTTTTCTTGTCATCCATCTCGATAAACGGTAGTACGACAACTAAAGTCGTTGACAGCAGGACACGTGTATTTAGCTAAACGTTTGACAATTTTTTTTGGTTTAATCGTTAGGTGCGACTACTATGAAACGATCGAAACCGACTCTGTACCTACCGGTGTCGATAGAAGAATCCTTGTCCACAACGAGAAAGCCGTAACGATCTTTCCACGCTTCAGCGCACATGTTCTTAAACGTGTCATATTTCATGTCCGTGTTGACGTGATCGTTGTACACATGCTTCAAGTTGCGATCGTCCTGTTTGAACAATACTATTAGATTGGCATTGTCACGAACCAACTGTTTTGGCACTTGACTGTACGTCTGACAAAGGTAAAACGCGTCCACGCCGCTGTGTCGTCCCATAGAGAAATACTTGCGTATATTGTGTTGTCTTTCACAAGACACGTCATCGAACACCATAATAGAATCAGGATCGACCTCGTCGGGAGGCGGTACCTCTTCGTTATCGTTGTAGGCGTGATAACCCATTCCTTCGTTGGAAAGTTGTGTCATCAGGGTCTCCAGCATCTGATATTTGGGTTGAAATAGTGATTTAGAAAACACGTATAAGTTCGCGAATCTCAATCCGTTTACATCGAACAACAGGTTGAACATGACGTTTGTCTTCCCGCACGCGGAAGGTCCGCAGATGATCGAACGAACGGTATCGGGCAGAAGACGTCCGTGTTTACGTTTTTTTCTGCCACAACCACCTCCACCACCATCGCCGCACAATTTCGAATAGTCCACGTCCTTTATTTTTAATCTGTGCGCTTGTTGCAATATTTTCATGTTGACGTTCCGTGCACAGTCTATTTAATAGTCGCACTATATTGCAGCAGTCGGTAGATATATAACTGCATACACAAGTGTCCGGACCCGTTTCACAGTTCGGATCCGACCAAACACATTCTTTGTAGTGATCGAATCCGGTACCACTTGGTACTATTTCGTTAAGACGGAATCTCTTCACACGATTGATAACCCGTTGCCAGTACTCGTGCACTGTCAAGATCCTACGCATGCGTTCAACTTCGTTTGCAGTCGTGTTCACGATGTACTCATCGTAATCAGGATGTGACACAATGTCTTTTACACTGTACACAGCGTGCATGTTGTCATCATAACGCATCGATGGATACTGGTTCTATTTCCATGAGTCGAATAGTTGTTATAGCAAGTTCTTCTTGTGTATCCACGAATCGTGTTTACCATCGAATCCTAACCATCTGACTTTTACACGATCGTCTTTACGTTGTACAATCTTTTCTACCAAGTACACGTCACCAACGTTCGATTTACTGATTTCATGTTCATAAAAACCACCTTTCAACACTTCTCCCGTATGATCCTTTAACGAATAGGTAATGGGTACGCTGCCGGTACGCACCGAATGAACGAGAAATATCTCGTTTGTCCAATTTGGTGTGTATCCTTTGGCGAATGTCATTTTGTGTTTGCTTATACGCACACGATCGCCTACTTTGAATTTCGGTCGTTTATAAACGATGCTCCTCGCCGTGTTCTCACGAATCCTTTGTAGCACTGTACGTTCGTTGGATTCTTTCACCTGACACGGTTTCATTCCAATCGTTCTGTGCACGCTGTTTGTACGTGTTGACTAGTTCCGGTAACATATCCAACCAACGATAATGACCTTGTTCACTGAACGCACGATACATGTGCGTTTTCAACGTACGGTTAAAACGTTCCACAATGGAGGCCTTTTTTTCACTATACGTGGAATAGAGTGTGATACCGTATCTGCTCAGCAATTTTTGTACGCTACTGTTATAGTACTCTTTCCCGTTGTCTGTCTGCAGATATTTCATTTTATTAGCACGAAGAATCGGTTCCAGAGCTCGTGCGACCTCTACACCCGTCTTTGTTTTCAACGGAACAGCGTACGCGTACTTGCTAAACACGTTAATGATTGTCATAAGGTACTTGAATCCCTTGTTCACCTTCGCGTGCGGTATCATCTCTACCAGGTCCGCTTGGTACAAGTCGTGAAGTCCCTTTAACTCCACCGCACGTCTCGGAAAATTCCTTCTTACCGGTCTGTGCAACTCCTTCGCGATAGTCTTGCGAACGCTCTGCTGTATATTATTCACCTGTCGTTTATTCTCATATCGTACCAACCGTGATTCACAATACGTCGGAACGTGGTAAAGCGTTAACACAGTGCTGAATGTAACTCTCCTCGGTACCGTTCTGGTACGTCTGCTTTCCATCGCGTGACTGTTGTAAGATTTCCACTCCACGTCCAGTTATATCATCTCGACCGAACGGAAAAACAACGCGTTCTTCTTGTGATTGCGTAAGTACGTGAAAACATGCGCTAAACTGATTTTCATACATCCATTACGCACGAGACTCATACCGATGTAATATCTCATGAGCGTGTGTTGTTTCATGTCCAACGCTCTTACGGTCTTGACGGAATTCATGTCTTTGAACATGACGCTGCGTATAACGTTGGCGCGATACTCGTGCATTTCCGCGACTATGACGTTATCGTTTACGGGTAGATGCTCGCACATGTGTTTAGCTTTGAGTTCTGTGATCGGACGATGACTTCTCGACTCCATATGCAGGTGTATAAGATACGAGTTCAACAACCAAAACTCGTCTGCCATAGCACCCGTGCATCGTTGCCACTGTTCGTATAAACGTCGGTCTTTCACTGTGTACCCTTTTTCATGTGAATACTGCAGACCGAAGTATTCACAATACTTGCGGAGTGTAGGCAATGCTTCCTTCAGAAAGGCTACTGAAAACAATCCCTGCGCCTTGTTGCCTTGTTGTTCACCAATGTGAACTGTTTCCCTCTCGCTAGTGTCGGTAACGAAGATGGTGGGCAGCGCACGTCAAAACTTACGTTGTAGCTAGGATCCACTGCGCACTTTGGCGCTATCATAATCGCGCTTCTGTATATTTCAAACGCTGTACGTATCGGAATAGTGCGCTCTGTAATGACAATGCAACACAAAGCGTGTGGGATTGAACTTCCGTAGGCGAGCATGTCTGTGTACACAGTCGCATAGTTCATTTGTCCGTGTGAATCATGTAAGCCGTGAACACGTTGAACAGCATGATACAGTTCAGGAATCGGTCGGAAACGTGAAATAAAATTCCACGCGTGACGTACGGTACACTTGAACATATTCTTTTCATAAACCACGAGTTCAATCGGTACATTGTTTCGATCACACTCTTCGATAAAATGAAGCCATCGTGATTTGTTGTGTATACGATCAGAGATTATCATCAACAGCACGATCGGTGGCAGATAACCGCTACGTTTCTTTATGTGACGCCAACAACGTCCGTGATATCTGTCAACACCGAACTTATAACGTGTACAGTAGTTACCACAAAACCGTTTTTTCTTCACAAAATACATGGAACACAAGTTGGAGCGTATCGCGCTTCGTAACGGTTTTGTTAGTGTGAAATGTTTCCCATCGTCGTATCGATAGACATCCATTGTGTCATCGATCTGTGATGCAAGTGATACAGCTTCGAAATTGACATGATATTTAATAGGTATAATTTTTATGAAATCTTTTGTTTTATTTTTTTATCATTGGCGCCATCAGTCAGACATTGAATTGTGTACACACATTTAGTAGTAGTACTAGTAATAGTAATACATATAGTATTACTAGTAATAGTATAGTACTAACACAGAGTACTACTAGTACTACCCAAACGGGTATGTTTGTACATGAGTTTATGTCGGCTCTGAAAAGAGCCGTTTTTGCGTGAGTCGACTTCTACAAGTGTTCACGAACGAAACTACATGTGGGCATTGACGCCTTATGGACTTGGACAGGATCATCACCCGCCATCCAATCCATAATTCGTATTTTACACTTGCAGCATCTTACAACATCATCATCGCCTTCATAAATAAACCCGGCTTTGGCTAGGTCAAAAAATCTCACGTTCGTATTCGGAAATTTACGAACGTAAAATTTAATGTTACCTCGACGATGGATGTTATAAAAGCTTTTTAATCGGCTTGCAAAAGAATATGTGTGCACGTCCATATCTGAAGCAAGAATGTTGGTTTGTTGCGCTGCATTTCACTTCCTCAGTGGTAGCTGCGCGCGCAATCGTAGTGGGGATTGCTGTCGTCAATTGGTCGGTATGAAATAAAGCACAGTAGTGAGAACAAATAGCTGCGCACGCAGTCATCATAGATAGTATAAATGGAGCGATGATCGCTGCCTGCGTTCACCTTCGAGTCTCGTGCAGGCTAACTTTCATGCACTGCATATAAAATGTTACTTATTTTCTAACTTTGTATCAGTATTCTAATGTTCTTCAAGTGAGCAAGTAATTGATTTTGCTTTTATCGTTATTCTAACAATGCAGACGTTTTCTGTTGATCGTAAACATTCGTTGCGTGGCTCGTTGGTGTCGTACGTTTACACACCTGTTGCAGAGGAAGAAGAAGAATGTGTCAACGATGTCATTACCTTTTTCGATGAAATTCACGATATGTTACGTACGGACATTCTAAACGAACTGACACGTTTGCTTACTATAAAGTGGCATATAGCGCTAAAAGCGAGATTTGTCAAGTACATTGTAAACGCCGACACGAACGAGGACGAAGAAGTGACGAGTGAAGGCTATTTTCATGGACGATGTCATACGACATTGATCGCTGATCAGAACGTATTGCCTGAACGTTTAGAAGCTTCGTACGAAAAAATCATCGAATTGATTTATAAATTCACTCGTGAGGGTAGCGGTTGGGCGTTGGATCATATAATCTCGTTAGAACTCGTTCTCTCACGATACCAACCGCTGGCCGCCTCCAGTTTCATCCGTACACCTCCTGAATTGTCTTGTACTAAATCCATCATCAACGTAAACAATACAGGCGATCAAATGTGTTTTATATGGTCAGTGTTGGCCTCACTGTTTCCACAACACAGAGACAGCGAGCGTGTATCCAAATACAAATCACATATTCACAGTATCACCACTTCTGGTATAACTTATCCCACCCGTCTATGCGATATTGTGAAGTTCGAACGAGACAATTCTGACATTTCTATAAATGTTTTTGGTTACGAAGAAAATGAAATTTACCCGCTAAGAATAACTCCTTTCAGTGACAGACAACACCATTTTAATCTATTACTTCTCACCACCGCTGACCGAAAACATTACTGTTTAATAAAAAATATTAGCCGCTTACTATCTTCACTAACCAAACACAACGGACGTTCTTTCTATTGCAACTACTGTCTGCACAGATTCTGTGAAGAACGACTCCTTAGTGAACACGTCCCTCGTTGTTCACCGTATGGTGAACAAAGAATTCGTTTACCGACGAAAGAGAAGGAGAAGGTTATGTACTTCAAAAATTACACGTACTGTCATAAAGTCCCTTTCGCTATATATGCAGACTTTGAATCGTTCATTGTGCCTTGCCATCGTTGCGATGCTCCTCCACACACATCGTCCACCACAACAAAGTCGTTACATCTTCCTTCAGGTTTCTCCTACCTCATAGTCGACCACGAGGGTAACATTTTCAAACCACAGGTCGTTTATCGCGGTGTGAACGTGATAGAAACCTTTTTAGATAGACTAATCGATGAAGAGCATGAACTGTACAGGATCATGCGTACCAATATCCCTATGACTATGAGTGATCGTGACGTATTATCTTTCACGAATGCTGTCGTATGCCATCTCTGCGAAAAACCACTGACTGATGACGACAAGGTGCGCAACCATTGTCATCTGACTGGACGATACCTTGGCGCAGCTCACAACGTATGTAACCTCAACTCCAAGTCCGCCCAACATATTCCTGTCTTTTTCCATAACTTACGAGGTTACGACGCACATCACTTGATACAAGGGTTGGGTAAATACAATGATGAAACTCTCACTTGTATCGCTACCACTAGTGAACGCTTCGTATCAGTCACGTTGGGTGCCCTACGTTTCGTAGACACGTTACAATTTTTGGACACGTCCTTGGATACACTTGTTGGAAACTTGCGCGCGAGCGGTGCGGATTTCGCTTTAACAAAGCAATGTTTCGAAGAACACTTCGAGCTACTCTTACGTAAGGGGGTGTACCCTTACGATTACATGACGGGTAGCGAGAAGTTCGACGAAACATGTCTGCCCGCACGCGAACACTTTTTCAATAGGCTGAGTGAATCACCCGTGTTGGACGAAGATTACGCACATGCACAGAATGTGTGGCAGACTTTCGGAATCCGCACGCTGGGTGATTATCACGATCTTTACCTTAAAACAGATGTACTGCTACTGGCTGACGGCCCGGCATATTTATATTTATATTTATATATTTATATTTATATTTTTTACTTTTCACCAGTGATATTCGTCCACAAGCGCGCCAAATAACAATCACACCGCCACAATCGCCACCACCGCCACAACCACAGGAACAACTGCAACCACGTCTGCAATGGATCAGTACAGCGAATCAACGACAACCAGAACCGCAATCCCCACAGCCTCAACAGCAGCCACAACCTCAGCAGCCTCAGCAGCCTCAACCACAACCTCAGCAACAGCATATGCGACAGGATCCTCGTTTGCAGTCCCCTCCAGAAGACGCGCCATGCGTGTTTTACGATATCATCGACACGGTGGAACCACCGAGGATGCATAGTGAAGTCGCCACGATGAGACTACTTCTAAGAAGTAGATTTCCGACGTGGCGATGGAGCCATGGAGACCTCTGCCCCATACAGGGTATGTTAGGGCACACATCATGCAGTGTGTTCCAAGAAAATTATACTGAGGGGCAGAGACTCCTCGGCTTAATGTGTGGACACACATACCACTATCTATGCATCATCAACTGGTTCCAAACCGTGGCATTGGAGGGGTCACCGCCGGGATGTCCACAATGTCGAGTGTATGCGTTCAGCAGGCCAGTACATCCATTTTACGCACGCATGCATTTTTGAGGTATGTAACAGTACACATTATTCTAATCCATCCTACAAGTATCAACTATACATCACTAATATTTTTTTTGTTTCTGTTACAGATGGCCGTGCACATTAAATATGTACAAAGTGATGTTTTTTTGATGTAATGTTTTTTTCTGTATATAAATTGTATCTGTAATTATTTTTTCATTAAATATGTACAAAGTGATGTTTTTTTTTATGTAATGTTTTTTTTTCTGTATATATATTGTATCTGTAATTTTTTTTTCTGTATATATATTGTATATAAAATGTAATATATACTGAACTATAATTTTTTTTTCATTAAATTATAATATTTATATGTCTATTTATAATGTTTTTTTTCTGTATATATATTGTATCTGTAATTATTTTTCTGTATATATATATTGTATATATTGTGTGTTTGCTAAAATATAAATATGTAAATTTTTTGATTTGCTTAGTTGTTTCTTTTCAACTATCCTTTTTCCTTCTATTATGCATGTTTTATAAGTGAAGTGTCAATCAGAACAATTACACCGCAATAGCCAGTCAACAAGAGTTTCACATCGATGATGTGCACATTTTTGTATTTTTACAATATATACTTACCACAAAAGCACACATTCAAATTTACAGTTCACGAGTTGGCAACACTGCAATTCATCTCTTCACATCGACGATATCCGGACGGTAGCAGTGTAAATATCTGAACCCATACACTATAACACATGCACGAGTTGACAACGTGACCAACGCTATTACAGTTCTCAAGTTTGCAACAATACAATTCACCTCTTCACGTCGACGGACAATGGTGGCAGTGTAAACATATCCAAAACCCGTACACTATAACACATGCACGAGCCGACAACGTGGCCGACACCAGCACAAGTTGACAACGTCGACGCTTTTCCAACATGGCTAACCTTCAGGAAAAACACAGTATATATCCAAACCCATACACTATAACACACCACGAAGCGGCAACGTGGCCCAACCTTAACCAGCACACATGCACAACCCGACAACATCACAGCTTTCCCAACATGACCGATACACCGCCGACAAAATGAACGACGACCCCACCGCTCCTGGCGGCGGTCAAGCCACGACCAGGCCGCGGCCAAGACCCCGCCGGACGGCGAACCGCGAACGGCGAACCGCGAACGGCGAACAGCGAACGGCGGCCACGCCTCCGCCAATCAACGCACACATAACCCCACAAAATGGACGACGACGACAACATGGCCGACAACTTCGGTACGCCCACCGAGGTCACGTGGGACACACCACTACCCCCCCGGTCCATCCTAACCTCTGCACAAGACGACACACTGCGACGGAAGTCTACCCCCACCACCAGGATTTTTGAATTTCGCGCCAAATGGGGGCTGTGACGTCACTTCCGCGTTAGAACACTCATTCTTACCCTACTCAGTGTTGCCAGGTCAATCAGTCCTCTTTTCCCCACATGGCTACTCAAAATTTCTCCACTTTGCTATCAAAATCCCCACTGCCACAAATGCGTGTGCTTTATGCAAAGTGTCACCACATTTTATAGAGTCTGAGAGTATTCTAAATGTTTAAACATTATTACAAGAATGACTTAAATATTAAAAACTTGTTTGAAGTACAATAAAAAAAATCATCAGCACTGCTACAATCCTGTGTCCCTTCAGCTAAGTCGAATCGTCATCTTCGTTATCGCTGTCTATAAGAATGTTATCTTCAGTCTCGGAAACTTCTTTGTCAAAATCTTCTTCTTCTAAGTCTGAGTCTTCTTCTTCTTGCCTTTGAAACTCTGCTAATATTTTTTCAGCAGTGTACAATATTTTGTTACAAGCCATTATGCAAAAAATAAAAAATGAATAGAAAATCTAAATTCAATGAAAAAAGTCACAGTAATTAGAGTAAATTTTATTCTATTTTCCACTCAATGGTACTGTCTGGTTCTTACACGTGTTAGTATTGCTATGATGCCAGAGCAATGTCAACCATATAATACTATGCTTTTTTGTGAATCGTAACATGTACACAAAGTGTAGACATTCCAAAATATACGATTGTTGATGTCTAGGCTCGACTTTGGAGAAACAAGAGAGAAACTGGTTACAAAATTACAAAACAATGGCAAGTGTTGTGTTCATGTTTAGTCTACAAAACAAGACTAAACATTAGTTATAGTACTACGTATGTATAAAGTTCACAAGCCATGCATTCTTACGAAACTGCAAAAAATATATAGGAACGGTTGAAAAATTTTAAAGCATTTTTCGCATCCGACCCGAAAAGAGAAGTGCCCGGAAAAAGACACACAGTGATCGAGGAACAATTACCTGGAAACTGGGGTTATTCCAATGCCTTCCCTATGAATGACTGAGAGGGTATCTTAGTGTTAAACCGTTTAGAGAAAAGTTAGAATGGAGAGATGTTCGGAACAATTGCGCACGGATCCGACCCGCACCTTACCATTAGAGGGTTAATAATGAGATGAATTTATTACTATCTGCTATAAACAACGTCGGGATTTGAATTATGTAAGATATTCGGGCTGTTTGGCCGTTGTATCTGGTTTAAAATAAAACCAAACGTTTCGGCAGCTCCACTGGCTGCCATCATCAGTGGTATAACATTTCTGCACTTTGGGTGTCTACGTGCAGGCCCACGGTACTGTGGTATAGACTAAAGCTGTCCTGCCATGGTACCTGTACATATAAATTCAGCAAAGTCCCACGTACAGGTAAAAATGACACCATCAACCAATCACAATAGAGATGGTGTATGATTGGCTCGCACCAAGCTATGCCATTATGTACTCACTTGTTTTCCAAGAAATACTGTGGGGAAGGCTGCTGATTTCCCGCGATGCTCCCTGTGCTAATTGTTTACTAATTGCAACCCCCGCACAGGTAAGTACAGCATCACCAACCAATCAGAAACAAGAAGGTGTGTGTGAGGCTCGCATCGCGCCATGCCATAAAGTACTTAATGATATGCTTTCGCCCCGCCGATTCATAAATCCGGCCCGGGGCTGACTGTGTCCGGCGGTGCCCAAGCTCCGCCGGCCTCTGGTCGCATCCCGCCCGTATACGTTCACGGCGTGAACAACGTCACCGGTTTTTACCGGCGATTGATAGTGGCTCCCGGACTTTCCCCGGCCAACGTTGACCTGAAGCTCCTTGGGGGCGATACAGTCAAGATCGTTGTCCGCGGAATGGACGTGTACCGCAGTATCGTGGCGTACGTGGAATCCCAGCAATTCCAGTACCACACCTTTTCGCCCAAACACGTGAAGCCTCTGTCGTTCATCCTCAGAGGCTTGGACGTGGAATCTCCTCTCGAGGAAATCCTCGATGAGCTGCGCGAGCTGGGCTATCCTCTTCGCGCGGTCCATCGGGTGTTTACTCCTGCCGGGCCAAGGCGTCCAATTCCTCTGGTCCGCATCCTGGCGGAGAATAGCGAGGCAGGCACTAGCCTACTCTCATTTACGCGGCTTTTTGTTTTCCGCGTAAAAGTGGAAAGAAGCCGCGCTCCCGGGGCTCTGCCTCAGTGTCACAGGTGCCAACGCTTCGGGCACCACTCCGACTCTTGCTCAAACGTTCCGGCGTGCGTGAGGTGTTCTCTCCCTCACGCCAGTAAACTTTGCGATGCACCTGCATTCAAAAGATGCATCAACTGCGGCGGGAGTCACCCCGCCAACTATCGGGCATGTCCGGTGTTTCAGCGGGAGCTCGAGCGGCGAAAGCCGAAAGGGCGCCTGCCACCACCGAGGCATCCGGTAGCTGGTTCAAGACCTGCAACCAAGCAGCCAGGCCCTGCGCCTCCTGCTACGGCTGCCGTGTCTTCCGCCACAGTTTCAAACAGGCAACAAAAACGTTCCAAAGGCCCGAAGCAAACACCTGCAGCACAGGCAACTCCAACTCAGGCTCCTTCACAGACCCCTGTCCCGCCTATGGCGAAAAAGCGCCGTAACCTCGCGGCATCTAAAAGTGAGACCACTCATCAGCCAACAGAAAACATCTCGGTTGTGGAGCCTGAGACTACTCAACCCTCCCCAGCACCGGAGAATCCCAGCCCTGCTTTAGAAGCAGCCTCGCCAGACCTCCCGCCCCCGCGTTTCCCCAACGCAGGCAAAAAGAAGCGGCATAGAAAGCCCCGTGGCGCTCGTTCCTGGGCTCCTGCCAACCCGGCCGCACAGTCCAGATAGCCTGCACAGCGCGCGAAGTCCGACGCAATCGCATCTGTCCCTCTTCCTAGCACCTCCGCTAGAGGCGCTACACCTGGCCCCAAGAAACCCCTGGCTTCCACCAATCCCCCGATTGATAAGCTTCGGCGCTCTTATGCGCACACAGTCTCCGGGCAATCTGCCTCAAGAACCGTACCTGACGACTACCAGGTCGTCAAAGACTTCCTTGCTGAGTTCGATCTCAACAAAGTCGCCCAGACCTTCAGGTCCATCCGCTCCCGCTTGGAGACTGCTGATATAACCGAGAGATTCATGCTCTTGGTGGAAGCCGCCACTTGTGTAGGTCTTCTATGAGTCGGGTCCTCAAACGAGATCTCTCGCTTCTTTCCTGGAACGCCAACGGGTTGTCCAACAAGATCCAGGAACTCCAAGAATTACTGGCCCGACTCAAACCCGATGTAGTGCTTCTCAATGAGACCCACTTGACTCCTGCGAGTCGGTTACGACTGGCCAACTATGTGTGCTATCGAAACGACAGACCGGGCACTGCTGGTGGCGACTCGAAACCGTCCGCCAAGTCGACGAGGCAGTTGCCACGTTTGACGAGGCTGTCGTATCTGCGATCGACGCGTCTTCCAGGATGAAGCCTGGCATCACGCCCCACTGGCAGCGGATCCCAGAGGAGACGAGTGCTCTCGCTTGCGAGAGGAATCGCCTCCGGAGACGCTGGCAGCGGACCCGTGATCCGGCCGACAAGGCAGCGTACAACCGGGCGACCGGCATTTTACGTCGTGAAATGCAGGCCTACCGGAGACGCTGTTGGGAACTCGCCGTGGCGCAAGCAGGGGACGGAACGGACGAAAGTAGCCCTTACCGGATACCTTCGGCGTTGGTAGGGAAGAGGCGCCGGCCTCGCATCCTCGCCATTGCTGGAACTTTCGGTCAAATCCTGGCTCGCCCGGAGGCGAAGGCCGAGTACTTGGGCGCGTGTTTTGAGCGACAGTTCGCACCTAACCCGCCCATGGACTGGGACTTCGACGAAGAAGTCGAGAACGAAGTGGAAGACTTTCTGTCTCTTCCGATCACTTCGGAGCCCGAACCCATTACTAGGGAAGAGGTCACAGATCGGCTCGTTGAACTCGTGCCGAGAAAAGCTCCTGGCCCGGACGGCGTCTCGAACGCCGCTCTTACTCGACTCCCGGAGCGAGGAGTACTTTTCTTGGTCGCGCTGTTCAACGCGTGTGTTAGACTGGCCTATTTTCCCCAGAAATGGCGTAAGGCGACGGTCATAGTGATCCCGAAGCAGGGAAAGGACGCTTCCCGTCCCGGCAACCTCCGGCCCATTAGTCTACTGTCAGCCACGTCAAAGGTCCTCGAACGTCTCGTACAACGGAGAGTACTAGATCATCTAAGAAATTTCGATGTACTGGTCCCCGAACAGTTCGGCTTCCGTGTGGGGCATTCCACCACTCATCAACTGATGAGACTGGTGGAATACATCACGGACGCCGGGTGTCGGAAAGAGCAGACTGTCGCCTGTTTCCTAGATGTGGGAAAGGCCTTTGATAGTGTCTGGCATGACGGGCTCTTGTTCAAGCTCCGGGAAATCCAGCTCCCAGATTGCTACCTTCGCTTGATTGCTAGCTTTCTGACGGAGAGGACTTTCTGCATGCGAATAGACGACCATGTCTCTTCCGAGAGACGCATTACAGCCGGGGTACCTCAAGGTAGCGTGCTAGGGCCTCTCCTGTTCTCCGTGTATGTCAACGACGCACCCAGAGAGCCTGGAGTCCAGATGGCTCTGTTTGCCGACGACACGGTGGTCTAAACCGCCGATCGGAACGCAGACTTTGCTAT
Organism: Magicicada septendecula; assembly: GCA_034769895.1. NCBI lineage: Eukaryota > Metazoa > Arthropoda > Insecta > Hemiptera > Cicadidae > Magicicada > Magicicada septendecula. The sequence goes on along the minus strand of CM068373.1, from coordinate 165,167,195 downwards.
CCCACGACTTCAGCGCGCACTTGATGCGTTTTCGACGTGGACGGAAAGCTGGAGAGTTGCCGTCAACGAAACCAAGAGCTCCGCGGTGATATTCACAAAGCGCCGGAAAGAACCACGAGGCCGAGTGAGACTCGGTAGAACGTACTTGCCCTGGTCGAGAGAAGTTAAGTACCTCGGTGTCCACCTAGATCGTCGGCTCACCTGGCGTGCCCACGCTGAGACGATGCGAAAGAAAGCGTCCGCTCGTCTCGCGCAACTGTTTCCGATACTTGCCAACAAGGCTATGACCCGCAAGCTGGGTAAGTTGATCATCAACGCGTACCTGTTGCCGATCATTAACTACGCTCTTCCCGTATGGGGTTACCTCTCAACCGTTCACAAAAGAAGGTTGCAAAGCGTTCTCGATAGAGGTCTTCGGCTAGCGGCCAAAGTCCCCTATCGGTTTTCTTCTCGTCTCCTGAGAAGAGGACTCGGTGTCCGCTCCTTGGATGACACCGCAACGCGACTTGCACGTAAATTTTACGTCCGAGCTGCGAGGACCCAGACAAACCCACTCATAGCTGGCCTTGGTAAGTACCGAACACGTCCAGGTGAATCTTGGAAACGGCCTCGACAAATACTGTACTAGTCGACCTAGTACGAGCATGTCGTTGTAGCGACCACTAAAAATTAATTAATCAATATTCCGTCTGGACAGGACCACTAGGCAGGAGCCCCTACCGGAGGCTCTGTACTAGGAAACCATTGGGTCGTCTCACGACGCACAACCCAACAGCTCTGAAACGACCGCCGATTCATAGCGATCGCAGCATGCTTCTGAATCAAGACGGACTCCATATAAAGACGAGGGAAGTAATCACTCACCGCCGACAAGAGTTTCGTCTCATCGAAACGGATCCGATGGTCGGCATTGGCGAGCGCGTGTTCTGCCACGGCAGACTTCTCCGGCTGTCCCAGTCTACAGTAACGGCTATGTTCACCCACGCGAGTGCGGACGCTGCGTTTCGTGGTACCAATGTGCACCTGGCCGCATGAGCAGGGAACTCCGTACACACCGCACGATGACAGCGGGTCTCGGACATCCTTCGTCGGCCGCAAGAACCGGTGTATCTTCCTTGTCGGCTTGAATATTGGCCTCACACCGTGCCGACTGAGCAGCCTACCAATGCGGTCCGTCACCCCATGAATGTAGGGCAACGCCGCGAAACCGACGGTCTCCCGTGAATCCACTTCCGGCCTGGCTGTTCTTCTCGGCCGGACCGCACGTCTCACCTCCCCGACGGAATATCCATTGGCCTGCAGCGCTAGTTCAAGGTGGCGCAGCTCATCGTCGAGGTACCGGGGCTCGCATGTCCTCCTAGCCCGGTCCACCAAGGTCTTCAACACCGCCCTCTTCTGGCTGGGATGGTGGTTCGACTGTTTATGGAGATAGCGGTTAGTGTGCGTCGGTTTTCTATAAACTTTATGTCCGAGGCTGCCATCGGTCCTTCTAAGGACCAACACGTCCAGAAAAGCCAGCTGATTTCAAGCAATATATCGGATATATCGATATATCTGTTACGATATATCGGAAGACCGATATATCGATATACCAGTCAATGTTGCCATCCCTAGTGATACGTGATTAGGGATGGCAACGATATACCGATAGTTGAAATTTATCGATATATTTCTAAATATATCTATATATTTTTTATCGATATACGTTATTTATATATTTTTGGTTTATATCGATACATCTCTAAAAACGCGATATATATCGGTTTTTTGTTATTGATTTAAAAAATGTGAAACATTAAATTCACTTCTCTTAAAATGATGTTTTAATAAGGTTGTAACAAATTGTGTTTTAGTACTTCAACCCTCTAACGATAAGGTGGACTTTTACGCATGCAAGGTAAGGTCTCGAAACGCCGCAAATTTAGCCTTCCTTGGATCTCTCGTAGTTTTGTCGTCAAATCGTAAGTTCTGGATTAGAAAAGAGAATCTTTTCTGTGACATTGAACAGCGAAATACAGCCGGTCCATAGATTACAGAAAACATATCATCAAGACATAAACCAGAGTTCTTCAAAACACCGCTCATATACAACAGCCCAATAAGAGCTCTTATCTCTATCAGGTTTGTGGGAGCTGTAAACCACTGTACAGATTGGTATTTGATCTTCGATCTTTCTATTTCACTGTTAGTGTGGAGAGAAATTTTTTTCCAGCATCTCATCGGTTACAAATAAAGAAAACAATTGTACCTCATCAACGATCCCTCGAGCATCGCCTTTTGGTCCGGGCAGGTGTGTGATAACATTTAAAGATGAGGTTCGTGAAAATTTGGAGCGTACCGGTTTGTTCCTCCAGATGGTTTCTTCGTCTTTCCCAATTCAAAAATCCTGTCATCATCAGTGTTTTCATAGGCAGTGTTGCCATGTCAATCAGTCCTCTTTTTCCCACATTGCTACTCAAAATTTCTCCACTTTGCTATCAAAATCCCCACTGCCACAAATGCGTGTGCTTTATGCAAAGTGTCACCACATTTTATAGAGTCTGAGAGTATTCTAAATGTTTAAACATTATTACAAGAATGACTTAAATACTAAAAACTTGTTTGAAGTACAATAAAAAAAATCATCAGCACTGCTACAATCCTGTGTCCCTTCAGCTAAGTCGAACTCGTCATCTTCGTTATCGCAGTCTATAAGAATGTTATCTTCAGTCTCGGAAACTTCTTTGTCAAAATCTTCTTCTTCTAAGTCTGAGTCTTCTTCTTCTTGCCTTTGAAACTCTGCTAATATTTTTTCAGCAGTGTACAATATTTTGTTACAAGCCATTATGCAAAAAATAAAAAATGAATAGAAAATCTAAATTCAATGAAAAAAGTCACAGTAATTAGAGTAAATTGTATTCTATTGTCCACTCAATGGTACTGTCTGGCTCTTACACGTGTTAATATTGCTATGATGCCAGAGCAATGTCAACCATATACTACTACGCTTTTTTGTGAATCGTAACATGTACAGGAAGTGTAGACATTCCAAAATATACGATTGTTGATGTCTAGGCTCGACTTTGGAGAAACAAGAGAGAAACTAGTTACAAAATTACAAAACAATGGCAAGTGTTGTGTTCATGTTTAGTCTACAAAACAAGACTAAACATTAGTTACAGTACTACGTATGTAAAACGTTCACAAGCCATACATTCTTACGAAACTGCAAAAATATATAGGAAGCGTTGAAAAATTTTAAAGCATTTTTGGTAAGGTCGGGTCGCATCCGACCCGAAAAGAGAAGTGCCCGTAAAAAACACACAGTGATCGAGGAACAATTACCTGGAAAAAGGGGTTATTCCTATGCCTTCCCTATGAATGACTGAGAGGGTATCTTAGTGTTAAACCGTTTGTAGAAAAGTTAGAATGGAGAGATGTTCGGAACAATTGCGCATGGGTCGGATCCGACCCGCACCTTACCATTAGAGGGTTAATAATGAGATTAATTTATTACTATCTGCTATAAACAACGTCGGGATTTTTTGTCGTGCTCGTGCAACACTGCATTGCATTGGAATTGGAGTTGGACAGCAGTGCAGACTGAGAGCTTGCGGTCATTGGCTCATATATCGGTCTTACCGAAATATCGTAATATATCGATATATTTCAAGCAATATATCGGATATATCGATATAGCTGTTACGATGTATCAGAAGACCGATATATCGATATACCAATCAATGTGGATAATACCAACGTAACGTGATTAATCCTCAGTTTCACAACGTCCGTTTTCTTCCTAACAGAATGTTTGTTAACTGTCGATTTAATTTTTAACGGCAGTTTTCTTAATAGCCGTTTGAATCCAGTTAGCAAACGCTCGGTTAATACGACAATGCTACCATGATAATCGTCGACGTTGCGCATAATTGGCAGAAAAATTGAAATAGCTTGTAACTTGTCTATAGCGTGGCACCCTTGTTTTGTGGCTTTCTTTTATGCATATTTTGTAATTTTATTTGTTGTTCGCTTTCCTTTTTGTGTTGTTTATTCTCATAAATTCAGTTTTGTGTTAAGTTCAGATTTCTTAAGTTCATAAAATTTCAGTTATCTTATGTTTGTTATTTGTATCTTTTTAGTTTTATTTGGTGATCACTTTTATTATTTGTATATGTTTTTCGTTTTGAAGATTAAAAAAAATTAAATTACAATAAGAACTATGCACTGACGAAAGAAGGGAGAGACATCAATGAAGAATGAAGGAGATATGGGAGAGGAGGGAGAGAGAGAGGAGAAGAAAGGAGGAACCAATTTGAACCAAACATAGTCCACAGTGCCTCATATAAAAAAAACTATCTATAGTGCAAAAAAAAACTGTCTGTAGCACGTGTTAACTGATTAGATTTATATTTCTGAAGTTTATTTGTCTAATTTTTTTAATATATATTTTCTGTTCTGAGCTTACATAATATGGCATCTGGCGATATTAGTAACCAACCAACACAAAAATTTCTCACCAGACAAAAAATCAATTTTTATTGCTTTAATATGTGAAACAATTACAAAAAAGTGCTAACAAACAGACTGATGCCATTACGTGCCCGATAAAAGAAGAAACATCACAGCACCAGACATAGGCGTAATTGGGAGGGGCAAGGGGGGACACTCGCCCCCCCCCAATGTTCCAAGCATTATAACATTTTGTTTCCAGTTGTTATAAATAAAAACTAACGAATAGTCAAACAGGAGACAGTTTCTATGCTTGTGAGCACAGTAAGGACTATTTATCAACGTTTGCACTGTTATCAGATGACTATTATCTGTATACACTAAGTTAGCGTCTGGGCCGGCGACTACCTGGGGCTAGTAGTCGCCGGCCCAGACGCCAACTTAGTGCATACAGATAATAGTTGCCATAAATTTATTATTCTTATTTCTTTCTAAGAAACTTTCATGGGGAATGTTTGACAGATTGGAATGATATACATCAAAATAATATTTCTGTTCGAAAAAAAAAACAAGTGCTAGAGACCTAATTAACTGGATACAATGTGTGCCTTTTACACAAACAGACTTGTTTTGGTTCACTGTAATGAAATAATAAGTGCAGATGTGCTTCTAAGAATTTGCTCTCTACTTTCCTTTCTTTGTCACACATATTCTTCTGAGTCATCATCTCTGTGCTCGGATTGTTTACTGTTTGATTCGAGATTATCGCTGTTTTCAGTTCAGCAGAATTTTGCAAACACTACAGGCCAGTGTAAAAGAGAGCGGTATGGTAGGGGTAACAGACTTGGCACTATGAACAAAGCTGGCTTACTGTGCACAACATCGATGGCTTTGTTTACGAATCTTAAAAGATGGTCGTTTGGAACTTATTTGTTAATGATTACTGATACAAGTGCGGTCGGTTACTCGGTCGTGTACGTAGTCCATTAAAGTACACATCGCTTGTTTCTTTCTTAATTCGTTATTGTTGTGATGTTTTGGTTTTTGTGTTCCTAAGTTCTGAGAAATAGGAGATAAGAAACGCAAAGGAGTAACACTGCGTAATTTCTTTGAAAATTGCCTGAATGGCAATTTGAAAATTTCTTTGTGTTGTGAATGATTCAGCTTACTGCTACTACTGCCGAACATTTTGTGACAGTGTGCCTAAGGGAGAGGATGCGAAAACTGGGTATAAGAATTGGAAGAACTGAAATTGTTTATGTTTATAGGCCTACAGTATATTTGTTCTAGGTAAACATAACTGGAAGTACAACTTATGAAGAAAGGTTTATTGATCATTAAAAAATGGAATTGTCCCTCGTTTACTAACTAAGAATTATTACTAAAATTTCTTAATTATGTATATAATATATTTTATTTATTTTATTATATAGATGGTCTCACTACACACTTGAATTTATGAAGCTTACCCCCCCCCCCAAAGTTAGTCCTCAAGTTATGCCCACTGCACAAAACTTGCAGCAGACTTCAATGCACACCCGGGAGTTACAAAACAGACAATAAGACAACTAAAATATCTTTCCAAAACCCTCGTGAGAAAATTAAAATTAGATATTGTGGAAGACAAAAAGGAACTCTGGAAGACTGGGCAAGGAAATTATGTGGAAAAAGTGGATGATACGTCTGTTAAACGACTGCTGTCAGCTTTGTCGTTAGTTTCTTCCCAAACAATCAAAACATCATTTACATACCTAAACAAGGCATTTACTGTATTTTTATTCTCTCAAAAACCCTTTTTGAAAATTGTTCATATAAATATCGGCCATTATAGGAGGTAGTATGGTGATAGTACCTATTATTGAATCTATATGCCTTACCGGTACACATACTCGTAGCAACTGTTGAATGTTCTTTACACTCAAACATGCTTACCCTGTTATTTTTAATTAATTCTAATTTTCCATCGATCCAGGGGCAAACCTAGGATTTCATTTGGAGGGGGGGGATTTTTTTAACAACATATCATTACTTAGGGTATTGTTCTCCTTATATTATAATGAAAATCAAACCAATAAATTAAAACTAATAGGTAAATAATAGCTGTAATTCACTAATTTCATTAAAATCAATTGAAAACATACATCAGATAGGCTTACAGTTTGTCTTGGAAGCTTAATAATACCTTTATGTGGAATATATATGCTTTAAAGAGAACATTAAAATTAAGAAACTGAGGGTTAACAGCTCATATCTAAATGTTGTGGATATAAATGTGTATAATAGGGTTGTAGATATACATTTTACAGCATGTAAAATAGTGTTAATTTTGTTAAAAAATACAATGATTGTCAGTCTTCTTCAAAGGGGAAATAGATAAAGAAAGAAAGGTAAAAAACGAAGCACTAAATATTACTATATACTTTGATAAATAAGTGTTTTATTTATCCTTCTTGATATTAAAAAAATATGTTGATTACACATGTTTCATTGTATGTTTATTACATGTTTGATTTAAAAAAAAATCAGAAATATTTAAGTAGATTTAGTCAAATATAATGTGTTAATTACATGAGTACATAGGATAACACTGGAGTTGTTCAACTCCTAATGTCATGTGACTTCAAAGATCATTGGACGCTCCATGGCCTGTCTTTTCCATAGGCCTCGGTTTATGGCCAACTAGAGAGTAAAACCAAACAATTCCTTCGTTGCGGAATTAAATAAAACAGCTGACATGGCTCAAGCATAGTGTAAAGCACGTCGTCACATGAAATATAAAAATGTTTCAAGTTGCTTATAACCAGCATAAAAATTGTGTCTTCCTACTCTGTTTCAACTCGACTTCTTTTCATTTTTCACCATTTCTTTTCATCTGTTATATTTATTATTGACAGTGAGGCCTATTATTGTAGATTATTTAAACTTGTCATTGACGTAAATAGTAATTGTTTAAAACTGATAAAACTTGGAAGAGAATTAATTACATTTCAAAAAACAGAGAACCAGTTAAAAATTTTATGATCCATTTTTTAACAATTTTGGATTTTGGGGGATATATCCCCCATATCCCCCTCTAGGTTTTGCCCCTGCGTCGATCGATACATTTGTTACGACGGTCTACTGATCGTCGTATGGTACAGTGAAAAAAAAAATATAAGACACCAACTAAGTCACTAATTACCAGCTTTAATTATCACAAATAACAGTTTATAATCAACAAGATCATCTCTTACAACAAATCAAATACAAATTGTTCACACGCAATATCAACGAGTCTCGCACAATTATAAACCACAAAAATTCTTCACTTCGACAAACACTCGATCTGCGCTAGCGAAAATCGCTCATGTAACTGAACTGACAACCCGGCTGCTATGGCTTTATATATGCCGCGCTGAGGTCCAGTACAGCTTTCCTTCCTTACTGTATGTCGGCGGCTTAATGCATATCTCAAGTGTTCATGGAACACACTAGACCCACCTTCTTGAAAAACACAATACCTGCCACACTGGACGGGGGTGGGAGTGGAGAATGTTCTCAGCTGTTCTATGCAGTTTGATGCCATACTTATGACAATATCTTTTATATCTAATGACATAAATTTTGTGTCTTCATTTATTTGTACTGTCTTATTTTTCTATAATCTTTTTACTATTTTCTGTATTATAAGATATGTCTGTTTCATATAATTTCTTCAATAATTTGCTAATTTCTTTTGCTAATGTGTAACTTTGTGAATTTATAAATTTAAAAGTACAGGCCTACGTGGCACACTAACTTTATGTAATTTTATTTGACATCTGAATTACTTGACTTCTTGATTTAATTCTATAAACTGTATTTTCTTCTTTCACTTAGAAATGTATTCCACTTTAACACTTTTTAAATTCGCGCGTGATACTTGTTGCATAATGTAATTTTATTTCTTATAAGATCATTTTTTGTAAATTTTTTTGTCCTCTGTATACTCATCTTTTCATATTATTTCTGATGTACTACTCTTGTCTGCTTTTGTGATGATTAAACTGTCTTTTTATTTTCTTTTTCAGTTTGTTTACATTTTGCTTATCCTCCTCACATGTGATGGTGGTGGTGCTTAATCCGATATTCCTTTTTTGTCACTGAGCTACTAAATTGTGTAGAGATTTTGCCGTTTGTATGTGTTTTCCACTTTAATTTTTACTTCCATGTTCCGTAAGGAAATGGAAAAAAAACGAAAAAATGGCGAAAAAATCGTGTTTGAGATAGGGGCTGATTCTGATTGTACTACCCTCAAACATGAAGAAAAGTCATTTTTCGAAAAGTCTGTGTGTTGAATTTTTTTAGTTGTCATGTTTGTTCATCATTTTTTTTCACAGCACTACACTTTATATAATAATGAAACTTTCTCTTGTGAAACTTACTTGTCTTTTTCCGTAGAACGCGTTTCGGCATCGTGTTTGCCTTCTTCAGCTTAGAAACAGACTGTCAGTACTTTGTAACGGTTATTGCTTGGAAGGTATGGTGGGGGCGGTGTGTAGAGGAAGGGGATTGGCGCGGGGATCCAAATTATTGTTTGTTTGTTGTATAATTGTGTCGAAAAGTGTATGTGATTTATATTGTAATTGGTCGTTAAGTATGATGTTTGGTTGTGTTGTGTGGTGTTTGTATATTTCATATTGTTCAGCTGTGTTGAGTTTTCGATCTTTGGGTAAGTAGTGTAAAATTTCAAGATTAGTATCTATGTTGGTGTAGCTATGGTTATGTGTGTGGCAAATGCAGAATGTATATTGTTGTTGGATAAGGCCTTTAAGTGTTCAGAGTAGCGGGATGAAAAAGATCTTCCCGTCTGGCCTATGTAGAAACTATTGCAGTTATTACAATTTAATTTGTAAACACCTGTTCTATTGTATTTGTCTATGTTATGTAAACATACCATAACTCCAACACACACAAACTTGCCAACACATTCAGAAAACACAAGTACAAAATAGCATACAGAACTAACAATACGATCAAAAAACACATCAACGATACAAACAAAGACATAGAACAAACTTCTAGCATAGAACAAAAAAAACTTCACATAAAATACAATTGAATATTATATAAGTGATTAATAAACTGAAATTAAGGTTATAAATATTTTGTTTAACAACAGTCTGTGCTTGTAGGTTAAGTGTATCCTGACTAATATTACACTTTCAATAAGTTTATCACCATAGATTAATAATTTAATAGTGAGATAAATTGATTTTTGGATTTCGTTGTCCATGACGGGTCCGTTACTTAACTAAATACAACTATTACATTAACGACTCGGAACACAAAGTTTTTTATGAGTAAAAACATAAAGTTTTACCTTACAACCTGAACCGGTTTTCACTTTTAAAAAGCTTCTTCAGAGGTTGTCGCTGGTAGCGCTGTCTGGTATATATATCTCACCCCACACACACAACATCGATCCTTTGAAATTCGATTCCGTAGCCCACAACAGGACGGATTGCGCTACCAGCGGCAACCTCTGAAGAAGCTTTTTAAAAGTGAAAACCGGTTCAGGTTGTAAGGTAAAACTTTATGTTTTTACTCATAAAAAACTTTGTGTTCCAAGTCGTTAATGTAATAGTTGTATAAATTGATTATTACAAGTTTATTTATTAAGTGAATATTGAAATATGGTCTATCAGTGATTGAAAATGTGTAAAAGTGTATTATGGTTTATTATACTTATTAGTTTTTTATAATCTGAAATTATACTTAACACTTTCCTTCAATTATTATGTTCAACTTATTTTTCACTGTTTATACAATTATTCTTCTATTTTAATATGATTCACTTTCAATTTTCTTCTTGTTAGATTATTAGTCTTCATAACATCATTTCATTTCCATGTAATATCACTTTTTATTTTATCTAGTTGTATGGAGGTTTTAATCCTTTCTTCTCTGAATCCAATAATGAACTAACAAATTTCAATGTAAATCTTGGGTTGTCAAGGTACAAAAGTATCTAATTCCCATTGGTTGAACATTTTTTTACATTGTTAGACATAATAAATTACCTTATTTCAAATCCGTCCTGTGACTTCGTTGCGTTGCTTTTGTTGTTACGCGTTTCGGGAACTATGTCCCATCATCAGACGTATCACTCGGGAAGAGATCGTCAAATAAAAAATTCATAAAAGTACATTATTTAAACACACGTGTCCGACTCGGTGCGCACCGAGTCGGACACGTGTGTTTAAATAATGTACTTTTATGAATTTTTTATTTGACGATCTCTTCCCGAGTGATACGTCTGATGATGGGACATAGTTCCCGAAACGCGTAACAACAAAAGCAACGCAACGAAGTCACAGGACGGATTTGAAATAAGGTAATTTATTATCAAAAACGTGACTTGGACCATAATCAACAATGTTTAAATTGTTAGACATGACTACAGTTTTTTATACAAATTTAACAAATATCTTCTAATTAGTATAATCTTTTTATACTACCTTTAATCCTAAAGATAACAACATCATTACATTGCTTTTTTTTCATAAATTAATTTGAAATCAAACATGAATGTTTTCTGTCAAGTACTTACTAAGTTACAAATTTAACAATTTTGTTTTCTATTATTAATTAATTCAAAACTAATTCTTTTGTATACATTGTGGTTCTCTAAAATTATACAACCAAACCTAAGATGATAACATACATGGTACCATTAATTTCTACTGTTTTAATATCCAATTTTCCAAATTTCTTAATTTTACTATAGGCTTTTAGAGCCCCGTGTATCTGATGTTTATTATACATTTATTATAACATATCCTTTTAATTTTATGAACCTTAAATATTTTATTTAATGATCCGTACCGTGAGGACCAAAAATGGTATGAGAAGAATCCAGGCACGGTGGACCAAAAAATGTTGAATATCAGGCCCAAGTGGGCTAAAAAATGTTTTGTGAAGTGAGTGATCCAACAAATGTGGTGAATCCTGTCGGCGTGTACCAGACACGTTTTGTAAAAATAGCTTGTAATGCGTGCATTGATTCAGTAGGTATAAGAAATGATAAAAATTGTGGACTGTATTGAATTGATTTTAATGAATTTCCAAGGTTACATTACATGACTAAAGTTATTGAAATCAGGTTGGCTAATGAACGTGTTGTCTAAAAAGGTGTTAAAATTTTAAATTGAATTAATAACGGGCCTAGTTGGCCATAAGTGAAAATGTGCCTAAGACCTACATTAGATGTCGACAAGAATGAATAACAGCAAGACAGCTGGGCGGACCGACCGCCGCGAGCGTTTTAGACGAACTCTAATGTCGACAAGAATGAATGACAGCAAGACAGCTGGGCGGACCGACCGCCGCGAGCGTTTTTGACGAACTGTACAAAGTTCCAACATGAAAAATTGGACGAAAGCAGTAAGCAGATTAGCCAACCTACAAAGTGAAATTATCGCGCTACCGTACATAAGCTGCCCGTCAAAAATCAAGTGATTTTTTAACATTTTTTAATAAATTATGATGCATTTTATAACTTAATTTAAAAGGATACAGTTTTCTTAATAATAAGAGTTAGTTTCAAGGCTAAGTTGAACCTTGAGTTATGAGATTAGATAACGGCAGTCCGTTAATAGCTTAGAGATAAGCATGCATAAGATAAGCCTAAAGATAAGCGTTTGTAAGCCAAGGTTGGCGAACAGCTGTTTTCAGACATGAATATGAATGTCTGGTTTGACAAATATTACCGTCACATATTGTATGTGCACAGTATAGAACATTAAAAAACATGAAAAAATACATAATTATACAATGTTTAATAATGTATGATCGGAAGCTCATCACATGATGGACCGATAGTTTGTAACCCTATGCATGTCATAGATGGTTACTGTAAAATTAGTTGAGGCCCGTAGACCTGTACAGAGAATTAATTACACGAACAAAATTGTTATTGAACATGTTACAATTACATGTTCAAGCGTATATTCAGCAGGGCGGCATGTATTGACCAAGTCATGCTGTACCTGAAGTTTCAGGAACTTACAATATGTAATAATGTATGAACAAGCTAGATGCTGACTGAATGCAAGCCCAAATATGACATGTATGTCATAATTTAAGTAAAAATAATTGTGCATGCATAATCGCAAAATAAATACAATATAAAATAAATCTAGACGTGGCAGTTACATGCGGCAGACGCAAAACGATAGGTTTTACATAAACGCAAGTTATGTGAATACAATAACAACAATTTAGATAATTACAATATGAATAATTGCAATGTCAAATAACAGATACAATACTGTGATTACAAACGTAGTACATGAGTTGAACAATTTAAAGACATTCACAGAACAATACACATTTATTAGCAACAGTATAAAGAAATGAATGCATGATTGCTCAGCTGCAAGACATGCAAATATTATGTAACAAAATTTTATAAAATGAGACCACCAAAAACATGAAATATACCCCAAAACATCAAATGTAAATGTGTAAGACATAGTATGCCACACAAATTAACATACAAATACAAAATATTAATATACCACCAAAAACTATGATAATTATAGAAGCATGCAATGGCGCAAAATTGATAAGAAAATATTGTGATAAGTCATCACAATTAGGTTGACCAAATGGTCGTAATAAGTAATAAGCCAGTGGCTAAGTAAAATAGCATTGTGCTAAGTAATCATAATCTTGTCAAATTCGTCTCGCGCTGGCAACAGACATAACTTATGTATTGGTCTCCGCAAAACACCCGTAGGCGTGCGAATGTCCACGACACGAACCAAGTTATCTGGGCCGGGAAATGTGGCGATAATTACGCCAAATTTCCAGGCTAATGGAGGTAAATTATCCTCAATAAGCAAAACTAAGTCACCAATGGAAACATTATCCTTGGCGAACTTCCACTTGTGACGCTGCTGCAACTGGTGCAAATAATCGCGAGACCATGCCTTCCAAATGCCTTGGACAAACCTCTGAAGAAGTTGCCAACGCCCAAGACGAGAAACAGGAATGTGAGAAAGGTCTGGGTCCGGTATCGCCGTTAAGGGTGCGCAAATCAAAAAGTGGCCAGGTGTGAGTGGCACCGGGTCGTTAACATCTGAAGAAATAGCAAATAAAGGTCGAGAGTTCAGACATGCCTCTATCTGAGACAAAACGGTCGTGAACTCTTCGAAGGTGAGTATAGATTTGCCTACCACGCGGCGCAGATGAAATTTCAAACTCTTTATGCCGCTCTCCCAAAGGCCACCGAAATGAGGTGAGGAGGGCGGAATAAATGACCATGATATCCCCTGAGAGGACGTGAATGACTTGATCGATGAGATGGCATCCTTATTATGCCAAAAGTTGTAGATATCATGTAAGATAGTGCGGGCCTTCCTAAAGTTTGTGCCATTGTCGGAGTATAGTTGACTGGGTATGCCCCTACGGGCCATGAAACGACGTAATGCGGCTATAAACGCACTGGCCGTAAGGCCGGAAACCAATTCCATGTGAATAGCCCTAGTCGCTAAGCAAATAAACAAAGATACGTATGCCTTGGAAAGAGTTCTAGACTTCTGCCCGCCATGACGAATCATGAAGGGACCACCATAATCAACCGCACAAAATAGAAACGGCCTAGAAGGAGTGACTCTAGGAGATGGTAAAATACCAAGCCTCTGTGCCTGCTGTTTGGCACTAAACCTGATACACCTTACACATTTTCGAATGATGGAGCGAATGACTAACTTGGCATTAACAATCCACCAACGTTGACGCAGTGAATGATGCACGAGTTGAGCACCAGCGTGAAGTAAACGAATGTGTTCACGTTCAATGATAAGGCGTGTAATATGCGCCGATGGGGGTAATACAATAGGATGTTTAGAGTCGTAGGGTAATTGGGAATGCTGTAATCGTCCGCCTACGCGTATCACTCCAGAGTCATCAAGAAACGGGTCGAGAGAAGCCAACTTACTCCTAATGGAAACAGAAGATCCGTTACGAAGGCAATTAATTTCGGCTGCGAAGTGGATCGACTGAGATTGTTTTATGAAGAAATTGAGAGCCTGATGAATTTCTACAGGGGTAAGATCGCCCGTACATTTGTCAGCACTTGAGTGTCTAATATTTCTGGTGAACCGAAAACAGTAAGCGTATACGCGCGTTAGACGATGCAACGAGGAAAAGTCCAAAGAGAGGTCGACAGTCAGGGTAGACATTAGAGAAAGGTTATGTGTACGTTTCTCTTCCGCAGTGACTTCAGAAGACGACGGAGTGGCCGGTACGAAGGATGGGAAGGGATCAGACTCTGACGATTGAGACAGACAGCTGGGACCGTGCCACCAAAGCGAGCAATCGCGCAAAACGTCAGGGAGACACCCCCTTGATATAATATCAGCAGGATTGTGTCGTGAATTAATGTGATGCCAAGTATAAGTTTGCGTAAGACGCTGGATTTCAGCAACCCGATTAGCGACGTATGTTTTCCACCGCGTAGACTGGGCATGAATCCAGTAAAGAGCCACCATAGAGTCAGAATACAAATGTACATTATCAATAAACGAATAAAGAGCAGGAATGACCTTAGATACGAGTCGCGATAACAACAAGCAAGCGCAGAGTTCGATGCGAGGTAATGACACCTGTCGTAGGGGAGCCACGCGAGATTTGGAACACAAGAGGTGACAGGAGGCAGTAGAATCTTGATAAATGACTCTGACATACATACAACAGCCAAACCCCCTTTCAGAAGCATCCGAAAAACCATGCAATTGAACTGTAGTTACCTCACGCTTGCAACGAATAGATCGTGGGACCACAATTTTGCTAATGAGACCCAAATTGTCGCACAAAGAATGCCAATTCGAACGTGACTGACCGGAGATCGGTTCATCCCAACCAAGCTTGCAAAGCCAGAGTAAGTATATGAGTATATATAAGTATATATAGTAAGTATTTGACGCTACTGAATTGATAGCGCCCATCATCGATGAGTGTCATGTGCCCAATATCCTTATATTCTTTGATAAAGACCGCGTAGTCGCGAGCGAGCTCAGCATCTCGCCTAAATCGACGCTCTAAGCTTAAGAATCTTGATTCAGCACTCGTGTAAGATTCCCCCAAGTGGAGATTATCAGGCTTAAATGGAAGTAAAACCACAAATCTACCCTCGTGGTTGCGCTGGGTAGAGCGCACAAAATGCTCTTCACAGGCTGACTCGTTATCAGGGGTGTTGTCAGGGATAGTTTCTGCTTCCCAAAATCTTTCGAGAGATTGCAGAATTTGACTGTCGTTGTTCCTTGCTAGGAACGAGACAGCAGGACCCTCGTTGCGGCAGTGTTTGGGCAAGTTGCCAGCCAAAATGTAGCCCAGCTTTGTTTCCTGAATGATGGAAAAATTGGGGCCGCGTATGTATTTATTAGTTAAGATCAAGTCCAGATAAAATTGTGCCCCTAATAGTATGTCGATTTGCGACGATATATTAAAATCAGGGTCAGCCAGGAAGATCTTGTTTGGAATGTGGAACTGGTTGATATCAAACGAATTTGCAGGCAGATTGTGAGTTAACGTAGATAAGACGGCACATTTCGCCTCGAAGCTATATCTTTGATAGCGAGAAATAATGCGTATAGAAGCAATATCAGTTGCGTAACACGCTGTATTGTTTATTCCTGTGATTGGTATGTTGGATTTAGTTAATTTGAGCTGTAACTTCTTTGCAAATGATTTTGTACAAAAATTTATTTGTGAACCGGCGTCTAGAACTCTAGCCCTATGTCTGTTGCCCGCCTGGTCAATGACAGATACAACAGCTGTGGATAAGAGAACATTGTTCTTGCATTGTAATTTAAGCGAGCAGTAATTGCTGCTGGCAGCTATTGAGTTCGGCACGTAATTTGCGTGCAACAATGTGTGGTGTCGTTTTGAACAGATTTTACACACCTGTTTACTCTTACAGCTAGCTATAAGATGACCTGATCTAAGGCAATTGCTACAACATTTATGATTTGAAACAAATTGTCCCCGCTCAGCGGTGCTTAATGTACGAAATTTATTACATATGTAAAGCGGGTGATTGGATTTACAACACACGCATGAATAATGGTTTGCCGCTGCGTGATAGCTCTTAAATGTAGTGCTGCCAGCAGTGTTTCTTGAGTTACATTTATCATATTTATTGTTAGGTCTTACATTAAGTTTGTTGAGTTGCTGTCCGGGTTCGATAGGCAGTGTATTTTCTAACAGCTGTCTACGTGAGTTTAAAAAATGCGTGAAATCTTGAAAGCTAGGTAAATTGTCAGGGTCTATTGACTCCTTCCATAGTTTGAAAGTAATAGGGTCGAGTTTAGTGGATAGTAACTGTATAGTGATAAATTCAAATGATTTCACTGACAGCTTCATTGCTGCCAGTGAATTAACAGAAGACGTTATTGTGTTAGTGAACTCTGCCAAACTTTGGACCGAGTCCTTTATTGTCGACTTGACTTGAAGTAAGTTTTGCACATAGTATTTAGCTAGTATGAATGGGTTGTCATACCTTTCGGACAAACTCAACGCTATTGGATAATTTTCTTTACAGATGGTTAATGACTTAATTAAATCTAAAGGTTCACACTTCAAAGAAGAATGTAAATAATGTAATTTTTGCACTGGTGTTAAATCGGATCTTGAATGCACTAAATCTGTAAAAATTGAGTAAAAATGTTGCCATTCCAATATGTTGCCTGAGAAGCAGGGCAAACTTATTGGTTTTAATTGCATGTGCGTCGATAATACGGGAGGTACAGTCTGAGCATTAAATGTATCAAGTAATTGCAAAATGTTTGCTTCAGTCGAATATAACATTTCTTCGACCTCAACTCGGTCTTCTTGAGCAACGCTCGTGTCTTTACTAATGAGTTCTATTTCAGACTGCACCTCGTCGTATTTCGAGGCCAAGCTTTTGAGACTTTCCAGCCTTACAGTTAAAAAATGTTTTGTATTTAAAGTTACATCAAAGTTATTTACAGCAGATTGTATCCGTACTATTGCGGACTTTAAGCCGCCTCTCTTTCTGGTCAACACTTTGAGGCCTTCTTCAGCCATTGTACGCACCTTGTTACACTGTTGTTGATGATACCTTGTTGGCGATGTCCTGCAGCGTCGACGCCTTGGTGAAGATGGCAAACACAGCTAGTAGAGATGACCGCCTTGTGTAAAGCACTGTAGCTAGCAGGCTCTTGCTAAGATGTTATCAGAAGGCTGCAAGATGACGAGCGAAATGCTGATGAAAATCACGCCACGGTCGTATCAGCTGATGTGCTAATTCGCCCGTGATGGCCAGAAATAGTGGCAGAAAAATATTAAATGGAAAATCCAGGTCCGGAGTGACCAAAAAATGTTGAATATCAGGCCCAAGTGGGCTAAAAAATGTTTTGTGAAGTGAGTGATCCAACAAATGTGGTGAATCCTGTCGGCGTGTACGAGACACGTTTTGTAAAAATAGCTTGTAATGCGTGCATTGATTCAGTAGGTATAAGAAATGATAAAAATTGTGGACTGTATTGAATTGATTTTAATGAATTTCCAAGGTTACATTACATGATTAAAGTTATTGAAATCAGGTTGGCTAATGAACGTGTTGTCTAAAAAGGTGTTAAAATTTTAAATTGAATTAATATCGGGCCTAGTTGGCCATAAGTGAAAATGTACCTAAGACCTACATTAGATGTCGACAAGAATGAATAATAGCAAGACAGCTGGGCGGACCGACCGCCGCGAGCGTATTAAATGTCGACAAGAATGAATGACAGCCAGACAGCTGGGCGGACCGACCGCCGCGAGCGTATCAGACGAACTGTAATGTCGACAAGAGTGAATGACAGCAAGACAGCTGGGCGGACCGACCGCCGCGAGCGTTTTTGACGAACTGTACAAAGTTCCAACATGAAAAATTGGACGAAAGCAGTAAGCAGATTAGCCAACCTACAAAGTGAAATTATCGCGCTACCGTACAATTTTAAACATAATTACAATGAAATAAATTTACTAATACACAACAAATGAGTATTCATAATCATTTTAAAACATAATATAACTCTTTTTTAACATCCTATGTAAATGCCAGTCTTCAAAACATAACATACATTCCTTATCATACTATTGAACATTGTACATTTACTATATAATAGTTCTATTCCTTCTATATTTTATTAACATAATTGTCATTATCATTAATTTGTTTACATTTAGATACCTATCGTTTATATGGAACTATTTTTATTTTCTAACTTAGACTACTGTCTACAGCTTTGTACTTCAATTTTTTTTATATTTATCATACTCTTATTATGGGAAAAGAGGTTCGGTAATAATCATAATGTTAAATGTGCTTCTGACTCACTCTTCCAATCAATTGGGTATTGTCATAGTCATAGTTATTGTCTAGTCAATATGTCGGTAATGCTTCTATATTCTAATAATTCTGTCCATCCATTCTTTAGTATATTAGTTCTCTTTATTCCTTCAAAGTTGTAAATCTTTTATCTGTTTCTAATGGTAATTGTTTTTTTTATCGTTCTGCTACCTTATGTCATGTTACATACTGCCTCTCCACCAACATTGATTATTTCAGAAAATACTGTTGTTTTTTTTTTGATGAAATCATCATTTAAACTGTCTTTTGTTTTGCCTCATGGTATTTTTTCAAGGATGATTGATTGTAGACGGATATCAAATTCTCTACCTGACTTTCAGTTAAATGAGTGTCCTTTTGCTCGTATTTGATTCGTCGGATTTCTTCCAATTTCTCGTTCCATAATTTATGATTGTCACTTTGATACTCTATTCTTCCTTTCAGTGCATCATCCCTACAATTATTAAATTCCCTAATATTATAGATGGTACGAGCCTGAGGGGCGTTTTTGCTTCCAATTAACTCAGCTGTCCATTCTATATTCTCTGAGTTCAGAGACACTTTTGCTTTTCTCATATCAATGATAGCTGAATATTTTCTCAATATATCACAGCCTGTCAAGATATTAAAAGGTAAACCATTCGCTACCAGAAATATCATAGGGATGGATACGCCGTTGTTGGTTACTTCCAATGACACTTGCTTTCTTATTGTTTTGTTTTGCCTTCCCGTTGCTCCAATCAAAATTATGTTGTTTATATGTAGAGTAGGTTAGATGCTCTTACATTCTTTTTTAATTTTATTGAATTATGTACTGTCGAGACACGTTCGCGCCAGTATCTATCATGAGTTTTGTTACTATTCCATTTACTTTAGCTACGATATATGCGATCTCATTATTGTAATTGGTGGTGTTGGTAGACTCCTCTACTAATAATTCTTCTATGATATTTTTTAAATAGTAGTTTTGAATAATAATAATTGTATTGTCAATCGTCTGGTCATTTAGTCTTAGTGTGTACCCAATGGATTGGTTCAGTGAAGGGTCTTGGTGGGTTTTCACTGTCGCCTCTCGTTTAAAGGTTGACCTGTTTCTTCAGTCCGGTCATCCTGTTGATTCGGCCTGTTATTGTCTGTTAACTCCTGTCTTTCCATCTGGTGGTTATTAAAAGTTTCATTATTCCTGCTCCTTTGATCATCTTCACCGCTCCTACTTCTTCAAATACCATTCCTGGAGTATTGGTTATTCTCGTTTAGGTAGTTTCGATCAATATGTCCGTTGAAACTCCTACGTCCCTGATAATAACGCCTTCCATAATCCCTATCATCAGCTCTCACATAATTCACCTGTTGTCGGTATGTTTGATTTTGGTTATTATTTTCCTGGTTATTCTGCCGATAAGTATTATTATTATTATTAGGTCGATGATTATTATAATTAGGGTTATGATTATTTGGACTATGATGGTTGTTGTTATTATTATTATTGTTTAGTTGATTATTACTGTTATTATTATTATTACTGTTATTCATATGATTAGGATTTCTTCCCATATACTGGTCATTACGCTGCTGATCTCTTTTATAATAACTCTCCCGCTCGTAATCTTCTAATAAAGCGGCCATGGCTGGTATAGTCTTAATCTGACTACACAGTCATGCTCGTGCGATCCCCTCTTCATAATGGTATGCCAATTTCGTGACAAGGCATTCTTCTGGGATTTTGGGTTCTAGGTTGCTGGCTAGACACAATTTACCCAGGAAATATGCAGTTGGTTTTGTTCCTCGACTCGCATCATACTTCCCATTGCAAATATCGTCCCTCACTATATTTTGAGTAGATTCGGACCAATACTTTACCTTGAAGAGCGTTTTGAATTCCGGATAATCTTTAATATCATGGCTGGTTGCCATCCACCAATTGTCATGGATATCCTTGAAGTATTCGTCCAGCATGCTCCGGATTGCCGTCCATCTAGTCTCTCGATTTCTTGCTATGTTCTCCTCCACTCTCTCAAGGAATTCCATGGGGTTCTTCTTATACAATTTGAAATTAATCCCTTCTCGATTATCAAAGTTTTGTATACCCAAAGTGTGGGCTGGTCTATCCCGCATTCTCTCAAGTTCTTCCTGTATTTTTGGGACCTCTCGTTGCTGTAACTCCTCTATCCTTTCTTTATTGTGGATAGCTTGACCCCGTACTTCGTTCACGGATGCATCTAGTTTCTCGCATCTCTCCCCACATCTTGTTTGTACCTGCACCATCTCTTCCTGGGTCTCCTTCCGTATTGACTCCATTTTAATGAGGTTGTTCTCGTCTACATTGTCTCTTCTATACTTAACACTTTCCTTCAATTATTATGTTCAACTTATTTTTCACTGTTTATACAATTCTTCTTCTATTTTAATATGATTCACTTTCAATTTCCTTCTTGTTAGACTATTAGTCTTCATAACATCAATTCATTTCCATGTAATATCACTTTTTATTTTATCTAGTTGTATGGAGGTTTTAATCCTTTCTTCTCTGAATCCAATAATGAACTAACAAATTTCAATGTAAATCTTGGGTTGTCAAGGTACAAAAGTATCTAATTCCCATTGGTTGAACATTTTTTTACATTGTTAGACATGACTACTGTTTTTTATACAAATTTAACAAATATTTTCTAATTAGTATAATCTTTTTATACTACCTTTAATCCTGAAGATAACAAAATCATTACACTGCTTTTTTTTCATAAATTAATTTGAAATCAAACATGAATGTTTTCTGTCAAGTACAGTACTTACTAAGTTACAAATTTAACAATTTTGTTTTCTATTATTAATTAATTCAAAAGTAATTCTTTTGTATACATTGTGGTTCTCTAAAATTATACAATCAAACCTAAGATGATAACATACATGGTACCATTAATTTCTACTGTTTTAATATCCAATTTTCCAAATTTCTTAATTTTACTATAGGCTTTTATGGCCTAGTGTATCTGATGTTCATTATACATTTATTATAACATATCCTTTTAGTTTTATGAACCTTAAATATTTTAAACATAATTACAATGAAATAAATTAACTAATACACAACAAATGATTTATCAGAATCATTTTAAAACATAATATAACTAGTTGTCTTGTTTGTTCATCATCTTTTTTCACAGCACTACACTTTATATAATAATGAAACTTTCACTTGTGAACTTACTTGTCTTTTTCCGTTGACAAGTAAGTTCACAAGAGAAAGTTTCATTATTATATAATATAACTCTTTTTAACATCCTATCTAAATGCCAGTCTTCAATACATAACATACATTCCTTATCATACTATTAAACATTGTACATTTACTATATAATAGTTCTATTCCTTCTATATTCTATTAACATAATTGTCATTATCATTAATTAGTTTACATTTAGATACCTATCGTTTATATGGAACTATTTTTATTTTCTAACTTAGACTATCATCTACAGCTTTGTACTTCAATTTTGTTTTTATATTTATCATACTCTTATTATGGGAAAAGGGGTTGGGTAATAATCATAATGTTAAATATGCTTCTCACTCACTCCTCTAATCAATTGAATATTGTCATAGTCATAGTTATTGTCTAGTCCATATGTCGGTATTGCTTCTATATTCTAGTAATTCTGTCCATCCATTCTTTAGTATATTAGTTCTCTTTATTCCTTCAAGGTTGTAAATCTTTTATCTGTTTCTAATGGTAATTGTTTTTTTATCGTTCTGCTACCTTATGTCACGTTACAATATTAATACACACACATTAACGTAAAAATATAAATTTTGAACAGAATTAATCCTTTGTGTAACGTTGTGCAATCACAAGGTAACACATAATTGAAGCACGCAGTTGTGTGCCGCAACAACGTTAGTCATTGTTGATAACAACACAAACAAGTGATTCATATCTTAGAACAATTTCAGAAACATTAGTAAATTCCTCAATAACACTCTTGTACTGTACTCAACAGTAGTGTAATCTGTTGATGAATTTGTATTTGGTTATTATTACTGTAGTCGTTAAGTGTTTTCAATTTGTAATCTCAATACTCGTTTATTAGATACAGTGGGTTCAGATAATGAAAGTCACAATACAAAACACGATTACAAAGCTTTAAGTCGTAAACGTGCCCAAATAAAGGGGCAGAGTCATTAGAATTAAGAATTTTCTCGACTCGTTTGATGCAGACGTCCATTCATTTTCAAACTTAAAATCTAGACTACATAAATTAGATGAATGCTGGTCAGAATTTAACTTTGTCCATGGATATTCAAGGTTATGATGAAGATGCTGTCACTTCAGACGAAGAATATTCTACATTTGAAGACAGTTATTTTGAAGTCCATGCGAAAATTGAAGATCTATTATCTACTCAAGCCAATAAACAAACTGTCTTAGAACCAAAACAGTCTTCACAACAATCAAACATATCTGATAACATAAAACTTCCAGATACTCCCCTCCCCACATTTTCTGGTAAATACGAAGAGTGGACAGATTTCTGTAATATTTTTGAGGCTTTAATAAATAATTCATCTAAACTAACAAATATTCAAAAATTCTATTATTTACATTCATGCTTAACTGATGAAGCATTTCATACTATAAAGGAAATTAAAATAG
Source organism: Magicicada septendecula (assembly GCA_034769895.1). Classification (NCBI taxonomy): domain Eukaryota; kingdom Metazoa; phylum Arthropoda; class Insecta; order Hemiptera; family Cicadidae; genus Magicicada; species Magicicada septendecula. The sequence continues at coordinate 165,143,730 of CM068373.1, read as the reverse complement.
CAGCTAACAATTACGATTCAGCTTGGACACTACTTAAGCAGCATTACAAAAATAATAGACTCATAATCAAAGCACATGTACAAGGAATTTTAAATTATAAACGTATGGAAAAGTCTTCCACAATAGGATTAAGAAACCTACATGACACAATTACTAATCACCTAATGGCACTAAAATATCTCGGAGAACCAACCGAACAGTGGAGCACACTGTTAGTGTTCTTAGTTACGAGAAAACTCAATAATCCAGAAACACGAGATCGATGGGAGACGTATCAGGCAAAACATAATCTAAACGATGACTAAGATGAAGTAGGTGAATCCGCCAGCAGACATTCAAACTCATCACACTATCCCTGTCGTTATTCATTTCCAGTGTTAATGACATTTATTCATGAACAATCTTTGATTCAGGAAATCAGTCAGGGAAGACAATCTTACCCAAAACACTAAAAAATCACCCTAACCAAAGGAGTTCTAAATTTCTCCAGCCGGTACACAAAACTGTATGTCATGCAGCAGATACACCCAATCGGCGATGTGCCATATGTAATGAAGATCATGCTACATTCTTGTGCAAACAGCTTTCAAGTCTCAGTTCCTCACAGCGTTATACAAAAGTTAAAAAACTAAATTTGTGCTTAAGCTGTTTAAGAACCGGCCATAAAACCATACAGTGTAAAAGTCCATATTCTTGCAAACACTGTAATAAACGTCATCATTCTTCGATCCGTATGGATAATTCAAACTCGGTGTCAAAAGAGGAATCAAAGCAGCCAGGTGCTGAAAAGGTCACTGTTTTGGCCTGTTCGAACCGTAATGAAGAAGTGATTCTTGCTACAGCTATCATTTTAATAACAGACTCTCAAGGAGTAGCTTATCCTTGTCATGTCCTCTTGGACAGCAGAAGTCAATCAAACTTTATACATCAATCACTTGCATCTCCTTAGGTCTCAAACATAATAAAGCACACACTTCAGTGTCTGGAATTGGCAGTTCCGGAGTATCAGCTAAATTTTCTGTACACACAAAAATTAAATCGAAATTCAACAATTATGAAGAATACTTAGACTTTCTAGTTTTAAGTAAGATCACAAATGACTTACCAACTTCTTCTATAAACGGGAGCTTAGACATTCCAAATGACATCAAATTAGCAGACGACACATTCGGTCAATCCAGGAGTATTGACGTACTACTTGGTGCCAGTATCTTTTACAACATGTTAAAGGCAGGACATGTTAAGCTAGGTGTTAATTTACCCGTTCTACAAAATACAGTATTTGGATGAAATGTCAGCGGGAAGATCTCATTGAATCACTCGATAAACAGAAGTCATTCAGTACTTACTACATTGCCCAGTACAACTACAGAAGATGACTTAGAAAATCGTGTAGCATCCTTTTGGGAAATAGAAGGTATCACCGGCTAGCACTACGACACGCATGGGCGCCCGCAGAAATGTTCGCAGGGGGGTGCAAACCTGGGAATCTGGGATATATATATATATAAATAAAACTGGAAATAAAAAATAATGCCATATTTTTTGTAATTTTTACTATATTTTCTAGTAAATCTTAATACAAAATATAAAAAAATTCCAAAAAATATGTCGATTTTTTTTATTTTTCAGTCTGTGGCTACAATACTATGCAGTATTGTAACTTTTCATATACAATTTTTCACCCTGTATAATTATATCTTAAATGCATTTTAAAAATAACGCGCCCCCAACTCTAGTAACTAATATTACTCAAATTCAGCTTTAGAACTAGATACTTCGAGATATCGACTGTAACCGCCATTTTGGCTCCGGATTTATCCAACGCTGGTCATAACATCTGAAAATGCTGAGGATTTTTTCTGAAGATCTATCTTTATTCCTTACTTAGATTCTCTTATCTCTTCTCTGAGAGAACGTTTCTCTTCTATACAAGAAAACGCCTTTTCGCTCATGCAACTACATCCACAAAACATGAAAAAAACTGGATAAAGTGTTATTTCTTCGTGTTAAAGAAGACATAAACAGTCTGTATGGCAATATTTTACCAAATTTTATGGTTGAGGCTGACACTTGGTACGATGTATGGAAGAATGAACTGGTATCCCTCCCTGTGAATCCCTGCAGTATGCTGATTTGATTTGGCATGCCTCGCCGTTCTATCCAAGTGTGGCCGAGGCCATCAAGATCTGCCTGATGCTTCCAGCGACAATATGTTTCTATTGAACGTGCGACAAGCACGTTCAGTACATTACGGCGAGTTAAGACTTGGAATCTACCTACCATGGGAGACGGAAGGCTAAGTGGACTATGTATGCTAAGCGTTCATAGAAAGAGACTGCAAAAGAATGCTGAATTCATTGACCTCGTAATCAACAGATATGGACAACAACCAAGGAGGTTACACTTTTTGTTTCAGTCTTGATGTGCTATAAAACTAATGCAAAGAATTTTTTTATAAAATAAACATGAACACAAAGTTTTTCTTTTTTTATGGTATTACTAGATTCATTAATATTGATTTCATGCACTGGATTTTTCTTATGTTCAATAAAGTAAATTTAGTATTTCATAACTCGTATTTTTTGCTAATTTTTCCATTTTTGAAACCACCTTTTCAGGAGCCAGGGGAGTGCAAATGCTCCCCCTTGCACACCCTCGGGGTGCCCATGACAACACGCTTACGTGTAGTTTTTGATGCGTCAGCAAAGACATCTAACAACACTTCTCTTAATGACATTCTGATGATTGGTCCTACAATACAATGCGACCTTGTAACCATATTGCTATTCTTTCGCATTCACGCTTATGGATTTACTGCAGATATTAAACAGATGTACCGTAAGGTGTTGATAGATGAAAGCCAATGGGAATTTCAAAATTTTGTTTGGCGTCATGATCCAAAGGATCCAATTAAAACGTATAAACTTAAAACAGTTACATATATGACCGCTTCAGCCCCATTTCTTGCCATTAGAACTTTGTTCCATCTTGCACAAGAAGAGAAGGAGAAATTTACTATCGCCGCAGAAGTTATTCTGCGAGACTTCTACATAGATGATGTTCTCGTGGGAGGAGACTCAATTGAAGAAGTGATTCATCTTCAATCAGAACTAATAAACGTATTAGAAAACGGAGGTTTCGAATTACACAAATGGTGTGCAAATCACCAGCAATCTTACAATATATTCCAAGTGATCAGATTGAAACAGGCTTCACGGTAGAAGAATCAGGCAAGGCAATTAAAACACTTGGGATTTATTGGCAGCCATTATCCGACACCTTTCAGTTTAAAGTCAATTTACCCAAGCCTCCCAATATCATCACAAAACAAGTTATACTTTCTGATATTTCTCGAATATTTGATCCAATCGGACTCCTATCTCCAATGATAATTACTGCCAAATTGTTTATGCAAGAAATATGGCTTATAAAAGACACTGGATGGGATCAACCAGTTCCCGAAGCTTTACTGATCAAATGGAATCAATACTGAATTGTCATTACGAGCCTTGAACCAGTTAAGTATTGCACGACGTGTGTTAAGTGGAGACAACAAACAAACACATGAACTACATGGATTCTCTGATGCATCGGAACGCGCTTATGGAGCATGCTTGTATATACGAACCATTCAACAAGATGGAACTGCCATTGTAAACCTATTATGCTCGAAATCACGGGTAGCCCCACTGAAACAAGTTTCTTTACCAAGACTAGAATTATGTGGAGCGCTTTTATTAGCTCAACTGTTTCAAAAGTGCTACATCCTTTCAGAAATACTGAATATTAGACACACCATTCTTTGGACCGATTCTACAATAGTTCTTCATTGGTTAAATTTACCTCCAAATACCTGGCAGACTTTCATAGGAAACAGGGGTATCACAAATTCATGAACTCACTAAACATTGCAGATAGATGCATGTTCGATCACAGCCTGCAGACTGTAACGGTACATACCGTGATGGAATATAACTTGGGGAAAAAGAGTATTAAATTGTAAATGTGATTTTAATAAAACGGCAAGTTTTTTTTTTACAACTAATCTTAGATAGATTAACGAGCAATTTGACTCTATCAATATCTTAAAACTAAATGTCTATTTACTGGGTTTACCCACTGGTATCCCTCAGAGTACTCTAATGGTGAAAACATACACATACACAACACTTCACACTGTAGTCTGCTTTACACACACCACACTAAACCAGGTCAAAAGGTTTGGTCCTCTTGAGCCTTCTCAATATCCCATGTTGTTCTGAATTGCCTCTACGTTAACGTGGTTATGAAGCCGGTCTTCATGCTTCTGTGCAAATTTCCTAATCTTGTCAGCAACCATTTCCACACCCAGGTCTCTGTGCAGGTCACCATTCCTAATGTACCAAGGGGCATTAACAATATTTCTCAGTACTTTATTTTGAAATCGTTGTATGATTTCGACGTTACTCGCACTGGCACACCCCCACAGCTGGATTCCACAGGTCCAAACTGGTTTGAGCACCTGCTTATACAGCATAATTTTATTATGTATTGGAAGCTCGGAGTTTGCACCAAGGAGCCAATACATTTTTTTAAATTTGAGACTCAGTTCCTCACTTTTTTTTTAATGTGCTCTTTCCATCTAAGCTTAGCATCTAGGTTCATGCCTAGATATTTTGCTGTGTTTGCATACGGAATAGTATGATTATTTAAAACGATTGGTATTTGTTCAGATCTTCTATTGGTAAAGTTGACATGAACTGATTTATTCTCATTAAGTTTAATGCGCCAGCGTTTTGTCCATGCACTAATCATTTCTATTGCTTCCTGCAAATTATTATTAGCCTCCAGCTCATTACTCCCGAATGCCAAGACACCTGTGTCATCCGCAAATGTAGCAATCATTTCTTCTGTTTGTGGTATATCACAGGTGTATATCAAATACAGCAGCGAAAACGGCAAGTGAGAGGCCAGTTTAGGTGCCATTCAGTGACTCAAAAGCTATTTTTAGACTCACCACGAGCTGAGCCCAACATACGTCACAATGGAATGTGAGTTAGACGTCGCCAAGCCTTAAACTTCGCCCAGGTTGAGAACTTTTGGTAGTGAGGGAGTACCACGTGATCAACGTTCCATAAAACTAGAAGTGAGCAGTTTTTCTGCGTCAGATCTGTTTACCATATTGTGCCGTACGGCCGCATAAATAGTCTTCGGACTAAATTTATATAGTCCGCGGCCCACCACCTAAAAAGTGTAAAATGTGAATCAACAAAATTTAAACATTGATTAGACCGGATTAACAGTTTTTTTGTTTTAAATATGCATAGACAGTGGAATAAAATATACGGAGTAATCGACGTAGTGTGCGTGGGTGATAGGCTTGGCCATTCCTGGACTATGAACAGATAAGTAACCATAAAGGACGACCAAAATTATTCAAAATTTTTCTTTTCTCAACAAAATTAATTTCAAACATAAAGTAAAAGAGGATAAACATAATAATTAGCTCAATAAACGGGGGTTGTAAAGATGTGTAGAGAGAGAGATAGAGTGAGAGAGAGAGAGAGAGAGAGTGAATAAGAAAGTATAAAAGAAGTGCTGGTTTGTACAAAAATAATCTAGTAATTTCATTCATATTTCTTATTTGTGTTGATAATGTAAAAGCTATAAAATTTTAATAATAATTGATTTCATTTCATGTGTTTGCATCTATTAATCTTTGAAAAGTAGCTAAATGAAAGAAAAGAAGATTTTATTTTGTATTATTATTATTGAAGGAATAAAAATTAGTTCAATGTGAATGTAAATTAGACTAATTACTGCAAATAACCCAATTCTGCTCCCTAGCTCGCCCAAACGAACTTTGGACTACGGTAAGTAAGTTGGTAACAATCAAAATGGCGTCCGAATAAGTAGACGCAAGCACAGCTGATTTTGTGTAACAACGCAATAAATAAAAGTAAGTAGTAAATAACTTTACAATGGCGCCCGAACAGGGACGTTTGCGTAAAATCATTTTACGTAAACGTGGGCCTGTTTTGGAGAGCAGAACGGATTATTTGAAGTAAATAAATAAAAACGTTTTATTTACGTCTAAATAGACCCATGTTATGGGGTTATTTTTGGGTAGTGTAACGTACTTGACTATTGTATGTTTACGTTTACATATTGATTACAATTTTATGTGTTGAGTATTTTGAATTAATGTGTATAATTATCGTGTATAAGGAGGGTTGTAATTGTTTTATATAAAGGGCATTATAATAAAAAATTTTGTTTAATATGGCTGAGGTACAGGAGGCCAATGTAGGTACATCAAAAGACGGCATAATGAATTTCATGCAAATGATGTTCAATGAGATTAATAAACGTTTGGATAAACAAAACGCAATGTTAGATGAGATGATTAATGATAAGAAAGAACAAAATGAAAGCTGGAAACTAGAGACAGATAAATTAAAAGAAAATAAAGAAAGCGAACTAAACCAGGTAAGTGGTTCTGATAGTGGAGGTAATAGTGATGATGATACTGTTGCAAACAATGGTGTTATTTTAAGAGCAAATAAGGTGACAATAGAAGGTGAGTAATAGTGTTAATTATGATGATGCTAACAAGGGTGAAATAATGGTGAATAATAATAAAGATATAGCTGAAAATGGAGTATCTAAAGGAGATACGTTGAATAATAGTGATGATGAGAGTATAGAGTTAGTAGGGGGTAGTGAGAGGGTAATGATAAGTATAGATGTGCTTGAGAGAGAATACGAAGAGTTATTTTGTGGAAGTGGGGCAGAGGGTAAATTTTCCCCAGGTAAAATGTGAAAGAGAGGTTTCACATCGGTTTAGGGAGGACGAGTGTTCCTCAATGGGAGACGAAAGGTCTCAAAATGGTCCCTTAAGTTTTTGTGGTGTTCCTGGTAAAGCCAGGAGGTGTTTTTATAAAGTTGTAGTGCCCTCTGCGCGGAGTGAGAGAGAGAATGTGAAATGGGAGTGGGAAGGTGATTTTGTGAAAAAGAGAGAGGTAGTGTTGTTTGATATTAATAGGGATTATAAATAATTAGTAGGGACGTTAGATATAGAGAGAGTTGATGATTTTAGTTCTTACCTGGTTATGAGAATAGTGTAGCAATAGATGATGATAACGTTGATAATAATATTGAGTACTTACCCATGTATAGAGTTGGGGTATTGGTGGCAGATGATGGATATAACTTATCTGATTTTAACTAAAAATACTGACGGAGACATGACTAGAAATATTGGTGTATAGACAGGTTTTATGAGACAACGATGTGGAATAATTTGATAAATTATTGTTGTGGTATAACGAATAAAACAAGGTTAAAGGGTTATTATAATAATAATAACAAAATAAATGTAATTAAAAATGAATTGTGTTGTAATAATATAAGATTAATCTATGACGATGGTGGTTAGACAGTTATTGTTAATGAACATTTAATTATGAGAGTTAATGGTTTTAAATACTGGATTGAATAATGAAATGATTTTTGGTAAACAATGACTATTAATGCAAAACAGATTGTATATAAATGTGTGTTGGTATTAAATATATTTGTGTAATAGGTTATGTTGTACACAGTATTTTATGTAACAAATGTTTGTAGTAGGGATTGATTTTATAATAATAATAATATTTCATTTGACTAAATAACTAACAGGATGTAATGGTGAATTTTAAGAATTGAAATTGTTGTGAATAATGTAATTAAAGTAACTTACGGTGTTTTGAGATATAATAACTTACATTGAATTAATTTGAGATGATTTCATTATTTTAAAATGGTTCAAAAGATGGATGTTGGTAATAAATTTAAATTTTTTTGGAGAATTGAATTGCATAATAAATGATAAATAATTAAAGGTTGATGATTAAAATTTTTAATAGAAAGTCAAAGTTGAAGTGATAATGCAAGATAATTAAAATGTTTAATCAATAGAAATTAAAATTAAAAGTTGTGTAATGTTTGTAATTTTTATGCAAATTCAGATTCAAGTGTGAAAGATTTATTTTAATGTAATAATGGTAATGTTCAATTTGAATTTATTATGTTGTATTATGTTTAGTATAGAAAACATAAGGTGTTTATTGGAATATAAGGTAATTGTGTATAAATATAAAACATGTATTGTATATTTTAACTGTGATTCCCCACTTTCGGGCGGTCACGACCTCACCAGCCCTGACCGTGGTTTCGGCTAACAACCAGCTATGGGAAGACTTATTGTACACTGACCATAGTTGGTTGCCTTTGAAATTGGTGTAACTTAGAAATTATCAGGGCGGGTGAATCAGGGGAAATCAACATAACTAGGGAACAGCAGCTACCATCGAATGGGATGGTAGACCGATTAAGGGCATGTGACTAAATTTTAGTAGGATTACTGGTATCCTGGGATACCAGTAATGCCGAATTTTTTTATAACACCGAAGCAAGAACGGTGTAAGCAGCGTTTACACCATAAATATTTCAGTTCTTGTGGAAGCAAATGGGCGCTACAGTCCAACATAAAAGTCAATAGAGTGTGTGGAAAGGAGCTGGCCGTTACAAGCCAGGGGCATAAATATAGCATTTATGCAAATGTGTAGAAGCCTTGCACGGTATACCCATGAGGTTATTTACCAAATTGTAACGGGGTTAGGGGAGATATTGTAGAATGATGTGGAGGAGTGAAGAGATAATAAGATAGAGGAGAGTGATTATGTAATCATGGTAATAGTACGAAATACATTTGATTGACTGTATTAATGATGTCGTTTTTATTTTGATTTTTTGGTAACAAGATTTTGTATTGTATAGAGTTAGTAGTGATAAGTAAATAAGAAAAATAAAGCATTGGAAGGTAGAGCTGTAATGAAATATTTAAGTGAAAGACTAATGGGAAGCAGTTACTTAAATTCTGATTGGAATCAGAAATATATTTTGAATTGGGGATAAGAAGTAATAAGGAGATGGTCATATAAAATGTTGAAGTTAAGGAGTTTGTTGACATAAAATGTGTATTAGAAGTTAAGAAAAAGCCAGTGCTTCTTAACGCAAACCAGCACAGCTAAGGGGAGACCAGATCAGGTCTGGATATGGTATAATGTAAGGCCATTATTTATTATTTAATGTTTTAATTTAATGTTTCAGTGTCTGATGATACTGTAGCGGCAGTCCTGTGCTGGCCCACGCGTCAGAACAGGGGCGTCTAGTGCCTGACTGGCCTTGCGGTATTGGGATCTCGAGAGAGAAGTCCAGTAAGGTCATTCAGGTGTGGCTGCAGTCACTGGACCAGGGGGGCAAGAAACCCATAGTTTTAATAAAATTTAAAGGGGGTTATGGTGCCATATCTGGACTGATCCTCTTAGGAAGTATGTGAGTGTCAATGTCAAGGTCAGTTTTAGCAGACCTCCTCATAACTCGAAGCCTGTGGTGGCATGGCCCTACCTGGTTATCAGAAGATCATAATAATTGGGCCAAAACTATTCAAACTATTTCAATAAACCCTGAAATTGAAGAACGAAGAACGAAAGTTATAATTCACATAACAACACTACCCTCTTCCGACATAATTGACAAATTTTCCTCTTGGACTAAATTATTACGAATCACTTCGCTCTGCCAATGCTTCGTTAAGAATTGTAAACAACCACATAAAAAGAACACTGGATATATTACTCCTGGCGATATACATAAAACTGAAATAACATGGATTAAAGAAGTTCAACAGGGTTTTAGTGAAGATATAGACAAACTTCAGAAGAATAAGGAAGCAAGTAATTAAATAAAGTCACTAGCTCCTTTTGTGGATGACGAAGGTATCCTCCGCATTGGAGACAGACTAATGAATGCGTTAGTGAATCCAGAGTATAAACATCCAATTTTGCTCCATCCAGATCATAATATTACACGAATGACATTTGAATGAAGTTATGAAGTTATGAAGTCTTCATGAATATTATGAAGTCTTAACATTTGTTAAGACTCATATTACTACTCTACATTCTGGTCCTCAAGCTGTTCTTGCGACTGTTTGAACTAAGTATTGGGCCATCAAGGGTAATAATATAGCGCTATCAGTTGTAAAAAATTGCGTAACATGCAGTAAAAATATGCCAAGGCCTGCTAAACATCTCATGGGAAACCTACCACCATGCAGAGTCCAACCATCTCGTCCCTTTGAAAACTGTGGGATTGATTATTGTGGACCGCTCCTCTATCGAAGAGTATCACAACGCCGATCACAGCCAGTGAAGACATGTATATAGCACTCTTCGTTTGCATGGCTACCAAGGCTATACACATAGAACTAGTTCCAGATATGACAACAAAGAAATTTCTAGAAACACTTCAAAGAATGATACTCGCTGTTGCGTACTGGAAGCTCTCGAAGTTCTAGAGTTGTTCCAAAAACGCTAAGTGGAAAGGGGTGGAAAGGGCTAGTTTGAAACGTAATAAAGTGGACTGTATTGCTGAAGAATAATACTCATTTATTGAAAATATTAAGATTCAAGTGCCATTGCCGACACGTGCGGATGTTTTAAGGCCATAACGCCCGTAAAATTAGTTTTGATAACAATCGAAGTCCATTGTAAATGGACGCAAGTCGTCTGACTAATTTAGTGCTAGCTGCACATGAAAATAATTGAATAATGATCCAGAAGCCGCGGCTGGAAGAGTAATTTTTAACGAGAGTACACCTCGTAGTCGAGTAAGTAACTGAACTAACTTGATCGCCGTCAGCCCGCTGGCCGCCGGCGGCGCTTGATAAGCAAAGTGACGTCATCCGCTCGTGCCGCAATGCGGTGGTCAGTACACAGATAATAAATACAGTACAAAGTTCTAACATACTGCCCGCTCAAAATCGGGACGATTTTGTAAATTAAATATTAATTGGGAACAGTATATTACAAATTATTATCAATGTTATAATAAACAATACTTAATATACTTAAAAGGCTTATACATTAAATTGATCCTTGGATTAAAGTAAACCACTTCTAACTTAAACATCTGTAAATAACAAAATTCATTACGCTATCAAAAAAGCTCAAAGGCAAAACAAAACAATTTCTTTGTTAGGAAAGGTAGAAAATAAGAAAAAATCATGATAAAAACGAGTCTTTGCATAACTAAACATGATCTCTCTTGAAGCATGAACATATAGACATGAAATACATATGTTTAAACTTTAACAAACGTAAATGACATTGAAAAATACAATACATACAATAATTGGTACAATAATTTTCAAAAGTTGAATATATAATCACATAACATATATAAATAATTGATAATACAACGAAAAAGCAGTGCCTATTGCAATAATAGCTGCCAGAACGTAGTAATAATGATTACAACGTTAATGATACAAGTGACTTGTATGATCGCCCCGGGAGCCCCGGGCATATTACAGGCAATGTGACAAGTTCACATCCCTAGTAAGTCTCGTATGGCTCACATACGACTAGTCTGTTGCCACCGGAAGGGGGCATAATTTGTGGATGGGCCTGCGTAAGATACCCAGAGCGGTGCGGACTTCCGCAACGCGCACTATGGAATCTTGACCCGCAAAACATTAGTAATTACCCCTCGCTTCCACTGAAGCGGGGGGGAATTATCGTCCAAAATGAGGACAAGCTGTCCGACATTCAAATTTCTTAACGGCGTGCGCCATTAGTTGCGCTGCTGCAACTGGTGCAGATAATCCCTGGACCATTGTTTCCAGATGGATTGCCCAAATTTTTGGAGCAACTGCCTTCTGCCCAAGTGACTAGTAATGCTTTGAGTATAGTCGGGTTCCGGAAGTGCAGTCAGTGGAGCACCGACCAAGAAATGAGCGGGTCAGGGTCTCTAACATCGTCGGACACAGCACATAAAGGGCGAGAATTAAGGCAAGCCTCTATTTGAGAGAGAAGAGTAGGGTATTCCTCAAAATTCAAGACCGTACCGCCTATTACGCGACGCAAATGATATTTAACACTCTTCACACCGCTTTCCCACAAACCACCGAAATGAGGGGCTGAAGGAGGGATAAAGGACCACTTGATACCACGGAGACCGCAAAACTCCTGAGAAGATTGCACAACTCCCTTTGAATTTAAAAATTTGTACAAATCGTATAAGGTGTGGTTGGCACGACGAAAATTCGTACCATTATCTGAAAATATCTGCGCGGGAATACCTCTGCGCGCGATGAACCTTTTTAAAGCCGCTATAAAGGCGTCGGAGGTGAGATCTGACACCAGTTCTAAATGGATGGCCTTTGTGCACATGCATATAAATAACGCGATGTATGCCTTTGACGTGGACTTTGAGCGCTGCCCGCCATGGCGTAAAAGTACAGGACCGGCATAGTCCACGGCCGACTGGTAAAATGGCTTTGCAGGCGTGACCCTGGAAGGGGGTAACTGACCTAATAATTGATTCGCGCCTCTAGCACGGTAACGGAAACAAATGATACACTTATGTATTACTGAGCGGATATAAGACTTGTCGTGAATGATCCAAAACTTCTGTCTGAGAGATGATTGGGTTGATTGCACCCCAGCGTGCAACAAACGGATATGTTCATACTCAATTATTAATTTAGTGAGATGAGAATGCGGGTGCAAAATTATTTGATGTTTACTCGCGTAGTTAAGTGAGGAGAGTTGTAGGCGTCCACCTACTCTTAAGATACCTGTGTCATCCAGGAAGGGGTTTAGTGCCAGAATTCTACTGCTGCGAGGAATGCAGCGATGTGCCTCAAGTTCCTTAACTTCTAAGCCGAAGTGCAAATGCTGAGATTGGTGAACAAAAAACAAAAGTGTGTCATGCAACTCTCGAGCAGACAAAAAGGACGTGACCCTGTCAACAACCGGGAGCCTAGAGTTGCGAATAAATCTGCGACAATATGCGAAGACGCGAATGAGTCTTGTAAGGGATGAATAATTTTCAACATAGCTATGGGTGGAGTAGGCGACAATTAGTGAGGTTTGGACCTGCTTACGACGTTCCTGCTCAAGGTCGGGGTAAGCACAGGGCGCCTGAATGTCAAAGGCGCCAATGGGCCATGATGAAGACTCATGGGCTAACCAGGACGGACCATGCCACCATTGCGTATGGCTGTGCAAACTACGAGGGAGGCAACCGCGTGATAAAATGTCGGCAGGGTTGTCAGTTGATAATACATGATGCCAAGTTCCCCGGCTGACAAGACGCTGAATTTCCGCGACACGGTTAGCCACAAATACCTTCCAGCGGGAAGATTGTTGATGTATCCAATATAACGCTATCATCGAGTCCGAATAGAGATACAGTCCGTCAAAATTGTAGTTGACGGCGTTTAAAACCTTATAAGTTAACTGCGCTAATAATAAACAAGCACAAAGTTCAAGCCGGGGTAGCGTTATCTGTTTCAGCGGAGCGACCCTAGATTTTGCACACAAGTTTGACGATATGACGATAAGTTCGATAGACCGCCCGCACATAAATACAACACGCGTAACCTTTAACCGAGGCGTCGGCGAATCCGTGAAGCTGTAATGAATTGACTTGACAATTGTTCAAACTCTTTACCGACCTCGTAATTTTAAAATGAGTGTCGGAAACTAATTGAGAGTAGAGTTTCAGCCATTGATTAGATAATGACCCAGATAAAGGTTCGTCCCAACCTGTGCCCGACAACCACAACTGTTGTACGAAATGTTTGCACCAAAATGTAATGGGGACAATAAGACCCAGCGGGTCGTAAATCCCTGCAATGGCCGACAACACGCTTCTTTTGTTGAACAAGGTCGAATTGTCATCACCCCGAACCGTATATAAAAAATTATCTTTGTCAACGTTCCATTGGATTGCCAATGTACGCACGTTTTGACCTTTGCTGAAGTCATGGGATACTTGGGCGCGAAGGGCCATAATCTTATGGTGGTTAGAAAACCACTTATGTAACGTGAAACCATACCTTTTTAGCAAATCCACTATCTCGAATTTCATTTTAGCTAACACGTTCGGATCATCCGAACCCGTTATAAGATCATCTACATAAAAATTATTGGCTATGGCTATACAAGCCATAGGGTAGTCGGATTTATTTTCGTAGGCTATCTGCGCCAGACAACGTGTAGCAAGGAAGGAGGCACTAGCAGTTCCATACGTGACCGTCCTTAAAGCGTAATGTTGTAGTTCCTTAGGCGGCGCGTCACTCCAAACGATGCGCTGCAAGTTTGTATCCTTTGGGTTAACCATAATTTGACGATACATCTTTTCTATGTCTGCAATAAGTACGTATCGGTGGGTACGGAAACGAACCATGATCGAGAACAGATCCTGCTGGATCGTAGGACCGACCATTAGAGTATCGTTGAGGGACAGATTATTTGTGGTTTTAGCGGAGCCGTCAAAGACCACACGCAACTTAGTGGTTAGGCTGGAGCCCTTGAAGACTGCGTGATGGGGCAAATAAAAAAGGTCTGGTTTGTCAAGCGACCAATCGTAATCATTAAGTGGAGACATATGACCAAGCTTCAAGTATTCACTCATGAACTCGCTATAGTCCTTGTAAAGGATAGGGTTCTGCTTGAACTTGAACTCTAGCGATTGGAACCTGCGGATAGCTCCGCGGAGAGAATCTCCCAAATGAGATTTATCTGACCTGCGAGGCAGGGATACCACGAATCTCCCTTCGCGGTTGCGGATAGTGTTTGTCACAAAATGTTTTTCACACGCCGAGTCCTCAGAGCAGGGTTCGCGACTAGAGACCTCCTCCAACTTCCAGAATTCTTTTAGTTGCGAGGAAATCTGACTATCATCCTTACAGACCATAAAGGACGAAACTGTTTTAGTTATGTCGACATTGAAGGGTAAATTACCGGCTAGAATAAATCCTAACTTAGTCTCCTGAATTATAGAAAAGTGCGGTCCGCGCATAAATTTAATAGGTTCGATTAATTGGAGATAATATTGAGCGCCGAGTAGTACATCGACTTGCGACGAGCAGTGTAGGTGTGGATCAGCCAAGAATACGTGCTTGGGTAAATTCAAAGAGGCGAGATCGAACGATTCCGCCGGTAAATCATTAGTTATACTGGGAAGTACGGCACAATGCACGTTTAACGTAAAAGGTTTATAGCGAGAATGTAGCCTTACCTTTGTACTGAAATCAGCCTGGGATAGTGAGTTATTTATACCCGTTATGGGCAATTGCGATTTAACCAACTTGAGGCCCATTCTGCGGGCGAAATCCATTGTGCAGAAATTTGCTTGCGAGCCGGAATCCAATAAAATTCTAACGGGGAATTTTCTACCGACTTTATTAGTTGTCATACAGACAGCGGTGGATAACAATATTGATTTATTCGTTTGCGACTTTAGTGAACATTGGTTATTGATGGAAGATACGTCTTTGTTGGGGAGGTGAATCATGGTGTGGTGACGCCTTGCACACTTTTTACAAGAAAATTTTGATGGGCATTGCGAACTTTCGTGACCCGGACGAAGGCAATTTAAACAAAGTTTGTTTCGTATTATGACGTTTCTTCTTTCAGGGATAGCAAGCGATGTGAATTGTAAGCAATAAATAATTCTATGTTTACCGTTACATAGCCTACATAAATTATCTGCGACATGAGAATGGAATGCCCCCCTTGGAGCGCTTATCGGTTTAACTGCCTTGCGATAAGGAGTCTTATCGCTGGTATTTAACTTGCTCGTTGAAGTAGTTACGCTATCAAGATTTAGTAGTAATTGTCTTCTTGAGTTTAGGAATTTCATAAAATTATTAAAATCAGGGAATTTATGTTCCGACAAGCTCTCTTTCCACAACCGGAAAGTGTAACTATCAAGTTTTTTAGCTAAGTAATGCATAACAATAATTTCGAAGGTGTTAACTGGCAAGTTGAGATTATTTAGAGCATTGGCATTGGCTGATAATTCATCAAAGAACCTAGATATGCTAACTTGGGATTCTTGTTGAATTGATTGTAAGTCCAGGACATTCCTGACATGATGCGCGGAGACAATTAGTTTACTGTCATATCTATTCTTCAACAGATCGATAGCCACCGCGTAATTCTCATGAGTGAGTGGCAGTGACTTTATTACGTTAAGCGCCTCGCCAGGTAATGACGAATGCAAATAGTGTAATTTTTGTATGTCCGTCAGATCTGTTCTGACGTGTATGAGTTCAAGAAAATGTGATAATAATGCTGCCACTCAATGATACTTCCCGCAAACCGAGGTAATTTGATCGGTTCCAACTGAATGGGGGGTGTTTTAAGATGCTTACTTTCAGCATTAGTTAGGGGTTTCTGGTTCATATGCTGAGCTTGCTCCAGCAGGTGTTGCAACTTACACTCTATGTTACAAAGATCGTCTTCAGTTTGTACCCTATCACTCGCTAAAGCAAAGTCCGCTTCCTCGGATTCGATTTGGGATTGAATCTCATCGTATTTGGTGGATAATTCCATCAAATGCCGAAGTTTTATTTTCAGCGCATGATGATCGCTGGTTTTCAAATCGAAGTTGTCCGCGAAAGTGTTTACGCGCGATATCGAAGCCTTAATGGTGTCTCGTTTTTTTTATTAAAGCTTTTACATCTGCCATGATTGTAATTTAAAATATGATTTGGAATACTTTGAGCGCAGAGCATGTGAACCATAGACCTAAATTTTGATAAATCTGAGTACGTTGCGGTAGCTAGCGATCGTTATGTATATGAACACAATACTTGTTACAACATATGCTTACTCTCTATATTAAACAACCTCTTTTAGAAATGAAAAATTGTTAAAATTATGAATTTGAAAAATAATAATACATATAGTCTTGTCTTTGATGTTGGAACTCACAATGAGCTACTAACTATTTACTAACGTGTATTAAATAATGATGGTGTGTGTTTACACAAAAGTTTTAAAAAATAACTGTTAAATATTAAATGTTGCTTGGAATGTTAAATATAAGTAAAAAGTTCATAGTCACGTGGACGTTGATCCAGACGTGCTGAAGCTGGCTTCGATCCCGCTGCTCGATCCTGTTAGGAGTTGTTGCACCTCTTGTCTCTACCGGTTAGATGACGCCTTATGTTGCAGCTCTCCATAATTTAAAGCTGTGGAAGTTTTTTGATGTAGAATCATTAATGGTGTCCTGCCGTGTCCCGTCGTCTCTGGATTACTGCTCTGTAGAATCTTGTAGTTCTGATTGTAAGGTAATTTTGAAAGTTTACAGAGGCACGCAACTGTCAGCAATCCAAAGTTGAGAATGTTGGGGCTTGAACGAAACGCCGTTTGGGCCCATTAAATGACATATTAATGTTGTCGCTGTGGACAAAGTAAAAATCCGGCCCGGAGGACCAAAAATGTTGCGTACTGGAAGCTCTCGAAGTTCTAGAGTTGTTCCAAAAACGCTAAGTGGAAAGGGCTGGTTTGAAACGTAATAAAGTGGACTGTATTGCTGAAGAATAATACTCATTTATTGAAAATATTAAGATTCAAGTGCCATTGCCGACACGTGCGGATGTTTTAAGGCCATAACGCCCGTAAAATTAGTTTTGATAACAATCGAAGTCCATTGTAAATGGACGCAAGTCGTCTGACTAATTTAGTGCTAGCTGCACATGAAAATAATTGAATAATGATCCAGAAGCCGCGGCTGGAAGAGTAATTTTTAACGAGAGTACACCTCGGAGTCGAGTAAGTAACGGAACTAACTTGATCGCCGTCAGCCCGCTGGCCGCCGGCGGCGCTTGATAAGCAAAGTGACGTCATCCGCTCGTGCCGCAATGCGGTGGTCAGTACACAGATAATAAATACAGTACAAAGTTCGAACACTCGCAGAGGAGCAATTAAACATATATACTGTGACAATGTGACAACCTTGTTGGAGCAAAAAACGAACTTCATGAACTACAACTTTTGTTCGCTTCTGACACTCATCAGTATCAAGTATACAAACTTTGCACATCAGTAGGAATAACGTGGCATTTTATTCCACCCCTGTCACCTCATTTTGGGGGACTATGGGAAGTGGGGGTGAAAAGTGTAAAACATCACCTTAAACGAGTATTGGGAACTTATATATTACCATATGATGAATTAGAAACACTCTTGGTTAAAATTGAAGCTTGTGTAAACTCTCGGCCTATAACTGAGTTGTCAAATGATCCAAACGATTTGAATCTTTGACACCTGCTCATTTTCTTGTTGGACAGTCCTTAGCTTTCTTTCCTGTACCTGATGTAAGTACATTAAACATTAATAGATTAGACCACT
The DNA here is from genome assembly GCA_034769895.1 of Magicicada septendecula. Lineage (NCBI taxonomy): Eukaryota > Metazoa > Arthropoda > Insecta > Hemiptera > Cicadidae > Magicicada > Magicicada septendecula. The sequence continues at coordinate 165,125,488 of CM068373.1, read as the reverse complement.
GGCAATGTATTCAATAACTCTACCAGATTTTTTGGCGACGATGGTAAGATGAGTATCTTTCAACTCTAAAACAACGGACCAAATGGGTCAAGGACTACACGCCACCGTCCCCAGGCTCCCTGGTATTAACCAAAGAAGACTTCCGACCTCCACTTCACTGGGACCTAGGTCACATTGTGGAACTTCACAACGGCAGTGATGGTATACCTCGTGTCGCTACAATTCGGACATCTAAGGGACTGGTGAAGACAGCCCTTGTCAAGCTGTGCGTACTTGCTGATCTTTGAAGTCTGCTACTTCAACGGGGGCGGTATGTTAAGCGTTCCAGAAGTGTGTGCTGGGGAGTCCCGCTGATCGGAGTATGTTGCTGCCACTCGCTCTGTGTGCTGTGATGCACGCCCGCGATCCGAATTCGTATGCATCACGATCTCTTTGTAAAACACCATATATTGTTAATGTGTTTTCGTTTCGTTAGTAACAAAATAAATAAACGTAAATTTTTATATAGTAATTTTTAAAAGTGAAGACGGATTATAAACAGTTAAATGCCTTTTCTTTAACAGTTAAACAAATTCTTAATCATTGTAAACATATTAAACATTTTGTTGTAAACAAGCATAAACGTGTAACATGTTCTTTAATAAACAAAGCTTTTATTCAATTGCGTGAATCTAATTTCACCTGCCTTATTAAACACATAATCAAATAATTTTTTGCATACATGCCTGAATTGTAGAGGACTATAGATTTTGGTGAAGATTGGTTAAGGGGAAGGTGTAGTTTACCTGCAACATTTTATGTCTTAACAAGAATGAATTACTTAATTTTGATAAATTATCTCCTAGAAAGTAATAAAATTAATCTAGTAGCGAGTAGATTAAGTCTAGACAGGCCTTTGCAGAATCGGACAGAGTTTAAGCCTGATTTCAGTCTATCTGAGTTCTCAACTGTGACGTTGCTGGAGTTTCAACCAATCAGAAGATCTAAAAATTATAAAAATTATTTGAGATGGTCCTTTGTTGAGTGCACATTGCTCAGTTTCTTCCAAAGACTCCGTCATAGAAAGACGTACTCGCTGTCACGAGTTTTTCATGACAAGACATGTCGTTTTCCTTTAGACTTAGAAGTTGGTTCACGGTTCGAGTTCTTTGTAACCACTTACAGAACTCAAATAATAAATAGATCATTCTAGTGCTTTCCCCCATAGAGTGGAAGATTTCCGTTAGGGGCAAAATATCTGCCGAGATATTTTGATAGTAATGCGAGAACACTTCAAGAAGCCGGAGTTTGTGTAAGCTCAATACACAATCTATTTTATCCAGTTTTAATCCTTGAGATTAAGTGAATTTAAATTATAAACAATAACAGTTCACGTCGCAGTGTGCGTGTGTGCAAAGACGTGAAATGTCAACGTAAATATTTCAGCATTAGTGATCTTCGATCGGTCAATGTGCAGATTCGCAGCGGTCCAGGCTAGCAACATGCAGAGCGTTGGGAGTCTACGCAAACTGTCGGAATTCAACGAACAAATATGTAAAACCAGCAAATAGACTCAATTATTGAAAGAAAAATTTTGAATAAACAATTTTATAATATACAGTAATAAGACAACAGTAAATTTTAATGTTTTAATTTAATAAATTTTCCTACCTACAGATATAGACACTGTTGTAATAATTTCAATATAACTTATCTATGCAGTTTTAATTTGTATCATTGCAATATGTATAATTAATAATTATGGACACAAATATATATTGTAACGTCTCTCTCGCGGTGAATGCTTCTCTCAGAGCCCTTTTTATATGTGTACTATCGTTAATTAAATCTAAGTTTTAATGGCTCTTCGAAAATCTCGCTTTCATGAGAGTCACTGTTAATCCTTTATTGATTGTATTTGCAAATGTTCAGTGTCGGTTATAGTTTATGTTTACAGAAATTAAAAACTGAAATCGAGTGTGTGTGATTTGGGAGAATTCAATGAAGTTGTTTGACCGTAGTTAGGAGAGAGAGGACCAAGGGTATTATCCCCGGAGTATACAATTACTTAATTTAAATTTTCGCCGCTCCTGAGACCAGCTGATTTTGACGTCTGCAACCCAATTTGAGGTTAAATTAACACCAATTGTCGGTAATATTTTTCCGGCTGTTCGTCCTCTTCTTTGTCTCCTGAAACTCTGTAACAACTACCCTCTACAAGAAATAATACACATTCTATTATTTATAACAAAGTATTCAGGGTATTTATTTATTAAATACACTGATTTTTATCTTCTCCCAATACAAAAAGTTATAATCGATTCTCCCTGTCAACACAACATTGGTTCGATCTTATTTGGTAAACATAGAAATTATAACAAAATATTTTTTATCCTTGATAAAATATTAAAACAATAAAGAATTAATTTATTAATTTCCCAGGGTTAATGGTAAGTTCTTTGTGTTATGAGACGGTCAGAAATGAATAATAAAATACTAAGCTTTACAAAGAAAAATAGATTATATTTGTTTTTTCTTTAGTATGTAGTTCCGGGTTTATCCGCTAGAGTACAGGTTATGTTCTTTACTACAAACACGAAATTATTTAATGGATGCTGAAAATGCACAAAGATCCGTTATGAAGGTTTTTTGGTTAACAAAAATTAATAAAGTTTGTTTCACCTCTTTTCTTGAAGTGTTTACTTGTATGGTGCTGTTTCTAGTGTTGAAGTTATAGTTGATTTGTAATTTAGTTAATTTTTTCTAAGATACGGTCTCACCAAAAATCTCGAAGTGCAGTCAAACTAGGCCTGAACTGGTAGTTGGATTATTTCAAAGTTTCATCGAATAAAGGACGTGAATGTTGATACTTGAAGGAGTTCTAACATAAGGTGGACATCACTCGTTAATTTTTATTAAATTTCGCACTATTTCCAAAAGTATTCATTAGGTTTTTTCAAATTTAAATAGGCATTACACTTTTTTTTAAACGTTCTTTTTCCCAATCGTTTTAACAATTAACAATATCTTGTTAGTTGGTTACTGTTAGTAACCAAGAATTTTTTTATGATTTTTTATTGGTGAATCTATATACTTTTGAGTATATAGGCTGTTTTTAATTATTATAAATTTATTTCTTATTTATATAAAAATAATCCTTTTTAACTTTTGTTTATAATCCAATTTAATTTATATAAGGTTTTCCTTCTATTTCCTCTTAAATTTATACATAGGTCTTTAATATTTTTATTTCCTTCAATTGTATTTATTTATTATTTATTATTTGCTTATAGTATCCTTACACTAAACTATTTTCCTCTGCCATTTTACTCATACAGAATTATTTTATTTTATTATTATTTTATATCTAACCCTGGGTTATCTTATATTTAAACACAATTATTATATTAAACACAAAATTATACCTAGGTACAAAATCTTTGTGGCCTACACAACACAAATTATACAAAATACAAACAAAATACAGAATTTGTCAGTAGCAATATAGTCTACTGCTACATTTAATTGTTTCTCCATCTACAGTATAAATCTGTGAGATGCTCCTTTTAAACCACTTACTTTCTCACTTTGTACACTATATGTCACTTAGTTATAGTTTATAGTGTTCTGTAGTACAAAGTAATCTATAGCTAGGTACATAATACCCATTTCTGACCTTTAGAGTGGGGTGATTATGTTATCATTTTTGGGCGTGGGTTATGTAACGTTACAATATATAATACATTGACAAAATTTTAGTACTATCATCTGCAGAGTAGATAAATGTCATTAGAAATTCATTGGTTAAAATCAGTTGTACATGAATGTACACTTTCACATTGTTTTCAACAAATATTCTTTTTTTAAATAATAACTTGAGGAAAACTGTAAAGTTGTATTGATCGCATCAAGTTGTGAATTCTGTGTAAATAAACATTAATGGGACCGAGTGTCTTGGCTGAAAAGAAAAATTATGTTATCAACTGCCAGTTGACCTCTGGTGTAATCAGGTGGTTGTTTACTAGACTCATAATATATGTTGTAGTCAAACAGATAATTAATAAGTTTTTCAATGAATTGTTAGTAATCAGATACATTATAATGTAGAATTAGTTTAGATGTTACGTATCTGATATATTTATTTTTACTGAATAAACCATTTTCATAAAAAAAGTTTTATATCAAAGATATCTTGTGCTTTAATAATTGTTTTAACAGATTGTTTAATATGTCTAGAAAAGGAAGTGTACAAAGTTAAAATGTGTGTGTGTGCGCGCGCGCGCGAGCGGGCACGCAATAGTACATGTTTTTTTAAACCTAAATCATGTTTAACAGGTCTTTATACATGTATAACATGCTTTAGCTAGTTTTAAATTAAAACGTGATCCTTAGGTACATCACAAAATAGTTTTTTTATAATTTTTTATCATTTACTTTATAAGTTAGTCACAAGCAATTCCAAGACCTGTGCATAACATTCTATTCATGTCATCTTGCTGCTGTGTGCAAAAAGTGGTTTCAAGGTAATCAAATTCCACTGCTGGAATGGCTTGGGAATAGCCCAGACCTTAATCTGATCAAAAATCTATGGACGCGACTAAAGAAACTTTTTCGTCAGAAGCAACCCAGCGATAAAACCAAATTAATAGAAGCAATAATTCAATCTTGGTTTCACACTATAACAGCTGCAGAACTAAAATACCTGGTTCACTCCATGGGAAGGCGTATTAAGACCAGTGGCGAAGCTAGTAGTTAATGAATGGGTAGGCAAAAGTCTTACCTTAAATTTTTTTGTAGAGTAGTTCAACACGGTGAGTTTTCTTGCTTGCAGAATTGTCAACTACACGGTCTTTGAACAACTGGTCACTCATCAATTCCTTCACAAATTTTTTTCAATAGCAATGGTGCTAAGAGAGTTAAGTCTTTCATTAGTCATCGTATTGCGCAAGTAGTTTTTTATTCTTTTCAAAGTACTCATACTCCTTTCTGAAGAAGCCGTGGTAACAGGAAACGTTAAAATCAAACGAATTAATTTTGAAACTTCCACGTACACTGGTTCTAAGTCATTAAGAATTATAAAATGTAAAAGTCTTTGAGGGAACAAATGTTTTCCAGTATCTGAGTAAATGTTTTTTAATTCATTTTCCAGTTTTCACTATTGAAAAAAGGGTATTTATTTATAAGGCTGTTCAGTTTAGAAGAAGGAAAACTCTCTTTATAAGAAATGAAGTGATTTAGATCCAACAACTCAACAAACTGGATAATTTCGAAATCACTGAACCGTACCTCCAGCTGCATAATCAAAGTGTCAAGAACTTCATAAGTTAACGTTTTCAGCAGTTTCCTGTTACTGTCATCTATATTTACCTCGTTGCTTATTTGGTGACATTTTTCAATAAAAGACGACACAGTGTTTTCTGATCTCACGTCCTTGAGGATAGAGCAGTAGTTTTCTTAATTTCAGTGTTGCACAGAATTATATCGGAGATAGTTTTGTGTTGCAGTAGAGAAAAGAGATGGTCAGTATAAACGAATATTTCCCTATAAAAACAAAGTAAGTAAATGAAATGGGTCTTTTTGAGTATGTTAAGCAATCCAACAGCAGAACTGTACGAATCACTATCCCATCCTTCATCATTCTCTGTAATGTCCTCAAAAACTTGTCTCAAGTCACCATAGTGGGAAAAGATGGTATGAACTGATCTGGAATGAAAGTTCCAACGGGTAGTGGATGCTTGTGGAAGTTTAAATCCTCTAGATTCTAAAAGCTGTGATCTCTTTGAGGATCTACAAAAAAAATGTGTGAAATGCTGTCAGATTGTGAATGAAGAGCCTAACCGATTTTATTGTTTTAGTGCAATGAAGAAGTACGAGGTTTAACTTGTGAGCATAGCAATGTAGAAATAATGCTCTCGGGCAAGTCTGTTTTACAAAGTGCTGAACACCTCCATGCTTTCCAGCCATTACAGAGGCTCCATCATATGTTTGACAGACTACCTTCTCAGTTACACCCCACTTTTTTAAAACGTCAACAATTAATTCTGATAAGCCTGATGCAGTCTTATCTACTGAAACATCATAAAACCCAATGAACCTTTCTACTGGACCTTCTTTTGAACAAAATCTAAAAATTATGCTGACTTGAGGGCTACTTGATACGTCTAAAGTTTCATCTACCTGAATTTCAATAAAATCGCAAGAATCTAACTCCGCCTTAATCTTCTCTTGAATTATATCAGTTACAGATTCAACTAATTCATTCTGAATATCGTTTGATGTACCTTTAAATCCTGACGTAGACTGGAGATGATCTCGAATGTACTGCTCCTGCTTAGAAAGAAGATCTAACAATTCTAGATAATTACCCCGGTTGACTGAGTCTTCTCCTTCGAAATTACCTCGAAATCCAAGCTCCTGTTTCCCGAGAAAATACACAATATCAACAAGTCTTTCAACAACAAGCCTATTTTGTTTCACGACTTCATTATGTTTAACAGCTTGAATTCTAGCCCCTTCAGAGAGAGTATGTTCAATCCTCACGCGTCCCAGCAAACGGTACCGCTCTTCATTTTGAATATGTTTATTTGAATTCTGGTGTTTGTCTGCCTTTCTAAGAAAGTTTTTTGTTACCGTCACTCCATATAAAATCCATTCTTTTTCACCAGAAAACAAGATACATGTATAACAAAAAAGTCTGTTGGTTTCGGAACAGCCTGTCAACCACGAATATCGCACGTACCAAGAAAACTGAAATTTTCTAGATACTTTACCATCAAAATGTTTAATTTCTAAATTAGGCGTAAATCTTGTTTTTAACACCACATTTTTCTTCGTAACTCCAAGAAGAAAACGGCTTACTTTTTAATAAGTTTAAAAGACCTGACAAATTATTAAAAGGACCGCGTTCACTCATTTCGGGCGACACACTTATATTCATACACAATAATATAACTAATCAAACTTCCAAATTTATAACTTGATTAGTTTCTATATATATGTTTAATGTCACAAATAATTCAAATGACAGTGTTGATCGTCTATTAGTTCACCGGAATCACAGGCACACTTTTAATAACCGCACAAAATAAACACTATTATAAACAACACAGCGCGCTTTAAAACTCGCACAACAGCAGTGAGACATGCCTCAACGCTACAGTGTGTGGAGCGCTGTTCAATCCCCCACTCCCCGCACTGCACAGTCTCGGCCAACACATTGCTTACATACGATGTATACAAAAACTCTGAGGCAGGTTCACGTTGCCTCATTCGCTTTAAACTAACTATGTCTGCTGTCACTTGTCACCGTCTAGCGGTCGCTGAGCAAAGCATGTAATTAGTAAATTCGACCATTACAGTAACAATGTATAATATTTACGTTACATACTTCATACGTATTTATAATTTTTATTCTACGGATTTTTTTAGGGTAGGCATTGCCTCAGTTGCCTCCATGTAACTTCGCCACTGATTAATACCGTAATTAATCAAGAGCTCATTTCAAAAGACCCAGGGGTACCACTTTATAAAATGTCCATCACACTTCGGGTGAGTAAGGCCACCATGCGTCGAATCACAGAAAAGGACCTCATACACACGTCTTGCTAAAGGTTACCCAACTAAGTATTAACTTACATGCTGAGAATTTTTGTACTTTTGGATTTTGTTGTCCATGATATGTCCGTTGATTAACTAAATTTAAGTATAACACTACCGACTCGGAACACAAAGTTTTTTGTTGGTAAAAACGTAAAAGTTTAACCTTATAGCCTGAACCAGTTTTCGCTTATTATAAGCTTCATCAGAGGCTGCCACTGGGAGTGCTGTCCGTCTTCTACTTGGTGACGGTGTCGACTTTTGAAGGATCGATGTTGTGTATGTGGGGTGTGTTATATTCGAATAATATGTGTGTGATTTGAATTGTGTCTGTTCGTTTAGGATGTCGTTTTAAGTGTTTTTGTATGCTTGTATATTTCCAATTGTTCAAGAGTGTCTAGTTTTTGGCCTTTTGTATGTAGGCTACATGTAGAATATTGTAATAAACAAATCTTTCGACGTGTGTTGGTTGCGTCTATTTGATACTCTTCTAAACTCTCGCCTAATTAAGCCCCGCGATGGAAGCCATTTGTAACGTTGTGGTAATCAAACTTCTCTTCGTTGATTTATTTTAACTGGATTATGTCGTATTTGTTTTGTGGGAATAGTTTTTTCCATTAAATAAACAATCTGTTTGTTTAATGAAATTATTATTTTTTTAATATTTTATTTACTATCGGGATCCTTTGCGGTTGATTCTCCGCAGGTATTAAAGTTCAGCTGATAGAAAGAGAGAGAGAGAGAGAGAGAGAGAGCGAGAGAGAATAAGTTCCTCTCTTGTGTACTGTGTTATCGTTTTATTAAGCGTATTTTGCAACAGCTGTTTTCAAGGCGACAATACGCTAAAGGTTATGTTCGCCATTTATACCTCGTACGCTATGATGACTGCTATAGTTTGCCCACTCTTCTCTGCTATTTACCAGTTTCCTGAAACAAATTTGCTATCTACAAAGAATAACACAAAGTCAATTCCCTCAAAAAGGTATTTATTATTTGATATTGGTTTATATTTTTGAAACCATTAAATTCAGTTCATCGATTTTCAAGTCAACTATTATCGAAATTATAACAACTTTCGATATATGTATTTCTATCATACGACAGATATATTCAATTGTAGTTATAAACAAAATTAATAAATTATTTATCTCAGGGTTTTTTGGGATTATTTGAGCTGTAAGAAAGTCAGAAATGCTTTGACAAGAGTATCATACTTTACAAGAAAAATATTTTATTCTAAAAGACTAGGTCAAAGACTTCGTTTTTTAGACACCGGAGCGCAGATTACATGAATTCATACAGCTGACGTCCAAGAAACATGGCCGCTGTGAATGTTCTAATGAGATTATATTTTTACTGTTTTTAATTAAATAAATAAAGTTTGAAATGTTCTCACTAAGTTTTCTTATAGATTTAATTATTTTATACTGGTTTCTAGTGTTCCAGTGTTCGTTACTTGGTGGTGATGTGTAGTTTTTTAGTTTATGAAGGTAGGCATTTCTCACCCATGGTAGCTAGGTTCCAATTTTCAATCTATCTTGTGGCTGGACAAATTTTAATTTTTTTTTTGTATATTCTCGCATCAATTAATATGTTTCATGTGATGTCCCAGAAATGGTTTTTTTATGCTGATTCTTTTTCTTCTGTTTTGAATTGCGTATGGTTTGAAATTTAGTTAAAATTTTTAAATTTTCTGGACATTATTTTAGTGTCTCATCTACTCTCTTGAAATAAAAGTTAACAATCTCCTCATCTTGTTACCTTCGTTACCGTTAGTAACCAAGAAATTGATGAGTTTTTATTGGCTAACCTAGGTACAGTTTTAGTAATTAGGCTAGTCTTTAGATATTATTAGTTCTTTCAACTTTTAAAAAAATACTCCTTTATAAAGGTTAACTCTAATTAAATTAAATTTACATAGTGTTTTTCTTCATACTATTACGTATGCTTAAATACTTATTTGTTATAATTTAATGGTGATACTCCATAATTTTTTTATTAACAAGAGTCTTGTTTTTTAGGAACTATTTTCCATTAACATTATTTTCTCATAACAATTACATAAACTTATTTAATATACACTTCTGTCATCACCTGAAAGAAAATTATTAAAATTTAGTTTTCTTTTATATTTTCGGTTTACAAGATTGGTTTAATTAGTTCATTTCTGACTTTTATATTTGTAAATGTATTACTGCTGTAGGCCCTATTTTATTTTTCATCATCTCTTTATAATTTATTCCAATTAACAGTTATTAATTCCTTCTCTAACCCTGGATCTTTCAGAACAATATACATAATAATATTCTACTTATACATTGAAATATTACCTTTGTAGCCTAACAAAAATAAAACAGTAATAACTTACTACTAATTACTTATTATCTATTACAAGATTCCTGCATCCTTATCACAACTTATGACTGATGTCTCTTTAATATCACTAATCATAGTTTGCTATTCTTTTAAGTTTTTTTATAAATAGGCTACGCTTTACTATAGTTCTATTTATTATGATTCTGTTTCACTTTAACTTCATTAACTATAATAATATCACATTCTCTTATTAGGTCGCACTTGGTGTACACTGTATTTTTATAGCACCACTTATTACACTGTTTATTCACTACTAGAGTTTTTATTTAAGACAAAGGTTTTATAGCATGATACCTTTGTATAATACATTTTCTGACATGGGGAATGGGATATCTACTGAATTTGTTTATCATTAATAATAATAATATCAGATATTTTACTGTTTCTTAAAGAATATTGGACATTTTGTTCATTTAGTATGATGTACTGATTATGTAAGGTTACAATATTCATGTTTCTGTTGATGTTTGTGTATGTGTGGTTTGCTTCAATGAGGTGGTTTGCAAAGGTGGATTCGGGAGTGTAGTGTAGTGCCTTTGTGTATTCAATGTATCTTTGTTTGAAGCTACGTCCTGTCTGGTCTATGTAGAATTTGTTGCAATCTGAGGAATTTAGTTTGTAAACACCAGGTAGAGCGAATTTGTTTTCTGCTTTGTGTATATGTTTTGATAGTGTGTGTTCTGTTTTGTTTGTAGTTTTGGAAATATACAGACACATAAAAACGACATCCTAAACGAACAGACACAATTCAAATCACATGCACTATTCGAACATATCATTCCCACACACACAACATCAATCCTTCAAAAGTCGATGCCGTCGCCAAGAACAAGACGGACAACGCTCCCAGTGGCAGCTTCTGATGAAGCTTATAATAAAAGAAAACTGGTTCAGGCTATAAGATAAAACTTTTACGTTTTTACCAATAAAAAACCTTTGTGTTCCGAGTTGGTAGTGATATACTTATATTTAATTTTTGTACATCTCATTTTTTCTCGTGTTTTGCTTTCCTCCTTTATAACTGCTGTTCCAAAAATAAATCATTCATAAAAGTTATTGCATTATATTCTTGATAAAATTATCTTTCCATTGATATATAATTTTATGGTATTACACCAAAAAAAGTAGTGTTATGAGCCATCAAACCTCAGAAATACATTTTTTCCAAAAGTTACATAATCTTGGCCATCAATGAAGCTTCTTAAACTAGAGATTCTATGCGAGTTTAAACTGGTAGCACAGAAAACGGCAGAGTTATATGCGACAAAAACAGCAGTAAAATTAAATGAATGGCTATCAAATTTGCTAATTTTATATGATAATGAAAAGTAATCATATACCACATTTGCTGGCTGACAGTATGCTAATCAAATTGAAAAGTACATATATTTGGTAAATATTTTAGTGTTGAATTAGAGGAGTAAAAAGAAGACTAAAAGAAGTTTTCAATAAGAAGAAGCAACAGTGTGGATAATTTTACAACAGTTGCAATAACAGCTGCATGATAACAGCTATAGTTGCAATAATTTTGCAACAGTGTGGATCTGGAAATAAGAGAGAGACTGGCAACATACTATGCTATGTTACGTAGATTTGGAATGTGGACTTCAGGGAAGAGAGATGAATAGGCTTGATATATAGATATTGAAAAAAAATGAAGACGATGAAATAAGTTGACAGAGTGAGTAGTGAAGAGGTTTTGAAAGGAGAAGAGGATGGAAGAGATTAACAGTGACAGATGATGTTAAGAGAGGAGATTTAACAGAACTAAAAGCAGAGCTGGGACAGGAACAGTTGGTAACAACAGTGGTGTATGGTACCAATCAGTAGAACAACATATGGTGAAGATGACAGTGACATGTGTGCAACATGTCATGGTATGTTTTGTGAGCAGCATTGTGGCCTCGTCATTTTTTCGTATTGTAGGTAAGATGTGGGTGAGGTGCACAGTTATTTTGGTACAATTAAGGTACTGTGATTGAGGCGGATAGTTTAATAAACAAGACAAAACCAGTAGGTGTAAATGAACTGCAGCTTCCCCCACACTTTTTACAGACTTGGCACTGTCACACTGCACTTTGCTCTTGAACTAAATATAATTAATTCACTACCGACTCGGAACACAAAGTTTTTTATGAGTAACAACGTAAAATTGTCTTGTTGATACATCCTCTTCATTCACTTTTTTAAATATTATATATATAACACAACTTTCACTAGTGAAAAAACTTACTTTTGGTTTTTTGTCCCAAACGTTTCGAATGGTGTCCGTCTTCCTCAGTGGGATTTGAAATACAAAATGTCTGTACAAAGTAACCGTTATGGGTTGTAGGTGTGTGTGGTGGGGGTTGCTGGTGGGAGGGAATTGGTGCTGGGATTCAAAGTGTGTGTATGAACAAGTGTATCAAAAAGTATATGTGATCTATAGTGTAATTGGTCATTTAATATGTTGTTTGGTTGTAGTGTGTGATGTCTGTATATTTCATATTGTTCTGCTGTGTTTAGTTTTCTACTTTTGGGTAAGTAGTGTAGTATTTCCATGTTGTGTTCTATGTTTGTGTAACCGTGGTTTTCATTTTGTAAATGTGTGGCGAATGTGGAGTGTATGTAGTTTGTGGTGAGGGCTTTTAGATGTTCAGAGTATCTTGAGGAAAAAGATCTTCCCGTCTGGCCGATGTAGAACTGGTTGCAATCACTGCAGTTTAATTTATAAACACCAGTTTTGCTGTATGTGTCTGTGTCTTTGTTAGTATTAGTTATGTGTTTTCTGATGGTGTTGTTAGTTCTGTAGGCTACTTTATAATTGTGTTTCCTGAATGTGTTAGCAATTTTGTGTGTGTTGGAATTGTAGTATGTGAGTGTGATGTATTTACTGGGTTGTGTACTGTTGGTTTTATGTGTTTTACTTTTTGTGCTTAGGATGCGTTTGTGTAGTTTGTTTATTAAATCGGGGTTGTATCCATTTTTGACTGCTATATATTTGATTGTATTGAGTTTTTCTTGGTAGTCACGTCTGTTTTGGGGTATTGAAGTGAGCCTATGGAGCATGTAGTTGAAAGCTGCATGTTTGTGTTGAGTTGGGTGGTTGGATGAGTTATGTATGACCATGTCTGTTGTGGTGGGTTTTCTGTATAATTTGTATGTGTGTGTGTGTTGTTTGTTTTGGTAATTGTAAGGTCCAGGAAGTTTATGCTATTGTTTTGTTCTAAATCTAGTATGAATTCTAATTTTTGGTGTATAGTGTTAATGTGTTTGTGAAAATTTTCTATTTGTCTTTTGTTGCCGTTGTATAGGAGTAAGATGTCATCAACATATCTGTGCCAATACAATATTGGCTATAGATCACATATACTTTTTGATACACTTGTTCATACACACACTTTGAATCCCAGCGCCAATTCCCTCACACCAGCAACCCCCACCACACACACCTACAACCCATAACGGTTACTTTGTACAGACATTCTGTATTTCAAATCCCACTGAGGAAGACGGGCACCACGTCGAAACGTTTGGGACAAAAAACCAAAAGTAAGTTTGTTCACTAGTGAAAGTTTGTTATATATATAACAACGTAAAAGTTTTACCTTATAGCCTGAACCAGTTTTTGCTTTTAAAAAGCTTCTTCAGAGGCTGCCGTTGGGAGCACTGTCCGTCTTGTTCTTGGCGATGGTATCGACTTTTGAAACATTGATGTTGTGTGTGTGGGAATGATATGTTTGAATAGTGCATGTGATTTGAATTGTGTCTGTTAGTTTAGGATGTCGTTTTTATGTGTTTTTGTGTGTTTGTATATATCCAATTGTTCTAAGAGTGTCTAGTTTTCGGCCTTTTGTGTGTACGTGTAGAATGTCCATGTTATTGTCCATGTTTTTGTATGTGTGGTTTGGTTCAATGAGGTGGTTTGCAAAGGTGGATTCTGTAGTGGAGTGTAGTGCCTTTGTGTGTTCAATGTATCTTTGTTTGAAGCTACGTCCTGTCTGGCCTATGTAGAATTTGTACCTACAAAGATACACTGAACACACGTCACATCATGGACAACGAAATACAAGAATTGCTCTTGAAACTTAAAACTCCCATACCAAAGTCAAAGTTGCATTATATTTTTTATTTTTTAATATTTTTCTTGTGATTTTTAGTAGGCTACTTTTATTTAGTACATTTTTATTTATTTATTTTTAATTTTTCTGTTTTTTAGTATTTTTTAATGAATGTACGTATACATATTATTTAGCATATGCGTAACTATTTTGTGTATTTTTTTTTTGTATTTTATCCATATATTCAGTATGTCTATTGTGATGTGCTGTTGTTAGTTAATTAATTTTCGAATGTCACAGTAGTATTTTGTAGAGCCCCAAGTTGTTGGTGCTAATTTTGTAATATTCAATTAATTTATATTTCTTAAATATAATGTGTATAATGGGTGTATGTAACTGGTATGGTTCTACCCACCTTTCAACGCCTTCGATGCTCTACTTTCTTGGGATCCAAATTCGTAATATAAAATATACTCTAATAAATTAATTTTCTTTAACATTTGTATTCATATAATTATACTACAAATGAGAACACACTTCTTTTTCTGCTCTGAATCATTAAATATTTATTTCTGCTTTTCTTATTATAATAAGTTCCCCTTTTTTATTTTATATTAATTAACAAATCATTTTCCCTTTTTTAAGGTTTCAGCTCCATCTAGCTCTCGGATGCATGAAAAAATTTATATATCTCAGGGTTTTAACAACATAAAAAATCGTCTTCAGTAATATTATAAATTCACCTAACAAGTATTATACTAATAACATACATGAATAAAAAATTTGAACATGTAGTAAATAATTGTTGTTTGTGTATGATGGTTGTACGTGAGTTCTTGTGATTATACAAAAGAAATTAATTAGATAATTTTACAACTTAATATTACCCATTACAAATATAACATTAATAAAACAATGAAAATAATTAATTATTATGAGACATTAGGAATACAATTGACAAAACAAAATAAAATAAAAATTTAATTGTCTATGCTTTATCTCATAGTTCATTATTTCTCAACATGGCGTGCTGCTGTACCCTTTCTTTACCGTTAAGAAAATGATAGACGCCATCTTGCTTTTTGTGGTATGCACAATATGGAATGTTTAATAAAATTTATATGAGTTTACACTTTTGTTGGTTCAAAATAAGTTTGTGTCATTCACTTTTGATATTATATATTATGTTTAGAAATGTAGTCACACTAAAGGTGTTCGTTATTTAGTTTATATTAAAGTGTGTGTAAAACGTTAATACTTGGTCAATATGGTTATAAAGTTGGAAGGATCTCACCGAATTCAAGATGTATTACACCAGTTAGGATAGTAATTTCAATTTTTCTTCTCCAGGTGGGTTGAACACAACTTGTACGTTAGTTTACTGATGATTTCTATAACTTTACTTGGCTTTTTTACTAGACTCTTCTTATTTAATCTTGATTGGATTGGCAACTATTTCAATTTATTCCTTCTTCATGGGACGCCAACTTTAGACAAAGCTTTCTTCCTTGTAACAATCAATTTTAGATTCATCTATAAGAGGCCTTGGTTTGTTGGTTTATTTTTCGGTTTCAGGACTGTTTTATCTGCCTCCAGTAAACATAAGTTTTTAGTTGTCTTGATTGTTCATCAACTTCTTTCACAGCACTACACTTTATCTAAAAATGAAACTTTTACTTGTGAACTTACTGTTTTTTCTTCTCGTCGAACGCGTTTCGGCGTCGTATTCGCCTTCTTCAGCTTAGAGACAGACTGCCCGTATTTAGTAACGGTTGTTGTATGGAAGGTGTAGTGGGGGTGGTGCATGGAGGAAGGGGATTGGCGCGGGGATTCAAATTAATGTTTGTTTTTTGTATAATTGTGCCAAAAAGTGTATGTGATTTATATTGTAATTGGTCGTTAAGTATGTTGTTTGGTATCTGAACAACACGAAATATACAAACACCACACAACACAACCAAACTGAACAATACGAAATATACAAACACCACACAACACAACCAAACTGAACAATACGAAATATACAAACACCATACAACACAACCAAACTGAACAATACGAAATATACAAACACCACACAACACAACCAAACAACATACTTAACGACCAATTACAATATAAATCACATACACTTTTGACACAATTATACAAAAAACAAACATTAATTTGCATCCCCGCGCCAATCCCCTTCCACCACGCACCACCCCCACTACACCTTCCATACAACAACCGTTACTAAATACTGGCAGTCTGTCTCTAAGCTGAAGAAAGCGAATACGACGCCGAAACGCGTTCGACGAAAAGAAAAAAACAGTAAGTTCACAAGTAAAAGTTTCATTTTGAGATAAGTTTTTAATATAACCTTACTTTTCCTGATTATTTTACATAATCCCATTTATGCTTTTATTTCACTTAATTTTATATTGTCACTTGCACTAATGAAGTTGATTTTATTGTTATTTGTTCACATCATATAAAATACACGCCATTCTCACCTTACGGTTATACTTGGTTCACAACACTTTATATTTTTATCATTGTTTACGCTGTGTCATTTGCACTGTTTATTATCATTATTTATCACTTTTCTATTCGAATAAACACAATTATAAAAATAATTATATTGTCTTTACCATGACACTATCTATGAGCTAGTTACAAATACAGTCTTAGGTTTAAGACCTAGCTTGACTTTTAGGCTGGTTATACAAATGATTTTTCTTAACCCTAAATACATTTCTCACTTACATACAAAAATATTACTATTTACAATATTATAACAAGATATATAAAATCACTTCCCTAATCTGTTGGGTAATTTTTTGTGTCAAAGACACCGTCCAGTCTAGTCTTTTTTTTCTTTGTCTGTTTTGTCAAGTTATTTATTATGTTTGTTTGCAAGGCTAATTCCTGTTTTTAATTTATTTATGCATCTGTAACATGTATTCTTTATTTAATTTATTATTCATGGTTTATTACTTTAGTTATTATAATTCTTCCTTTATATACAGTCCCTGGCCAAATTATTAGGCCACCCATTGAAAAAATTAAAATTTACAGTTTTGTCACTGATATTGTGTTTTCAGTGTATTTTAATGTGAACAATCAATGTTAATTTTAATATTTCATGTTATTAGACAAAATATTTATGCCTATCATTAATGTTGGCAACACTGTAAGCTTGTTATATTGTGTTTAGGTATTACACAACAATGCAGTCAGCTGTGTGGTTCAATGAATCTCTTCTGAAGTTGTTTTAATTGCCAGTTTATGCATTCAGTTGTTATTTTCTTGGTGTTGTATTGTTATTTTTTGTTTTTTATTGTTATTTTATTTTATTTAACGTGTTAATTACTTTTAAAGTTTAAGTCTGTTTAATTTTTTTTTTAAGATTAACATTGTAACCTCAAATATTGGAAAATTCTGCCATGGGCAAAGTAAAAGATATCAGTGAGGACCAAAAAGCTGTTGTAAAACATTTATTTTACAAACAATTACTGTTACATATATTTTAATAATTAATTACAGAAAAAATTACAGTACTGTAGTTTTAAAATTATTTTAATATTTTGTTATCCCTCCTTTAACTTTGATGACGCTTTCAATTCTTCTCGGCATGCTTGTAATGCAATTTAATGCCTTTTCCTTTAACTTGTCATTATGATTCCAGTGCCAAATTATTCTTGCAATTAGTTGGTGCTTATTGGTGATATTTTCCTTTCCTATTTCCCGTTTTAAAAGCTCCCACACATTTTCAATTGGGTTGAGATCTGGTGAATTTCCTGGCCATTCAAGAAGTGGTATTGAGCTCTGAGCAAGAAATATCTTAACACTTTTTGCTGCGTGGCAAGGAGCTGAATCTTGCATAAATATTTTCTCTTCATTATTGGGAAACCATTCATTTAATTGGGGAATAAGTCTTCTTTGAAGAACTGTGATGTACTGGTCCTGCTGCATTGTCCCTACAACAACGTAAAGCCGTCCAAGTCCTTTAGAGCTAATGACAGACCATATCATAACTGACGGTGGATATTTTATGGTTCTTACAACACAGTCTTCATTAAATTTTTCTCCAGGTCTTTGTTTAACATACTGCTTTTTGTCTGTGAGGACTTGAAACGTGGACTCATCACTGAAGCACACCTGTCAAAAATGGACACAACGTTACAGTAGAGTTGAACCAGAATTTAAAACAGACCCAACCTTTCAAAAATACTGTACAGCAACTTACCTTATCCCAATCTTCAAAAGTGAATGTTCTGTACTTTCTAGCCCATAGTAGTCTTTTCCGTTTCATTGCTGTAGTCAGCTTGGGCTTCTTGACAGGTCGTCGACTTTTGAATCCCAGCGCATACAGACTTCGGTGAACAGTTCTTTCAGATACTGCTACTCCAGAATCTTGCACTTCTTGTGTGATGGTTGCATTTGTGGCAGCCCTACTTCATTTAATTATTCTTATTAATTTCCTTTCAGTTCTAGGAGAAATCATTTTTTTACGGCCACATGCTCCCTTCCTCTTACTACGAAGTGAAACATTGTTCGCTATATTTTCCTTTATTCTTCTCACTGATTGTCTAGAAATGTTGCACTTCCTAGAGATTTCACTGAAATTACACTTTTCTACTTCAAGTAAATGTTTTACAACAGCTTTTTGATCGTCACTGATATATTTTACTTTGCCCACGGCAGAATTTTCCAATATTTGAGGTTACAATGTTAATCTGACAAAAAAAAATTAAACAGACTTGAACTTTAAAAGAATTAACACTTTAAATAAAATAAAATAACAATAAAAAACAAAAAAATAACAATACACCACCAAGAAAATAACAACTGAATGCATAAACTGGCAATTAAAACAACTTCAGAAGAGATTCATTGAACCACACAGCTGACTGCATTGTTGTGTAATACCTAAACACAATATAACAAGCTTACAGTGTTGCCAACATTAATGATAGGCATAAGTATTTTGTCTAATAACACGAAATATTAAAATTAACATTGATTGTTCACATTCAAATACACTGAAAACACAATATCAGTGACAAAACTGTAAATTTTAATGTTTTCAATGGGTGGCCTAATAATTTGGCCAGGGACTGTAATTATTTTTGGTTGTTCTCATTTGACCACTCATTCTGTATTGCACTCCTCATTCAGTTACATAGTATTTATCTATTTGAGTAGTGTTAAATCTCACATCATGTCTAACATAAATCTTCTTTAATTTCGGAATCGACTCTTCAAGGCCCTTTGCTACCAGTTGGGAAGAAACTTTCAGTGCTTCTTCTTGCAGCATTTTAACAAACAGGAAAACATTACAGTCACGTCTGACTATTATGATATTCAGCTTTGAGTTCCAAATACTGTCTAACTAACTTTTTCTGAATTTCTAAATTATTTTTAAACATATATATCTTTGTAGATATTGTAAGAAATGTGCCCTGTGTCCGTATTTTTCTTATCTTCGTTAAAATTATTTAATTGGGAATAAATTAATTATTTGTTGATTTATTCTTATTTAGTTTTATTTTA
Organism: Magicicada septendecula; assembly: GCA_034769895.1. NCBI lineage: Eukaryota > Metazoa > Arthropoda > Insecta > Hemiptera > Cicadidae > Magicicada > Magicicada septendecula. The sequence continues at coordinate 165,105,959 of CM068373.1, read as the reverse complement.
TTTTATTTAGTTTAATCTAGTTAATAAAACAAGGATTATCAAGCAAAACAGGCCGTCGCTGAGTTTACGGTTTTGAAAATGTCGCCAAAATTAATAAATTTGATTTATATTTAAAATCATTTTCGAAATGAAATATTTCCATAGAAACTAATTCTTTCTCCTTACTGTTTCAGCCTTAACCACAGTACTGTGGTCACTAACGTATACCACCACACGTTAACGCACTCGATTTTCACTGATGATGGAAGCCGATGGCACTGCCAAAACGTCTGGTTTTGCAGAAAACATTGGTCTACAGCCAAACAGGACGGGAAGGAATTTTAACAACAAACTACTTCTTTGTAGCCGATAACGTAGTACATATATAAAAAATTATCCCCTCCCCGTTCAACTATAAATTTCAATTATAGAAAATTACCCCCACCCCGTTAAATTAGCCTCTTCATTTATAGATATTTCGTCTACGTTTATAAAATAAAATTTACGGCAGTTATCGTTCGTCATAGAAAACATTTCTCTTGTTACAACATAAAATGTAGCAGGTAAACTACCCCTTTCCCTTAATCGATCTTCACCAAAAACAATACATCTTTAGTACTCTACAAATAAGTACTGTATGCAAGAAATTATTTGATTCTGTTTGAATTTGCGACTGTTATCGTTTGCCATAGAAAAAAATCTATAGACACACAGACACACACAGACACTTTTCGAAAAATGAATTTTTTTCATGTTCTGAGTGTAGTACAATCAGAATCTGCAATAATCTCGAACACGAGTTTTTTTGCCATCACCATAATTCCATTTCCTCAAGGAACATGGAAGTAAAACACAATTTTTTTTGCCATCACCATACTTCCATTTCCTTAAGGAATATGGAAGTAAAATTACCCTTGATAAAAAAACCTTGCAGGTAAACTACCCCTTTCCCTTAATCGATCTTCACCAAAAACAAATAGGTCTTGAGAACTCTACAATTCATGGCTGTATGCAAAACATTACTTGATTCTGTTTGAATTTACGGCTGTTATCGTTTGCCATAGAAAAATATCGGTACGGAGAACCATACATGACTACCATGTACTAAGATTTATATTTAAAATCATATTCGAAATGAAATATTTCTATAGAAACTACTTCTTTCTACTTATTGCTTCAGCCTTAAACCACAGTACTGTGGTAACTAAAGTATACCACCTCACGTTTTCGCACTCGATTTTCACTAAGATGGAAGTCGATGGCACTGCCGAAAAGTCTGGTTTTGAAGAAAACATTGGACTACGGCTAAACAGCCCGGGAAGGAATTTTAACAAAGAACTACTTCTTTGTTGCCGATAACGTAGTACACATAAAAAATTCTCCCCTCATCCTACAACTATAATTTTCATTTATAGAAAATTACCCCTCCCCGTTCACCAAGCCTCTTCATTTATAGATATTTCATCTACGTTTCTATAGTGGATTATTATGAGCTTCTTATCAAGATACTTTATTTATCAAAATTAAGTACTTTACTCTTGTTAAAACATAAAATGTTGAAAACTACCCCTTTCTCTAAACCGATCTTCGCAAAAATCAATAGACCTTCAGTCCTCTACAATGCAGGGATGCATGCAAAAAAATATTTGATTCTGTTTCAATTTGCGGCAGTTATCGTTCGTCATGAAAACATTTCTCTTGTTACAACATAACATGTTTCAGGTAAACTACCCCTTTCCCTTTACCGATCTTCAACAAAAACAATACGTCTTTAGTACTCTATGCAAAAAATTATTTGATTCTGTTTGAATTTGCGGCTCTTATCGTTTGCCATAGGAAATACCCTTGTTAAAATATAAAACTTTGCAGGTAAACTACCCCTTTCCTTTAACCGATCTTCAACAAAATCAAGAGACCTTGAGTTCTGTATAATTCAAAAAGGTATGCAAAAGAGTAGTTGATTCTGTTTGAATTGACGGCAGTTATCGTTAGAAGAGGGAAAATGAGGGTCCTGAGCCACAAAGGAATTCCGCCTTTCCCACGCTCTAGATCAAAGAGATGCCGCCGTTCCCGCTGTCCAAGATTTTTTCCCACGCTCCCCCCACCACCAATGGACCGCAGCAGCCCAAAGGAACACAGCAACCGCGAATTTCCGCGAATACAATTTTTTATTTTTTCAATTTCATTTTTTATTTTTTTAATTAAATTGATTTGCATATCAAGGGGCGGGTGGGGGTGGGGTGGGGTTCAATGGACCACCCGCATCCGCGAATTTCCGCGAATATAATTTTTTATTGTTTTAATAAAGCTGATTAGCATATCAGGGGTGGGTGGTGGGTGGGGGTTCCAACTTGATACATTATAGTGTATATTAAAAATATATGATCAGGGTTACCAACCTTCGCATGAGTTCAAATTTGTTGTGTGTTATAATGTATATTAAATCTATATGATCAGGTTTACCAACCTATGCATGTGTTCAAACTTGATATGTGTGTTATATAGTGTATATTAAAATATATGATCAGGGTTACCAATCTTGCATTATTGTGTATAGAACAGATCTGCCAACATTTTTCTGTGGTGAAAAATTCAAACTATATGAGCAGACGCATTATTAAATTGTCTGTCTGTCTGTCTGTCTGTCTGTCTGTCTCTCTCTCTCTCTCTCTCTCTCTCTCTCTCTCTCTCTCTCTCTCTCGCTCGCACTCTCTTATGTTAAAGGTTTTACTGTGTCTGTTGTGGCTGGTTGAACGAAACATATGACTGAATTAATAAATTGTCTCTCTGCCTCTGCCTCTCTCTCTCTCTCTCTCTCTCTCTCTCTCTCTCGCTCTCCCGTTCGTCATTTCAACCAATTTGTACCTAGATCTAATTGTGTAAGAATAACTGCGCGCGCGCGCACACACACACACACACACACACACACACACACACACACACAGGGTCATTGACCGTGGTGGTGGAAAGCTTTTAAGAAGTTAGCGATATTGAAAATATTTTCGTAATTAACCAAATTAAGGAAATAATCGAACCGACTAAACATTAATCCAAGAATTTACATTTTCAGCAGTCTACACATTGATTCGTACATAGATTTCAATCTACATAGATGTATGCAGATAAATGAAATACATATTTTACATTAAATACATTTCTGATTACTATACACGGAATTACATATTGTTATCTGCTCGTACGCAAGGGGTATATTCTTTGCAGGGGTACACTTAGTAAGTGATATTATAAAAAATTATTTACAACGCCCGACTAAAAATCATATTTTCAAGATAAAGGGTTGTGTCAAGAAATAAAATCATACTACGATCACATACACACACATGACATATGTTTATGCACCGTATACATGTAACAGAAATAATGTATTGCTGTCTCTATGTGTTTATGTAACGTCTCTAGACACAGTTATCGATCACGATATTATTCCTCAAAAAATCTGTTGTGGCTGGTTGAACGAAACATATGACTGAATTAATAAATTGTCTCTCTCTCTGCATAACAGTTGTAAAAAGGCTTTCAACGTGTTTTTGTCATTTCAACCAATTTGTACCGAGATCTAATTGTGTAAGAACTGCGTGCACACACACACACACACACACACACAACGATACAGAATTGGATATAGTAATTCTTCACTATTATGTTTCTACAACACTAGCTTAAGCCAAGGGGTCATTGACCGTGATTACAACGTCCGAATCGGTGCGTCCTACTTTCTAATTTGACACATGACAGTCATTAGCAGCGATTTAGAAATTAAGCGGCGACGGTAAGTCGGGTTACTTACGGATTATAAAGTATTTACTCCCAAAACGGACACAAGCTGTCCCCACTACCAGTGTACAATATATACGCGAAGAAAATCAGTTGCAATTTCTCATTTCGACTGTCTGCGTGTGCTTGATACATCGTGAAATCTATCACTGAGTACAACAGCAATTTTTAATAGGTGAGTAAAATATTTGAATACATTAATAAGTGAACATTGATTATCAAGTGTGTGTGTGTTATTTAACGGTACCGTACTTTTTATATTACACTTCTAATTGAAGATATATTTTAGGTATAGCTGAAAGACCGTTTTGCATTATTATTATACGTCTTACGAGCCTTCAGTATACACAACGTCCGTCATTTAAGGGTGTGTAGACAACGCACGCTTGTTTGGTAAGTGTACATGAAACATTTTGAATACGTTAATAAGTGAACATAATTTTATTGTATGTACAGATTTTATTTAAACGTAAAAATTATTCGCATTGAAACACTATCAAGTACATTATTTATTGAATTTAATACTGACTCGTTTAAATAAGTATGTGTGTTTGTGATCAAATTACTATGTCTGTTACAATTTCTGAAATTTATTCTTGTCGTGCTTTTTATATTACACTACATAATTTTATTGTATGTACAGATTTTATTTAAACGTAAAAATTATTCACATTAAAACATTATCAAGTGCATTATTTATTGAATTTAATACATGACTCTTTCAAATAAGTATGTGTGTGTGTGTGTCTGTGATCAAATTACTATGTCTGTTACAATTTCTGAAGTTTATTCTTACCGTACTTTTTATATTACACTTCTAATTGAAGATATATTTTAGGTATAGCTGAATTTAAGCGTGCGAGCCTTCAGTATACATACAACGTCTGTCATTTAAGGGTACGTGTGTGTGGACAACACTCGCTAGTTTGTTGCAAGTAAGTAAAAAACCTATGTACATTATGGAAGTGGGTTATACAAATAATAATAAAGTGTGTACTATATACATTTATTAAAATACATACACAGCTCCAAGATTATATTAAACTAGTTTTTTTTTACAATTAAAATACATACACAGCTCCAAGATTATATTGTTACAAGTATGAAAATATATCTAAACTAGTTTTTACAATTAAAAAAAAACATACACAGTTCCAAGATTATATTGTTACAAGTATGAAAATATATCTAAACTAGTTTTACAATTAAAATACATACATAGCTCCAATATTATATTGTTACAAATATGAAAATATATATTTAAAACTAGTATTTACAAAATATGTATAAAATAAGACTTAAACACGTCTATGTACTGTGTTGGACAATGGCGTATATTCTACAAGCGAATCGTGTAGTATCATACAGTAGGTGGTAGTCTGTGCAGGAAAATTCATTGACGATTCAAATTCTAAACGTACATCAACCGCTGAAGACTTAAGCGTATCGTCTTGTTTGCTACAATCGAATACAAACAGCGGGGCTTTTGATTTGAATAATTCTGGTGACAGTAGTGGGCTGGCATCTAGACGGTGGTAATACGAACTTTGAAAACTGGCGTACATATTGTACAATAATGCAAAACGGTCTTTTCCAATATCCAAGTTTAAATTATCGTAAGGATAATACTTGTCGTTTAGAAACAGTCTCGCATTGGTCACGTTACAGTGATCGAATTCATCGGCGTGTGCTGCCAGTACATTCTTTCTTGCTGTCTGAAACGCTAACACAACAAAGCGTGGGTTTTCTAGCTGACTCGAGGTCTTGACAATCCAATTCTGCCTTTTAGTCTGTGGTAAGGCAGGATACTCGTGCAACTCCCAGGCCCTAAAAGGCATAGTTATCGGGTGGTCTTTCTCTATGAGTCGTAACAGTGGTAATCTGTACGCATTAGCTACATGTACATAAGGCATTTTCCAGTAAACTTTATCCAGTTCAAGAACACAATTAGCAGCCGTTTGTCCGCTTGCTAAAACCATAGCGTTTATGTCAGTAGATGTGCGTAGGAGTATAAGTTCTTGTTTCACGTTCAGCACGATGCGTGTGTAGTCTTCTGCGAATCCCATTAGCATTTTCAGTGGAATACAAAAGTTGAATTCACCGTCATCGTTCACTTTTAACACGTTCGCGGTCGGTGCCACCCAACCCGCGTTTTCCATTGCGTCATGTGCGTTGTTGTTGAGTGATAGAAAAGTTTTAATAGTTGACGTAACGCCGACGTTTCTGGTATGGTTCACTACCACTCCGGCCAACTCGTAACGAATCTCTTCAAAGAGAAATGCTATAGCATTGTTCACCAGTTCGACATTCAGCGCAGTATCTGCAGCCACGCTAGGGTTTTTAACCAACTTGCCTTCGATGTAGCGGAAACTTTCTGACGGCAGTGTAAAGACGTCCTGTTGTTGTATTGGCACACGTATTTCATCATTGTTTCCATATCTTGTTGTTGCGTACGGCGCGTGTGAGTGAAATGAAAAGTGCGTAATACTGTCTTCAAAGAACGGTTGCTGCTCCACAGATAATATTCCACTCGCCATGTTACTTGTGTGCAACAACAAAACCCAGTGAAATCAGGAAACGTCGGTTAACCTATGTTAATCGTTTCAGTTTCGAACGACTACTGATGCGTTTCCTAACTGATCTTTCTTCTTCTTTTATTTCTGACGACTGTGGTAGCAGCGGTGGCGGAGAAACAAAGTACAAGCCCATGTCTATAGTCGTTTTAGATGTAAACGCACAGTGATGACTTCTCCACGAAAATCTATTACGTCACCGTCCTGGTCGTGTAAAGATAATGTTATGTTGTCCAAACGACTCACATTCACAGGTGGGTATATGACGTTTGTAGGTGATTCAATTATTTTGAATCCTCGTTCGACTGACGGATAGAATGAGTGCAGCGTGTGCTCGTTTTTACCGTTCTTGTATGATTCTTGCGCTATATTACACCTTATCAGTATACTGTTCACTTTTATAATGTTAACTGTGGCGTCAGACGTGTGAGTTTTATTCGCTTCAAGCGAACGCTTTTCCTTGAAACCCAACATATCACCGATACCACACGCTGTTTGTTGAAAGTCAATATCCAGTGCACAAGTCAGTTCACATTTCAGTATATTGTTGTTAGGACGTAGACTAATCTTTGAGTCTCCTAACTGCTTTTTGAGGAAGGCTTCTATGTCGCCGATTTCACAAGCACCCGTGGGTAAAGTTATCAAGTCCCACGTTGTCCCGTCCCGTAGTACTGGAAACACATTGTTTTTCCCCTCAACCACGTTCGGTATACTGTTGTATGTAGTAAAGTCCAATAGACCTACATACCATTCACCGTTTGTTAGTTCGAGAGGCGGGAAAAAGTCACATAAAAGAGCGGCAGCATTCGTGCCTGTTAAGGTGACCGACAACGAAGACATCTTGTCGCTTACTGATCACTCACGTGTCAAGAAGTCCAAACATAAATGTCCGCAGATGACTGTGTGTGGCGGCTGTTCACACTCGTAATTGTAGTAAATGTCAGTGTCGGTTCCAAAATACTGTGTCAGCTCAAGAGGTGGCCGCATATTACCATACGCGTCATAGTAGTAAACTCGGTTGTTTCGCTTCTTGTAGCAAACCCAGTGCGTACCAGGTCCTTCTGCACTGTCCAGATTAACAACCGCGCTCTCGTTCTTCCAAGGTGGTCTGTGCGGTAAAGTGTTACGCATAAAAACTCCTCTGAAATAAGGTATTTTCAAAAGTTTTGCGTACACATACAAATCGCTGTCGGACAATGCACGCACTGGTATGCAAATTAGTTTTTTTTGTCTGTAAGGACGCAGGTATAGACCTGATGCTATTTTATTGTTACGTTTATGGTTTGAGACTGTTTTGCGTTTGGTGTTGTTACGTTTATGTTTGAAGGTCGTTTTGCGTTTGCCCGCGGATTGACGTTTAATTCCTGAAACCTTCTTCTTTTTTCTGCAACTACTACGCGAGCTCCCTCCACCTACTGCTGATTTTGCTTTTATAGCGGCTGCTACGGCTGCGGCATATACTCTTTCACTAACACCAGAATTCCAACTTTTCACCCGTTCCCACGCTTTGTCGGCAAGAACGCGATCAGCTATACGTCTTCGACTGTTGTCTTTGTACCTTGCGTAGGCGATATCGTGTTCGCGACAGGCTTCGTCCAGCTCGTTGATTCCGCGCTCGCCACGTGCCAATCTCCCTTTGAGTTTTGTTCCGGGTCCACAGAATCGGTAGCCGGGTAGGTGTAATTCTACTGGTAATGCGTCCACCGCTCGATTAATCAAAGTAGGTACTGACGAAACGATAGCGGGCACGGTGTTTTTAAGTATTTTTCCAATTACACCACGCCCCATTCTTTTCTTACGAAATACGTGCATTCTTGTAAACAGATCTCCAAGCCTTGATTTCCGTTTCCGTATCGAGAACGTCTATTAAACGTCCCACCTCTTCAATATATTCAGACAGGACTGAACGCTGTGTCGCGCTGTCTTGATATTTATAGACGAACTTTATCAGATTGATTATATGAGCGTGAAATACCTGAGTGACCTTGTACAATTCAGTCTTTATATGTAGTTTTAATTCGTGCATTTGTCGCACAGTGACTGCGTCTGTGTCAGCTACTCCGTCCGCTATATTCGTAATTTTTCTTTCGCCAGCGTAGAAAGTATTGCTTTGCAAACAGATTGTGTTGTTGTATAAAAATTCCAAATTCACAACGTCTTTGCTGGCGACTGGCGCTTGCACGTGCGTTAGCCGACAGTCATCAACGATTACGTTACCTGTACGATCTTTTCTCAAACTCTTTGCGTCTACGTATCGTTTTGTGGCTGCATCTCGTGATTTAAGCGGATCGTTTAGCATTATTATTCGATGATCTTTTGCGTCTACGGTAGCGTCATTCTTGTACTGTAAGCACGCATCGTTTACGTACTGTAAAGAAACAGCATCGTGCAGCTCTTCGGGATCACCCAAGTTGTGTATCTTTTTGTTTTTCACATCAAAGTGACCGTCGTTAGTCACTCCTAAACCGATATCCTCACGCAGACTTCGATGAGTTTCTTTTCGCACTCTTACAGTGCTGTCGTGTCTACCGAACTTGTCTACACTCATATTTATGAAGAACTGGTGGTCATAGAACGGTGCGTCTGCTTTTATATGATAATGCCGGCTTCACGTAATTCTTCCAATATCGAAACGATTTCATTCCTATGTCCAGTATGTCCACTACTTTGAGAAGCCATTAACATTCTCAATCGATTAACCAACTCGTTAGGATCATCCCAATGTACGTAATCGATTGCAGTGTTCGGCTTCATCTCCATATAGCCACTCCCTGTACGTTTTCGCGCACTCGATGCAAACAATTTAGATATTACTAGTCGGTACTTGACACCACTGTTACTGTTTATTCGTGTATTGTGTTTATATTTTTGTTTGTGTCCGTTGGTTGCTAGTAGTATGGACTTGTATTTCCTCATATCGTCCTTATTGTATTTTTTCGGTAGTTTCATAAACAAAAGTTCGTACAGACCGGGCGTACCCTCGTAAATTTTTCCTTTGACATGAAAGTTGTCGTTATCATCGATTTTCACATTTGAATCACCTATCATCCATTTACTGGCCTCGTATCGAACACCATACATACGATCTATAATCCGTTTAGAGTCAGCCGATTCGCACAAACGCATATATTTGTTTGCTAATGAATCGTCACTGAAATGTGAAGCGTTAGGGTTCCATGCGCTATCGTCACTGAAATGAGAAGCGTTATGACTCTGCGCGCCACTTTCGGTTTCAGTTATTACGTGTTGTGTAGGCTCTTCTTGTTTTATCCGCTGCTTCTCCTCCTCCTCCTCCTCCTCCTCCATCATATCACCACTTAACTTTCGTGAAATAGCTTCTAACGGTTCCAGAATCGGTCTGTAATTTTTTCTGAACTTCTCGTCGCTTTCTCTGATGCCGTGTTGTAATGCATGATATTTTTTCCTTATGTTGTCGCTTATCGTATCTATATCATACGTAAGTCGTTCCTCCTTATTCATCGCCATCGCGTGTTAGCAAGAGGACTGATTACATTACTACAGTGCAACCACTTTTATACTTCGCTGGAAACAATTATGAATCGATCAAAGCCGATTCTATATCTACCTTTATTTATTGACCAGTCTTTGTCTATGACTAGAAATCCATAACGATCCTTCCACGCTTCTGTGCAGACGTTTTTGAAAGCATCATATTTCATATCCATGTTGACGTGATCGTTGTATGCATATCGTAAATTTAGATCGTCTTGTTTGAACAATATCAACAAGTTAGCGTTGTCACGCACCAATTCTTTCGGTATCTGGCTATATGTCTGACATAGATAGAATGTGTCCACACCGCTATGTCTCCCCATAGCAAAATACTTTCGAATATTGTTTTGTCTTTCACACGACACGTCATCGAATACGATAACAGAGTCGAGACCAGTGATTTCACTCGGTAGTGGGACTTCTTCGTTCTCGCTGTATGCGTGATAACCTAAACCTTCATCAGCGAGTGATTTCATCACTGTTTCTAGCATTCTGTATTTTGGCTGAAATAATGATTTTGAAAACACGTATACATTGCGGAAACGTAGACCGTTGGCATCAAACAGTAGGTTGAATAGCACATTGGATTTCCCACAGGAACTTGGGCCCGTAAGGATACAGCGAATACTGTTCGGTAATAGCGGACCATGTTTACGTTCAGCACTGCCTTCGTCACCAGCCAAAAAGTCCATATCCTTTATTGGTAATTTGTTTGCTTGCTGTACAATCTTCATCTTTGTGAATACCGAAAGCATACTGTTTTCAGCACGTGCTGTCACCTTTTTATATTAGATCTTTCTTATGTATCCATGCATCGTGTTTACCATCGAAACCGAGCCAACGATCACGCACTCTGTCACCTTTGCGTTGTAACACCTTTTCCACTAGGTATACGTCGCCGACTTTGGACTTACTAATCTCGTGCTCGTAAAAACCACCTTTCAACACTTTGTTCAGATGATCTTTTAGCAGATAAGTGACGGGGATGGTAGTGGATTGTACTTTATCCACAGTGAATATTTCGTTAGTCCAATTTGGTGTATAACCTTTGGCGAACGTCATTTTGTGCTTACTTATACGAACACGGTCACCGACTTTAAATTTGGGTGGTTTCGTTGGACTGATTTTAGGCGCTGTGTTCTTCCTTATTCGTTCCAACACTATATGTTCGTTGGCGTCATTCACTTGACTAGGTTTCATACCAATGGTTCTGTGTACGGTATTGTTGTACGATTTCAGTAATATAGGTAGTAGATCCAGCCAGCGGTAGTTTCCTTGTTCGCTGAAAGCTCGATACATGTGTGTCTTCAGTGTGCGATTAAAACGTTCCACTATGGAAGCTTTTTTCTCACTATAGGTTGAGTAATGTTTCACATTATACTTTTTTAGCAACGCTTGTACTGTGCTGTTGTAATACTCCTTCCCGTTGTCCGTCTGTAAATATTTCATACGGTTAGCAGTTAGTATAGGCTCTAGTGCGCGCGTTACTTCTTTTCCTGTCTTTGTTTTCAATGGTACAGCGTACGCGTACTTGCTAGACGCATTGATCACTGTCATCATGTACTTGTACCCTTTGTTCAATCGAGCGTATGGTATCATCTCCACAAGATCCGCCTGGTACAAGTCGTGTAGACCCTTCAATTCAACCGCACGCGTAACGAAATTCCTTCTCGCTGCTCTGTGTAGCTCTAGAGCTATAGTCTTGTGTGCGTTGTTCATGGTTTAAGATACACTAACATAATACCAGCATTAAAAATACTATATATATGTATAACAGTTTTTTTGTTTTTCAGTATTCACTCTCTCGTCTGAATATCATCATGTCCGACCTTCAGCAGAATCCGGAACAACAACAACAACAACATCAGCAGGAACAGGAACATCCTCAACAAGGTAAAAATTTAAATACCAATTGGTACAGTTAAGAAATTGTCTCTCTCTATAATTATGTAGCAAACCAAACTTGTTTGATATGAATTAACATATGATCCAACTCTGTCTAACATGTACAAGATAGTCTCTTGACGTTGTTTAGAAATTGATATGGCGGAGAAAATTTGTTATGTTCCGGCATAGGTTTGTCACCTTCTCTCCAATGAATTGTCTCTTGACATCGTTTAGAAATTGACATGACGGAGAAAATTTTTCATGTTCCACCATAGGTATGTCACCTTCTCTCCAATGACCTAATTCAATTCCGCAACAAAAGCATTTAACTCTATCGTCTATGAATGACATACTATGTCCACAAACATCATAATTTAGCGGATAGTAGTAAAACCCGGCAAACGCTAACTCGTCGGGGTGACAAACGTCACTTCCCAATACTTGAAAGATTTTCTTCTTTCACTTTCAATGCTAAAATTGTGTGTGTGTGTGTGTGTGTGTGTGTGTGTGTGTGTGTGTGTGTGTGTGTGTGTGTGTTATTCATCATTCCTATTAGCTAATACACATGTTTCTATTGTTTCAGTTATGACACGATTTTATATCGTACGAAACACCAGTATTAGAGGATCCCTCACAACATTTAATTACCTACCCGTGTACACGGACACGGGAGACCAAGATATATTATCGATAATGACTGAGGTGTGACCTTTATTGTGCAAGGATATTCTGGCAGAACAAGCACGTTTACGTAGTATCAAATGGCATATTGCGTGCAGGATACGTTTCACTAAAACTGTGTTAGATGGTGACAGCGGCGAAGAAAAAGAGGTAACCAAAGACGCCGTCTTCCACGGACGTTGTCGTACGTTGCTCACGAACGACAACGACGAGTTGAACTGTCTACTAGACGAATCATACTACAAAATCATGAATAGCATATCCAATTTTACCCATGACGGGAGCGGATGGTCGGTGGACGCTGTACTGAAGCTGGAACTGGTTGTTGGACGGTACCAGCCACTAGCAGCGTCCTCCTACATTCCTACCCCGCGAAAACTCTCACTCACCAAGGCAGTAGTCAACATCAAGAACTCCCAAGATGAAATGTGTTTTCTATGGTCTGTTCTAGCCCACATACATCCTCAGAAAGACCATAAAGATCGTGTTTCAAAATACCTCTCATTCATAAACACAATAAATATGTCCGGTATCGAGTACCCTGTTTCTATAAACTCAATTTCTAAATTTGAAACACAGAATCCCAACATTTCTATAAACGTTTTCGGCTATGATATAGAAGACTATATCAGAAACGAATCAAAAAATGAGGTTTATCCATTAAGAATTACCCCCAATAAGGACAGATTACATCATGTTAATCTTTTACTTCTGTCCGATACAAATAGCCGAAAATACTACTGTCTTGTCAGTAGCATTAATAAATTGTTATTTTCCCTAACAAAACACAGCAATAAATCATTTTACTGCGACTACTGCCTGCATCGTTTCTCCACAGAACATGGTCTGTCCGAACATCTCCCCTACTGTACACCTTATGGTGAACAGAAAACCAAAATGCCCACAGAGGAGGAGAAGTTTATGTCATTTAAAAATTACGCACACTGTCTCAAAGTACCCTTTACCGTCTACGCCGACTTCGAGTCCCTTATCACCCCCTTCAATCGTGTTCACCAGGTAACGACATCCCGACGACAGTGAAAGATTTAGGTGACTTCTACTCAGTTGATAGCAGTGGTGTCCGCCAGAAAATACCTTCTCCTCCTGTATCGTCCACATCATACGAAGCGATGCATATTCCGTCAGGTTTCTCCTATGCTATCGTTGATCACGCTCACAGTCTCTGGAGAGAGGTTAAAGTATATCGTGGTGAAAACGTTGTAGACACTTTCTTCTCGTGGTTGATGAAAGACGTCGAGGATATGATGAAGGTAATACGTCATAACGTAAAATTAATTATGTCCGATGATGACAATGTTGCGTTCACTAACACCACCGTTGCCATTTGTGTGAGCGCCCTTTGACAGACGATGACAAGGTACGCAATCATTGTCATCTTACGGGGAAATTCTTGGGAGCAGCCCACAATAGCTGCAATCGGAGCTACAAGATGCCGCGTCATATCCCCGTCTTCTTTCACAACCTTCGTGGCTACGACTGTCACCATTTAATGCAGGGTTTGGGAAAATATAAGGACCAACACGTATCCTGCATTGCAACATCTAGTGAGCGTTACGTGCCGTTCTCCCTGGGTCCCTTGCGTTTCGTAGACTCTTTTCAATTTCTTAATCGCTCTCTGGACACACTCCTTAGCAATCTGTCCACGTCCGGGAGCCAATTTCCTTTGCTTAGAGAGGAAATGCTTAGACGGGGTTTCGACGAACAGACCAATCTGCTCGTACGCAAGGGGGTATACCCTTACAAGTACGTTGACAGTATTGATCGGTTCAACGAAACAAGTCTACCCGCTCGTGAACACTTTGATAACCGGTTGATGGAATCGTCTATTTCGGACGCAGATTACGAGCACGCACAAAACGTGTGGAGTGCATTCAATCTGCGTACGTTTGGAGATTACCATGATCTGTATTTGTTGACAGACGTAATGCTGCTGGCTGATGTCTTTGAAAGTTTTCGGGACATGGCCTTACGCGATTACTGTTTGGACCCGTGTCATTTTTACTCGCTTCCCGGTCTCGCTTGGAACGCGATGCTAAAAATGACAGGGGTCGAATTGGAGCTGTTGATATATATAAATCAACATCTGTTTGTTGAGTCTGGGGTCCGCGGAGGCGTTGCTATGATATCCAACCGTCATGCCATCGCTAACAACCCTCTGATCCCAGATCAGTACGATGTTTCGAAACCGACCTCCTTCATTCTGTATACGGACTGTAACAATCTATACGGTGCAGCCATGTCGCAACCACTCCCTTACGCAGACTTCCGATGGCTTGATCGTAATGAAATCGAGTCTTTGGACGTACGTAATGTGAGTGATGATTCCGACATCGGGTACATCCTCGAGGTCGACCTACACTATCCTGATACACTACACGACCTGCATTCCGACTACCCGCTTGCACCTGTGCGCCAGCGCGTAACACCCGATATCCTTTCTCCCTTTTCCAAACGTTTACATGAGAGTATACACAGATCATCGTATAACGAATCAGGGTCAACAATGTCATCCGTAGAGAAGTTGTTAACGACTTTGGAGGACAAACAAAATTACGTTCTCCATTATCGAAATTTGAAGTTGTATTTAAGTCTTGGTTTAGAGCTGAAAGCGACTCATAGGGTGTTGTGTTTTAAGCAAAGCGCTTGGTTGAAACCGTTTATCGATTTCAACACCCGCAAGAGGCAAGCAGCCGTCAACAGCTTTGAAAAAGACCTTTTCAAACTGATGAACAACGCCGTATACGGCAAGTCGCTGGAGAACGTACGGAAACATATAGACTTTGAACTAGTCTCGGATGAACGACGGCTTCAAAAACTAGTTTCCACACCTAGGCTAAAACGTATGATTCGTTATACGAACGATCTGGTGGGGCTCTCACTCCGTAAAAAATCCATCGTTCTTTCCCGTCCCATGTATGTCGGCTTCACGGTGCTTGACGTTAGCAAAACGATAATGTATGACTTCCATTATCGTTATGCTGTCGGCAAGTACGGCCGTAACGTTAGATTGCTAATGACAGATACAGACAGTCTGATGTATAGTATTCAAACATCTGACTTGTATGCAGTCATGAAGGAGAACCTACACTTGTTTGACACATCGGATTACCCTACGTCTCATCCTTGTTATAGCCTTAAAAACAAAAAGGTTGTCGGACTGTTCAAGGATGAAACGTGTGGTCGTCCTGTTAGAGAATTCGTGGGTCTCCGAGCGAAATATTATTCGTTCCTTGTGGCCCACGAAGATCCTAGCAAAGAGTGTCAAAAACGTGTATGTAAAGGTGTACCCAGAGTTGCGATTAAGAGGAGTCTACGACACGATATGTATCGCAAGTGTCTCACTGATCATTGTCAGTTTTCTACCAGTGCGCTTTGTTTACGTAGCGATCATCATACGCTTTACACGATGCGTGTAAATAAGCAAGCGTTGTCACCGTATGATGATAAGCGCTATATACTAGACAATGGTCGTGATACACTTGCGTACGGTCATTATCGAATACGTCGCATCAATATGGAGAACGATGACGACACCTCCCCACCTGCTAAAAAAATTCGCCTCCATGTATAGTACCCCCCAACACTTGTTTCTTTCGTCAGTTGATGTCTCTCGACGCTTCAGTCCAGACGTCTGTAAACGCAAGTTCGCATATTAATATCACAACGATATTTGTGTGTTTAAACATAATATATATATAGAGTTTGTAATGTGTGGTTTCTTTGTCTTACAGTATTATGGATAACACTGCAGTTATAATTGACTTCCAGTGCTTTTTCGACGACAACGGAAAATATATTGTGAAGGAACTGTCAATCATGGACGTTCTGAGATTTGCTGGTAGACATTGGATTTTCACTCCGCCTGCTACATCCGTTACGAATCCAAAATACGCTAGGACAAACCACTGGTTAACGTCAAATTATCACAGACTTAGACGGAGCGAAGGAGAGACACCGTACGACAATCTTGTTTCATTGTTAACATCACATACGCGTGTATATAAATATGTGTTTGTGAAGGGTTTTGAGAAAAAACGTTTTTTACAATCAAAGATAATACACAATAATATCATCAATCTCGATGACTTTGGTTGTCCTAAAAACATACCGTACTATTTCACGGAACAGAATGTCTTAGACATTTCAATTCTTCTGACCGATGTGCAAACTATAAAGTGCATGCTATTCGAGAATGGATGATTCATGATTTTTGCTTTAAACAAACATTTTTAATGTGACCGCGACAAAATTTAGAAAGTAGGTCACAGCGAACGATGACATTTATATCTCTAATTCTGTTGTGGACATGTACATACATGCATAGCTGAATGCGGTGACTATTTCCTTATGAAAGTGGAATGCGGACTTTCCTAATGACATTGTTATATTTTTGGTGTTTCAAATTTCGTCTGGGGGACATGTTCATACATGCAAGGCCGTAAATGAAAGTGGGACACAGACTTTTCTGATGACGACGTTACGACCACCACTATCACATTGTACTGTCCTTTTGTGTCGAATATTCTGTCATTGTTTGGTTCTCTCTCGATTGATACAGACGTGTTCACTAGCGTCTTTCTCTCTCTTCTAATAATGTCGTTTCTTGCAAAGTTTAATGCTGTAAGTGCTATCGAGTACAAGCGATGTTCAGAATTGACATTGAATAAAAAATATCCCATCATGGTCTTAACAAATGTGGACACAAAATATGGGAACTCTGTGCTTGCTACGTTGGAGGATGGCGACCACCAGTATCGTGTCTATCTTCCCAAGAGTTATGCAGGTGTCTTCACGAATGAGGAGCTCAGACATATCAAACCCAAAGAACTACATTTAGTGTATCGAGGGACGAGAAATCAAACAACAACGCAGGTGGAGATTGTGTCCTAACGTCGTAAGTAGCAATCGTGTTAACAAACAATTTATTGTTGTGTGTGTGTGTGTGTGTGTGTGTGTGTGTGTGTGTGTGTGTGTGTGTGTGTGTGTAGTTTCAACTCCCTGTACTTAACACTTTAATAATTGAATCTGTATGTACGTGATAAATGTATCATTGATTCTAATTCGTATTTTTACAAAGTTTCGTTGAATAATATTTGGTTTTCGATTAGAAATTATTTGAAAGTACATTAACTTTATGTGATAAATGTATCATTGATTCTAAGTAGTATTTACAAAGTTTCGTTGAATAATATTTGGTTCGATTAGAAATTATTTGAAAGTACATTAACTTGATGAAAATGACACATACTTGAAAAAATGTTTACTTACTTAACGCGTTGATTCTTTCTTTCCACTGACTGTGCGTGTGCGTGTGATAATTGAATATTTATCGTATCAGTGATTCTAATATCGACTGTATTGTTATGTTAGAGATAAACTTCCATGTGGACTGTATCTACAGGCGTGAAATTATTATTATTTAAAAATCTTACAATGTCAAAAATTATTAATTTTAATATTGTATTTATTTTATATAACAATGTTTGTTTGTGATATATATATTTAATCAATGTAAAAATGTATTTTTGAATAATTGTATTACAACGGTTTGTAAACTATATTTTAAGTTTGTGTACAGTTGTGTAAATATATAATATTTAATCATTTAAAACAAATTATGGTTTATTTTAATTTATTTCGTTATAAACCTCTGAACATGTAAGCAATTATTTGTAAAGTACATTAAATTATGGGAAATGCTACACTGAAAGATTCAAATCATACCTTATTGGTGCTGTCAACGATTTGAATGAGGGAATTTCTACCGACGTTTGCAGCAGCAGCAGCAGCAATACACAATACACATTACATTAAAACTAGCACGATTATATTATTCATTGATGTACAAACAATTTACATAGTACACACTCAATAGACTACATTATTGTGAAGCCGTCAACTAATTGAAAGGGGAAATGCTACAGCAGAAGATTCAATCACACCTTATTGACGCTGTCATCGATTTGAATGAGGGAATTTCTCCCGACGTCTGCAGTTCGAGAGAGAGAGAGAGAGAGAGAGAGAGAGAGAGAGAGAGAGAGAGAGAGAGAGAGAGAGAGAGAGAGAGAGAGAGAGAGAAAATATTTTCAATATCGCTAACTTCTTAAAAGCTTTCCACCACCACAGTCAATGACCCTGTGTGTGTGTGTGTGTGTGTGTGTGTGTGTGTGTGTGTGTGTGTGTGTGTGTGTGTGTGTGTGTGTGTGTGTGTGTGTGTGTGTGTGTGTGTGTGTGTGTGTGTGTGTGTGTGATCGTAGTATGATTTTATTTCTTGACACAACCCTTTATCTTGAAAATATGATTTTTAGTCGGGCGTTGTAAATAATTTTTTATAATATCACTTACTAAGTGTACCCCTGCAAAGGATATACCCCTTGCGTACGAGCAGATAACAATATGTAATTCCGTGTATAGTAATCAGAAATGTATTTAATGTAAAATATGTATTTCATTTATCTGCATACATCTATGTAGATTGAAATCTATGTACGAACCAATGTGTAGACTGCTGACAATGTAAATTCTTGGATTAATGTTTAGTCGGTTCGATTATTTCCTTAATTTGGTTAATTACGAAAATATTTTCAATATCGCTAACTTCTTAAAAGCTTTCCACCACCACGGTCAATGACCCTGTGTGTGTGTGTGTGTGTACGCGCGCGCGCTCGCAGTTATTTTTACACAATTAGATCTCAGTACAAATTGGTTGAAATGACGAACGAGAGAGCGAGAGACAGAGAGAGAGAGAGAGAGAGAGAGAGAGAGAGAGAGAGAGAGAGAGAGAGAGAGGCAGAGAGACAATTTATTAATGCGTCTGCTCATAGTTTGAATTTCCCACCACAGAAAAATGTTGGCAGATCTGTTCTATACACAATATTGCAAGATTGGTAACCGTGATCATATATTTTAATATACACTATATAACACACATATCAAGTTTGAACCCATGCATAGGTTGGTAAACCTGATCATATAGATTTAATATACATTATAACACACAACAAATTTGAACTCATGCAAAGGTTGGTAACCCTGATCATATATTTTAATATACACTATAATGCATCAAGTTGGAAATCCCCCCACAATAATGCAACATTGGTATCCCTGATCATATATTTTAATATACACTATAGTACACATATCAAGTTTGAACCCATGCGTAGGTTGGTAAACCTGTCATATAGACTTAATATACATTATAACACACAACAAATTTGAACTCATGCGAAGGTTGGTAACCCTGATCAAATATTTTTAATATACACTATAATGCATCAAGTTGTAACAAATTGCTCTTGCTACAACATAAAATGTTGCCGGTAAACTACCCCTTTCACTTAACCGATCTTCACATGAAACAACGGGCCTTGAGTTCTCTAGAAATCGGGAAGGTATGCAAAAAATTATTTGATTCTCTTTGAATTTACAGCAGTTATATTTCGTCATAAAAAAAATACCCTTGTTAAAACATAAATGATGCTGGTAAATTACCCCTTTCCATTAACCGATCTTCACAAACAAAAATATGTCTTGAGAACTCTACAATACAGGGCTGTATGCAAAACATTATTTGATTCTGTTTGAATTTGAGGCTGTTATCGTTTGCCATAGAAAAAAATTACACTTGATAAAAAACGTTGTAGGTAAACTACCCCTTTCCCTTAACCGATCTACACCAAAAAAAAATATGTCTAGAGTACTCAACAATTCAGGAAGGTATGCAACAAATTATTTGAGTTTGTTTGAATTTGCGGCTTTTATCGTTTGCCATATAAAATACCCTTGTTAAAATATAAAACGTTGCAGGTAAACTACAGATATCGTTCGTCATAGAAAAAAATACCCTTGTTAAAACATAAAACGTTGCCGGTAAACTACCCCTTTCCCATAACCGGTCTTCACCAAAAACAACAGATCTTGAGAACTCTGCAATACAGGGCGGTATGCAAATAATCATTTTATTCTGTTCGAATTTGCGTCTGTTATCGTTTGCCATAGAAAAAATTACCCTTGATAAAAAAGCGTTGCTAGTAAACTACCCCTTTCCCTTAACCGATCTTCACCAAAAACAATAGGCCTTGAGCACCCTACAAATCAGAGCTGTAGCAAAAAATTATTTGATTATGTTTGAATTTGCGGCTCTTATCGTTTGCCATAGAAAATACCCTTGTTAAAACATAAAACGTTGCAGGTAAACTAGCCCTTTCCCTCAACCGATCTTCACCAAAAACAACAGGTCTTGAGAACTCTACAACTCAGGACGGTATGCAAAACATTGTTTGATTCTGTTTGAATTTGCGGCTGTTATCGTTTGCCATAGAAAAAAAATTACCCTTGATTAAAAAAACCCGTTGCAGGTAAACTACCCCTTTCCCTTAACCGATCTTCACCAAAAACAATAAGTCTTGAGTACTCTACAAATAAGGGCTGTATGTAAAAAATTATTTGATTCTTTTTGAGTTTGCGGCTCTTATCGTTTGCCATAGAAAAAATTACCCTTGATAAAAAAGCGTTGCTAGTAAACTACCCCTTTCCCTTAACCAATCTTCACCAAAACAAAAGGTCTTGAGTCCTCTACAATGCAGGGCAGTATGCAAAATATTATTTGATTCTGTTTGAATTTGCGTCTCTTATCGTTTGCCATAAATCAATTACTCTTGTTAAAACATAAAATGTGGCTGGTAAACTACCCCTTTCCCTTAACCGATCTTCAACAAAAACAATAGATCTTGAGAACTCTACAATTCAGGACTGTATGCAAAACATTATTTGATTCTGATTGAATTTGCGGCTGTTATCGTTTGCCATATAAAATATCGGTATGGAGAACCATACATGACTTTCATGTTCTAATGTTTATATTTAAAATCATTTACTTGAATTCGGTTCGATAATTTCTAACAAGTTATGTGTGTTCCTTGTAAATCGTGTTTTATGTTTGACAAATTGGATGATGTTTTATGTATGATTTTCTTTTCAGGATAATTTATTTATCAGAATTAAGTACTTCACTCTTGTTAAAACGGAAACCGTTGCAGGTAAACTACCCCTGTCCCTTAACCGATCTTCACCAAAATCAATAGGCCTTGAGTCCTATACAACTCGGGTGCATATGCAAAAATTATTTGGTTCTGTTTGAATTTTCGACAGTTATCGTTCGCCATAGAAAAATTCTACATACAGACACACACAGACGCTTTTCGGAAAATGACTTTTCTTCATGTTTTGAGGGTAGTACAATCAGAATCAGCCTTCATCTCGAACATGATTTTTTCACAATCACCATACTTCCATTTCCTTACGAAACACGGAAGTAAAAAACAGGTTAAGACTAAACAATATTGCTATCTTTAAACTGTTTGAAAAACGTGTGATAATATCCTGAAATCAATCCCAATAAAATAAACTAAAATAACACGATAAAAATCGGCGTTATTGAAACATTATTTAGAAGATACTTATTGACTGAATTGATTTTCCTATATTTCATATATCAAACATATACGCAAATGCGGTATAATAAAACTGTTTGTATGTTTAAATAAAAATTTATTCCATTCTGTTTGAATTTACGGCAGTTATCGTTCATGAAAAAATTTCTCTTGTTACAACATAAAATGTTGCTGGTAAACTACCCCTTTCCCTTCACCGATCTTAACCAAAATCAACAGGCCTTGAGGTCTCTACAATATAGGGGTGTATGCAAAAACGTATTTGATTATGTTTGAATTTACGGCATTATCATTCGTCATATAAAAAATTACCCTTGTTAAAACATAAAATGTTGCAGATAAACTACCCCTTTCCCTTAACCGATCTTCACCAACACCAATAGGACTTGAGAACTCTACAATTCAGGGCTGTATGCAAAACATTATTTGATTCTGTTTGAATTTGCGGCTGTTATCGTTTGCCATAGAAAAAATTATCCCCGATAAAAAACGTTGTAGGTAAACTACCCCTTCCCCTTAACCGATCTTCACCAAAACAAATAGATCTTGAGACCTCTATAATTCACGGCTGTATGCAAAAGAGTAGTTGATTCTGTTTGAAATTGCGGCTGTTATCGTTTGCCATAGAAAAAAATTACACTTGTTTAAAAAAAAACCGTTGTAGGTAAACTACCCCTTTACCTTAACCGATCTTCACCAAAATCAACAGGTCTTGAGTACTCTACAAGTCAGGGCTGTATGCAAAACATTATTTGATTTTGTTTGAATTTGCGACTCTTATCTTTTGCCATAAAATATACCCTTTTAAAACATAAAACGTTGCAGGTAAACTATCCCTTTCCCTTAACCGATCTTCACCAAAAAAAAAACAGGTCTTGCGTACTCTACAAATCAGGACTGTATGCAAAAAAATATTTGTTTCTGTTTGAATTTGCGGCTCTTATCGTTTCCCATAGAAAATACCCTTTTAAAACATAAAACGTTGCAGGTAAACTACCCCTTTCCTATAACCGAACTTTACCAAAAACAATAGGTCATGAGAACTCTACAATTCAGGGCTGTATGCAAAGGAGTAGTTGATTCTGTTTGAATTTGCGGCTGTTATCGTTTCCCATATAAAGAAATTACCCTTGAATAAAATAAACCGTTGCAGGTAAACTACCCCTTTCCCTTAACCGATCTTCCACCAAAAACAATAGATCTTGAGTACGCTGCAAATGAGAGCTGTATGCAATCAATTATTTGATTCTGTTTGAATTTGCGGCTGTTATCGTTTGCCATAGAGAAAAAATCTACATACACACAGACAGACAGACACACAGACACACAGACACTTTTCGAAAAATGACTTTTTTTTCATGTTTTGAGTGTAGTACAATCATAATCTGCAATAATCTCGAACACGATTTTTTTTGCCATCACCATACTTCCATTTCCTTAAGGAACATGGAAGTAAAATACCCTTGATTTAAAAAAAAATCATTGCAGTAAACTACCCATTTCCTTTAACAGATCTTCACCAAAAACAATAGGTCTTGAGTACTCTACAAATAAGTGCTGTATGCAAAACATTATTTGATTCTGTTTGAATTTGCGACTGTTATCGTTTGCCATAGAAAAAAATCTACAGACACAAACAGAATCAAATAATATTTTGCATACAGCCCTGCATTGTAGAGGACTCAAGATCTATTGATTTTGGTGAAGATCGGTTAAGGAAAAAGGGGTAGTTTACCTGCAACGTTTTATATTTTAACAAGGGTATTTTCTATGGCAAACGATAACAGCCGCATATTCAAACAGAATCAAATAATTTTTTACATACAGCCCTTATTTGTAAAGTACTCAAGACTTATTGTTTTTGGTAAAGATCGGTTAAGGGGAAGGGGTAGTTTACCAGCAACGGGTTTTTTTTAATCAATGGTAATGTTTTTCTATGGCAAACGATAACAGTCGCAAATACAAACAGAATCAAATAAGGTTTTGCATACAGTCTTGAATTGTAGAGTATTCAAGACCTATTGATTTTGGTGAAGATCGGTTAAGGAAAAAGGGGTAGTTTACCTGCAACGTTTTATATTTTAACAAGGGTATTTTCTATGGCAAACGATACGAGCCGCCAATTCAAACAGAATCAAATAATTTTTTGCATACAGCTCTGATTTGTAGAGTGCTCAAGACCTTTTGATTTTGGTGAAGATCGGTCAAGGTAAAGGGGTAGTTTATCACCAACGCTTTTTTACCAAAGGTAATTTTTTCTATGGCAAATTCGAACAGAATAAAATTATTATTTGCATATCGCCCTGTATTGCAGAGTTCTCAAGATCTGTTGTTTTTGGTGAAAACCGGTTAAGGGAAAGGGGTAGTTTACCGGCAACGTTTTATGTTTTAACAGGGGTATTTTTTTCTATGACGAACGATAACTGCCGTAAATTCAAGCAGAATCAAATACTCTTTTGCATACCTTTTTGAATTATACAGATCTCAATGCCTGTTGATTTTATTGAAGGTCGGTTAAGGGAAAGGGGTAGTTTACCTGCAACGTTTTATGTTTTAAAAGGGTATATTCTATGGCAAACGGTAAGAGCCGCAAATTCAAACAGAATCAAATAATTTTATGGATACCTTCTTGAATTGTTGAGTACTCAAGACCTATTGTTTTTTGTGAAGATCGGTTAAGGGAAAGGGGTATTTTACCCGCAACTTTTTTATCAAGGGTAATTTTTTCTATGGCAAACGATAACAGCCTCAAATTCAAACAGAATCAAATAATGTTTTGCATACAGCCCTGTATTGTAGAGTTCTCAAGACATATTGCTGTTTGTGAAGATCGGTTATTGGAAAGGGGTAGTTTACCAGCAACATTTATGTTTTAACAAGGGTAATTTTTTTATGACGAAATATAACTGCCGTAAATTCAAAGAGAATCAAATAATTTTTTGCATACCTTCCTGATTTCTAGAGAACTTAAGGCTCGTTGTTTCTAGTGAAGATCGGTTAAGTGAAAGGGGTAGTTTACCTGAAACATTTTATGTTGTAACAAGAGCAATGTTTTCATGACGAACGATAACTGCCGCACATTCAAACAGAATCAAATATTTTTTTCATGCATCCCTGAATTGTAGAGGACTGAATTTTGGTCTGTTGATTTTGGTGAAGATCGGTTAAGAGAAAGGGGTAGTTTACCTGCAACGTTTTATATTTTAACAAGAGTAAAGTACTTAATTTTGATAAATAAAGTATCCTGATAAGAAGCTCATAATAATCCACTGTAGTAACGTAGATGAAATATCTATAAATGAAGAGGTTATGATAACGGGTTGGGGGTAATTTTCTATTAATGAAAATTATAGTTGAAGGGGGAGGGGAGAATTTTTTATACGTGTACTACGTTATCGGCAACTAAGAAGTCGTTCTTTGTTAAAATTCCTTCCCGGGCTGTTTAGCCGTAGTCCAATGTTTTCTGCAAAACCAGACTTTTCGGCAGTCCATCGACTGCCATCATCATTGAAAATCGAGTGCGAAAACGTGAGGTGGTATACGTTAGTGACCACAGTACTGTGGTTAAGGCTGAAGCAATAAGTAGAAAGAAGTAGTTTCTATGGAAATATTTCATTTCGAATATGATTTTAAATATAAATCTTAGAACATGGAAGTCATGTTGGTTCTCCATATAGATATTGTTTCTATGGCAAACGATAACAGTCGCAAATTCAAACAGAAACAAATAGTTTTTTGCATGCAGCCCTTATGGCCCTTATGGCAAACGATAACAGCCGCAACTTCAAACATAATCAAATAATGTTTTGCATACAGCCCTGAATTGTAGAGTTCTCAACACCTGTTGATTTTGGTGAAGATCGGTCAAGGGAAAGGGGTAGTTTACCTACAACGGTTTATGTTTGAACAAGGGTATTTTCTATGGCAAACGATAACCGCAAATTCAAAAAGAATCAAATAATATTTTGCATACAGCCCTGATTTGTAGAGTTCTCAAGACTTTTGTTTTTGGTGAAGATCGGTTAAGGGAATAGGGTAGTTTACCTGCAACATTTTATGTTTTAACAAGGGTAATTTTTTCTTTGACGAACGATAACTGCCGTAAATTCAAACAGAATCAACTACTCTTTTGCATACCTTTTTGAAGGTAAACTACGCCTTTCCCTTAACCGATCCTCACCAAAAACAATACGTCTTGAGTACTCTACAAATAAGCGCTGTATGCAAAAATTATTTGATTCTGTTTGAATTTGTGACTGTTATCGTTTGCCATAGAAAAAAATCTACAGACACAGACACTTTTCGAAAAATGACTTTTTTTCATGTTTTGAGTGTAGTACAATCAGAATCTGCAATAATCTCGAACACGATTTTTTTTGCCATCACCATACTTCCATTTCCTTTAGGGGAGACGTCAGTGAAAATATTCAAAAATTCGAAATTTTTTTAATTTTGTTTTCTTATTCCTCGTATTTTTCTGATTAAGAATATGTATAATTTATATAGGAAGTAACGCTCGAAAGCAACTAAAAAAAATATTTTATTCATACATGCACGGTAATTTCTGCCGCACAACCTCACCAAAGCCCTAGCGCATCGCCCTTGTCTGCTTGACAAAATATTTTGTACGTATTACTATATATAGTATAAACTTCAGTTGATGAGTGTGATATTTTGATGGCTTTTACTTTTCATATGATTGCCTATAGTAGCAAACAACAGCTGATAGGTTATTGTTGTTGATTTGTTGTGATTAGTGGTGACTTTTGTTTGCCTGTTTATTATTTTATTTGAGTGATAAAATGCCTCGTTGCAAAAGTCTTTGGAATAGAAAATTCAGGGGAAAACAATTCTCAAACTCAGACAAATCAAATAAGCAACTGGTAAATGCCATTTCTCTAAATGAAGAAAATAGCCACCTTGATTTTGAGGTTAGGTCCAATGAAGAAACTACATCTAGTTCAAAGAAGAAACTGTCGTATATTTCTGAGTTCGTAAAAAATGTAGCAGATGAAAACACATCCAAAAATGTAATTATTGACCTCGACATTGTTTCAGCATTGATACAAAAATTTGTAAAATGTAAATATTGTGAAGAAGAAAATTGTGTTGTGCTCACGGAAGATTGTAATGCTCGTAAAGGACTAGCATGTAAACCTTCAATTTCATGTACAAAATGTGATTCAAAAAAGACAGCCATGTCTTCAAAAGTTAAGAGGCATCGGTTATATGAGGTAAATAGCCGTTTTGCTTATGGTTTACGTAGCATTGGTAAAGGTGAAACTGCAGGTAGAACTCTTTGTGCTGTACTGAATTTGCCCTCACCTAACACGCGTTTTATAAAACATAATAACCATATACTAAATGCTGTAACTTTAGTTAGTGAAACCTCACTACAAGATGCTGCTCATGAAGCTATCATGGAAAATGATGCAAACAGAGACTTACCAGCAGCCTTTGACGGAACCTGGCAACGAAGGGGTCATTCATCTCTAAATGGGGTGGTTACGGTTACGTCATTCGACACCGACAAGGTGTTAGATGTCGAGTGTTTGACAAAATATTGCCAAAAATGTGTTATGAACAAAAAAAAGTGTGTTCAGGAATGTGCGATAAACTATACTGGGTCCAGTGGAGGGATGGAGTGTGTTGGAGTGGAAAGAATTTTTTCTAGATCGGAACAGAACTGGGGTGTGCGGTACTTGAAATATTTGGGTGATGGTGACTCTAACAGTTACTCTATAATGTGTGAAAAGAAACCCTATGGTTCTCATGTAACCACACAAAAATTAGAATGTATAGGTCACGTACAAAAAAGGATGGGATCTAGATTGCGGTGATTGAAGAATAAAATGAAGGGGATCAAGCTAGCGGATGGGAAGGTTCTAGGTGGGAAAGGTAGGTTGACCGATGTAGAAATTGATAAACATCAAAACTACTATGGCTTGGCAATTCGAAGGAATGCAGAGGACGTTGAGAAAATGTGTAAAGAAGTACTGTATGGGCAATTTACTATCACAAGGTATCCACCAATGAAGAACCTCAACATGGGCTTTGTCCACAAGGAGAAGAAAGCTGGTGTAAATTTAATAAGCTTGCTGCACTTGGGGAAGAGTATGATCAGAAGAATTCCTTGCCAGTCAGTGTAATGGAAACAATAAAACCGATATTTAGAGATCTTTCAAATAAAGATTTACACTCTAAGTGTGCACATGGACGCACACAAAATCCAAATGAGAGTCTGAACAACGTCATTTGGAGTAGAGTACCAAAGAATAACTTTGTGGGGTTAAAAACGTTAAAAACAGGGGTCCCAGATGCAGTGATCACATTTAATGAAGGAAGTATGGGGAGAGCAAAAGTGCTACATGAAATGGGAATAACACCAGGGTGTAACGCTATTTCTGGTTTTCTTCAAAGTGACAATCTACGTATAAAAAAGGGGAAACAAGCCATTCTTGAAATTCTTGCTGCTCGGGATATCCCGACTATACTCATGGCGATCCTAACATCGCTAATCGCCCTGACTGTCCCTACATCTAACCATGGCTAGACAGTTTCGGTTCGTCGCGTGGAATGCCGATTGTGTTCCGGCGCCTCGGGCCGAACTGGCAGCTTTCCTTGTGGAGTACGATGCAGATGTCGTACTCCTCTCTGAAACACATCTTGCCCCTAACCGTCGATTCTCCCTGCCAGCCTATGCTTGCTACAGGAAAGACAGGAATGGTCCCGATCGCCACCGCGCATCTGGCGGAGTGGCGATCTTAGTCCACAGGCGGCACTCTCATAGAGAACTCCCTGCCCCTGCAACTACCCTCATCGAAGCATGTGCTGTGGCGCTGGATGTTGCCGGACTAGAGGTGCGCTTTGTTTCTGTGTACCACCCGCCCGGCCATCGAGCTCCGCCGCACGAGGAGTGGGACGCCCTCCTAGATAGCGATCTCCTAACTATCGTAGCCGGAGACCTTAACGCCAAGCATCCCTCTTGGAACAGCAGAACGTCAAACCCCTACGGCAATTCTCTCCGTAGGGCTGTAGAAGATGATCCCAGTGTCCTCATCATCGGCCCGTCCGAACCGACACACTTTCCCACTGCGGGTTATCCGCTGGATGTCCTTGATATTGTAATTGTCAAGGCCATCCCCTTTCATCTAAAAGTCAGCGCGGTGTCGGACCTATTGTCCGATCACGACCCCCTGCTTGTAACTGTCTTGCTGCCGTCGGTCTCACTCCGACTTCCCGATCATCCTGTTAGGAGAGTCAATTGGCGATCCTACCATGATGATCTGGCCAGGCAGTTGCCATCTGTCCCTCCGGACCCGCTCGTCTCTTGTGACGACGTGGATCTCCGGGTACATCAGCTCCAGGACCTCGTCCAGTCTGCAATGGACAAGCACACATAGGTGAGTAATAAACGCTCCGACCTTCCTGCGGAAGTTCTCCAAGCCATCCGATTACGGCGCCAGCTCCGCCGCAGATGGCAGCATACCCGTGACCCTGCCGCTAGACGGCGTTTTCGACCCCAGTCGGAACACGTCTCGCAGCTTCTGCTTGACGTAAACGCGAATCGATGGGACTCCTATTTGGAGTCCTTGGAAGTCGACCACGCCTCCGTATGGAGAGCCGCTGGTAGACTAAAAGGCGAAAAGAGGACTCGCCATCCCTAGAATACCCCGGACGGCACTGTATACTCTGCAGAAGGCAAGGCGGAAGTCTTCGCCGACTATATTGAGGAACAGTTCACCGTCCATAGAGGCATCTCTGACCCGGCTCATACGGCCGTCGTCAGGGATTTCCTATCTGGATACTTTTCTGCTCCCCCCAATGATCCTCCTAATTCGGTCGACGAGGAAGACCTTGCGTCTGTCCTAAGCCGACTGAAGAAGAGAAAGGCCCCTGGCCCCGATCGCATCGGCGCCGCTGCGTTGCAGAATCTCCCGCCTTCGGCAGCTGACGTTCTTCTTGAGCTGTTCAACTCCTGTCTCCGGCTGAGGTGCTTCCCCTGCCTGTGGAAAACTGCTAATGTCATCATGATCCAGAAATCTAAAAAGCCGCCCACGCTACCTGAAAGCTACCGCCCGATATCACTATTGCCAGTAATCTCGAAGGTATTCGAGCGTCTTCTCCTGGCCCGTATTCGGCCCCTGGTGGATGGTTTCATCCGCGAGGAGCAGTTTGGGTTTAGGCCGACGCACTCGACTACTCTTCAGCTAGTACGGGTTGTCACCTGTCTAGCCGAAGCCGACAACAATCATCAGGCAACAGGCGCCGTCCTGTTGGATGTGAGCAAAGCCTTCGATAAAGTCTGGCACGAAGGCCTGCTCTACAAACTGGCGCATTTGCCAGTCCCGACATCTATCGTCCACTTGCTCCGATCCTATCTGACGGATCGCACCTTCAGGATCAGCGCAGATGGGGCGTTCTCTCGGGTTCATCCTGTCGCCGCCGGCGTCCCACAAGGATCTGTCCTCGGCCCCGTTCTGTACGTACTGTACACGAACGATCTGCCTGTTTATCCCGGGGTCACGTTATCTCTATTTGCCGACGACGCGATGTTTCATTTCAGCTCGCTTTCGGCTTGGCGGACGAGCGTAATGTTACAACGCCAGTTGGCTATGCTTCCGGACTGGCTTAGGAAATGGCGGGTAGCGATCAATACGGAGAAATCCGAGGCGATCTGCTTTACTCATAAGTCCATTTCCCAATGCCAATCCCTCTCCTTAGAGGGGAGACCCATCAACTGGACTGAGACGGTGAAGTACCTAGGTGTTCGGCTTGATCGGCACCTAAACTTCAACGCCCACGTGACCGCAACCCTCAACTTGGCTCGTGGCGTCAGAGCCAAACTATCACCTATGCTTTCGCGGAACAGCCGCCTGGCTGTCCGTACAAAACGAACATTGTATCTACTGTTCCTCCGAACAGTACTCACTTATGCGGCGCCCGCTTGGTGGCCTCTCCTGTCGGCCACCAACAGGCATAGGCTGACTACATTTCAGAATTGGACCCTACGCTCCCTCACGGGGTCTCCGTGGTATGTGCGAAATTCCGCCATTCACCGGGCCCTCCGTGTTCCCACCTTAGACGTCTTCGTCTGGTCCCTGGCAACGAATTTGTTCGCCAAGGCCGGCGATTCCCCTTATCCGCACCTCCAAAGGCTTAACAGCATGGAGAATGCACCGCCCCCTCGCCGCGTCAGGCGCCCTAGGGCGCTGTTAGACGATCCCCCATACGTTCAACACATGAACCACCCAGAAACGAACCCCCCAACCTTCTGGAGACTGAATTGATCACCATCATTGCCGAAACTGTAGTCAATCATGCTGCGGCAGATTGGAATGGATAGATTTATTGCCAGCATCGGCTTTGCCGATTCGGCAGGGCTTTGATCCGGGACACGGGCTCCCGCGAGGTTGTGCAAATGCCTTCCTTGCGAAAGCCGACTGCCCCGCTGATGAGTCCCTTCGACTCGGCCGCCGCCTTCGGGCGGTCGAGTCTTTTGTCCTCGCCAGCGTGCCTCTAAGTTTCCGTGGGCTATGTCCTCGGAGACCAAGGAGCCGCGACCAGGCGTTGCAATTGGCTGAAGCCATGATCACCACCAAGATCCCCGTCAGCACCTCCTTTGCTGATTCGGCAGGGTAATGACCTGAGTCACGGGCACCCGCGAGGTTGTGCAAGTGCCTTCCTTGCGAAAGCTGGCTGTCTCGGAGTCATTCCTTACCATTTCGGCCGACGCCCTAGGGCGCTGGAGCTTCTTGTCCTCGCCAGTGCGTCACTACGTTCCCAAAGGCTAGCCTGAGGGGACCATGGTGTCGAGCCTCGGCGGGACAATTGGCTGAAGCAAAAGCTTAAGCTTGCCTCCGTGGTGGCCATGTATTTACATGGACCCGCGGACTGCACCATAACTCCCTTGTGCAGAGCAAACGACCGCGCTGACCTATAGGCACCTGGCGTTCATCAGGCCTAGGCCTGGACAACGCACACAAATTAGGGCGCAAGACGCCCGCGCATCATCCATCCATCCATCATTCTTGAAATAACAAAAGAAGCAAGACAGAAAAGAAGAGCCCGGAAAAGAAAGAAGGAAGAAGAAGAAGCAGGAATAATGCATCCTATGGCACTGGGGAATATTAGTAAGGTGGGAACATATATTTTTTTTTCAATTCCCCGGAAGTTGTGTTGTTTAATATTTAGGAACATTTTTCTCCTAATCTAGTAAGGATAGAACAATGAAACTTTGTATTTGTGTTCACCAGAATGTAAGCGATATTGTGTACCAAAATAAAAACATTTGGTTTATACATAAAAGAAATGAAAAATTATTATATAATAGACACCATGGAAATTTTGTTGTTAATGTTTTAGTGAATATAATAATTTCTAGATTAGAAATTTTTTAAGATAGGCTCATGATATTGGTACCCAGTTTATAAATAAATATACATTGTCTGTGGTAAAAATTTGGTAAAGATATTTCGTTCCACTACTGAGATAAGTGTTCCTTAATATTACATGTATTTCTTATGGGAATAGCTTCATTGACGTCTCCCCTTAAGGAACATGGGAGTAAAATTACCCCTTGATAAAAAAACGTTGCTGGTAAACTACCCCTTTCCCTTAACCGATCTTCACCAAAAACAACAGGTCTTGAGAACTCTGCAATATAGGGCGGTTTGCAAATAACCATTTTATTCTGTTTGAATTTGCGGCTGTTATATTCTGTTTGAAAATACCCTTGTAAAAAATAAAACGTTGCAGGTAAACTACCCCTTTTTCCTTAACCGATCTTCACCAAAATCAACAGGCCTTGCGTTCACTACAATGTAGGGATATATGCAAAATATAATTTGATTCTGTTTGAATTTACGGCTGTTATCGTTTGCCGTAGAAAATACCCTTGTTAAAACATAAAACGTTGCCGGTAAACTACCCCTTTCGATTAACCGATCTTCACCAAAAACAATAGGTCTTGAGAACTCTACAATTCAGGACTGTATGCAAAACATTATTTGATTCTGTTTGAATTTGCGGCTGTTATCGTTTGCCATAGAAAAAAATTACCCTTGATAAAAAAAACGTTGCATGTAAACTACCCCTTTCCCTCGACCGGTCTTCACCACAAACAACAGATCTTGAGAACTCTGCAATATAGAGCGGTATGCAAATAACCATTTTATTCTATTTGAATTTGCGGCTGTTATCGTTTGCCATAGAAAAAGTTCACTTGATAAAAAAGAGTTGCTGGTAAACTACCCCTTTCCCTTGACCGATCTTCACCAAAAACAATAGGTCTTGAGCACTCTACAAATCAGAGCTGTATGGAAAAAATTATTCGATTCTGTTTGAATTTGCGGCTCTTATCATTTGCCATAAAAAAAACCCTTGTTAAAAAATAAAACGTTGCAGGTAAACTACTACTTTTTCATTAACCGATCTTCACCGAAATCAACAGGCCTTGCGTTCTCTACAATGTAGGGATCTATACAAAACATTATTTAATTATGTTTGAATTTACGGCAGTTATCGTTCGTCATAGAAAAAATTAAACTTGTTAAAACATAAAACGTTGCTGGTAAACTACCCCTTTCTCTTATCTGATCTTCACCAAAATCAATAAGTCTTGAGTACTCTACAATGCAGGGCAATATGCAAAATATTATTTGATTCTGTTTGAATTTGCGGCTGTTATCGTTTGCCATAGAAAAAAATTACCCTTGATAAAAAAAAAGTAGCAGGTAAACTACACCTTTCCCTTAACCGATCTTCACCAAAAACAAAATGTCTTGAGTACTCTACAATTCAGGGCGGTATTCAAAACATTATTTGATTATGTTTTAATTTACGCCAGTTATCGTTCGTCATAAAAATATCGGTACGGAGAACCATACATAACTTCCACGTTCTAATATTTATATTTAAAATCATTTTCGAAATGAAATATTACCATAGAAACTACTTTCTACTTACTGCTTCAGCCTTAACCACAGTACTGTAGTCACTAACGTATACCACCTCACGGTATCGCACTCGATTTTCACTGATGATGGAAGTCGATGGCATTGCCGAAACGTCTGGTTTTGTAGAAAATATTGGACTAACGGTCAGACATCCTGGGAAGGAATTTTAACAAAAACTATTTCTTTGTTGCCGAAAACGTTGCACACATATACTGTATATAAAAAATATGCATAAAATTAATGGCTTGTATAAGTTAATGTTTGATCTCTATTAAGTAGTGCTCAAGTTTCCAAACGTTTTAATATCATGATGTCCGTAATTAAAACATCAGAGCAGGTTTAGTGTGTGAGGGTACACCGTGGACAAAAATTTTGAACATTTCCTATGTTGCTTAGAGTAAAGCTGCGAATCTACAGTGTACGTTTCACAGAACAAACACGCGGAAAAGAAGGAGCGCTCCGAAGTCACTCATGGACCCTCAGCATCTTGCAGAGGGTTCATTCCCTAAAGACGAAAATTCTGTCTATGAATCATTACTCTGTAAACACGTGCAGTTACACTGCCCAGCGATCAACAGGAAGCAAATCGCTATCCACGCTGGACAATTTTTCGGCTTGCACGCGTTATGTTGGTCTGGGTTTCGGCACTTTCCATTTAAAAAGCTCGAAAATGTAAGAAAATAAACATGAGTGAGGCCAGAAATTACGCGAATTTTGTGTGTGTGTGTGTGTGTGTGTGTGTGTGTGTGTGTTCCCTGCCTTTTTATTGCAGTAATCATAATAATAAAATGGAAACGTAAACATTACATAATGGAGATATGCTTGCCTGCCACGAACGATATATTTTCTCTCATACATGATTTACATTAAAATGAAAAAATTATAATTTTATTGCCTGGGAAAAAAATTATTTTATTTTTAACAATTACCATTGTTTGAAAAAGTTTAAATGAATTTTCAAGTACTTTACTGTTGTTAAAACGTAAAAGGTTGCCGGTAAACTACCCCTTCTCCATAACCGATCTTCACCAAAATCAAAAGGCATTGAGACCACTTAAATTCAGGAATGTATACAAAAAATTATTTGATTCTGTTTGAATATGCGACAGTTACCATTCGTCATAGAAAAAATTACCCTTGTTAAAACAAAAAATGTTGGAGGTAAACTACCCTATTCCCTTAACCGATCTTCACCAAAAACAATAAGTATTGAGTACTCTACAAATAAGGGCTGTATGTAAAAAATTATATGATTCTGTTTGAATTTGCAGCTTTTATCGTTTGCCATAGAAAATACCCTTGTTAAAATATAAAACGTTGCAGGTAAACTACCCCTTCTTCCTTTACCGATATTCACCAAAATCAACAGGCCTTGAGTTCTCTACAATGTAGGGATATATACAAAACATTATTTGATAACGTTTGAATTTACGGCAGTTATCGTTCGTCATAGAAAAAATTACACTTGTTAAAACATAAAACGTTGCTGGTAAACTACCCCTTTCTCTTAACTAATATTCACCAAAATCAATAGGTCTTGAAAACTCTACAAATCATGAGAGTATGCAAAACAGTATTTGATTCTGTTTGAATTTTCGGCTGTTATCGTTTGCCATACAAAAAATTACACTTGATAAAAAAAAGTTGCTGGTAACCTACCACTTTCCCTTAACCGATCTTCACCAAAAACAAAATGTCGAGAACTCTACAAATATGTAAAAATGTAGAACTCTGTATGTAAAAAATTATTTGATTCTGTTTAAATTTGCTGAGCTTATCGTTTGCCATAGAAAAAAACACTTGTTAAAATATAAAACGTTGCAGGTAAACTACACGTTTTTCCTTAACAGATATTCCCCCAAAACAACAGATCTTGAGCACTCTACAAATCAGGGCTGTATGCAAAAAATTATTTGATTCTGTTTGAATTTGCGGCTGTTATCGTGTGCCATAGATAAAAATTACCCTTGATTAAAAAAAACACGTTGCCGGTAAACTACCCCTTTCCCTTAACCAAACACAAACCAAAAACAAAAAGCCTTGAGTACTCTACAAATAAGGGCTATATGTAAAATATTATTTGATTCTGTTTGAATTTGCAGCTCTTATCGTTTGCCATAGAAAATACCCTTGTTAAAATATAAAACGTTGCTGGTAAACTACCCCTTTTTCCTTAACCGATCTTCACCAAAATCAACAGTCCTTGAGTTCTCTACAACGTATGGATCTATGCAAAACATTATTTGATTAGGTTTGAATTTACGGCAGTTATCGTTCGTCATAAAATAAATTACACTTGTTAAAACATAAAACGTTGCTGGTAAACTACCCTTTCACCTAACTGATCTTCACCAAAATCAATAGGTCTTGAGTACTCTACAATGCAGGGCAATATTCAAAATATTATATGATTCTGTTTGAATTTGCGGCTCTTATCGTTTGCCATAGAAACAATTACTCTTGTTAAAACATAAAACGTTGCCAGTAAACTACCCCTTTCCCTTAATCGATCTTGACCAAAAAGAAATAGGTCTAGAGGACTCTACAATTCATGGCTGTATGCAAAACATTATTTGATTCTGTTTGAATTTGCGGCTGTTATCTTTCGCCATAGAAAAAGTTACCCTTGATAAAAAAGCGTTACTGGTAAACTACCCGTTTGACTTGACCGATCTTGACCAAAAACAATAGGTCTTGAGCACTCTACAAGTCAGAGCTGTATGCAAAACATTCTTTGATTCTGTTTGAATTTGCGGCTCTTATCGTTTGCCATAGAAACAATTACTCTTGTTAAAACATAAAACGTTGCTGGTAAACTATCCCTTTCTCTTAACTGATCTTCACGAAAATCAATAGGTCTTGAGTACTCTGCAATGCAGGGCAATATGTAAAATATTATTTGATTCTGTTAGAATATGCGGCTCTTATCGTTTGCCATAGAAACAATTACTCTTGTTAAAACATAAAACGTTGCCAGTAAACTACCCCTTTCCCTTAATCGATCTTGGCCAAAAAGAAATAGGTCTAGAGGACTCTACAATTCATGGCTGTATGCAAAACAATATTTGATTCTGTTTGAATTTGCGGCTGTTATCTTTCGCCATAGAAAAAGTTACCCTTGATAAAAAAGCGTTACTGGTAAACTACCCGTTTGACTTGACCGATCTTCACCAAAAACAATAGGTCTTGAGCACTCTACAAGTCAGAGCTGTATGCAAAACATTCTTTGATTCTGTTTGAATTTGCGGCTCTTATCGTTTGCCATAGAAACAATTACTCTTGTTAAAACATAAAACGTTGCTGGTAAACTATCCCTATCTCTTAACTGATCTTCACGAAAATCAATAGGTCTTGAGTACTCTGCAATGCAGGGCAATATGTAAAATATTATTTGATTCTGTTTGAATTTGCGGCTGTTACCGTTTGCCATAGAAAAAAATTACCCTTGATAAAAAAAACGTTGCATGTAAACTACCCCTTTCCCTCGACCGGTCTTCACCACAAACAACAGATCTTTAGAACTCTGCAATATAGGGCGGTATGCAAATAACCATTTTATTCTATTTGAATTTGCGGCTGTTATCGTCCGCCATAGAAAAAGTTCACTTGATAAAAAAGAGTTGCTGGTAAACTACCCCTTCCCCTTGACCGAATTTCACCAAAAGCAATAGGTCTTGAGCACTCTACAAATCAGAACTGTATGGAAAAAATTATTCGATTCTGTTTGAATTTGCGGCTCTTATCATTTGCCATAAAAAATACCCTTGTTAAAACATAAAACGTTGCAGGTAAACTACCCGTTTCCCTTAACCGATCTTCACCAAAAACAACAGGTTTCAGAACTCTAAAATTCAGGATGTATGCAAAACATTATTTGATTCTGTTTGAATTTGCTACTGTTATCGTTTTCCATAGAAAAAATTACCCTTGATTACATAAAACACGTTGCCGGTAAACTACCCCTTTCCCTTAACCGATCTTCGCGAAAAACAACAAGTCTTGAGTACTCTACAAATAAGGGCTGTATGTAAGAAATTATTTGATTCTGTTTGAATTTGCGGCTCTTATCGTTTGCCATAGAAAATACCCTTGTTAAAAAATAAAACGTTGCAGGTAAACTACCACTTTTTCGTTAACCGATCTTCACCAAAATCAACAGGCCTTGCGTTCTCTACAATGTAGGGATCTATACAAAACATTATTTAATTATGTTTGAATTTACGGCAGTTATCGTTCGTCATAGAAAAAATTAAACTTGTTAAAACATAAAACGTTGCTGGTAAACTACCCCTTTCTCTTATCTGATCTTCACCAAAATCAATAAGTCTTGAGTACTCTACAATGCAGGGCAATATGCAAAATATTATTTGATTAGGTTTGAATTTGCGGCTGTTATCGTTTGCCATAGAAAAAAATTACCCTTGATAAAAAAAAGTAGCAGGTAAACTACACCTTTCCCTTAACCGATCTTCACCAAAAACAAAATGTCTTGAGTACTCTACAATTCAGGGCGGTATTCAAAACACTATTTGATTATGTTTTAATTTACGCCAGTTATGGTTCGTCATAAAAATATCGGTACGGAGAACCATACATAACGTCCACGTTCTAATATTTATATTTAAAATCATTTTCGAAATGAAATATTACCATAGAAACTACTTTCTACTTACTGCTTCAGCCTTAACCACAGTACTGTAGTCACTAACGTATACCACCTCACGGTATCGCACTCGATTTTCACTGATGATGGAAGTCGATGGCATTGCCGAAACGTCTGGTTTTGTAGAAAATATTGGACTAACGGTCAGACATCCTGGGAAGGAATTTTAACAAAAACTATTTCTTTGTTGCCGAAAACGTTGCACACATATACTGTATATAAAAAATATGCATAAAATTAATGGCTTGTATAAGTTAATGTTTGATCTCTATTAAGTAGTGCTCAAGTTTCCAAAAGTTTTAATATCATGATGTCCGTAATTAAAACATCAGAGCAGGTTTAGTGTGTGAGGGTACACCGTGGACAAAAATTTTGAACATTTCCTATGTTGCTTAGAGTAAAGCTGCGAATCTACAGTGTACGTTTCACAGAACAAACACGCGGAAAAGAAGGAGCGCTCCGAAGTCACTCATGGACCCTCAGCATCTTGCAGAGGGTTCATTCCCTAAAGACGAAAATTCTGTCTATGAATCATTACTCTGTAAACACGTGCAGTTACACTGCCCAGCGATCAACAGGAAGCAAATCGCTATCCACGCTGGACAATTTTTCGGCTTGCACGCGTTATGTTGGTCTGGGTTTCGGCACTTTCCATTTAAAAAGCTCGAAAATGTAAGAAAATAAACATGAGTGAGGCCAGAAATTACGCGAATTTTGTGTGTGTGTGTGTGTGTGTGTGTGTGTGTGTTCCCTGCCTTTTTATTGCAGTAATCATAATAATAAAATGGAAACGTTAACATTACATAATGGAGATATGCTTGCCTGCCACGAACGATATATTTTCTCTCATACATGATTTACATTAAAATGAAAAAATTATAATTTTATTGCCTGGGAAAAAAATTATTTTATTTTTAACAATTACCATTGTTTGAAAAAGTTTAAATGAATTTTCAAGTACTTTACTGTTGTTAAAACGTAAAAGGTTGCCGGTAAACTACCCCTTCTCCATAACCGATCTTCACCAAAATCAAAAGGCATTGAGACCACTTAAATTCAGGGATGTATACAAAAAATTATTTGATTCTGTTTGAATATGCGACAGTTACCGTTCGTCATAGAAAAAATTACCCTTGTTAAAACAAAAAATGTTGGAGGTAAACTACCCTATTCCCTTAACCGATCTTCACCAAAAACAATAAGTATTGAGTACTCTACAAATAAGGGCTGTATGTAAAAAATTATATGATTCTGTTTGAATTTGCAGCTTTTATCGTTTGCCATAGAAAATACCCTTGTTAAAATATAAAACGTTGCAGGTAAACTACCCCTTCTTCCTTTACCGATATTCACCAAAATCAACAGGCCTTGAGTTCTCTACAATGTAGGGATATATACAAAACATTATTTGATAACGTTTGAATTTACGGCAGTTATCGTTCGTCATAGAAAAAATTACACTTGTTAAAACATAAAACGTTGCTGGTAAACTACCCCTTTCTCTTAACTAATATTCACCAAAATCAATAGGTCTTGAAAACTCTACAAATCATGAGAGTATGCAAAACAGTATTTGATTCTGTTTGAATTTTCGGCTGTTATCGTTTGCCATACAAAAAATTACCCTTGATAAAAAAAAGTTGCTGGTAACCTACCACTTTCCCTTAACCGATCTTCATCAAAAACAAAATGTCGAGAACTCTACAAATATGTAAAAATGTAGAACTCTGTATGTAAAAAATTATTTGATTCTGTTTAAATTTGCTGAGCTTATCGTTTGCCATAGAAAAAAACCCTTGTTAAAATATAAAACGTTGCAGGTAAACTACACGTTTTTCCTTAACCGATATTCCCCCAAAACAACAGATCTTGAGCACTCTACAAATCAGGGCTGTATGCAAAAAATTATTTGATTCTGTTTGAATTTGCGGCTGTTATCGTGTGCCATAGATAAAAATTACCCTTGATTAAAAAAAACACGTTGCCGGTAAACTACCCCTTTCCCTTAACCAAACACAAACCAAAAACAAAAAGCCTTGAGTACTCTACAAATAAGGGCTATATGTAAAATATTATTTGATTCTGTTTGAATTTGCAGCTCTTATCGTTTGCCATAGAAAATACCCTTGTTAAAATATAAAACGTTGCTGGTAAACTACCCCTTTTTCCTTAACCGATCTTCACCAAAATCAACAGTCCTTGAGTTCTCTACAACGTATGGATCTATGCAAAACATTATTTGATTAGGTTTGAATTTACGGCAGTTATCGTTCGTCATAAAATAAATTACACTTGTTAAAACATAAAACGTTGCTGGTAAACTACCCTTTCTCCTAACTGATCTTCACCAAAATCAATAGGTCTTGAGTACTCTACAATGCAGGGCAATATGCAAAATATTATTTGATTCTGTTTGAATTTGCGGCTCTTATCGTTTGCCATAGAAACAATTACTCTTGTTAAAACATAAAACGTTGCCAGTAAACTACCCCTTTCCCTTAATCGATCTTGACCAAAAAGAAATAGGCCTAGAGGACTCTACAATTCATGGCTGTATGCAAAACATTATTTGATTCTGTTTGAATTTGCGGCTGTTATCGTTTGCCAAAAAAAAAATTTTCTTTTGATAAAAAAAAACCGTTGCAGGTAAACTATGGTGACAGTTTACCATTGACAGTTCTGTTATTACCAGAACCGTTGACAGTTCTGTGGTCACTAACATATACCACCTCACGTTATCGCACTCGATTTTCACTGACGATGGAAGTCAATGGCATTGCCGAAACGTATGGTTTTGTAGAAAACATTGGACTACGGCCAAATATCCCGGGATGGAATTTTAACAAAAACTACTTCTTTGTTGCCGATAACGTTGTACACATATATACAAAAAATATGCACAAAATTAATGGCTTGTATAAGTTAATGATTGATCTCCATTAAGTAGTGCTCAAGTTTCCAAAGTTTTAATATTATGATGTCCGTAATTAAAACATCAGAGCAGGTTTAGTGTGTATGAGGGTTCACCGTGGACAAAAATTTTCAACATTTCCTATTGAGCGTTGCTTAGAATAAATCTGCGAATCTACAGTGTACGTTTCACAGAACAAACACGCGGAAAAGAAGGAGCGCTCCGAAGTCACTCATGGACCCTCAGCATCTTGCAGATGGTTCATTCCCTAAAGACGAAAAGTCTGTCTTGAGAACTCTACAAATCATGACAGTATGCAAAACAGTATTTGATTCTGTTTGAATTTGAATTTTCCAGACACTTTTCGGAAAACGACTTTTTTCATGTTTTGAGTGTAGTACAATCAGAATCTGCAATAATCTCGAACACGATTTTTTTTGCCATCACCGTACTTCCATTCATTAAGGAATATGGAAGTAAAAATTACCCTTGATAAAAAAAACGTTGGAGGTAAACTACCCCTTTCCCTTAACCGATCTTCACTAAAAACAAAAAGTCTTGAGTACGCTACAAATAAGGTCTGTTTGTAAAATACTATTTGATTCTGTTTGAATTTGCGGCTCTAATCGTTTGTCATATAAACAATTACTCTTGTTAAAACATGAAATGTGGCTGGTAAACTTCGAATTTCCCTTAACCGATCTTCACCAAAAAAAATACGTCTTTAGTACTCTACAATTCAGGGCGGTATGCAAAACATTATTTGATTCTGTTTGAATTAGCGGTTTTTATCGTTTGCCATAAAAAAAACACCCTTGATTTAAAAAAAACCATTGCAAGTAAACTACCCCTTCCCCTTCACCGATCTTCACCAAAAACAATAGGTCTTGAGTACTCTTCAAATAAGTGCTGTATGCAAAAAATTATTTGATTCTGTTTGACTTTGCGGCTTTTATCGTTTGCCATAGAAAATAACCTTGTTAAAATATAAAACGTTGCAGGTAAACTACCCCTTTTTCCTTAACCGATGTTCCCCCAAAACAACAGATCTTTAGCACTCTAGAAATCAAGGCTGTATGCAAAATATTATTTGATTCTGTTTGAATTTGCGGCTGTTATCGTTTGCCATAGAAAATACCCTTGTTAAAATACAAAACGTTGCCGGTAAACTAACCCTTTCCGTTAACCGGTCTTCACCAAAAACAACAGATCTCTAGAACTCTGCAATATAGGGCGGTATGCAAATAATCATTTTATTCTGTTTGAATTTGCGGCTGTTATCGTTTGCCATAGAAAAAATTACCTTTGATAAAAGAGCGTTGCTGGTAAACTACCCCTTTCCCTTGACCGATCTTCACCAAAAACATTAGGTCATGAGCACTCTACAAATCAGAGCTGTATACAAAAAATTATTTGATTCTGTTTGAATTTGCGGCTGTTATCGTTTGCCATATAAAAAAATTACCCTTGATTAAAAAAAACACGTTGCTGGTAAACTACCCATTTACCTTAACCGATCTTCACCAAAAACATTAGGTCATGAGCACTCTACAAATCAGAGCTGTATACAAAAAATTATTTGATTCTGTTTGAATTTGCGGCTGTTATCGTTTGCCATATAAAAAAATTACCCTTGATTAAAAAAAACACGTTGCTGGTAAACTACCCATTTACCTTAACCGATCTTCACCAAAAACATTAGGTCATGAGCACTCTACAAATCAGAGCTGTATGCAAATAATCATTTGATTCTGTTTGAATTTGCGGCTGTTATCGTTTGCCATAGAAAAAATTACCTTTGATAAAAGAGCGTTACTGGTAAACTACCCCTTTCCCTTCACGATCTTCACCAAAAACATTATGTCATGAGCACCCTACAAATCAGAGCTGTATGCAAAAAATTATTTGATTCTGTTTGAATTTGCGGCTCTAATCGTTTGCCATAGAAACAATTACTCTTGTTAAAACATGAAATGTGGCCGGTAAACATCGAATTTCCCTTTACCGATCTTCACCAAAAACAATACGTCTTGAGTACTCTACAATTCAGGGCGGTATGCAAAACATTATTTGATTCTGTTTGAATTAGCGGTTGTTATCGTTTGCCATAAAAAAAATTACCCTCGATTTAAAAAAACCATTGCATGTAAACTACCCCTTTCCCTTCACCGATCTTCACCAAAAACAATATGTCTTGAGTACTCTTCAAATAAGTGCTGTATGCAAAAAATTATTTGATTCTGTTTGAATTTGCGGCTCTAATCGTTTGCCATAGAAAATAACCTTGTTAAAATATAAAACGTTGCAGGTAAACTACCCCTTTTTCCTTAACCGATGTTCCCCCAAAACAACAGATCTTGAGCACTCTACAAATCAAGGCTGTATGCAAAATATTATTTGATTCTGTTTGAATTTGCGGCTGTTATCGTTTGCCATAGAAAATACCCTTGTTAAAATATAAAACGTTGCCGCTAAAATACCCCTTTCCGTTTACCGGTCTTCACCAAAAACAACAGATCTTGAGAACTCTGCAAAAT
Source organism: Magicicada septendecula (assembly GCA_034769895.1). Taxonomy (NCBI): domain Eukaryota; kingdom Metazoa; phylum Arthropoda; class Insecta; order Hemiptera; family Cicadidae; genus Magicicada; species Magicicada septendecula. The sequence goes on along the minus strand of CM068373.1, from coordinate 165,061,987 downwards.
AGGGCGGTATGTAAATAATCATTTTATTCTGTTTGAATAAGCGGCTGTTATCGTTTGCCATAGAAAAAATTACCTTTGATAAAAGAGCGTTGCTGGTAAACTACCCCTTTCCCTTGACCGATCTTCACCAAAAACATTAGGTCATGAGCACTCTACAAATCAGAGCTGTATGCAAAAAATTATTTGATTCTGTTTGAATTTGCGGCTGTTATCGTATGCCATACAAAAAAATTACCATTGATTGAAAAAAAAAAGTTGCTGGTAAACTACCCATTTACATTAACCGATCTTCACCAAAAACATTAGGTCATGAGCACTCTACAAATCAGAGCTGTATGGAAAAAATTATTCGATTCTGTTTTAATTTGCGGCTGTTATCGTTTACCATAGAAAAAATTACTTTTGATAAAAGAGGGTTGCTGGTAAACTACCTCTTTCCCATGACCGATCTTCACCAAAAACATTAGGTCATGAGAACTATACAAATCAGAGCTGTATGCAAAAAATTATTTGATTCTGTTTGAATTTGCGGCTGTTATCGGTTGCCATATAAAAAAATTACCCTTGATTAAAAAAAACACGTTGCTGGTAAACTACCCATTTACCTTAACCGATCTTCACCGAAAACAATAAGTCTTGAGTACTCTACAAATAAGGGCTATATGTAAAAAATTATTTGATTCTGTTTGAATTTGCGGCTCTTATCGTTTGCCATAGGAAATACCCTTGTTAAAATATAAAACGTTGCAGGTAAACTACCCCTTTTTCCTTAACCGATCTTCACCAAAATCAACAGATCTTTAGCACTCTAGAAATCAAGGCTGTATGCAAAATATTATTTGATTCTCTTTGAATTTGCGACTGTTATCGTTTGCCATAGAAAATACCCTTGTTAAAATACAAAACGTTGCCGGTAAACTAACCCTTTCCGTTAACCGGTCTTCACCAAAAACCACGGATCTTGAGAACTCTGCAATATAGGGCGGTATGCAAATAATCATTTTATTCTGTTTGAATTTGCGGCTGTTATCGTTTGCCATATAAAAAAATTACCCTTGATTAAAAAAAACACGTTGCTGGTAAACTACCCATTTACCTTAACCGATCTTCACCAAAAACATTAGGTCATGAGCACCCTACAAATCAGAGCTGTATGCAAAAAATTATTTGATTCTGTTTGAATTTGCGGCTCTAATCGTTTGCCATAGAAACAATTACTCTTGTTAAAACATGAAATGTGGCCGGTAAACATCGAATTTCCCTTTACCGATCTTCATCAAAAACAATACGTCTTGAGTACTCTACAATTCAGGGCGGTATGCAAAACATTATTTGATTCTATTTTAATTAGCGGTTGTTATCGTTTGCCATAAAAAAATTACCCTCGATTTAAAAAAACCATTGCATGTAAACTACCCCTTTCCCTTCACCGATCTTCACGAAAAACAATAGGTCTTGAGTACTCTTCAAATAAGTGCTGTATGCAAAAAATTATTTGATTCTGTTTGAATTTGCGGCTCTAATCGTTTGCCATAGAAAATAACCTTGTTAAAATATAAAACGTTGCAGGTAAACTACCCCTTTTTCCTTAACCGATGTTCCCCCAAAACAACAGATCTTGAGCACTCTACAAATCAAGGCTGTATGCAAAATATTATTTGATTCTGTTTGAATTTGCGGCTGTTATCGTTTGCCATAGAAAATACCCTTGTTAAAATATAAAACGTTGCCGCTAAAATACCCCTTTCCGTTTACCGGTCTTCACCAAAAACAACAGATCTTGAGAACTCTGCAAAATAGGGCGGTATGTAAATAATCATTTTATTCTGTTTGAATTTGCGGCTTTTATCGTTTGCCATAGAAAAAATTACCTTTGATAAAAGAGCGTTGCTGGTAAACTACCCCTTTCCCTTGACCGATCTTCACCAAAACATTAGGTCATGAGCACTCTACAAATCAGAGCTGTATGCAAAAAATTATTTGATTCTGTTTGAATTTGCGGCTGTTATCGTATGCCATACAAAAAAATTACCATTGATTGAAAAAAAAAGTTGCTGGTAAACTACCCATTTACATTAACCGATCTTCACCAAAAACATTAGGTCATGAGCACTCTACAAATCAGAGCTGTATGGAAAAAATTATTCGATTCTGTTTTAATTTGCGGCTGTTATCGTTTACCATAGAAAAAATTACTTTTGATAAAAGAGGGTTGCTGGTAAACTACCTCTTTCCCATGACCGATCTTCACCAAAAACATTAGGTCATGAGCACTCTACAAATCAGAGCTGTATGCAAAAAATTATTTGATTCTGTTTGAATTTGCGGCTGTTATCGGTTGCCATATAAAAAAATTACCCTTGATTAAAAAAAACACGTTGCTGGTAAACTACCCATTTACTTAACCGATCTTCACCGAAAACAATAAGTCTTGAGTACTCTACAAATAAGGGCTATATGTAAAAAATTATTTGATTCTGTTTGAATTTGCGGCTCTTATCGTTTGCCATAGGAAATACCCTTGTTAAAATATAAAACGTTGCAGGTAAACTACCCCTTTTTCCTTTACCGATCTTCACCAAAATTAACAGGCCTTGAGTTCTCTAAAATGTAGGGATCTATGCAAAACATTATTTGATTACGTTTGAATTTTCGGCAGTTATCGTTCGTCATAGAAAAAATTACACTTGGTAAAACATGAAACGTTGCTGGTAAACTACCCCTTTGTCTTAATTGATCTTGACCAAAATAATAGGTCTGGAGTCCTCTACAATGCAGGGCAGTATGCAAAATATTATTTGATTCTGTTTGAATTTGCGGCTGTCATCGTTTGCCATATACAAAAATTACCCTTAATAAAAAAAATGTAGCATGTAAACTACCCCTTTCCCTTAACCGATCTTCACCAAAAATAAAAAGTCTAGAGTACTCTACAAATAAGGGCTGTATGTAAAAAATTATTTGATTCTGTTTGAATTTGCGGATCTTATCGTTTGCCATATAAAATACCCTTGTTAAAATATAAAACGTTGCAGGTAAACTACCCATTTTTCCTTAATCGATCTTCACCAAAATCAACAGGCCTTGCGTTCTCTACAATGTAGGGATCTATTCAAAATATTATTTGATTGTGTTTGAATTTACGCCAGTTATCGTTTGTCATAGAAATATCGGTTTGGAGAACCATACATAACTTCAATGTTCTAAGATTTATTTTTAAAATTATTTTCGAAATGAAATATTACCATAGAAACTACTTCTTTCTACTTACTGCTTCAGCTTTAACCACAGTACTGTGTTCACTAACGTATACCACCTCACGTTATCGCACTCGATTTGCACTGATGATGGAAGTCGATGGCATTGCCGAAACGTCTGGTTTTGTAGAAAACATTGGACTACGGCCAAACATCCCGGGAGGGAATTTTTAAAAAAACTACTTCTTTGTTGCCGATAACGTTGTACACTGCCGTAAATTCAAACAGAATCAACTACTCTTTTGCATACCTTTTTGAATTATATAGAACTCAAGGTCTGTCGATTTTGTTGAAGATCGGTTTAGGGAAAGGGGTGGTTTACCAGCAAAGTTTTATATTTTAACAAGGATATTTTATATGGCAAACGATAACAGCCGCAAATCAAACAGAATCAAATAATGTTTTGCATACAGCCCTTATTTGTAGAGTACTCAAGACTTATTGTTTTTGGTGAAGATTAGGGAAAGGGGTAGTTTACCTGCAACGTTTTTTTATCAAGGGTAATTTTACTCACATGTTCCTAAAGGAAATGGAAGTATGGTGATGGCAAAAAAAATCGTGTTCGAGATTATTGCAGATTCCGATTGTACTACACTCAAAACATGAAAAAAAGTCATTTTTCGAAAAGTGTCTGTGTGTCAGCCTGTCTGTAGATTTTTTGGCGATAAGAGCCGCAAATTCAAACAGAATCAAATGATTATTTGCATACCGCCCTAAATTGCAGAGTTCTCAAGATCTTTTGTTTTCGGATAAGATCGGTTAAGGGAAAGGGGTTGTTTACCTGCAACTTTTTTTTTATCAAGGGTAATTTTTTTTTCTATGGCAAACGATAACAGCCGCAAATTCAAATAGAATCATATAATGTTTTGCATACAGTCCTGAATTGTAGATTTCTCAAGACCTATTGTTTTTCGTGGACATCGGTTAAGGCAAAGGGGTAGTTTACCTGCAACGTTTTATGTTTTAACAAGGGTAATTTTGATTTGACGAACGAAAACTGCCGTAAATTCAAACAGAATAAAATACTTTTTTGCATAACATCCTGATTTATAGAGTACCTAAGGTTTGTTGGTTTTGGTGAAGATCGATTAAGAGAAAAGGGTAGTTTACCGGCAACATTTATGTTTTAAAAGGGTAATTTTATATTTATGACGAATGATAACTGCCGCATATTCAAATAGAATTAAAAATTTTTTGCATACATTCCTGAAGTGTTAATTACTCAAGGTCTGTTGATTTTGGTGAAGTTCGGTTAAGGGAAAGGGGTAGTTTACCAGCAACGTTTTTTTTATCAAGCGTAATTTTTTTCTATGGCAAACGATAAAAGCCGCAAATTCAAACAGAATCAAATAATTTGTTGCATATTTTGCATATAGTCCTTATTTGTAGAGTACTAAATACCTATTGTTTTTGGTAAAGATCGGTTAAGGGAAAGGGGTAGTTTACCTGCAACGTTTTTTTTGTCAAGGGTAATTTGTTTTTATGGCATACGATAACAGCCGCTAATTCGAACAGAATCAAATAATGTTTTGCATACAACCCTGTATTGTAGAGTTCTCAAGACCTATTGGTGTTGGTGAAGATCGGTTAAGGGAAAGGGGTAGCTTACCAGCAACATTTTATGTTTTAACAAGGTTAATTTTTTTTTGGCGAAATGTAACTGCCGTAAATTAAAAGAGAATCAGATACTTTTTTGCATTCGATCCTGATTTGCAGAGGTCTCAAGGTCTGTTGATTTTGGTGAAGATCGGTTAAGGGAAAGGTTTAGTTTACCTGCAACGTTTTATGTTTTAACAAGGGTAATTTTTTATGGCAAACGATAAGAGCCGTAAATTAAAACAGAATCAAATAATTGTTTGCATACAGCCCTGAATTGTAGTGTATGCCACAGACACGGAGGTTCCCTGCCTCGCGGGGAACGACCGGCGCTACAAGGCGCTTGCATGCCGGGCCGGGCGCATGCGGCATCTGCCGTTCGCCCCGCGACCGGCGGCAGTGTTACCATGACCCGGAATCTATACAAATATAACTGATTGTGAAAAATTTCCGCCGCCTTCTCAGTTAACTGGTTGGCGTGTCCCTCCCGAATATTAGGAAACCTTCTTTTGAAAGTCCAGCACTGTTTTCTTCTGACAGCCATCGGGCACGTCCCGGAAGCTGTAATATGGCCATGGGTCCAAAGACGCCCCACTATCTAATGCAATGCAATGCAATGATGGCAAAAAAAATCCTGTTCGAGTTTATTGCAGATTCTGATTGTACTACACTCAAAACATAAAAAAAGTCATTTTTCGAAAAGTGTGTGTGTCTGTAGATTTTTTTCTATGGTAAACGATAACAGCCGCAAATCCAAATAGAATCAAATGATTATTTGCATGCAGCCCTAAATTGTAGAGATCTCAAGACCTGTTGTTTTTGGTGAAGATCGGTTAAGTGAAAGGAGTAGTTTACCTGCAACGTTTTATGTTTTAACAAGGGTATTTTATATGGCAAATGATAACAGCCGCAAATTCAAACAGAATCGAATAATTTTTTGCACACGACCCTGATTTGTAGAGTACGCAAAACGGATTGTTTTTGTTGAAGATCGGTTAAGGGAAAGGGGTAGTTTACCTGCAACGGTTTTTTATCAAGGGTAATTTTTTCTATGGTAAAATTTTGATAATAGCCGCAAATTCAAACACAATCAAATAATGTTTTGCATACCGCCCTGAATTGTAGAGTTCTCAAGACTTGTTGGTCTTGGTGAAGATCGGTTAAGGGAATAGGGTAGTAGTTTACCGGTAACATTTTATGTTTTAACAAGGGTATTTTTTTTTATGTCGAACGATAACTGCCGTACATTAAAACAGAATCAACTACTCTTCTGCATACCTTTTTGAATTATACAGAAGTCAAGGTCTGTTGATTTTGTTGAAGATCGGTTAAGGGAAAGGGGTAGTTTACCAGCCACATTTTATGTTAATTGTTTATATGGCAATCGATAAGAGCCACAAATTCAAACAGAATTAAATAATATTTTGCATACTGCCCTGCATTCTAGAGGACTCAAGACCTATTGATTTTGGTGAAGATCAGTTAAGAGAAAGGGGTAGTTTACCAGCAACGTTTTATGTTTTAACAAGTGTAATTTTTTTTATGATGAACGATAACTGGCGTAAATTTAAACGTAAACGAATAATGTTTTGCATAGATCCCTACATTGTAGAGAGCACAAGGCCTGTTGATTTTGGTGAAGATCGGTTAAGGAAAAAGTGGTAGTTTACCTGCAACGTTTTATGTTTTAACAAGGGTATTTTCTATGGCAAACGATAAGAGCCGCAAATGCAAACAGAATCAAACAAGTTTTTACATACAGCCCTTATATGTAGAGTACTCAATATCTGTTGTTTTTGGTGAAGATCGGTTAAGGGAAAGGGGTAGTTTACCTGCAACGGTTTTTCTTATTCAAGTGTAATTTTTTTCTATGGCAAACGATAACAGCCGCAAATTCAAACATAATCAAATAATATTTTGCATACAGCCATGAATTGTAGAGTTCTCAAGTCCTATTTGTTTTTGGTGAAGATCTATTAAGGGAAAGGGGTAGTTTACCTGCATCGTTTTATGTTTCAACAAGAGTAATTGTTTCTATGGCAAACGATAAGAGCCGCAAATTCAAACAGAATCAAATAATATTTTGCATACAGCCCTGCATTGTAGAGGACTCAACATCTATTGATTTTGGTGAAGATCAGTTAAGAGAAAGGGGTAGTTTACCAGCGCCGTTTTATGTTTTAACAAGTGTATTTTTTTACTTACATGTTCCTTAAGGAATTGGAAGTATGGTGATGACAAAAAAAAACGTGTTCGAGATTATTGCAGATTCTGATTGTACTACACTCAAAACATGAAAAAAAAATCATTTTTCGAAAAATGTGTGTGAGTGTGTCTCTCTGTCTGTGTGTCTGTCTGTCTTTAGATTTTGTTTCTATGGCAAACGATAACAGCCGCAAATTCAATCAGAATCAAATAATTTTTTGCATGCAGTCCTGACTTATAGAGTACTCAAGACCTATTGTTTTTGGTTAAGATCGGTTAAGGGAAAGGGATAGTTTACCTGCAACGGTTTTTTTTTAAAAGGGTAATTTTTTTCTATGGCAAACGATAACAGCCGCAAATTTAAACAGAATCTACTACTTTTTGCATACAGCCCTGAATTGCAGAGTTCTCAAGACCTTTTTTTTTCGGATAAGATCGGTTAAGGGAAAGGGGTAGTTTACCTGCAGAGTTCTTTTATCAAGGGTAATTTTTTTTTGGCAAACGATAACAGCCGCAATTTCAAACAGAATCAAATAATGTTTTGCATACAGCCCTGAATTGTAAAGTTCTCAAGACATTTTGGTTTTGGTGAAGATCGGTTAAGGGAATAGGGTAGTTTACCTCCAACATTTTATATTTTAACAAGGGTAATATTTTCCATGACGAACGGTAACTGCCGTAATTTCAAACAGAATCAAATAATTTTTTGCATGCGTCCCTGAATTGTAGTGGTCTCAAAGTCTTTTGATTTTGGTGAAGATCGGTTAAGGGGAAGGGGTAGTTTACGTGCAACCTTTTACGTTTTAACAACAGTAAAGTACTTGATAATTCATTTAAACTTTTTCAAACAATGGTAATTGTTAAAAATAAAATAATTTTGTTGCCAGGCAATAAAATTATAATTTTTTTATTTTAATGTAAATCATGTATGAGGGAAAATATATTTTTCGTGGCAGGCAAGCATATCTCAATTATGTAATGTTTACGTTTCCATTTTATTATTATGATTACTGCAATAAAAAGGCAGGGAACACACACACACACACACAATTTGCGTTATTTCTGGCCTCACTCATGTTTATTTTCTTACATTTGCATGCTTTTTAAATGGAAAGTGCCGCAACCCACACCAACATAACGCGTGCAAGCCGAAAAATTGTCCAGCGTGGATAGCGATTTGCTTCCTGTGGATCGCTGGGCAGTGTAACTGTACGTGTTTACAGAGGAATGATTCATAGACAGAATTTTTCGTCTTTAGGGAATGAACCCTCTGCAAGATGCTGAGGGTCCATGAGTGACTTCGGAGCGCTCCTTCTTTTCCGCGTGTTTGTTCTGTGAAAGGTACACTGTAGATTCGCAGCTTTACTCTAAGCAACGCTCAATAGGAAATGTTGAAAATTTTTGTCCACGGTGTACCCTCATACACTCTAAACCTGCTCTGATGTTTTAATTACGGACATCATAATATTAAAACTTTGGAAACTTGAGCACTACTTAATGGAGATCAAACATTAACTTATACAAGCCATTAATTGTATTCATATTTTTTATATACAGTATATGTGTACAACGTTATCGGCAACAAAGAAGTAGTTTTTTTTAAAATTCCCTCCCGGGATGTTTGGCCGTAGTCCAATGTTTTCTACAAAACCAGACGTTTCGGCACTGCCATCGACTCCCATCATCAGTGAAAATCGAGTGCGATAACGTGAGGTGGTATACGTTAGTGACCACAGTACTGTGGTTAAGGCTGAAGCAGTAAGTAGAAAGAAGTAGTTTCTATGGTAATATTTCATTTCGAAAATGATTTTAAATATAAATTTTAGAACATGGAAGTTATGTATGGTTCTCCATACCGATATTTCTATGACGAACGATAACTGGCGTAAATTCAAACATAATCAAATAATGTTTTGAATAGATCCCTGCATTGTAGAGAACGCAAGGCCTGTTGATTTTGGTGAAGATTGGTTAAGGAAAAAGGGGTAGTTTACCTGCAACGTTTTATGTTTTAACAAGGATATTTTCTATGGCACACGATGAGAGTGCCAAATCAAATAATTTTTTACATCTAGTTGTCTTGTTTGTTCATCATCTTCTTTCACAGCACTATACTTTATATAATATTGAAACTTTCTCATGTGAAAACTTACTTGTCTTTTTCGTCGAAAGCGTTTCGGCGTCGTATTCGCCTTCGTCGGCTTAGAAACAGACTGCCAGTACTTAGTAACGATTGTTGCTTGGAAGGTATAGTGGGGGTGGTGTGTAGACGAAGGGGATTGGCGCGGGGATCCAAATTATTGTTTGTTTTTTGTATAATTGTGTCGAAAAGTGTATGTGATTTATATTGTAATTGGTCGTTTAGTATATTGTTTGGTTGTGTTGTGTTTGTATATTTCATACTGTTCAGCTGTGTTGAGTTTTCGACCTTTGGGTAAGAGGTGTAATATTTCAAGATTAGTATCTATGTTGGTGTAGCTATGGTTATGTGTGTGTATGTGTGTGGCAAACGCAGAATGTATATTGTTGTTGGAGAGGGCCTTTAAGTGTTCAGAGTAACGGGATGAAAAAGATCTTCCCGTCTGGCCTATGTAGAAACTATTGCAGTTATTACAATTTAATTTGTATACACCTGTTCTATTGTATTTGTCTATGTCCCTGTTTGTATCGTAGATGTGTTTTTTGATGGTATTGTTAGTGCTGAATGCTATTTTGTACTTGTGTTTTCTGAATGTGTTGGCCAGTTTGTGTGTGTTGGAGTCATGGTATGTGAGTGTGATGTATTTATTGTGTTGTGTGTTGTTGGTATTTTGTGTTTTGTTATTTTTGTTTTTGATGCGTTTGTGTAGTTTGTTTATTAAATTGGGGTTGTTACCGTTTTTCATTGCTATGTATTTGATTGTGTTGAGTTCGTCAATATAATCTTGTTTACTTAATGGTATTTTAGTTAGTCTATGGAGCATATGGTTGAAGGCCGCATGTTTGTGTTGTGTTGGGTGGCTTGATGTGTTGTGTATAACCATGTCAGTTGTGGTAGATTTTCTGTATATTTTGTATATGTGTGTTTTGTTAGTTTTGTTAGTTGTTAGGTCTAGAAAATTTATACTATTGTTTTGTTCACATAAGAAAGTTTCAATATTATATAAAGTATAGTGCTGTGAAAGAAGATGATGAACAAACAAGACAACTAGATGTAAAAAATTATTTGATTTGGCACTCTCATCGTGTGCCATAGAAAATATCCTTGTTAAAACATAAAACGTTGCAGGTAAACTACCCCTTTTTCCTTACCCAATCTTCACCAAAATCAACAGGCCTTGCGTTCTCTACAATGCAGGGATCTATTCAAAACATTATTTGATTATGTTTGAATTTACGCCAGTTATCGTTCGTCATAGAAATATCGGTATGGAGAACCATACATAACTTCCATGTTCTAAAATTTATGTTTAAAATCATTTTCGAAATGAAATATTACCATAGAAACTACTTCTTTCTACTTACTGCTTCAGCCTTAACCACAGTACTGTGGTCACTAACGTATACCACCTCACGTTATCGCACTCGATTTTCACTGTTGATGAAAGTCGATGGCATTGCCGAAACGTCTGGTTTTGTAGAAAACATTGGACTACGGCCAAACATCCCGGGAGGGAATTTTTAAAAAAACTACTTCTTTGTTGCCGATAACGTTGTACACATATACTGTATATAAAAAATATGCATAAAATTAAAGGCTTGTATAAGTTAATGTTTGATCTCCATTAAGTAGTGCTCAAGTTTCCAAAGTTTTAATATTATGATGTCCGTAATTAAAACATCAGAGCAGGTTTAGAGTGTATGAGGGTACACCGTGGGCAAAAATTTTCAACGTTTCCTATTGAGCGTTGCTTAGAGTAAAGCTGCGAATCTACAGTGTACCTTTCACAGAACAAACACGCGGAAAAGAAGGAGCGCTCCGAAGTCACTCCTGGACCCTCAGCATCTTGCAGAGGGTTCATTCCCTAAAGACGAAAATTCTGTCTATGAATCATTCCTCTGTAAACACGTACAGTTACACTGCCCAGCGATCCACAGGAAGCAAATCGCTATCCACGCTGGACAATTTTTCTGCTTGCACGCGTTATGTTGGTGTGGGTTGCGGCACTTTCCATTTAAAAAGCATGCAAATGTAAGAAAATAAACATGAGTGAGGCCAGAAATAACGCAAATTGTGTGTGTGTGTGTGTGTGTGTGTGTGTGTGTGTGTGTGTGTGTGTGTGTGTGTGTGTGTGTGTGTGTTCCCTGCCTTTTTATTGCAGTAATCATAATTATAAAATGGAAACGTAAACATTACATAATTGAGATATGCTTGCCTGCCACGAAAAATATATTTTCCCTCATACATGATTTACATTAAAATAAAAAAATTATAATTTTATTGCCTGGCAACAAAATTATTTTATTTTTAACAATTACCATTGTTTGAAAAAGTTTAAATGAATTATCAAGTACTTTACTGTTGTTAAAACGTAAAAGGTTGCACGTAAACTACCCCTTCCCCTTAACCGATCTTCACCAAAATCAAAAGACTTTGAGACCACTACAATTCAGGGACGCATGCAAAAAATTATTTGATTCTGTTTGAAATTGCGGCAGTTACCGTTCGTCATAGAAAATATTACCCTTGTTAAAATATAAAATGTTGGAGGTAAACTACCCTATTCCCTTAACCGATCTTCACCAAAACCAAAATGTCTTGAGAACTTTACAATTCAGGGCTGTATGCAAAACATTATTTGATTCTGTTTGAATTTGCGGCTGTTATCGTTTGCCAAAAACAAAAATTACCCTTGATAAAAGAACTCTGCAGGTAAACTACCCCTTTCCCTTAACCGATCTTATCCGAAAAAAAAGGTCTTGAGAACTCTGCAATTCAGGGCTGTATGCAAAAAGTAGTAGATTCTGTTTAAATTTGCGGCTGTTATCGTTTGCCATAGAAAAAAATTACCCTTTTAAAAAAAAACCGTTGCAGGTAAACTATCGCTTTCCCTTAACCGATCTTCACCAAAAACAATAGGTCTTGAGTACTCTATAAGTCAGGACTGCATGCAAAAAATTATTTGATTCTGATTGAATTTGCGGCTGTTATCGTTTGCCGTAGAAACAAAATCTAAAGACAGATAGACACACAGACACTTTTCGAAAAATGATTTTTTTTTCATGTTTTGAGTGTAGTACAATCAGAATCTGCAATAATCTCGAACACGATTTTTTTTGCCATTACCATACTTCCATTTCCTTAAGGAACATGGAAGTAAAAAAATACACTTGTTAAAACATAAAACGTTGCTGGTAAACTACCCCTTTCTCTTAACTCATCTTCACCAAAATCAATAGGTGTTGAGTCCTCTACAATGCAGGGCTGTATGCAAAATATTATTTGATTCTGTTTGAATTTGCGACTCTTATCGTTTGCCATAGAAACAATTACTCTTGTTAAAACATAAAACGTTGCAGGTAAACTACCCCTTTCCCTTAATAGATCTTCACCAAAAGCAAATAGGACTTGAGAACGCTACAATTCATGGCTGTATGCAAAACATTATTTGATTCTGTTTGAATTTGCGACTGTTATCGTTTGCCATAGAAAAAAATTACACTTGATTAAAAAAAACCGTTGCACGTAAACTACCCCTTTCCCTTAACCGATCATCACCAAAAACAACAGATCTTGAGTACTCTACTTATAAGGGCTGTATGTAAATAATTGTTTGATTCTGTTTGCATTTGCGGCTCTTATCGTTTGCCATAGAAAATACCCTTGTTAAAACATAAAACGTTGCAGGTAAACTACCCCTTTTTCCTTAACCGACCTTCACCAAAATCAATAGGTATTGAGTCCTCTTGAATGCAGGGCAGTATGCAAAATATTATTTAATTCTGTTTGAATTTGTGGCTCTTATCGATTGCCATAGAAACAATTACTCTTGTTAAAACATAAAATGTGGCTGGTAAACTACCCCTTTCCCTTAACCGATCTTCAACAAAAACAATACGTCTTTATTACTCAACAATTCAGAGCTGTATGCAAAACGTTATTTGATTCTGAGTGAATTTTCGGCTGTTTCCTTTGCCATAGAAAAAAATACCCTTGATTTAAAAAAAACCATTGCATGTAAACTACCCCTTTCCCTTAACCGATCTTCAACAAAATCAACAGACCTTGACTTCTGTAAAATTCAAAAGGTATGCAGAAGAGTAGTTGATTCTGTTTTAATGTACGGCAGTTATCGTTCGTCATAAAAAAAATACCCTTGTTAAAACATAAAATGTTGCCGGTAAACTACCCTATTCCCTTAACCGATCTTCACCAAGACCAACAAGTCTTGAGAACTCTACAATTCAGGGCGGTATGCAAAACATTATTTGATTGTGTTTGAATTTGCGGCTATTATCGTTTACCATAAAAACAATTACCCTTAATAAAAAACCGTTGCTGGTAAACTACCCCTTTCCCTTAACCGATCTTCAACAAAAACAATCCGTTTTGAGTACTCTACAAATCAGGGTTGTGTGCAAAAAATTATTCGATTCTGTTTGATTTGCGGCTGTTATCGTTTGCCATATAAAATACCCTTGTTAAAACATAAAACGTTGCAGGTAAACTACTCCTTTCACTTAACCGATCTTCACCAAAAACAACAGGTCTTGAGATCTCTACAATTTAGGGCTGCATGCAAATAATCATTTGATTCTGTTTGGATTTGCGGCTGTTATCGTTTGCCATAGAAAAAAATCTACAGACACACAGACACACACACACACACACACACACACACACACACACACACACTTTTCGAAAAATGACTTTTTTTATGTTTTGAGTGTAGTACAATCAGAATCTGCAATAAACTCGAACACGATTTTTTTTGCCATCATTGCATTGCATTGCATTAGAAAGTGGGGCGTCTTTGCACCCATGGCCATATTACAGCTTCCCGGACGTGCCCGATGGCTGTCAGAAGAAAACAGTGCTGGACTTTCAAAAGAAGGTTTCCTAATATTCGGGAGGGACACGCCAACCAGTTAACTGAGAAGGCGGCGGAAATTGCCAGGTCAGAGCTGTTGGGTTGCGCGTCGTGAGACGACCCAATGGTATCCTAGTACCGAGCCTCCTATGAGGGGCTCCTGCCTAGTGGTCCTGTCCAGACGGAATAATGATTAATTAATTTTTAATGGTCGTTACAACGACATGCTCGTACTAGGTCGACTAGTACAGTATTTGTCGAGGCCGTTTCCAAGATTCACCTGGACGTATTCGGTACTTGCCAAGGCCAGCTATGAGTGGGTTTGTCTGGGTCCTCGCAGCTCGGACGTAAAATTTACGTGCAAGTCGCCTTGCGGTGTCATCCAAGGAGCGGACACCGAGTCCTCTTCTCAGGAGACGAGAAGAAAACCGATAGGGGACTTTGGCCGCTAGCCGAAGCCCTCTATCGAGAACGCTTTGCAACCTTCTTTTATGAACGGTTGCGAGGTAACCTCAGACGGGAAGAGCGTAGGTAATGATCGGCAACAGATACGCGTTGACAATCAACTTACCCAGCTTGCGGGTCATAGCCTTGTTGGCAAGTATCGGAAACAGTTGCGCGAGACGAGCGGACGCTTTCTTTCGCATCGTCTCAGCGTGGGTACGCCAGGTGAGCCGACGATCAAGGTGGACACCGAGGTACTTAACTTCCCTCGACCAGGGCAGGTACGTTCTACCGAGTCTCACTCGGCCTCGTGGTTCTTTCCGGCGCTTTGTGAATAGCACCGCGGAGCTCTTGGTTTCGTTGACGGCAACTTTCCAGCTTTCCGTCCACGTCGAATACGCATCGAGTGCGCGCTGAAGTCGTGGGATAGCAAAGTCTGCGTTCCGATCGGCGGTATAGACCGCCGTGTCGTCGGCAAACAAAGCCATCTGGACTCCAGGCTCTCTGGGTGCGTCGTTGACATACACGGAGAACAGGAGAGGCCCTAGCACGCTACCTTGAGGTACCCCGGCTGTGATACGTCTCTCGGAAGAGACGTGGTCGTCTATTCGCACGCAGAAAGTCCTCTCCGTCAGAAAGCTAGCAATCAAGCGAAGGTAGCAATCTGGGAGCTGGATTTCCCGGAGCTTGAACAAGAGCCCGTCGTGCCAGACACTATCAAAGGCCTTTTCCACATCTAGGAAACAGGCGACAGTCTGCTCTTTCCGACACCCGGCGTCCGTGATGTATTCCACCAGTCTCATCAGTTGATGAGTGGTGGAATGCCCCACACGGAAGCCGAACTGTTCGGGGACCAGTACATCGAAATTTCTTAGATGATCTAGTACTCTCCGTTGTACGAGACGTTCGAGGACCTTTGACGTGGCTGACAGTAGACGGGCGGCGGAAATTTTTCACAATCAATTATATTTGTGTAGGTTCCGGGTCTTGGTAACACTGCCGCCGGTCGCGGGGCGAACGGCAGATGCCGCATGCGCCCGGCCCGGCTTGCAGGCGCCTTGTAGCGCCGGTCGTTCCCCGCGAGGCAGGGAACCTCCGTGTCTGTGGCATAAACTACAATTCAGGGCTGTATGCAAACAATTATTTGATTCTGTTTTAATTTGCGGCTCTTATCGTTTGCCATAAAAAATTACCCTTGTTAAAACATAAAACGTTGCAGGTAAACTACCCCTTCCCTTAACCGATCTACAGCAAACTCAACAGACCTTGAGACCTCTGCAAATCAGGATCGAATGCTAAAAAGTATTTGATTCTCTTTGAATTTACAGCAGTTACATTTCGCCAAAAAAAAATTAACCTTGTTAAAACATAAAATGTTGCTGGTAAGCTACCCCTTTCCCTTAACCGATCTTCACCAACACCAATAGGTCTTGAGAACTCTACAATACAGGGTTGTATGCAAAACATTATTTGATTCTGTTTGAATTTGCGGCTGTTATCGTTTGCCATAGAAAAATATCTGTATGGAGAACCATACATGACTTCCATGTTCTAAGATTTATAATTAAAATCATTTTCGAAATGAAATGTTTCCATAGAAACTACTTCTTCCTTCAGCCTTAACCACAGTACTGTGGTCACTGACGTATACCACCTCACGTTATTGCACTCGATTTTCACTGATGATGGAAGTCGATGGCACTGCCAAAACGTCTGGTTTTGCAGAAAACATTGGTCTACGGCAAAACAGGACGGGAAGGAAACAACAAACTACTTCTTTGTTGCCGATAACGTAGTACATATTATAAAAAAAAAAAATATCATAACTGAATTTAATATAAAACCTTGTACCGATCGATAATCGATTAACTCAAACTTATAGCCTCAAGTAACTTATAACTCAAACTTTCGTATCTCAAGTAAGAACAATATTATTGGATGTTAAATATTTGAAATAATAAAGAATCATTGCATAATTTCAAGATCTTATCATTTATGTATTATTTAATGAAGTGTGAATAAGAAATAAACAGATAGAGAGTATAACCACTAATCACCCTACGTGGTGGGTTAACCTCTAAATTTCCTTTGTCTGGGAACGGCAGCGCTAGTTGCAGACTTCTCAGGTATTAAGGAGAGGAGAATTCCATACGAAATTTCTCTAATTCTCTGCAAAGCAGAATAGGCTTGAGCGGAATTTTTGAATAACACCCTACATACATAAGTTTCATCCACACCAACACTTTTAGATTAAATAGAGAGATAAGGTAATCATAATTAACTAAATCACGAAACCTAATAAATTAAGATACAGAAGAAATCGGCATATTAAATAATTAAAGAGAGGAAGGAAAGAGAGGTACGTACCCGGTACATAATAAATTGACGAACCCAACAGTGGGGCTTAACCCAGTAATACCCAGTACATAATAAATTGACGAACCCAACAGTGGGGCTTAAACAGAACACACAGGGTAATATAATAAATTGACGAACCCAACAGTGGGGCTTAAACAGAACACACAGGGTAACATAATAAATTGGCGCTCAACTAGTGTAAGGCTTAAGTTAAGTAAAACTATAATTATCTAAATATTACTTAACTAGAGCAGCCAACTGTTGGAGACTAAAAATGCATAATACCAGAGGTAGATCAAAGAAGAGGGCAGAAGACACGGAGAAGGAAGAAGGTGGACAAGAACAAGAAATAGAAATAGTCACAGATAGTGAAATAGAACAACAGGCAAGCGATAAAGAAGAAACTGAAGTAATTATGGACACGGAAAGAGAAACAGTTGAAGAAGATGCCCAAGGGGACCAAATAGATAAAGCGGGAGCCAGAGAAGTACCAAGTTGGCAGGAGATGATGAAATTTATGGCAGAACAGACAAACTAACGAAAGTTTAAATAAAATAAACGAGAAATTTGACAAGATAGATGAGAATTTTAGGAAACAGGAGGAAAACTCAAAGAGACAGGAGGAAAACTCAAAGAGACAGGAGGAAAAATTCGACAAAACAAATGAGGAAAATAAGGAGGGTTTAAGACAAATGAAGGAAAAATCATACAAATAAACGAAGAGAATTTAAGGCGAATGGATGAAAGAATTGAGAAAATAAACGAAGCAAGTTTAAAGCGGATTGAGGGTAAGAGGGAGAAGTTCAATAAGGAGATAATGGAAATTTTCGAAGGGAAGTTTGAAAATGCTAACCCACTTAGCCCAAAAGCAGATAAATACAAGGAGGAGACAAATAAAGAAATGGAGATGTGTCTAAAGAATATGAATGAAACACTAGACAGCACTTCTGAAGGCATTAAAATAAATCCGAACACAGAAGAGAATATCAAGAAAATAAGGAAAATATGGAGAAATAAAACAGTCAATACAAAAGAAGAAATGGAGAAGAAGAAGGGTGGATTAATTAGTGCATTTAACATCCCAATTAATGAACGAAGGGAGTTATGTAAAGGTATGAAATCTAGAAGAAACTTTATAAAAATGGCAAAAATAAACCACTATAGAACAATAACAAAAAACTTAAATAAATTTCAATATCATATAAATATATTGACGATCAAAGAGTATCTGACCACATCAATTACATCTTCGATACGGAGTAAACCAGCCGAACATTATGTAAATAATACAGAGGTCAAAGAGAATGGAATAGTAGCATATATGAGTGATTACGTTAGAATAGAGGAGATGCAATACCTGCTAATTAAAAAGGATCTAAATATGACCGAAAACCGTGATTTAAACGAAGACTTTGTATCAGTCGAGTTACAGTACCAGATAAGCGAGAGATATTTAACAAGTGTAAAAATTGGTATGAACACTACAGTAATCCGGACGACGATTGCAGACGAATTAATGGACCATGGTTAGAAGAAGAAGTAGTCAACCAGAAAAATGGGACTGATTTTCTGAAAACCGACCAGGCTACCACTTGGAAAGAAGAAATAAATAAATAATATTAAATATTTGAAAAAAAAATAAACCCTCTAAATCCAAAAAGTATGTAAGCACAACTTACCAAAAATTTTGAACAATATTATTTAATAGAAACCACAACATTCAAAAGGAAGTAAGTACGTCTTACTATATGGTTATGAAGAAAGTATTAAGAAGAGTTAATAACACCCCCAAGATTACAGAAGGAAGTAAGAAAATATTACTATATGTCTACAAAGAAATATTATAAATACTTAAGAATAAAACCCCAAGATAAAAAATTTTTTTATATCAAGAAGGACCTATGCAAAATAATTAAAAAGAAAAAACACTAGGATCTAAAATACATGCCGAATTGCCAAACGAATTGAACAACAAAATAAATGATTGTTTATGACCAATATAATTTCAAATGGAACAAGAAAAAATGTTTATCAACATAATTGGTAGTAATGTGACCAGACAAAATGGTAAAATAAGAAGAACAATGGATAATTTAATGACTATAATTACACTGAACTTAAGTAATGATAATAATTAAGGATATTACGATTTAGAAATACTTGGAAATAGAAGAACAAATGAAGAAATAATACTTAGAGTTACTGTCACAACAAAAAAGAAGATCAAGATTAATTACAATTAATGACTGTCAGAAATGTTATCAGAAAATAATTAAGGAAAATAAAATGGAATCATGAAGTATGGAATATATGAATAATTAAATATAAAACGCGACAATGTAAAGAATTCCCAAGATGTTTATTATTAATTAATTAAGAAGATTATTATGATATTATTATATTTTTATAGCTGACTGTAGATGAATTCCAGCAGTGCTATATTGAAGTGTAGTGTGGGCAGCAGAGTATGAAGCCAAACAGCGCCTCTCTGAACTGTACCAGCTCACATATTAGGGATTGTTAGGGAAATTGAATATTTAAGGGATATTAGAATCGTTGCGAAGAATGACATCAAATTCCAAAAAAGTATGACAAAAGAAAACAGAAGGAAGATAGCTGACCGAAGAATAAGGGAGAAACGCTTTGATAGCAGTAACTAGCAATAGAAGAGAAGTCAACCTAAAGTTTATGGAGTACTGTGACCAACCATCAACAAATACTGTTAAAAAAAAAAAAAAAAAAACCAAGAATGTTAATATGAGTAATAAATTGTCATTAAATACAAAATTGTAAATAAGTTACTTTGAGAATTCCATCGTTGACCATTGAAATTGATATGAAGGAAGGCATGTAAAAGATATAAGTTTACTTGACCTAAATTAAATTCAGGTAAATTAAACTTCTTTAGGAGGGGGAGCATATGTAACGCAACAGAAATGCGGTCCCCGACGTTACATAAAGAAAAATATTAAAAATAGAATAGGGAAGTAAATATTAATATCTCACACTAATAAAAGGGTCAGAGAAATAAATTCATCATTGTATAAAAGTAATAAGAATGCAAGGTAGTAATAATAATGAAAAATAAGCATGTAATAAAGATAATAGTGATAAATCTCAGTGTTCAGTGAGAGGTAAATAAATAAAAACATTGATAAAAAATTGTAAGAAAGAAAACTAATATTGACTATTTTAAAGTAATTGATGGTGTGAAAGTAGATAAGAATGAGTCAATAATGTACGTTATAAGTTAATCTAAAATACTTATTATGAATTGTATAATGTTATGTTGTTATCATAAATATGATGTTATAGTTTGTGTTATCATATGAAAGCTTACTTGTTGATATAATATCAAATAATGAAGTAATATGTATTATTCGTTTACTGTTGTAGAACTGTGTTTGAACTCAGTTATTGAGTATTATTTAATTTCATTTTTTTATGTGTTATCTATAGGTCAAGATAAAGTTATTGTTAGATATCAGAAAGATAATTATTTGTGTACATGTACGTAGTTAAAGGTTGATTTTGTAAACTTGTATAAAAAGGCTATAGTTGTTAACAAGTTAAATTCAAAAGTAGATAAAGTTATAATAATAGGCCTAACAGCCAATAACACTGTATAATAACTCAGATCAGAAAGGTTAGGTAAAGAATTTAATAACAAATACTAAATATATTTCAATGAGTTAGTAGAAACCAATAATAATATATAATAATAAATAATAAACAAACTCAAACTAAATAAATTATGATGATGTGCAATGATACCGATAGATAATGTTTGATATCGGAAAAATAATATTTATTAAAAGAAACAGGTTAAGAGTGAAAAACCAACAGAATATATAGGAATTAGTAAACAAGCTATAAATAAGATTATATTCTGATATAATGGAAGTTTAGTAAGGAATTATTTTGATGAGTGGAAGAATAATATATGAAATTATTACTATATAACAAAATATTGAATAAGAATAAAAAAAGTTGTTGCTATGGACGACAAAATGAATATAATTTGTTGATTTTGATTATTGAATTTTATGACATGAACGGGAAGAGTTTAACCACGAGAGATGGTCAATAAAACCTGAATTAATCTAATTTATTAAATCCATCAACATTCACAATCAATGAAGGACTAATTACCATAATTTGGGCTAAATAAACATTAACCAAATTGTCTAATTGGATAGTATAAAACGATAATAAGTACAGTAATTAAATTCAAAGGAATGACTTGGATTGCCCAATATCAGATCATGAAACGAATGTTAATTTAATGAAGTAATAAAAACAGATAAAGAACTACCTGTATAAAGATTTAATCCTCTAAACCAAACGAAAATAGAATAACCATCAAATCACATTGGAAATCGCAGTTTACATCTTACAATAGAAAAACGTATTTGGATTCGGAGTTCGTCGAAGCACGTAATCACAAGTTTGAACATTGGTGAACAGAAGAAGCGGTATTTCTACATCAACTCAGGACCAAGGATTCCACTTTTATTACAACTTTGAAGACAAGACTGAAGAAAATCATCTCATCTGCGTTTGATACTGAACGACCACTAAAGAGGTTAGATGCGAACAGCCTTCTCGAGCCGCGTGGTCCAGCGAACGGTAAACTTCAATTATTTAAATAATATTAAATAAAATAAAACTGTAATCTTGTAATATCTTGCATTCCTGTTTATGTATTTTCTGATCTTCCCAAATTTGAAAGAACCTTCACACCCTGTATCTAAAATAATTATAAAAAAAAATATCATAACTGAATTTAATATAAAACCTTGTACCGATCGATAATCGATTAACTCAAACTTATAGCCTTTTCGTATCTCAAGTAAGAACAATATTATTGGAAGTTAAATATTTGAAATAATAAAGAATCATTGCATAATTTCAAGAACTTATCATTTATATATTATTTAATGAAGTGTGAATAAGAAATAAACAGATAGAGAGTATAACCACTAATCACCGTACGCGGTGGGTTAACCTCTAAATTTCCTTTGTCTGGGAACGGCAGCGCTAGTTGCGGACTTCTCAGGTATGAAAGAGAGGAGAATTCCATACGAAATTTCTCTAATTCTCTGCAAAGCAGAATAGGCTTGAGCGGAATTTTTGAATAACACCCTACATACATAAGTTTCATTCACACCAACACTTTTAGATTAAATAGAGAGATAAGGTAATCATAATTAACTAAATCACGAAACCTAATAAATTAAGATACAGAAGAAATTAGCATATTAAATAATTAAAGAGAGGAAGGAAAGAGAGGTACGTACAAGTGTTATTATAATATATACAAAACAATCCCCTCCCCCTTCAACTATAATTTTCATTTATAGAAAATTACCCCCACCCCGTTCAACTAACCTCTTCATTTATAGATATTCCATCTACGTTTCTACAGTGGATTATTAAGATCTTCTTATTAGGATACTTTTTTTATCAAAACTAAATACTTTACTCTTGTTACAACAAAAATGTTTCTGGTAAACTACCCTTTCCCCGTAACCGATCTTCACCAAAATCAACATGGCGATCCTACCATGATGATCTGGCCAGGCAGTTGCCATCTGTCCCTCCGACCCGGTCGTCTCTTGTGACGACGTGGATCTCGGGGTACATCAGCTCCAGGACCTCGTCCAGTCTGCAATGGACAAGCACACATATACTGTTCCGGTGAGTAATAAACGCTCCGACCTTCCTGCGGAAGTTCTCCAAGCCATCCGATTACGGCGCCAGCTCCGCCGAAGATGGCAGCATACCCGTGACCCTGCCGCTAGACGGCGTTTTCGACCCCAGTCGGAACACGTCTCGCAGCTTCTGCTTGACGTAAACGCGAATCGATGGGACTCCTATTTGGAGTCCTTGGAAGTCGACCACGCCTCCGTATGGAGAGCCGCTGGTAGACTAAAAGGCTAAAAGAGGACTCGCCATCCCTTGAATACCCCGGACGGCACTGTATACTCTGCAGAAGGCAAGGCGGAAGTCTTCGCCGACTGTATTGAGGAACAGTTCACCGTCCATAGAGGCATCTCTGACCCGGCTCATACGGCCGTCGTCAGGGATTTCCTATCTGGATACTTTTCTGCTCCCCCCAATGATCCTCCTAATTCGGTCGACGAGGAAGACCTTGCGTCTGTCCTAAGCCGACTGAAGAAGAGAAAGACCCCTGGCCCCGATCGCATCGGCGCCGCTGCGTTGCAGAATCTCCCGCCTTCGGCAGTTGACGTTCTTCTTGAGCTGTTCAACTCCTGTCTCCGGCTGAGGTACTTCCCCTGTCTGTGGAAAACTGCTAATGTCATCATGATCCAGAAATCTAAAAAGCCGCCCACGCTACCTGAAAGCTACCGCCCGATATCACTATTGCCAGTAATCTCGAAGGTAATCGAGCGTCTTCTCCTGGCCCGTATTCGGCCCCTGGTGGATGGTTTCATCCGCGAGGAGCAGTTTGGGTTTAGGCCGACGCACTCGACTACTCTTCAGCTAGTACGGGTTGTCACCTGTCTAGCCGACGCCGACAACAATCATCAGGCAACAGGCGCCGTCCTGTTGGATGTGAGCAAAGCCTTCGATAAAGTCTGGCACGAAGGCCTGCTCTACAAACTGGCGCATTTGCCACTCCCGACATCTATCGTCCTTGCTCCGATCCTATCTGACGGATTGCACCTTCAGGATCAGCGTAGATGGGGCGTTCTCTCGGGTTCGTCCTGTCGCCGCCGGCGTCCCACAAGGATCTGTCCTCGGCCCCGTTCTGTACGTACTGTACACGAACGATCTGCCTGTTTATCCCGGGGTCACGTTATCTCTATTTGCCGACGACGCGTTGTTTCATTTTACCTCGCTTTCGCCTTGGCGGTGAGCGTAATGTTACAACGCCAGTTGGCTACGCTTCCGGACTGGCTAAGGAAGTGGCGGGTAGCGATCAATACGGAGAAATCCGAGGCGATCTGCTTTACTCATAAGTCCATTTCCCGATGCCAATCCCCCTCCTTAGAGGGGAGACCCATCAACTGGACTGAGACGGTGAAGTACCTAGGTGTTCGGCTTGATCGGCACCTAAACTTCAACGCCCACGTGACCGCAACGCTCAACAAGACTCGAGGCGTCAGAGCCAAAATATCACCTATGCTTTCGCGGAGCAGCTGCCTGGCTGTCCGTACCAAACTTACATTGTATCTACTGTTCCTCCGAACAGTACTCACTTATCCGGCGCCCGCTTGGTGGCCTCTCCTGTCGGCCACCAACAGGCATAGGCTGACTACATTTCAGAACTGGACCCTACGCTCCCTCACCGGGAGCCTCACCAGATACGAAATTCCGCCATTCACCGGGGCCTCCGTGTTCCCACCTTAGAGGTCTTCGTTTGGTCCTTGGCAACGAATTTGTTCGCCAAGGCTGGCGAGTCCCCTTATCCGCACCTCCAAAGGCTTAACAGCATGGAGAATGCACCGCCCCCTCGCAGCGTCAGGGGCCCTAGGGCGCTGTTAGACGACCCCCCCTAAGTTCATCACATGAACCCCCCCGAAACGAACCCCCCCAACCTTCTGGAGACTGAATTGATCACCATCATTTACTACCTGCGCCTGCCGAAACTGTAGTCAATCATGCTGCGGCACATTGGAATGGATTGATTTATTGCCAGCATCGGCTTTGATCCGGGACACGGGCTCCCGCGAGGTTGTGCAAATGCCTTCCTTGCGAAAGCCGTCTGCCCCGGTGATAAGTTCCTTCGACTCGGCCGCCGCCTTCGGGCGGTCGAGCCTCTTGTCCTCGCCAGTGTGCTTCTAAGTTTCCGTGGGGTATGTCCTCGGAGACCAAGGAGCCGCGACCAGGCGTTGCAATTGGCTGAAGCCATGACCACTAAGATCCCTGTCAGCACCTGCTTTGCTGATTCGGCAGGGTAATGACCTGAGACACGGGCTCCTGCGAGGTTGTGCAAGTGCCTTCCTTACGGAAGCCGGCTGTCTCGGAGTCATTCCTTACCGTTTCGGACGACGCCCTAGGGCGCTCGAGCTTCTTGTCCTCGCCAGAGCGTCACTACGTTCCCAAAGGCTAGCCCGAGGGGACCATGGTGTCGCGCCTCGGCGGGACAATTGGCTGAAGCAAAATCTTAAGCTTGCCTCCGTGGTGGCCATGTAATTTATCATGGACCCGCGGACTGTACCATAACTCCTTGTGCAGAGCAAACGACCGCACTGACCTGTTGGCACCTGGCGTTCATCAGGCCTTGGCCTGGACAACGCACACAAATTAGGGCGCAAGACGCCCGCGTATCATCCATCCATCCATCCATTGTCACATAAAACGTTGCTGGTAAACTACCCCTTCCTCTTAACTGATCTTCAACAAAATCAATAGATCTTGAACTCTCTACAATTTAGGGATGCATGCAAAAAATTATTTGATTATGTTTGAATTTACGGCAGTTATCGTTCGTCATAGAAAAAATTACACTCGTTAAAACATAAAACGTTGCAGGTAAACTACCCCTTTCCCTTAACCGATCTTCACCAAAATCAACAGACCTGGAGTAATTAACACTTCAGGAATGTATGCAAAAAATTTTTGATTCAATTTGAATATGCGGCAGTTAACATTCGTCATAAAAATAAAATTACCATTTTAAAACATAAAATGTTGCAGGTAAACTACCCTTTTCTCTTAATCGATCTTCACCAAAACAACAAACCTTAGGTACTCTATAAATCTGGATGTTATGCAAAAAAGTATTTTATTCTGTTTGAATTTACGGCAGTTTTCGTTCGTCAAATCAAAATTACCATAGTTAAAACATAAAACGTTGCAGGTAAACTACCCCTTTGCCTTAACCGATGTCCACGAAAAACAATAGGTCTTGAGAAATCTACAATTCAGGACTGTATGCAAAACATTATATGATTCTATTTGAATTTGCGGCTGTTATCGTTTGCCATAGAAAAAAAAAAACCAACAATTCTTGAGGACTCTAAAAATAAGGACTACATGCAAAAAATCATTTGATTCTGTTTGAATTTCCGGCTGTTATCGTTTCCCAAAGAAAACATTACCCTTGATAAAAAACAACCCATTGCAGGTAAACTGCCCCTTTCCATTAACCGATCTTTACCAAAAACAATAGGTCTTGAGTACTCTACAAATAAGGACTATATGCAACAAATTATTTGATTCTGTTTGAATTTGCGGCTGTTATCGTTTGCCATAGTAAATACCCTTGTTAAAACATAAAACGTTGCTGGTAAACTACCCCTTTCCCTTAACCGATCTTCACCAAAAACAATAAGTCTTGAGAAATCTACAATTTAGGGCGGTATGCAAAACATTATTTGATTCTGTTTGAATTTGCGACTGTTATCGTTTGCCATAGAAAAAATCCACAAACACACACACATACTTTTCGAAAAATGACTTTTTTTCATGTTTGAGTGTAGTACAATCAGAATGTGCAATAATCTGGAAAACGATTTTTTTTGCCATCACCATACTTCCATTTCCTTAAGGAAACTGGAAGTAAAATATCGGTATGAAGAACCATACATGACTTCCATTTTCTGAGATTTATATTTAAAATTATATTTGAAAGGAAATATTTCCATAGAAACTACTTCTTTCTACATACTGCTTCAGCCTTAACCACAGTACTGTGGTCACTGTGGTGACCCCCCCCAAGGCTATGGCGCATGCCCCCCCAGAATTCAGTTTTCCCTTAAGTTTTTTCCAAATTCTTTTTTCATTTGTTTGCCCCGCTTTATCATAAAAAATGCTGTAAAAACACCCCCCCCCATTTTGATGGCACAACTTGCCCCATGCTCCCCCCTTCTGGGCACCCCTGGTCACTAACGTATACCACCTCACGTTGTCGCACTCGATTTTCACTGATGATGGAAGTCGATTGCACTTCCGAAACGTCTGGTTTTGCAGAAAACTTTGGTCTACGGCCAAACAGGACGGGAAGGAATTTTAACAACAAACTACTTCTTTGTTGCCGATAATGTAGTACATATATAAACAAAAAGTTGCAGGTAAACTAGCCCTTTCCATTACCCGATCTTCACCAAAATCAAAAGACCTTGAGATCTCTGCAATTCAGGAACGTATGCAAAAAAGTAGTTGATTCTGTTTGAATTTACGGCAGTTATCCTTCGTCATATAAAAAATTACCCTTGTTAAAACATAAAATGTTGCAGGTAAACTACCCCTTTCCCTTAACCGATCCTCACCAAAAACAACAGGTGTTGAGAACTCTACAAATCAGGGCTGTATGCAAAAAATTATTTGATTCTGTTTAAATTTGCGGCTGTTATCGTTTGCCGTACAAACAATATCTATATGGAAAACCATACATGACTTCCATGTT
The DNA here is from genome assembly GCA_034769895.1 of Magicicada septendecula. NCBI lineage: Eukaryota > Metazoa > Arthropoda > Insecta > Hemiptera > Cicadidae > Magicicada > Magicicada septendecula. The sequence goes on along the minus strand of CM068373.1, from coordinate 165,034,739 downwards.
CTAAGATTTATATTTTAAATCATATTCGAAATGAAATATTTCCATAGAAACTACGTCTTTCTACTTATTGCTTCAGCATTAACCACAGTACTGTGGTCACTAACGTATACCACCTCATGTTTTCGCACTCGATTTTCCTGATGATGTCACTCGATGGCACTGCCGAAAAGTCTGGTTTTGCAGAAAACATTGGATTACGGCTAAACAGCCCGGGAAGCAATTTTAACAAAAAACTACTTCTTTGTTGCCGATAACGTATTACACATATAAAAAATTCTCCCCTCCACCTTCAACTATAATTTTTAATAACAGAAAATTACCCCTATCCCGTTCACCAAACCTCTCCTTTTATAGATATTTCATCTACCTTTCTACAGTGGATTATTATGGGGTTCATATCAGGATATTTTTATTTATAAAAACTAAGTACTTTACTCTTGTTAGATCATAAAATGTTTCAGGTAACCTACCCCTTTCTCTTAACCGATCTTCTCCAAAATCAATAGACCTTCAGTCCTCTACAATTCAAGGATGCTTGCAAAAAAATATTTGATTTCGTTTGAATGTGCGGCAGTTATCGTTCGTCTTGGAAACATTTCTCTTGTTACAACATAAAATGTTGCATGTAAACTACCCCTTTCGCATAACCGATCTTCACCAAAAGCAACAGACCTTGAGATCTCTACAACTCAGGAAAGTGTGCAAAAAATTATTTGATTCTCTTTGAATTTTCGGCAGTTACCGTTCGTAAAAAAAAAAAAATTACCCTTTTTTAAACATAAAACGTTGCTGATAAACTACCCCTTTCCCTTAACCGATCTTCAACAAAATCAACAGAGCTTGACTTCTGTATAATTCAAAAAGGTATGCAGAAGAGTAGTTGATTCTGTTTTAATGTACGGCAGTTATCGTTCGTCATACAAAAAATTACCCTTGTTAAAACATAAAATGTTGCAGGTAAACTACCCTATTCCCTTAACCGATCTTCACCAAAACCAACAGATCTTGAGAACTCTACAATTCAGGGCTGTATGCAAAACATTATTTGATTGTGTTTGAATTTGCGGCTATTATCATTTACCATAGAAAAAATTACCATTGATAAAAAACCGTTGCAGGTAAACTACCCCTTTCCCTGAACCGATCTTCACCAAAAACAATAAGTTTTGAGTACTCTACAAATCAGGGTTGTATGTAAAAAATTATTTGATACTGATTGAATTTGCGGCTGTTATCGTTTGCCATAGAAAATACCCTTGTTAAAACATAAAACGTTGCAGGTAAACTACCCCTTCCCCTTAACCGATCTGCACCAAAAACAATAGATCTTGACAGCTCTACAATTCAGGGCTGCATGCAAATAATCATTTGATTCTGTTTGAATTTGCGGCTGTTATCGTTTGCCATAGAAAAAAATCTACAGACACACAGACAGACACACACACACACACACACACACACACACACACACACACACACACACACACACACATTTCGAAAAATGACTTTTTTTCATGTTTTGAGTGTAGTACAATCAGAATCTGCAATAATCTCGAACACGATTTTTTTGCCATCACCATACTTCCATTTCTTTAAGGAACCTGGAAATAAAAATTAACCTTGATAAAAAAATGTTGCAGGTAAACTACCCCTTTCCCTTAACCGATCTTCAACAAAATCAACAGACCTTGAGTTCTGTACAATTCAAAAAGGTATGCAAAGGAGTAGTTGATTCTGTTTGAATTTACGGCAGTTATCGTTCGTCATAGAAAATATCGGTATGGAGAACTACACATGACTTCCATGTTCTAAGATTTATATTTAAAATCATATTCGAAATGAAATATTTCCATAGAAACTGCTTCTTTCTACTTATTGCTTCAGCCTTAACCACAGTACTGTGGTCACAAACGTATACCACCTCACGTTTTCGCACTCGATTTTCACTGATGATGGCAGTCGATGGCACTGCCGAAAAGTCTGGTTTTTCAGAAAACATTGGACTAAAGCTAAACATCCCGGGAAGGATTTTTAACAAAGAACAACTTCTTTGTTGACGATTACGTAGTACACATATAAAAAATTTTCCCTCCACCATCAACTATAAATTTTAATAATAGAAAATTACCCCCACCCCATTCACTTAACCTCTTCATTTATAGATATATTATCTACGTTTCTACAGTGGATTATTATGAGCTTCTTATCAGGATACTTTATTTATAAAAATTAAGTACTTTACTCTTGTTAAATCATAAAATGTTTCAGGTAAACTACCCCTTTCTCTAAACCGATCTTCTCCAAAATCAAAAGACTTTCAGTCCTCTACAATTCAGGGATTCATGCAAAAAAATATTTGATTCTGTTTGAATGTGCGGCAGTTATCGTTCTTCATAAAAAAAATGACCCTTTTTAAAACATAAAACGTTGCTGATAAACTACCCCTTTCCCTTAACCGATCTTCAACCAAATCAACAGACCTTGAGTTATCTTTAGTTCAAAAAGGTATGCAAAAACGTAGTCGATTCTGTTTTAATTTACAGCAGTTATCTTACGTCATATTAAAAATTACCCTTGTTAAAACATAAAATGTTGCAGGTAAACTACCCCTTTCCCTTAACCGATCTTCACCGACACCAATAGATCTTGAGAACTCTACAATACAGGGCTGTATGCAAAACATCATTTGATTCTTTTTGAATTTGCGGCTGTTATCGTTTACCATAGAAAAAAATTGCCCTTGATGAAAAACCGTTGCAGGTAAACTACCCCTTTCCAATAACCAATCTTGACCAAAAACGACAGGTCTTGAGTACTCTACAATTCAGTTCTGTATACAACAAATTATTTGATTCTGTTTGAATTTGGGGCTCTTATCGTTTACCATAGAAAACACTCTTGATAAACATAAAACGGTGCTGGTAAACTACCCTATTCCATTAACCGATCTTCACCAAAACCTATAGGTCTTGAGAACTCTACAATTCAGGACTGTATGCAAAACATTATTTGATTCTCTTTGAATTTACGGCAGTTATCGTTCGTCAAAAAAAAATTACCATTATTAAAACATAAAATGTTGCAGGTAAACTACCCCTGTCCCTTAACCGATCTTCAACAAAATCAACAGACCTTGAGTTCTGTACAATTCAAAAAGGCATGCAGAAGAGTAGTTGATTCTGTTTTAATGAACGGCAGTTATCGTTCGTCATAAAAAAATTACCCTTGTTAAAACATAAAATGTGGCAGGTAAACTACCCTTTCCCTTAATCGATCTTCACCAAAAACAATATGTATTTAGTACTGCACAAATCAGGACTGTATGAAAAACGTATTTGATTCTGTTTGAATTTGCGGCTCTTATCGTTTGCCATAGAAAATACCCTTTTAAAACATAAAACGTTGCAGGTAAACTACCCCTTTCCCTTAACCGACCTTCACCAATAACAACAGGCCTTGAGAACTCTACAATTCAGGGCAGTATGCAAAAAATTTATTTCATTATGTTTGAATTTGCGGCTGTTATCGTGTGCCATAAAAAATACCCTTGTTAAAACATAAAACGTTGCAGGTAAACTACCCCTTCCCATTAACCGATCTTTACCAAAATCAACAGATCTTGAGAACGCTACAATCCAGGGCAGTATGCAAAACATTTTTTGATTCTGTTTGACTTTGCGGTAGTTATCGTTTGCCAAAAAAAAAAAAAATTGACGTTGATAAAAAAAAAACGTTGCTGGTAAACTACCCCTTTCCCTCAACCGATCTTCACCATAAACAATGGTTCGTGAGTACTCTACAAATCAGGACGGTATGCAAAAAATTATTTGATTCTGTTTGAAAATGCAGCTGTTATCGTTTGCAATAAAAAAAAATCTACAGACACACAGACACAGACACACAGAAACACACACACACAGACACTTTTCAAAAAACGACTTTTTTCATGTTTTGAGTGTAGTACAATCAGAAAGTGCAATAATCTCGAACACGATTTTTTTTGCCATCACCATACTTCCATTTCCTTAAGGAACATGGAAGTAAAAAATCTACACACACACACACACACACACACACACACACACTTTTCGAAAAATGACTTTTTTCATGTTTTGAGTGTAGTACAATCAGAATCTGCAATAATCTCGAACACGATTTTTTTGCCATCGCCGTACAGTACATCCATTTCCTTAAGGAACATGGAAGTAAAAATTAACCTTGATAAAAAAACGTTGCAAGTAAACTACCCCTTTCCCTTAACCGATCTTCACCAAAAACAATAGGTCTTGAGAAATCTACAATTCAGAGCTGTATGCAAAACATTATTTGATTCTGTTTGAATTTGCGACTGTTATCGTTTGCTATAGAAAAAATTACGCGCGCGCGCGCACACACACACACACACACTTTTCGAAAAATGACTTTTTTTCATGTTTTGAGTGTAGTACAATGAGAATGTGCATCAATCTCGAACACGATTTTTTTTGCCATCACCATACTTCCATTTCCTTAAGGAACATGGAAGTAAAATATCGGTATGAAGAAGCATACATTACTTCCATGTTCTGAGATTTATATTTAAAATTATTTTCGAAATGAAATATTTCCATAGAAACTACTTCTTTCTACTTACTGCTTCAGCCTTAACCACAGTACTGTGGTCACTAACAGAGGTGACCATCCCCCACCCAAAAGGCTATGGCGCATGCCCCCCCCCCCACGAATTCAGTTTTCCCTTAAGTTTTTTCCAAATAGTCTTTTATTTATTTGCCCAATCCCTTTTATCATAAAAATGCTGAAAAACATGCCGCCCATTTTGATGGCACAACTTGCGCCATGCACCCCCCTTCTGGGCACCACTGGTCACTAACGTATACCACCTCACGTTATCGCACTCGGTTTTCACTAATCATGGAAGTCGATTGCACTTCCGAAACGTCTGGTTTTGCAGAAAACTTTGGTCTACGGCCAAATAGGACGGGAAGGAATTTTAATAAACTACTTCTTTGTTGCCGATAATGTAGGACATATATAAACAAAAAGTTGCAGGTAAACTAGCCCTTTCCCTTACCCGGTCTTCACCATAATCAACAGGCCTTGAGATCTCTACAATTCAGGAACGTATGCAAAAAAAGTAGTTGATTCTGTTTGAATTTACGGCAGTTATCCTTCGTCATATAAAAAAATACCCTTGTTAAAACATAAAATGTTGCAGGTAAACAACCCTATTCCCTGAAGCGATCTTCACCCAAACCAACAGGTTTTGAGGACTCTACAATTCAGGGATGTATGCAAAACATTATTTGATTCTGTTTGAATTTGCGGCTGTTATCGTTTGCCATAGAAAAATTACCCTTGATATCAAGCGTTGCTGGTAACCGATCTTCACCAAAAACAATAAGTCTTGAGTACACTACAATTCAGTTCTGTATACAACAAATTATTTGATTCTGTTTGAATTTGGGGCTCTTATCGTTTACCATAGAAAACACTCTTGATAAACATAAAACGGTGCTGGTAAACTACCCTATTCCATTAACCGATCTTCACCAAAACCTATAGGTCTTGAGAACTCTACAATTCAGGACTGTATGCAAAACAATATTTGATTCTCTTTGAATTTACGGCAGTTATCGTTCGTCAAAAAAAAATTACCATTATTAAAACATAAAATGTTGCAGGTAAACTACCCCTGTCCCTTAACCGATCTTCAACAAAATCAACAGACCTTGAGTTCTGTACAATTCAAAAAGGTATGCAGAAGAGTAGTTGATTCTGTTTTAATGAACGGCAGTTATCGTTCGTCATAAAAAAATTACCCTTGTTAAAACATAAAATGTGGCAGGTAAACTACCCTTTCCCTTAATCGATCTTCACCAAAAACAATATGTATTTAGTACTGCACAAATCAGGACTGTATGGAAAAACGTATTTGATTCTGTTTGAATTTGCGGCTCTTATCGTTTGCCATAGAAAATACCCTTTTAAAACATAAAACGTTGCAGGTAAACTACCCCTTTCCCTTAACCGACCTTCACCAATAACAACAGGCCTTGAGAACTCTACAATTCAGGGCAGTATGCAAAAAATTTATTTCATTATGTTTGAATTTGCGGCTGTTATCGTGTGCCATAAAAAATACCCTTGTTAAAACATAAAACGTTGCAGGTAAACTACCCCTTCCCATTAACCGATCTTTACCAAAATCAACAGATCTTGAGAACGCTACAATCCAGGGCAGTATGCAAAACATTTTTTGATTCTGTTTGACTTTGCGGTAGTTATCGTTTGCCAAAAAAAAAAAAATTGCCGTTGATAAAAAAAAAACGTTGCTGGTAAACTACCCCTTTCCCTCAACCGATCTTCACCATAAACAATGGTTCGTGAGTACTCTACAAATCAGGGCTGTATGCAAAAAATTATTTGATTCTGTTTGAAAATGCGGCTGTTATCGTTTGCAATAAAAAAAAATCTACAGACACACAGACACAGACACACAGAAACACACACACACAGACACTTTTCAAAAAACGACTTTTTTCATGTTTTGAGTGTAGTACAATCAGAAAGTGCAATAATCTCGAACACGATTTTTTTTTGCCATCACCATACTTCCATTTCCTTAAGGAACATGGAAGTAAAAAATCTACACACACACACACACACACACACTTTTCGAAAAATGACTTTTTTCATGTTTTGAGTGTAGTACAATCAGAATCTGCAATAATCTCGAACACGATTTTTTTTGCCATCGCCGTACAGTACATCCATTTCCTTAAGGAACATGGAAGTAAAAATTAACCTTGATAAAAAAACGTTGCAAGTAAACTACCCCTTTCCCTTAACCGATCTTCAACAAAATCAACAGACCTTGAGTGCTGTATAATATAAAACCGTATGCAAAAGAGTAGTTGATTCTGTTTGAATTTATGGCAGTTATCGTTCGTCATAGAAAAAAATACCCTTGTTAAAACATAAAATGTTGCAGGTAAACTACCCTATTCCCTCAAGCGATCTTCACCAAAACCAACAGGTCTTGAGAACTATAAAATTCAGGGATGTATGCAAAACATTATTTGATTCTATTTGAATTTGCGGCTGTTATCGTTTGCCATATAAAAATATCGGTATGGAGAACCATACATAACTTCCATTTTCTAAGATTTATATTTAAAATCATTTTCGAAATGAAATATTACCATAGAAACTACTTCTTTCTACTTACTGCTTCAGCCTTAACCACAGTACTGTGGTCACTAACGTAAACCACCTCACGTTATCGCACTCGATTTTCACTGATGATGGAAGTCGATGGCATTGCCGAAACGTCTGGTTTTGTAGAAAACATTGCACTACGGCCAAACATCCCGGGAAGGAATTTTAACAAAAACTACTTCTTTGTTGCCGATAACGTTGTGCACATATATATAAAAAATATGCATAAAAATAATGGCTTGTTAATGTTTGATCTCCATTAAGTAGTGCTCAAGTTTCCAAAGTTTTAATATTATGATGTCCGTAATTAAAACATCAGACCAGGTTTAGTGTGTATGAGGGTACACCGTGGTCAAAAATTTTGAACATTTCCTATTGAGCGTTGCTTAGAGTAAAGCTGCGAATCTACAGCGTACCTTTCACAGAACAAACACGCGGAAAAGAAGGAGCGCTCCGAAGTCACTCATGGACCCTCAGCATCTTGCAGAGGGTTCATTCCCTAAAGACGAAAAGTCTGTTTATGAATCGTACCTCTGTAAACACGTGCAGTTACACTGGCCATCGATCCACAGGAAACAAATCGCTATCCACGCTGGACATTTTTTCGGCTTGCACGCGTTATGTTGGTATGGGTTTCGGCACTTTCCATTTAAAAAGCGAGCAAATGTAAGAAAATAAACATGAATGAGGCCAGAAATAACGCGAATTGTGTGTGTGTGTGTTCCCTGCCTTTTTTTGCGGTAGTCATACTAATAAAATGGAAACGTAAACATTACATAACTGAGATATGCTTGACTGCCACGAACGATATTTTTTCTCTCATACATGATTTACATTAAAATGAAAAAATTATGATTTTATTGCCTGGCAACAAAATTACTTTATTTTTTACAATTACCATTGTTTGAAAAAGTTTAAATGAGTTTTCAAGTACTTTACTGTTGTTAAAACGTAAAAGATTGCAGGTAAACTACCGCTTCCCCTTAACCGAACTTCACCAAAATCAAAAGGCCTTGAGCTCTCTACAATTCAGGGTTGTATGCAAAAAATTATTTGATTATGTTTGAAATTGCGGCAGTTATCGTTCGTCATAGAAACAATTACCCTTGTTAAAAAATAAAACGTTGCTGGTAAACTACCCCTTTCTCTTAACCGATCTTCACCATAAACAATAGGTCTTGAGAACTCCATAATTCAGGGCTGAATGCAAAACATTATTTTCTTCTGTTTGATTTTGCGGCTGTTATCATTTGCCATAAAAAAATTACCCCTGATAAAAAAACGTTGCTGGTAAACTACCTTTTTCCCTCAACCGATCTTCACCAAACACAATAGGTATTGAGGACTCTACAATTCAGGGCTGTATGCAAACAATTATTTGATTCTGTTTTAATTTGCGGCTCTTATCGTTTGCCATAAAAAATACCCTTGCTAAAACATAAAATGTTGCAGGTAAACTACCGATTTCCCTTGACCGATCTTCAACAAAATCAATAAACCATGAAATCTCTACAACTCAGGAACGTATGAAAAAAAAATTTGATTCTCTTTGAATTTACGGCAGTTATCGTTCGTCATATAAAAAATTACCCTTGTTAAAACATAAATGTTGCAGGTAAACTATCCCTTTCCATTAACAGATCTTCACCAACACCATTAGGTCTTGAGAACTCTACAATACAGGGCAGTATGCTAAACATTATTTGATTCTGTTTGAATTTGAGGCTGTTATCGTTTGCCATAGAAAAAATTACCCTGGATAAAAAAACGTTGCAGGTAAACTACCCCTTTCCGTTAACCGATCTTCACCAAAAACAATAGGTCTTGAGAAATCTACAATTCAGAGCTGTATGCAAAACATTATTTGATTCTGTTTGAATTTGCGACTGTTATCGTTTGCTATAGAAAAAATTACGCGCGCGCGCGCACACACACACACACACTTTTCGAAAAATGACTTTTTTTCATGTTTTGAGTGTAGTACAATGAGAATGTGCATTAATCTCGAACACGATTTTTTTTGCCATCACCATACTTCCATTTCCTTAAGGAACATGGAAGTAAAATATCGGTATGAAGAAGCATACATTACTTCCATGTTCTGAGATTTATATTTAAAATTATTTTCGAAATGAAATATTTCCATAGAAACTACTTCTTTCTACTTACTGCTTCAGCCTTAACCACAGTACTGTGGTCACTAACAGAGGTGACCATCCCCCACCCAAAAGGCTATGGCGCATGCCCCCCCCCGAATTCAGTTTTCCCTTAAGTTTCTTCCAAATAGTCTTTTATTTATTTGCCCATCCCTTTTATCATAAAAATGCTGAAAAACATGCCGCCCATTTTGATGGCACAACTTGCGCCATGCACCCCCCTTCTGGGCACCACTGGTCACTAACGTATACCACCTCACGTTATCGCACTCGGTTTTCACTAATCATGGAAGTCGATTGCACTTCCGAAACGTCTGGTTTTGCAGAAAACTTTGGTCTACGGCCAAATAGGACGGGAAGGAATTTTAATAAACTACTTCTTTGTTGCCGATAATGTAGTACATATATAAACAAAAAGTTGCAGGTAAACTAGCCCTTTCCCTTACCCGGTCTTCACCATAATCAACAGGCCTTGAGATCTCTACAATTCAGGAACGTATGCAAAAAAAGTAGTTGATTCTGTTTGAATTTACGGCAGTTATCCTTCGTCATATAAAAAAATACCCTTGTTAAAACATAAAATGTTGCAGGTAAACAACCCTATTCCCTGAAGCGATCTTCACCCAAACCAACAGGTTTTGAGGACTCTACAATTCAGGGATGTATGCAAAACATTATTTGATTCTGTTTGAATTTGCGGCTGTTATCGTTTGCCATAGAAAAATTACCCTTGATATCAAGCGTTGCTGGTAACCGATCTTCACCAAAAACAATAAGTCTTGAGTACACTACAATTCAGTTCTGTATACAACAAATTATTTGATTCTGTTTGAATTTGGGGCTCTTATCGTTTACCATAGAAAACACCCTTGATAAACATAAAACGGTGCTGGTAAACTACCCTATTCCATTAACCGATCTTCACCAAAACCAATAGGTCTTGAGAACTCTACAATTCAGGACTGTATGCAAAACATTATTTGATTCTCTTTGAATTTACGGCAGTTATCGTTCGTCAAAAAAAATTACCATTATTAAAACATAAAATGTTGCAGGTAAACTACCCCTGTCCCTTAACCGATCTTCAACAAAATCAACAGACCTTGAGTTCTGTACAATTCAAAAAGGTATGCAGAAGAGTAGTTGATTCTGTTTTAATGAACGGCAGTTATCGTTCGTCATAAAAAAATTACCCTTGTTAAAACATAAAATGTGGCAGGTAAACTACCCTTTCCCTTAATCGATCTTCACCAAAAACAATATGTATTTAGTACTGCACAAATCAGGACTGTATGGAAAAACGTATTTGATTCTGTTTGAATTTGCGGCTCTTATCGTTTGCCATAGAAAATACCCTTTTAAAACCTAAAACGTTGCAGGTAAACTACCCCTTTCCCTTAACCGACCTTCACCAATAACAACAGGTCTTGAGAACTCTACAATTCAGGGCAGTATGCAAAAAATTTATTTCATTATGTTTGAATTTGCGGCTGTTATCGTGTGCCATAAAAAATACCCTTGTTAAAACATAAAACGTTGCAGGTAAACTACCCCTTCCCATTAACCGATCTTTACCAAAATCAACAGATCTTGAGAACGCTACAATCCAGGGCAGTATGCAAAACATTTTTTGATTCTGTTTGACTTTGCGGTAGTTATCGTTTGCCAAAAAAAAAAAAATTGCCGTTGATAAAAAAAAAACGTTGCTGGTAAACTACCCCTTTCCCTCAACCGATCTTCACCATAAACAATGGTTCGTGAGTACTCTACAAATCAGGGCTGTATGCAAAAAATTATTTGATTCTGTTTGAAAATGCGGCTGTTATCGTTTGCAATAAAAAAAAATCTACAGACACACAGACACAGACACACAGAAACACACACACACAGACACTTTTCAAAAAACGACTTTTTTCATGTTTTGAGTGTAGTACAATCAGAAAGTGCAATAATCTCGAACACGATTTTTTTTGCCATCACCATACTTCCATTTCCTTAAGGAACATGGAAGTAAAAAATCTACACACACACACACACACACACACACACACACACACACACACACACTTTTCGAAAAATGACTTTTTTCATGTTTTGAGTGTAGTACAATCAGAATCTGCAATAATCTCGAACACGATTTTTTTTGCCATCGCCGTACAGTACATCCATTTCCTTAAGGAACATGGAAGTAAAAATTAACCTTGATAAAAAAACGTTGCAAGTAAACTACCCCTTTCCCTTAACCGATCTTCAACAAAATCAACAGACCTTGAGTGCTGTATAATATAAAACCGTATGCAAAAGAGTAGTTGATTCTGTTTGAATTTATGGCAGTTATCGTTCGTCATAGAAAAAAATACCCTTGTTAAAACATAAAATGTTGCAGGTAAACTACCCTATTCCCTCAAGCGATCTTCACCAAAACCAACAGGTCTTGAGAACTATAAAAATCAGGGATGTATGCAAAACATTATTTGATTCTATTTGAATTTGCGGCTGTTATCGTTTGCCATATAAAAATATCGGTATGGAGAACTATACATAACTTCCATGTTCTAAGATTTATATTTAAAATCATTTTCGAAATGAAATATTACCATAGAAACTACTTCTTTCTACTTACTGCTTCAGCCTTAACCACAGTACTGTGGTCACTAACGTAAACCACCTCACGTTATCGCACTCGATTTTCACTGATGATGGAAGTCGATGGCATTGCCGAAACGTCTGGTTTTGTAGAAAACATTGCACTACGGCCAAACATCCCGGGAAGGAATTTTAACAAAAACTACTTCTTTGTTGCCGATAACGTTGTGCACATATATATAAAAAATATGCATAAAAATAATGGCTTGTTAATGTTTGATCTCCATTAAGTAGTGCTCAAGTTTCCAAAGTTTTAATATTATGATGTCCGTAATTAAAACATCAGACCAGGTTTAGTGTGTATGAGGGTACACCGTGGTCAAAAATTTTGAACATTTCCTATTGAGCGTTGCTTAGAGTAAAGCTGCGAATCTACAGCGTACCTTTCACAGAACAAACACGCGGAAAAGAAGGAGCGCTCCGAAGTCACTCATGGACCCTCAGCATCTTGCAGAGGGTTCATTCCCTAAAGACGAAAAGTCTGTTTATGAATCGTTCCTCTGTAAACACGTGCAGTTACACTGGCCATCGATCCACAGGAAACAAATCGCTATCCACGCTGGACATTTTTTCGGCTTGCACGCGTTATGTTGGTATGGGTTTCGGCACTTTCCATTTAAAAAGCGAGCAAATGTAAGAAAATAAACATGAATGAGGCCAGAAATAACGCGAATTGTGTGTGTGTGTGTTCCCTGCCTTTTTTTGCGGTAGTCATACTAATAAAATGGAAACGTAAACATTACATAACTGAGATATGCTTGCCTGCCACGAACGATATTTTTTCTCTCATACATGATTTACATTAAAATGAAAAAATTATGATTTTATTGCCTGGCAACAAAATTACTTTATTTTTTACAATTACCATTGTTTGAAAAAGTTTAAATGAGTTTTCAAGTACTTTACTGTTGTTAAAACGTAAAAGATTGCAGGTAAACTACCGCTTCCCCTTAACCGAACTTCACCAAAATCAAAAGGCCTTGAGCTCTCTACAATTCAGGGTTGTATGCAAAAAATTATTTGATTATGTTTGAAATTGCGGCAGTTATCGTTCGTCATAGAAACAATTACCCTTGTTAAAACATAAAACGTTGCTGGTAAACTACCCCTTTCTCTTAACCGATCTTCACCATAAACAATAGGTCTTGAGAACTCCATAATTCAGGGCTGAATGCAAAACATTATTTTCTTCTGTTTGATTTTGCGGCTGTTATCATTTGCCATAAAAAAATTACCCCTGATAAAAAAACGTTGCTGGTAAACTACCTTTTTCCCTCAACCGATCTTCACCAAACACAATAGGTATTGAGGACTCTACAATTCAGGGCTGTATGCAAACAATTATTTGATTCTTTTTTAATTTGCGGCTCTTATCGTTTGCCATAAAAAATACCCTTGTTAAAACATAAAATGTTGCAGGTAAACTACCGCTTTCCCTTGACCGATCTTCAACAAAATCAATAAACCATGAAATCTCTACAACTCAGGAACGTATGAAAAAAAAATTTGATTCTCTTTGAATTTACGGCAGTTATCGTTCGTCATATAAAAAATTACCCTTGTTAAAACATAAATGTTGCAGGTAAACTATCCCTTTCCATTAACAGATCTTCACCAACACCATTAGGTCTTGAGAACTCTACAATACAGGGCAGTATGCTAAACATTATTTGATTCTGTTTGAATTTGAGGCTGTTATCGTTTGCCATAGAAAAAATTACCCTGGATAAAAAAACGTTGCAGGTAAACTACCCCTTTCCGTTAACCGATCTTCACCAAAAACAATAGGTCTTGAGAAATCTACAATTCAGAGCTGTATGCAAAACATTATTTGATTCTGTTTGAATTTGCGACTGTTATCGTTTGCTATAGAAAAAATTACGCTCGCGCGCGCGCGCACACACACACACACACACTTTTCGAAAAATGACTTTTTTTCATGTTTTGAGTGTAGTACAATCAGAATGTGCATTAATCTCGAACACGATTTTTTTTGCCATCACCATACTTCCATTTCCTTAAGGAACATGGAAGTAAAATATCGGTATGAAGAAGCATACATTACTTCCATGTTCTGAGATTTATATTTAAAATTATTTTCGAAATGAAATATTTCCATAGAAACTACTTCTTTCTACTTACTGCTTCAGCCTTAACCACAGTACTGTGGTCACTAACAGAGGTGACCATCCCCCACCCAAAAGGCTATGGCGCATGCCCCCCCCCGAATTCAGTTTTCCCTTAAGTTTTTTCCAAATAGTCTTTTATTTATTTGTCCAATCCCTTTTATCATAAAAATGCTGAAAAACATGCCGCCCATTTTGATGGCACAACTTGCGCCATGCACCCCCCTTCTGGGCACCACTGGTCACTAACGTATACCACCTCACGTTATCGCACTCGGTTTTCACTAATCATGGAAGTCGATTGCACTTCCGAAACGTCTGGTTTTGCAGAAAACTTTGGTCTACGGCCAAATAGGACGGGAAGGAATTTTAAGAAACTACTTCTTTGTTGCCGATAATATAGTACATATATAAACAAAAAGTTGCAGGTAAACTAGCCCTTTCCCTTACCCGGTCTTCACCATAATCAACAGGCCTTGAGATCTCTACAATTCAGGAACGTATGCAAAAAAAGTAGTTGATTCTGTTTGAATTTACGGCAGTTATCCTTCGTCATATAAAAAAATACCCTTGTTAAAACATAAAATGTTGCAGGTAAACAACCCTATTCCCTGAAGCGATCTTCACCCAAACCAACAGGTTTTGAGGACTCTACAATTCAGGACTGTATGCAAAACATTATTTGATTCTCTTTGAATTTACGGCAGTTATCGTTCGTCAAAAAAAATTACCATTATTAAAACATAAAATGTTGCAGGTAAACTACCCCTGTCCCTTAACCGATCTTCAACAAAATCAACAGACCTTGAGTTCTGTACAATTCAAAAAGGTATGCAGAAGAGTAGTTGATTCTGTTTTAATGAACGGCAGTTATCGTTCGTCATAAAAAAATTACCCTTGTTAAAACATAAAATGTGGCAGGTAAACTACCCTTTCCCTTAATCGATCTTCACCAAAAACAATATGTATTTAGTACTGCACAAATCAGGACTGTATGGAAAAACGTATTTGATTCTGTTTGAATTTGCGGCTCTTATCGTTTGCCATAGAAAATACCCTTTTAAAACCTAAAACGTTGCAGGTAAACTACCCCTTTCCCTTAACCGACCTTCACCAATAACAACAGGTCTTGAGAACTCTACAATTCAGGGCAGTATGCAAAAAATTTATTTCATTATGTTTGAATTTGCGGCTGTTATCGTGTGCCATAAAAAATACCCTTGTTAAAACATAAAACGTTGCAGGTAAACTACCCCTTCCCATTAACCGATCTTTACCAAAATCAACAGATCTTGAGAACGCTACAATCCAGGGCAGTATGCAAAACATTTTTTGATTCTGTTTGACTTTGCAGTAGTTATCGTTTGCCAAAAAAAAAAAAATTGCCGTTGATAAAAAAAAAAAGTTGCTGGTAAACTACCCCTTTCCCTCAACCGATCTTCACCATAAACAATGGTTCGTGAGTACTATACAAATCAGGGCTGTATGCAAAAAATTATTTGATTCTGTTTGAAAATGCGGCTGTTATCGTTTGCAATAAAAAAAAATCTACAGACACACAGACACAGACACACAGAAACACACACACACAGACACTTTTCAAAAAACGACTTTTTTCATGTTTTGAGTGTAGTACAATCAGAAAGTGCAATAATCTCGAACACGATTTTTTTTGCCATCACCATACTTCCATTTCCTTAAGGAACATGGAAGTAAAAAATCTACACACACACACACACACACACACACACACACACACACACACTTTTCGAAAAATGACTTTTTTCATGTTTTGAGTGTAGTACAATCAGAATCTGCAATAATCTCGAACACGATTTTTTTTGCCATCGCCGTACAGTACATCCATTTCCTTAAGGAACATGGAAGTAAAAATTAACCTTGATAAAAAAACGTTGCAGGTAAACTACCCCTTTCCCTTAACCGATCTTCAACAAAATCAACAGACCTTGAGTGCTGTATAATATAAAACCGTATGCAAAAGAGTAGTTGATTCTGTTTGAATTTATGGCAGTTATCGTTCGTCATAGAAAAAAATACCCTTGTTAAAACATAAAATGTTGCAGGTAAACTACCCTATTCCCTCAAGCGATCTTCACCAAAACCAACAGGTCTTGAGAACTATAAATTTCAGGGATGTATGCAAAACATTATTTGATTCTATTTGAATTTGCGGCTGTTATCGTTTGCCATATAAAAATATCGGAATGGAGAACCATACATAACTTCTATGTTCTAAGATTTATATTTAAAATCATTTTCGAAATGAAATATTACCATAGAAACTACTTCTTTCTACTTACTGCTTCAGCCTTAACCACAGTACTGTGGTCACTAACGTAAACCACCTCACGTTATCGCACTCGATTTTCACTGATGATGGAAGTCGATGGCATTGCCGAAACGTCTGGTTTTGTAGAAAACATTGCACTACGGCCAAACATCCCGGGAAGGAATTTTAACAAAAACTACTTCTTTGTTGCCGATAACGTTGTGCACATATATATAAAAAATATGCATAAAAATAATGGCTTGTTAATGTTTGATCTCCATTAAGTAGTGCTCAAGTTTCCAAAGTTTTAATATTATGATGTCCGTAATTAAAACATCAGAGCAGGTTTAGTGTGTATGAGGGTACACCGTGGTCAAAAATTTTGAACATTTACTATTGAGCGTTGCTTAGAGTAAAGCTGCGAATCTACAGCGTACCTTTCACAGAACAAACACGCGGAAAAGAAGGAGCGCTCCGAAGTCACTCATGGACCCTCAGCATCTTGCAGAGGGTTCATTCCCTAAAGACGAAAAGTCTGTTTATGAATCGTTCCTCTGTAAACACGTGCAGTTACACTGGCCATCGATCCACAGGAAACAAATCGCTATCCACGCTGGACATTTTTTCGGCTTGCACGCGTTATGTTGGTATGGGTTTCGGCACTTTCCATTTAAAAAGCGAGCAAATGTAAGAAAATAAACATGAATGAGGCCAGAAATAACGCGAATTGTGTGTGTGTGTGTTCCCTGCCTTTTTTTGCGGTAGTCATACTAATAAAATGGAAACGTAAACATTACATAACTGAGATATGCTTGCCTGCCACGAACGATATTTTTTCTCTCATACATGATTTACATTAAAATGAAAAAATTATGATTTTATTGCCTGGCAACAAAATTACTTTATTTTTTACAATTACCATTGTTTGAAAAAGTTTAAATGAGTTTTCAAGTACTTTACTGTTGTTAAAACGTAAAAGATTGCAGGTAAACTACCGCTTCCCCTTAACCGAACTTCACCAAAATCAAAAGGCCTTGAGCTCTCTACAATTCAGGGTTGTATGCAAAAAATTATTTGATTATGTTTGAAATTGCGGCAGTTATCGTTCGTCATAGAAACAATTACCCTTGTTAAAACATAAAACGTTGCTGGTAAACTACCCCTTTCTCTTAACCGATCTTCACCATAAACAATAGGTCTTGAGAACTCCATAATTCAGGGCTGAATGCAAAACATTATTTTCTTCTGTTTGATTTTGCGGCTGTTATCATTTGCCATAAAAAAATTACCCCTGATAAAAAAACGTTGCTGGTAAACTACCTTTTTCCCTCAACCGATCTTCACCAAACACAATAGGTATTGAGGACTCTACAATTCAGGGCTGTATGCAAACAATTATTTGATTCTTTTTTAATTTGCGGCTCTTATCGTTTGCCATAAAAAATACCCTTGTTAAAACATAAAATGTTGCAGGTAAACTACCGCTTTCCCTTGACCGATCTTCAACAAAATCAATAAACCATGAAATCTCTACAACTCAGGAACGTATGAAAAAAAAATTTGATTCTCTTTGAATTTACGGCAGTTATCGTTCGTCATATAAAAAATTACCCTTGTTAAAACATAAATGTTGCAGGTAAACTATCCCTTTCCATTAACAGATCTTCACCAACACCATTAGGTCTTGAGAACTCTACAATACAGGGCAGTATGCTAAACATTATTTGATTCTGTTTGAATTTGAGGCTGTTATCGTTTGCCATAGAAAAAATTACCCTGGATAAAAAAACGTTGCAGGTAAACTACCCCTTTCCGTTAACCGATCTTCACCAAAAACAATAGGTCTTGAGAAATCTACAATTCAGAGCTGTATGCAAAACATTATTTGATTCTGTTTGAATTTGCGACTGTTATCGTTTGCTATAGAAAAAATTACGCTCGCGCGCGCGCGCGCACACACACACACACTTTTCGAAAAATGACTTTTTTTCATGTTTTGAGTGTAGTACAATCAGAATGTGCATTAATCTCGAACACGATTTTTTTTGCCATCACCATACTTCCATTTCCTTAAGGAACATGGAAGTAAAATATCGGTATGAAGAAGCATACATTACTTCCATGTTCTGAGATTTATATTTAAAATTATTTTCGAAATGAAATATTTCCATAGAAACTACTTCTTTCTACTTACTGCTTCAGCCTTAACCACAGTACTGTGGTCACTAACAGAGGTGACCATCCCCCACCCAAAAGGCTATGGCGCATGCCCCCCCCCCGAATTCAGTTTTCCCTTAAGTTTTTTCCAAATAGTCTTTTATTTATTTGTCCAATCCCTTTTATCATAAAAATGCTGAAAAACATGCCGCCCATTTTGATGGCACAACTTGCGCCATGCACCCCCCTTCTGGGCACCACTGGTCACTAACGTATACCACCTCACGTTATCGCACTCGGTTTTCACTAATCATGGAAGTCGATTGCACTTCCGAAACGTCTGGTTTTGCAGAAAACTTTGGTCTACGGCCAAATAGGACGGGAAGGAATTTTAAGAAACTACTTCTTTGTTGCCGATAATATAGTACATATATAAACAAAAAGTTGCAGGTAAACTAGCCCTTTCCCTTACCCGGTCTTCACCATAATCAACAGGCCTTGAGATCTCTACAATTCAGGAACGTATGCAAAAAAAGTAGTTGATTCTGTTTGAATTTACGGCAGTTATCCTTCGTCATATAAAAAAATACCCTTGTTAAAACATAAAATGTTGCAGGTAAACAACCCTATTCCCTGAAGCGATCTTCACCCAAACCAACAGGTTTTGAGGACTCTACAATTCAGGACTGTATGCAAAACATTATTTGATTCTCTTTGAATTTACGGCAGTTATCGTTCGTCAAAAAAAATTACCATTATTAAAACATAAAATGTTGCAGGTAAACTACCCCTGTCCCTTAACCGATCTTCAACAAAATCAACAGACCTTGAGTTCTGTACAATTCAAAAAGGTATGCAGAAGAGTAGTTGATTCTGTTTTAATGAACGGCAGTTATCGTTCGTCATAAAAAAATTACCCTTGTTAAAACATAAAATGTGGCAGGTAAACTACCCTTTCCCTTAATCGATCTTCACCAAAAACAATATGTATTTAGTACTGCACAAATCAGGACTGTATGGAAAAACGTATTTGATTCTGTTTGAATTTGCGGCTCTTATCGTTTGCCATAGAAAATACCCTTTTAAAACCTAAAACGTTGCAGGTAAACTACCCCTTTCCCTTAACCGACCTTCACCAATAACAACAGGTCTTGAGAACTCTACAATTCAGGGCAGTATGCAAAAAATTTATTTCATTATGTTTGAATTTGCGGCTGTTATCGTGTGCCATAAAAAATACCCTTGTTAAAACATAAAACGTTGCAGGTAAACTACCCCTTCCCATTAACCGATCTTTACCAAAATCAACAGATCTTGAGAACGCTACAATCCAGGGCAGTATGCAAAACATTTTTTGATTCTGTTTGACTTTGCAGTAGTTATCGTTTGCCAAAAAAAAAAAAATTGCCGTTGATAAAAAAAAAAAGTTGCTGGTAAACTACCCCTTTCCCTCAACCGATCTTCACCATAAACAATGGTTCGTGAGTACTATACAAATCAGGGCTGTATGCAAAAAATTATTTGATTCTGTTTGAAAATGCGGCTGTTATCGTTTGCAATAAAAAAAAATCTACAGACACACAGACACAGACACACAGAAACACACACACACTTTTCGAAAAATGACTTTTTTCATGTTTTGAGTGTAGTACAATCAGAATCTGCAATAATCTCGAACACGATTTTTTTTGCCATCGCCGTACAGTACATCCATTTCCTTAAGGAACATGGAAGTAAAAATTAACCTTGATAAAAAAACGTTGCAGGTAAACTACCCCTTTCCCTTAACCGATCTTCAACAAAATCAACAGACCTTGAGTGCTGTATAATATAAAACCGTATGCAAAAGAGTAGTTGATTCTGTTTGAATTTATGGCAGTTATCGTTCGTCATAGAAAAAAATACCCTTGTTAAAACATAAAATGTTGCTGGTAAACTACCCTATTCCCTCAAGCGATCTTCACCAAAACCAACAGGTCTTGAGAACTATAAATTTCAGGGATGTATGCAAAACATTATTTGATTCTATTTGAATTTGCGGCTGTTATCGTTTGCCATATAAAAATATCGGAATGGAGAACCATACATAACTTCTATGTTCTAAGATTTATATTTAAAATCATTTTCGAAATGAAATATTACCATAGAAACTACTTCTTTCTACTTACTGCTTCAGCCTTAACCACAGTACTGTGGTCACTAACGTAAACCACCTCACGTTATCGCACTCGATTTTCACTGATGATGGAAGTCGATGGCATTGCCGAAACGTCTGGTTTTGTAGAAAACATTGCACTACGGCCAAACATCCCGGGAAGGAATTTTAACAAAAACTACTTCTTTGTTGCCGATAACGTTGTGCACATATATATAAAAAATATGCATAAAAATAATGGCTTGTTAATGTTTGATCTCCATTAAGTAGTGCTCAAGTTTCCAAAGTTTTAATATTATGATGTCCGTAATTAAAACATCAGAGCAGGTTTAGTGTGTATGAGGGTACACCGTGGTCAAAAATTTTGAACATTTACTATTGAGCGTTGCTTAGAGTAAAGCTGCGAATCTACAGCGTACCTTTCACAGAACAAACACGCGGAAAAGAAGGAGCGCTCCGAAGTCACTCATGGACCCTCAGCATCTTGCAGAGGGTTCATTCCCTAAAGACGAAAAGTCTGTTTATGAATCGTTCCTCTGTAAACACGTGCAGTTACACTGGCCATCGATCCACAGGAAACAAATCGCTATCCACGCTGGACATTTTTTCGGCTTGCACGCGTTATGTTGGTATGGGTTTCGGCACTTTCCATTTAAAAAGCGAGCAAATGTAAGAAAATAAACATGAATGAGGCCAGAAATAACGCGAATTGTGTGTGTGTGTGTTCCCTGCCTTTTTTTGCGGTAGTCATACTAATAAAATGGAAACGTAAACATTACATAACTGAGATATGCTTGCCTGCCACGAACGATATTTTTTCTCTCATACATGATTTACATTAAAATGAAAAAATTATTATTTTATTGCCTGGCAACAAAATTACTTTATTTTTTACAATTACCATTGTTTGAAAAAGTTTAAATGAGTTTTCAAGTACTTTACTGTTGTTAAAACGTAAAAGATTGCAGGTAAACTACCGCTTCCCCTTAACCGAACTTCACCAAAATCAAAAGGCCTTGAGCTCTCTACAATTCAGGGTTGTATGCAAAAAATTATTTGATTATGTTTGAAATTGCGGCAGTTATCGTTCGTCATAGAAACAATTACCCTTGTTAAAACATAAAACGTTGCTGGTAAACTACCCCTTTCTCTTAACCGATCTTCACCATAAACAATAGGTCTTGAGAACTCCATAATTCAGGGCTGAATGCAAAACATTATTTTCTTCTGTTTGATTTTGCGGCTGTTATCATTTGCCATAAAAAAATTACCCCTGATAAAAAAACGTTGCTGGTAAATTACCTTTTTCCCTCAACCGATCTTCACCAAACACAATAGGTATTGAGGACTCTACAATTCAGGGCTGTATGCAAACAATTA
This sequence comes from Magicicada septendecula, assembly GCA_034769895.1. Taxonomy (NCBI): domain Eukaryota; kingdom Metazoa; phylum Arthropoda; class Insecta; order Hemiptera; family Cicadidae; genus Magicicada; species Magicicada septendecula. The sequence goes on along the minus strand of CM068373.1, from coordinate 165,012,611 downwards.
TTTGATTCTGTTTTAATTTGCGGCTCTTATCGTTTGCCATAAAAAATACCCTTGTTAAAACATAAAATGTTGCAGGTAAACTACCGATTTCCCTTGACCGATCTTCAACAAAATCAATAAACCATGAAATCTCTACAACTCAGGAACGTATGAAAAAAAAATTTGATTCTCTTTGAATTTACGGCAGTTATCGTTCGTCATATAAAAAATTACCCTTGTTAAAACATAAATGTTGCAGGTAAACTATCCCTTTCCATTAACAGATCTTCACCAACACCATTAGGTCTTGAGAACTCTACAATACAGGGCAGTATGCTAAACATTATTTGATTCTGTTTGAATTTGAGGCTGTTATCGTTTGCCATTGAAAAAATTACCCTGGATAAAAAAACGTTGCAGGTAAACTACCCCTTTCCGTTAACCGATCTTCACCAAAAACAATAGGTCTTGAGAAATCTACAATTTAGAGCTGTATGCAAAACATTATTTGATTCTGTTTGAATTTGCGACTGTTATCGTTTGCTATAGAAAAAATTACGCGCGCGCGCGCACACACACACACTTTTCGAAAAATGACTTTTTTTCATGTTTTGAGTGTAGTACAATCAGAATGTGCATTAATCTCGAACACGATTTTTTTTGCCATCACCATACTTCCATTTCCTTAAGGAACATGGAAGTAAAATATCGGTATGAAGAAGCATACATTACTTCCATGTTCTGAGATTTATATTTAAAATTATTTTCGAAATGAAATATTTCCATAGAAACTACTTCTTTCCACTTACTGCTTCAGCCTTAACCACAGTACTGTGGTCACTAACAGAGGTGACCATCCCCCACCCAAAAGGCTATGGCGCATGCCCCCCCCCGAATTCAGTTTTCCCTTAAGTTTTTTCCAAATAGTCTTTTATTTATTTGTCCAATCCCTTTTATCATAAAAATGCTGAAAAACATGCCGCCCATTTTGATGGCACAACTTGCGCCATGCACCCCCCTTCTGGGCACCACTGGTCACTAACGTATACCACCTCACGTTATCGCACTCGGTTTTCACTAATCATGGAAGTCGATTGCACTTCCGAAACGTCTGGTTTTGCAGAAAACTTTGGTCTACGGCCAAATAGGACGGGAAGGAATTTTAAGAAACTACTTCTTTGTTGCCGATAATATAGTACATATATAAACAAAAAGTTGCAGGTAAACTAGCCCTTTCCCTTACCCGGTCTTCACCATAATCAACAGGCCTTGAGATCTCTACAATTCAGGAACGTATGCAAAAAAAGTAGTTGATTCTGTTTGAATTTACGGCAGTTATCCTTCGTCATATAAAAAAATACCCTTGTTAAAACATAAAATGTTGCAGGTAAACAACCCTATTCCCTGAAGCGATCTTCACCCAAACAAACAGGTTTTGAGGACTCTACAATTCAGGGATGTATGCAAAACATTATTTGATTCTGTTTGAATTTGCGGCTGTTATCGTTTGCCATAGAAAAATTACCCTTGATATCAAGCGTTGCTGGTAACCAATCTTCACCAAAAACAATAAGTCTTGAGTACACTACAATTCAGTTCTGTATACAACAAATTATTTGATTCTGTTTGAATTTGGGGCTCTTATCGTTTATCATAGAAAACACCCTTGATAAACATAAAACGGTGCTGGTAAACTACCCTATTCCATTAACCGATCTTCACCAAAACCAATAGTTCTTGAGAACTCTACAATTCAGGACTGTATGCAAAACATTATTTGATTCTCTTTGAATTTACGGCAGTTATCGTTCGTCAAAAAAAAATTACCATTATTAAAACATAAAATGTTGCAGGTAAACTACCCCTGTCCCTTAACCGATCTTCAACAAAATCAACAGACCTTGAGTTCTGTACAATTCAAAAAGGTATGCAGAAGAGTAGTTGATTCTGTTTTAATGAACGGCAGTTATCGTTCGTCATAAAAAAATTACCCTTGTTAAAACATAAAATGTGGCAGGTAAACTACCCTTTCCCTTAATCGATCTTCACCAAAAACAATATGTATTTAGTACTGCACAAATCAGGACTGTATGGAAAAACGTATTTGATTCTGTTTGAATTTGCGGCTCTTATCGTTTGCCATAGAAAATACCCTTTTAAAACATAAAACGTTGCAGGTAAACTACCCCTTTCCCTTAACCGACCTTCACCAATAACAACAGGTCTTGAGAACTCTACAATTCAGGGCAGTATGCAAAAAATTTATTTCATTATGTTTGAATTTGCGGCTGTTATCGTGTGCCATAAAAAATACCCTTGTTAAAACATAAAACGTTGCAGGTAAACTACCCCTTCCCATTAACCGATCTTTACCAAAATCAACAGATCTTGAGAACGCTACAATCCAGGGCAGTATGCAAAACATTTTTTGATTCTGTTTGACTTTGCGGTAGTTATCGTTTGCCAAAAAAAAAAATTGCCGTTGATAAAAAAAAAAGTTGCTGGTAAACTACACCTTTCCCTCAACCGATCTTCACCATAAACAATGGTTCGTGAGTACTCTACAAATCAGGGCTGTATGCAAAAAAATATTTGATTCTGTTTGAAAATGCGGCTGTTATCGTTTGCAATAAAAAAAATCTACAGACACACAGACACAGACACACAGAAACACACACACACAGACACTTTTCAAAAAACGACTTTTTTCATGTTTTGAGTGTAGTACAATCAGAAAGTGCAATAATCTCGAACACGATTTTTTTTGCCATCACCATACTTCCATTTCCTTAAGGAACATGGAAGTAAAAAATCTACACACACACACACACACACACACACACACTTTTCGAAAAATGACTTTTTTCATGTTTTGAGTGTAGTACAATCAGAATCTGCAATAATCTCGAACACGATTTTTTTTGCCATCGCCGTACAGTACATCCATTTCCTTAAGGAACATGGAAGTAAAAATTAACCTTGATAAAAAAACGTTGCAGGTAAACTACCCCTTTCCCTTAACCGATCTTCAACAAAATCAACAGACCTTGAGTGCTGTATAATATAAAACCGTATGCAAAAGAGTAGTTGATTCTGTTTGAATTTATGGCAGTTATCGTTCGTCATAGAAAAAAATACCCTTGTTAAAACATAAAATGTTGCAGGTAAACTACCCTATTCCCTCAAGCGATCTTCACCAAAACCAACAGGTCTTGAGAACTATAAATTTCAGGGATGTATGCAAAACATTATTTGATTCTATTTGAATTTGCGGCTGTTATCGTTTGCCATATAAAAATATCGGAATGGAGAACCATACATAACTTCTATGTTCTAAGATTTATATTTAAAATCATTTTCGAAATGAAATATTACCATAGAAACTACTTCTTTCTACTTACTGCTTCAGCCTTAACCACAGTACTGTGGTCACTAACGTAAACCACCTCACGTTATCGCACTCGATTTTCACTGATGATGGAAGTCGATGGCATTGCCGAAACGTCTGGTTTTGTAGAAAACATTGCACTACGGCCAAACATCCCGGGAAGGAATTTTAACAAAAACTACTTCTTTGTTGCCGATAACGTTGTGCACATATATATAAAAAATATGCATAAAAATAATGGCTTGTTAATGTTTGATCTCCATTAAGTAGTGCTCAAGTTTCCAAAGTTTTAATATTATGATGTCCGTAATTAAAACATCAGAGCAGGTTTAGTGTGTATGAGGGTACACCGTGGTCAAAAATTTTGAACATTTACTATTGAGCGTTGCTTAGAGTAAAGCTGCGAATCTACAGCGTACCTTTCACAGAACAAACACGCGGAAAAGAAGGAGCGCTCCGAAGTCACTCATGGACCCTCAGCATCTTGCAGAGGGTTCATTCCCTAAAGACGAAAAGTCTGTTTATGAATCGTTCCTCTGTAAACACGTGCAGTTACACTGGCCATCGATCCACAGGAAACAAATCGCTATCCACGCTGGACATTTTTTCGGCTTGCACGCGTTATGTTGGTATGGGTTTCGGCACTTTCCATTTAAAAAGCGAGCAAATGTAAGAAAATAAACATGAATGAGGCCAGAAATAACGCGAATTGTGTGTGTGTGTGTTCCCTGCCTTTTTTTGCGGTAGTCATACTAATAAAATGGAAACGTAAACATTACATAACTGAGATATGCTTGCCTGCCACGAACGATATTTTTTCTCTCATACATGATTTACATTAAAATGAAAAAATTATTATTTTATTGCCTGGCAACAAAATTACTTTATTTTTTACAATTACCATTGTTTGAAAAAGTTTAAATGAGTTTTCAAGTACTTTACTGTTGTTAAAACGTAAAAGATTGCAGGTAAACTACCGCTTCCCCTTAACCGAACTTCACCAAAATCAAAAGGCCTTGAGCTCTCTACAATTCAGGGTTGTATGCAAAAAATTATTTGATTATGTTTGAAATTGCGGCAGTTATCGTTCGTCATAGAAACAATTACCCTTGTTAAAACATAAAACGTTGCTGGTAAACTACCCCTTTCTCTTAACCGATCTTCACCATAAACAATAGGTCTTGAGAACTCCATAATTCAGGGCTGAATGCAAAACATTATTTTCTTCTGTTTGATTTTGCGGCTGTTATCATTTGCCATAAAAAAATTACCCCTGATAAAAAAACGTTGCTGGTAAATTACCTTTTTCCCTCAACCGATCTTCACCAAACACAATAGGTATTGAGGACTCTACAATTCAGGGCTGTATGCAAACAATTATTTGATTCTGTTTTAATTTGCGGCTCTTATCGTTTGCCATAAAAAATACCCTTGTTAAAACATAAAATGTTGCAGGTAAACTACCGATTTCCCTTGACCGATCTTCAACAAAATCAATAAACCATGAAATCTCTACAACTCAGGAACGTATGAAAAAAAAATTTGATTCTCTTTGAATTTACGGCAGTTATCGTTCGTCATATAAAAAATTACCCTTGTTAAAACATAAATGTTGCAGGTAAACTATCCCTTTCCATTAACAGATCTTCACCAACACCATTAGGTCTTGAGAACTCTACAATACAGGGCAGTATGCTAAACATTATTTGATTCTGTTTGAATTTGAGGCTGTTATCGTTTGCCATTGAAAAAATTACCCTGGATAAAAAAACGTTGCAGGTAAACTACCCCTTTCCGTTAACCGATCTTCACCAAAAACAATAGGTCTTGAGAAATCTACAATTTAGAGCTGTATGCAAAACATTATTTGATTCTGTTTGAATTTGCGACTGTTATCGTTTGCTATAGAAAAAATTACGCGCGCGCGCGCACACACACACACTTTTCGAAAAATGACTTTTTTTCATGTTTTGAGTGTAGTACAATCAGAATGTGCATTAATCTCGAACACGATTTTTTTTGCCATCACCATACTTCCATTTCCTTAAGGAACATGGAAGTAAAATATCGGTATGAAGAAGCATACATTACTTCCATGTTCTGAGATTTATATTTAAAATTATTTTCGAAATGAAATATTTCCATAGAAACTACTTCTTTCCACTTACTGCTTCAGCCTTAACCACAGTACTGTGGTCACTAACAGAGGTGACCATCCCCCACCCAAAAGGCTATGGCGCATGCCCCCCCCCGAATTCAGTTTTCCCTTAAGTTTTTTCCAAATAGTCTTTTATTTATTTGTCCAATCCCTTTTATCATAAAAATGCTGAAAAACATGCCGCCCATTTTGATGGCACAACTTGCGCCATGCACCCCCCTTCTGGGCACCACTGGTCACTAACGTATACCACCTCACGTTATCGCACTCGGTTTTCACTAATCATGGAAGTCGATTGCACTTCCGAAACGTCTGGTTTTGCAGAAAACTTTGGTCTACGGCCAAATAGGACGGGAAGGAATTTTAAGAAACTACTTCTTTGTTGCCGATAATATAGTACATATATAAACAAAAAGTTGCAGGTAAACTAGCCCTTTCCCTTACCCGGTCTTCACCATAATCAACAGGCCTTGAGATCTCTACAATTCAGGAACGTATGCAAAAAAAGTAGTTGATTCTGTTTGAATTTACGGCAGTTATCCTTCGTCATATAAAAAAATACCCTTGTTAAAACATAAAATGTTGCAGGTAAACAACCCTATTCCCTGAAGCGATCTTCACCCAAACAAACAGGTTTTGAGGACTCTACAATTCAGGGATGTATGCAAAACATTATTTGATTCTGTTTGAATTTGCGGCTGTTATCGTTTGCCATAGAAAAATTACCCTTGATATCAAGCGTTGCTGGTAACCAATCTTCACCAAAAACAATAAGTCTTGAGTACACTACAATTCAGTTCTGTATACAACAAATTATTTGATTCTGTTTGAATTTGGGGCTCTTATCGTTTATCATAGAAAACACCCTTGATAAACATAAAACGGTGCTGGTAAACTACCCTATTCCATTAACCGATCTTCACCAAAACCAATAGTTCTTGAGAACTCTACAATTCAGGACTGTATGCAAAACATTATTTGATTCTCTTTGAATTTACGGCAGTTATCGTTCGTCAAAAAAAAATTACCATTATTAAAACATAAAATGTTGCAGGTAAACTACCCCTGTCCCTTAACCGATCTTCAACAAAATCAACAGACCTTGAGTTCTGTACAATTCAAAAAGGTATGCAGAAGAGTAGTTGATTCTGTTTTAATGAACGGCAGTTATCGTTCGTCATAAAAAAATTACCCTTGTTAAAACATAAAATGTGGCAGGTAAACTACCCTTTCCCTTAATCGATCTTCACCAAAAACAATATGTATTTAGTACTGCACAAATCAGGACTGTATGGAAAAACGTATTTGATTCTGTTTGAATTTGCGGCTCTTATCGTTTGCCATAGAAAATACCCTTTTAAAACATAAAACGTTGCAGGTAAACTACCCCTTTCCCTTAACCGACCTTCACCAATAACAACAGGTCTTGAGAACTCTACAATTCAGGGCAGTATGCAAAAAATTTATTTCATTATGTTTGAATTTGCGGCTGTTATCGTGTGCCATAAAAAATACCCTTGTTAAAACATAAAACGTTGCAGGTAAACTACCCCTTCCCATTAACCGATCTTTACCAAAATCAACAGATCTTGAGAACGCTACAATCCAGGGCAGTATGCAAAACATTTTTTGATTCTGTTTGACTTTGCGGTAGTTATCGTTTGCCAAAAAAAAAAATTGCCGTTGATAAAAAAAAAAGTTGCTGGTAAACTACACCTTTCCCTCAACCGATCTTCACCATAAACAATGGTTCGTGAGTACTCTACAAATCAGGGCTGTATGCAAAAAAATATTTGATTCTGTTTGAAAATGCGGCTGTTATCGTTTGCAATAAAAAAAATCTACAGACACACAGACACAGACACACAGAAACACACACACACAGACACTTTTCAAAAAACGACTTTTTTCATGTTTTGAGTGTAGTACAATCAGAAAGTGCAATAATCTCGAACACGATTTTTTTTGCCATCACCATACTTCCATTTCCTTAAGGAACATGGAAGTAAAAAATCTACACACACACACACACACACACACACACACTTTTCGAAAAATGACTTTTTTCATGTTTTGAGTGTAGTACAATCAGAATCTGCAATAATCTCGAACACGATTTTTTTTGCCATCGCCGTACAGTACATCCATTTCCTTAAGGAACATGGAAGTAAAAATTAACCTTGATAAAAAAACGTTGCAGGTAAACTACCCCTTTCCCTTAACCGATCTTCAACAAAATCAACAGACCTTGAGTGCTGTATAATATAAAACCGTATGCAAAAGAGTAGTTGATTCTGTTTGAATTTATGGCAGTTATCGTTCGTCATAGAAAAAAATACCCTTGTTAAAACATAAAATGTTGCAGGTAAACTACCCTATTCCCTCAAGCGATCTTCACCAAAACCAACAGGTCTTGAGAACTATAAATTTCAGGGATGTATGCAAAACATTATTTGATTCTATTTGAATTTGCGGCTGTTATCGTTTGCCATATAAAAATATCGGAATGGAGAACCATACATAACTTCTATGTTCTAAGATTTATATTTAAAATCATTTTCGAAATGAAATATTACCATAGAAACTACTTCTTTCTACTTACTGCTTCAGCCTTAACCACAGTACTGTGGTCACTAACGTAAACCACCTCACGTTATCGCACTCGATTTTCACTGATGATGGAAGTCGATGGCATTGCCGAAACGTCTGGTTTTGTAGAAAACATTGCACTACGGCCAAACATCCCGGGAAGGAATTTTAACAAAAACTACTTCTTTGTTGCCGATAACGTTGTGCACATATATATAAAAAATATGCATAAAAATAATGGCTTGTTAATGTTTGATCTCCATTAAGTAGTGCTCAAGTTTCCAAAGTTTTAATATTATGATGTCCGTAATTAAAACATCAGAGCAGGTTTAGTGTGTATGAGGGTACACCGTGGTCAAAAATTTTGAACATTTACTATTGAGCGTTGCTTAGAGTAAAGCTGCGAATCTACAGCGTACCTTTCACAGAACAAACACGCGGAAAAGAAGGAGCGCTCCGAAGTCACTCATGGACCCTCAGCATCTTGCAGAGGGTTCATTCCCTAAAGACGAAAAGTCTGTTTATGAATCGTTCCTCTGTAAACACGTGCAGTTACACTGGCCATCGATCCACAGGAAACAAATCGCTATCCACGCTGGACATTTTTTCGGCTTGCACGCGTTATGTTGGTATGGGTTTCGGCACTTTCCATTTAAAAAGCGAGCAAATGTAAGAAAATAAACATGAATGAGGCCAGAAATAACGCGAATTGTGTGTGTGTGTGTTCCCTGCCTTTTTTTGCGGTAGTCATACTAATAAAATGGAAACGTAAACATTACATAACTGAGATATGCTTGCCTGCCACGAACGATATTTTTTCTCTCATACATGATTTACATTAAAATGAAAAAATTATTATTTTATTGCCTGGCAACAAAATTACTTTATTTTTTACAATTACCATTGTTTGAAAAAGTTTAAATGAGTTTTCAAGTACTTTACTGTTGTTAAAACGTAAAAGATTGCAGGTAAACTACCGCTTCCCCTTAACCGAACTTCACCAAAATCAAAAGGCCTTGAGCTCTCTACAATTCAGGGTTGTATGCAAAAAATTATTTGATTATGTTTGAAATTGCGGCAGTTATCGTTCGTCATAGAAACAATTACCCTTGTTAAAACATAAAACGTTGCTGGTAAACTACCCCTTTCTCTTAACCGATCTTCACCATAAACAATAGGTCTTGAGAACTCCATAATTCAGGGCTGAATGCAAAACATTATTTTCTTCTGTTTGATTTTGCGGCTGTTATCATTTGCCATAAAAAAATTACCCCTGATAAAAAAACGTTGCTGGTAAATTACCTTTTTCCCTCAACCGATCTTCACCAAACACAATAGGTATTGAGGACTCTACAATTCAGGGCTGTATGCAAACAATTATTTGATTCTGTTTTAATTTGCGGCTCTTATCGTTTGCCATAAAAAATACCCTTGTTAAAACATAAAATGTTGCAGGTAAACTACCGATTTCCCTTGACCGATCTTCAACAAAATCAATAAACCATGAAATCTCTACAACTCAGGAACGTATGAAAAAAAAATTTGATTCTCTTTGAATTTACGGCAGTTATCGTTCGTCATATAAAAAATTACCCTTGTTAAAACATAAATGTTGCAGGTAAACTATCCCTTTCCATTAACAGATCTTCACCAACACCATTAGGTCTTGAGAACTCTACAATACAGGGCAGTATGCTAAACATTATTTGATTCTGTTTGAATTTGAGGCTGTTATCGTTTGCCATTGAAAAAATTACCCTGGATAAAAAAACGTTGCAGGTAAACTACCCCTTTCCGTTAACCGATCTTCACCAAAAACAATAGGTCTTGAGAAATCTACAATTTAGAGCTGTATGCAAAACATTATTTGATTCTGTTTGAATTTGCGACTGTTATCGTTTGCTATAGAAAAAATTACGCGCGCGCGCGCACACACACACACTTTTCGAAAAATGACTTTTTTTCATGTTTTGAGTGTAGTACAATCAGAATGTGCATTAATCTCGAACACGATTTTTTTTGCCATCACCATACTTCCATTTCCTTAAGGAACATGGAAGTAAAATATCGGTATGAAGAAGCATACATTACTTCCATGTTCTGAGATTTATATTTAAAATTATTTTCGAAATGAAATATTTCCATAGAAACTACTTCTTTCCACTTACTGCTTCAGCCTTAACCACAGTACTGTGGTCACTAACAGAGGTGACCATCCCCCACCCAAAAGGCTATGGCGCATGCCCCCCCCCGAATTCAGTTTTCCCTTAAGTTTTTTCCAAATAGTCTTTTATTTATTTGTCCAATCCCTTTTATCATAAAAATGCTGAAAAACATGCCGCCCATTTTGATGGCACAACTTGCGCCATGCACCCCCCTTCTGGGCACCACTGGTCACTAACGTATACCACCTCACGTTATCGCACTCGGTTTTCACTAATCATGGAAGTCGATTGCACTTCCGAAACGTCTGGTTTTGCAGAAAACTTTGGTCTACGGCCAAATAGGACGGGAAGGAATTTTAAGAAACTACTTCTTTGTTGCCGATAATATAGTACATATATAAACAAAAAGTTGCAGGTAAACTAGCCCTTTCCCTTACCCGGTCTTCACCATAATCAACAGGCCTTGAGATCTCTACAATTCAGGAACGTATGCAAAAAAAGTAGTTGATTCTGTTTGAATTTACGGCAGTTATCCTTCGTCATATAAAAAAATACCCTTGTTAAAACATAAAATGTTGCAGGTAAACAACCCTATTCCCTGAAGCGATCTTCACCCAAACAAACAGGTTTTGAGGACTCTACAATTCAGGGATGTATGCAAAACATTATTTGATTCTGTTTGAATTTGCGGCTGTTATCGTTTGCCATAGAAAAATTACCCTTGATATCAAGCGTTGCTGGTAACCAATCTTCACCAAAAACAATAAGTCTTGAGTACACTACAATTCAGTTCTGTATACAACAAATTATTTGATTCTGTTTGAATTTGGGGCTCTTATCGTTTATCATAGAAAACACCCTTGATAAACATAAAACGGTGCTGGTAAACTACCCTATTCCATTAACCGATCTTCACCAAAACCAATAGTTCTTGAGAACTCTACAATTCAGGACTGTATGCAAAACATTATTTGATTCTCTTTGAATTTACGGCAGTTATCGTTCGTCAAAAAAAAATTACCATTATTAAAACATAAAATGTTGCAGGTAAACTACCCCTGTCCCTTAACCGATCTTCAACAAAATCAACAGACCTTGAGTTCTGTACAATTCAAAAAGGTATGCAGAAGAGTAGTTGATTCTGTTTTAATGAACGGCAGTTATCGTTCGTCATAAAAAAATTACCCTTGTTAAAACATAAAATGTGGCAGGTAAACTACCCTTTCCCTTAATCTATCTTCACCAAAAACAATATGTATTTAGTACTGCACAAATCAGGACTGTATGGAAAAACGTATTTGATTCTGTTTGAATTTGCGGCTCTTATCGTTTACCATAGAAAATACCCTTTTAAAACATAAAACGTTGCAGGTAAACTACCCCTTTCCCTTAACCGACCTTCACCAATAACAACAGGTCTTGAGAACTCTACAATTCAGGGCAGTATGCAAAAAATTTATTTCATTATGTTTGAATTTGCGGCTGTTATCGTGTGCCATAAAAAATACCCTTGTTAAAACATAAAACGTTGCAGGTAAACTACCCCTTCCCATTAACCGATCTTTACCAAAATCAACAGATCTTGAGAACGCTACAATCCAGGGCAGTATGCAAAACATTTTTTGATTCTGTTTGACTTTGCGGTAGTTATCGTTTGCCAAAAAAAAAAATTGCCGTTGATAAAAAAAAAAGTTGCTGGTAAACTACACCTTTCCCTCAACCGATCTTCACCATAAACAATGGTTCGTGAGTACTCTACAAATCAGGGCTGTATGCAAAAAAATATTTGATTCTGTTTGAAAATGCGGCTGTTATCGTTTGCAATAAAAAAAATCTACAGACACACAGACACAGACACACAGAAACACACACACACAGACACTTTTCAAAAAACGACTTTTTTCATGTTTTGAGTGTAGTACAATCAGAAAGTGCAATAATCTCGAACACGATTTTTTTTGCCATCACCATACTTCCATTTCCTTAAGGAACATGGAAGTAAAAAATCTACACACACACACACACACACATTTCGAAAAATGACTTTTTTCATGTTTTGAGTGTAGTACAATCAGAATCTGCAATAATCTCGAACACGATTTTTTTTGCCATCGCCGTACAGTACATCCATTTCCTTAAGGAACATGGAAGTAAAAATTAACCTTGATAAAAAAACGTTGCAGGTAAACTACCCCTTTCCCTTAACCGATCTTCAACAAAATCAACAGACCTTGAGTGCTGTATAATATAAAACCGTATGCAAAAGAGTAGTTGATTCTGTTTGAATTTATGGCAGTTATCGTTCGTCATAGAAAAAAATACCCTTGTTAAAACATAAAATGTTGCAGGTAAACTACCCTATTCCCTCAAGCGATCTTCACCAAAACCAACAGGTCTTGAGAACTATAAAATTCAGGGATGTATGCAAAACATTATTTGATTCTATTTGAATTTGCGGCTGTTATCGTTTGCCATATAAAAATATCGGTATGGAGAACCATACATAACTTCCATGTTCTAAGATTTATATTTAAAATCATTTTCGAAATGAAATATTACCATAGAAACTACTTCTTTCTACTTACTGCTTCAGCCTTAACCACAGTACTGTGGTCACTAACGTAAACCACCTCACGTTATCGCACTCGATTTTCACTGATGATGGAAGTCGATGGCATTGCCGAAACGTCTGGTTTTGTAGAAAACATTGCACTACGGCCAAACATCCCGGGAAGGAATTTTAACAAAAACTACTTCTTTGTTGCCGATAACGTTGTGCACATATATATAAAAAATATGCATAAAAATAATGGCTTGTTAATGTTTGATCTCCATTAAGTAGTGCTCAAGTTTCCAAAGTTTTAATATTATGATGTCCGTAATTAAAACATCAGAGCAGGTTTAGTGTGTATGAGGGTACACCGTGGACAAAAATTTTGAACATTTCCTATTGAGCGTTGCTTAGAGTAAAGGTGCGAATCTACAGCGTACCTTTCACAGAACAAACACGCGGAAAAGAAGGAGCGCTCCGAAGTCACTCATGGACCCTCAGCATCTTGCAGAGGGTTCATTCCCTAAAGACGAAAAGTCTGTTTATGAATCGTTCCTCTGTAAACACGTGCAGTTACACTGGCCATCGATCCACAGGAAACAAATCGCTATCCACGCTGGACATTTTTTGGCTTGCACGCGTTATGTTGGTATGGGTTTCGGCACTTTCCATTTAAAAAGCGAGCAAATGTAAGAAAATAAACATGAATGAGGCCAGAAATAACGCGAATTGTGTGTGTGTGTGTTCCCTGCCTTTTTTTGCGGTAGTCATACTAATAAAATGGAAACGTAAACATTACATAACTGAGATATGCTTGCCTGCCACGAACGATATTTTTTCTCTTATACATGATTTACATTAAAATGAAAAAATTATGATTTTATTGCCTGGCAACAAAATTACTTTATTTTTTACAATTACCATTGTTTGAAAAACTTTAAATGAATTTTCAAGTACTTTACTGTTGTTAAAACGTAAAAGATTGCAGGTAAACTACCGCTTCCCCTTAACCGATCTTCACCAAAATCAAAAGGCCTTGAGCTCTCTACAAATCAGGGTTGTATGCAAAAAATTATTTGATTATGTTTGAAATTGCGGCAGTTATCGTTCGTCATAGAAACAATTACCCTTGTTAAAACATAAAACGTTGCTGGTAAACTACCCCTTTCCCTTAACCGATCTTCACCATAAACAATAGGTCTTGAGAACTCCATAATTCAAGGGTGAATGCAAAACATTATTTTCTTCTGTTTGATTTTGCGGCTGTTATCATTTGCCATAAAAAAATTACCCCTGATAAAAAAACCTTGCTGGTAAACTACCTTTTTCCCTCAACCGATCTTCACCAAACACAATAGGTATTGAGGACTCTACAATTCAGGGCTGTATGCAAACAATTATTTGATTCTGTTTTAATTTGCGGCTCTTATCGTTTGCCATAAAAAATACCCTTCTTAAAACATAAAATGTTGCAGGTAAACTACCGCTTTCCCTTGACCGATCTTCAACAAAATCAATAAACCATGAAATCTCTACAACTCAGGAACGTATGAAAAAAAAATTTGATTCTCTTTGAATTTACGGCAGTTATCGTTCGTCATATAAAAAATTACCCTTGTTAAAACATAAATGTTGCAGGTAAACTATCCCTTTCCATTAACAGATCTTCACCAACACCATTAGGTCTTGAGAACTCTACAATACAGGGCAGTATGCTAAACATTATTTGATTCTGTTTGAATTTGAGACTGTTATCGTTTGCCATAGAAAAAATTACCCTGGATAAAAAAACGTTGCAGGTAAACTACCCCTTTCCCTTAACCGATCTTCACCAAAAACAATAGGTCTTGAGAAATCTATAATTCAGAGCTGTATGCAAAACATTATTTGATTCTGTTTGAATTTGCGACTGTTATCGTTTGCTATAGAAAAAATTACGCGCGCGCACACTTTTCGAAAAATGACTTTTTTTCATGTTTTGAGTGTAGTACAATCAGAATGTGCATTAATCTCGAACACGATTTTTTTTGCCATCACCATACTTCCATTTCCTTAAGGAACATGGAAGTAAAATATCGGTATGAAGAAGCATACATGACTTCCATGTTCTGAGATTTATATTTAAAATTATTTTCGAAATGAAATATTTCCATAGAAACTACTTCTTTCTACTTACTGCTTCAGCCTTAACCACAGTACTGTGGTCACTAACAGAGGTGACCATCCCCCACCCAAAAGGCTATGGCGCATGCCCCCCCCCCCGAATTCAGTTTTCCCTTAAGTTTCTTCCAAATAGTCTTTTATTTATTTGCCCAATCCCTTTTATCATAAAAATGCTGAAAAACATGCCGCCCATTTTGATGGCACAACTTGCGCCATGCACCCCCCTTCTGGGCACCACTGGTCACTAACGTATACCACCTCACGTTATCGCACTCGGTTTTCACTAATCATGGAAGTCGATTGCACTTCCGAAACGTCTGGTTTTGCAGAAAACTTTGGTCTACGGCCAAATAGGACGGGAAGGAATTTTAATAAACTACTTCTTTGTTGCCGATAATGTAGTACATATATAAACAAAAAGTTGCAGGTAAACTAGCCCTTTCCCTTACCCGGTCTTCACCATAATCAACAGGCCTTGAGATCTCTACAATTCAGGAACGTATGCAAAAAAAGTAGTTGATTCTGTTTGAATTTACGGCAGTTATCCTTCGTCATATAAAAAAATACCCTTGTTAAAACATAAAATGTTGCAGGTAAACAACCCTATTCCCTGAAGCGATCTTCACCCAAACCAACAGGTTTTGAGAACTCTACAATTCAGGGATGTATGCAAAACATTATTTGATTCTGTTTGAATTTGCGGCTGTTATCGTTTGCCATAGAAAAATTACCCTTGATATCAAGCGTTGCTGGTAACCGATCTTCACCAAAAACAATAAGTCTTGAGTACACTACAATTCAGCTCTGTATACAACAAATTATTTGATTCTGTTTGAATTTGCGGCTCTTATCGTTTGCCATAGAAAATACCCTTGTTAAAATATAAAACGTTTCAGGTAAACTACCCCTTTCCCTTAACCGATCTTCAATAAAACTAACAGACATTGAGTTGTTTATAATTCAAAAAGGTATGCAAAAGAGCAATTGATTCTGTTTGAATATACGGCAGTTATCGTTAGTCATAGAAAAAATTACACTTGTTAAAACATAAAATGTTGTTGGTAAACTACCCTATTCCCTTAAGCGATCTTCACCAAAAGCAACAGGTGTTGAGAACGCTACAATTCAGGCTGGTATGCAAAACATTATTTCATTCTGATTGAATTTGCGGCTGTTATCGTTTGCCATAAAAAAATTACCCTTGATAAAAAAACGTTGCAGGTAAACTACCTTTTTCCCTGAACAGATCTTCACCGAACACAATAGGTCTTGAGGACTCTACAATTCAGGGTTGTATACAAACAATTATTTGATTCTGTTTTAATTTGCGGCTCTTATCGTTTGCCATAATAAATACCCTTGTTAAAACATAAAATGTTGCAGGTAAACTAACCCTTTCCCTTGACCGATCTTCAACAAAATCAACAAACCTTGAACTCTCTACAAATCAGGAACGATGAAGAAAAAAAAATTTGATTCTCTCTGCATTTACGGCAGTTATATTTCGTCATATAAAAAATTACCCTTTTTAAAACATAAAATGTTGCAGGTAAGCTACCCCTTTCCCTTAACCGACCTTCAACAAAATCAACAGACCTTGAGTTCTCTATAATTGAAAAAGGTATGCAAAAACGTAGTTGATTCTGTTTGAATTTACGGCAGTTATCGTTCGTCATATAAAAAATTACCCTTGTTAAAACATAAATGTTGCAGGTAAACTATCCCTTTCCATTAACCGATCTTCACCAACACCAATAGGTCTTGAGAACTCTACAATACAGGGCAGTATGCAAAACATTATTTGATTCTGTTTGAATTTTAGGCTGTTATCGTTTGCCATAGAAAAAATTACCCTGGATAAAAAACGTTGCAGGTAAACTACCCCTTTCCCTTAACCGATCTTCACCAAAAACAATAGGTCTTGAGAAATCTACAATTCAGGGCTGTATGCAAAACATTATTAGATTCTGTTTGAATTTGCGACTGTTATCGTTTGCCATAAAAAAAATCTACACACACACACACACACATTCGAAAAATTACTTTTTTTCATGTTTTGAGTGTAGTACAAACAGAATCTGTAATAATCTAGAACACGATTTTTTTTGCCATCACCATACTTCCATTTCCTTAAGGAACATGGAAGTAATAATCTACACACACACACACACACATTTCGGAAAATTACTTTTTTTTCATGTTTTGAGTGTAGTACAATCAGAAAGTGCAATAATCTCGAACACGATTTTTTTTGCCATCACCATACTTCCATTTCCTTAAGGAACATGGAAGTAAAATATCCGTATGAAGAACCATAAATGACTTCCATGTTCTGAGATTTATATTTAAAATTATTTTCGAAATGAAATATTTCCATAGAAACTACTTCTTTCTACTTACTGCTTCAGCCTTAACCACAGTACTGTGGTCACTAACAGAGGTGACCATCCCCCCCTACCAAAAGGCTATGGCCCATGACCCCCCCCCCGAATTCAGTTTTCCCTTAAGTTTTTTCCAAATAGTCTTTTATTTATTTGCTCCCCCTTTTATCGTAAAAATGCTGTAAAAACATGCCCCCCCCATTTTGATGGCGCAAGTTGCGCCATGCACCCCCTTCTTGACACACCTGGTCACTAACGTATACGACTTGACGTTATCGCACTCAGTTTTCACTAATGATGGAAGTCGATTACACTGCCGAAACGTCTGGTTTTGCAGAAAACTTTGGTCTACGGCCAAATAGGACGGGAAGGAATTTTAACAACAAACTACTTCTTTGTTGCCGATAATGTAGTACATATATAAACAATACCTTGCAGGTAAACTAGCTCTTTCCCTTAACCGATCTTCAACAAAATCAACAGACCTTGTGTTCTCTACAATTCAAAAAGATATGCAAAAGAGTTGTTGATTCTGTTTGAATTTACGGCAGTTATCGTTCCTCATAGAAAAAAATACCCTTGTTAAAACATAAAATGTTGCAGGTAAACTACCCTATTCCCTTTAGCGATCTTCACCCAAACCAACAGCTCTTGAGAGCTCTACAATTCAGGAAGGTATGCAAAACATTATTTGATTCTCTTTGAATTTACGGCAGTTATATTTCGTCATATAAAAAATTACCCTTGTTAAAACATAAAATGTTGCTAGTAAACTACCCCTTTCCCTTAACCGACCTTCAACAAAATCAACAGACCTTGGGTTCTCTATAATTCAAAATGGTATGCAAAAACATAGTTGATTCTGTTTGAATTTACGGCAGTTATCGTTCGTAACATAAAAAATTACCCTTGTTAAAACATAAATGTTGCAGGTAAACTACCCCTTTCCATTAACCGATCTTCACCAACACCAATAGGTCTTGATAACTCTACAATACAGTGTAGTATGCAAAACATTATTTGATTCTGTTTTAATTTGAGGCTGTTATCGTATGCCATAGAAAAAAATTATCCTTGATAAAAAACGTTGCAGGTAAACTACCCCATTCCCTTAACCGATCTTCACCAAAAACAATAGGTCTTGTGTACTCTACAATTCAGGGCAGTATGCAAAAAATTATTTGATTCTGTTTGAATTTGCGGCTCTTATCTTTTGCCGTAGAAAATACCCTTGTTAAAATATAAAACGTTGCAGGTAAACTACCCCTTTCCCTTAACCGATCTTCAACAAAATCAGCAGACCTTGAGTTCTGTATAATTCAAAAGGTATGCAAAAGAGTAGTTGATTCTGTTTGAATTTACGGCAGTTATCGTTCGTAATATAAAAATTTACCCTTGTTAAAACATAAATGTTGCAGGTAAACTACCCGTTTCCATTAACCGATCTTCACCAACACCAATAGGTCTTGAGAACTCTACAATACAGGGCAGTATGCAAAACGTTATTTGATTCTGTTTGAATTTGCGGCTGTTATCGTTTGCCATAGGAAAAAATTACCCTTGATAAAAAAACGTTGCAGGTAAACTACTCCTTTCCCTTAACCGATCTTCACCAAAAACAATAGGCCTTGAGTGCTCCACAAATCAGTGACGTATGCAAAAAATTATTTGATTCTGTTTGAATTTGCCATAGAAAATACCCTTGTTAAGACATAAAACGTTGCAGGTAAACTACCCCTTTCCCTTAACCGATCTTCACCAAAAACTATAGATCTTGAGAACTCTGCAATTTAGGGCGGTATTCAAATAATCATTTGATTCTGTTTGAATTTGCGGCTGTTATCGTTTGCCATAGAAAAAATTACCTTGATAAAAAAAAACCGTTGCTGGTAAACTACCCCTTTCCCTTAACCGATCTTTACCAAAAACAACAGGTCTTGAGTACTCTACAAATAAGGACTATATGCAAAAAATTATTTAATTCTGTTTGAATTTGCGAATGTTATCGTTTGCCATAGAAAAAAATCTACACACACACACACACGCACACGCACACATACACTTTTCGAAAAATTACTTTTTTCATGTTTTGAGTGTAGTACAAACAGAATCTGCAATAATCTCGAACACGATTTTTTTTGCCATCACCATACTTCCATTTCCTTAAGGAACATGGAATTAATAATACACACACACACACACACACAATCTCTCTCTCTCTCTCTGTGATCGTACAAACACTTTACCACATTTTAATTATTAATAAAACAAACTTACCTTGTACAGGCCAGAGTCCTTCACACGAACCTGTGGACTATAAGCGTGATTTAGGGTTATGTAACTCAATAACTACGCTCATTTTATAGTTAATATAACTAATTCAACTCGATTTATTTCTTTTTTATCGTTATCTTTTATGATTCAATACAACATGCTCCCTACTTCTCTATTCTCTACCTTCAAATGAACAACATTAATACGGGGAGGTCAACCCCATCTGACAAAATTTACGACCACATCGAAAATGCAAAAAAAAAAACATTTATCTCCTACTTCTTATAATTAAGAATTAATTATCTATTAACTATTTAAGCAAAGCAACCCAGTATTTACCTTAATTTTATTGTTGACAGGGTTCGTTATCTCATAAGTATTATTGTCATTGTCCTTGGTGATTAGATACGGTCCAGTATATAATATCAATAACTTTTTTGTTATACCTTGCACAGTACTTGGCAATTCTCGGTTTCTCACTACAACTTTCTCTCCTACATGATATTTAATGGCTTTGGGTTGGTTCTTCAAGTATTTCTTCCTCTGTCGTTCTTTTTATCGTCTAGTCTGTAATGTTTCGGTTCATTCGTCCAGTTCCCCCATAGGGTTGGTTCAGTGAAGGGCTGTCTTCAGTTTTCACTGCCGTAGTTAGTTTAAATTAGGGGTTACCTCGTTATTCCGGTCTCCCGGTACATTTGTTGGTTGGTTGGTCCGTGGTTCCTGTCTATCATCAGGATTGCTGTTCACAGGTCCATTTTCTCCTCCATAGGGTCGGTTGTTATTATGCCTTGCTTGGTAGTGGTAATTGTGGTGTGTTGGTGACCTTGAATGAGATTGTCGCTGATTATTGGCTACTGTGTAATTCACTTGGGAATTGTTATCTCGTCTATCACCTCCCCCTTGATTACCTCGATTGTTATAATTATTTCCTCTATAATTATTATTATTTGAGCCCGAATGATAATTGTTGTTCGGACCCCGATTATAATTATTGCGGTGGTTTGGTGGTGGATTATTATTATTATTCGATAAGAGCGATCATAGTTACCATTGGCATTATTATTCTGTCTGTTGTTATTATTGTAACTATCAGATTGACTGTTTGATAATCGCGGTACTGCCCTGTTTGTTCGCAAGTTTCCAATAGGCTAGCCAGATTCTGTATTTTCTTAAATTGGTTGTACCTGCTGGAGTTCTCGATTTCTTTGTTGTAATGTTTGGACAGTTGTTCCACCAGACACTCCTCCGGAATCTGTGGCGTTAATTTTCGGGCTAAGCATATCTTCCCTAAGAAATATGACGTCGGAGATTGTCCTTTGGATGCATCATACTTCCCGTTGGACAAATTCATTCGGATTCGGTTCTGTGTCGATTCCGACCCATATTTTTCTTTAAATTGTTTCATGAATTCGATTAAGTCCGGGATGTCGGGTCATACTGCCGTCCACTAATTGTCATACGTCTCTTTGAACATCTCGTCGATCATCCCCCGTATAACCTTCCATCTGGTCTCTCGAGTTTTTTCGATGGTCTCTTCCATCCGCTCCAGAAACTCCATCAGGTTGCGTCGGTAATTTTTAAAATTTATGAATTCCCGATTGTCACCGTGGCATGTATGAGTGCTCTGGATAGGTCGGTCATGCCATGAATCCATTTTCGCTTGTAGCTCTCGCTCTCGCTGACAGATTTCTTCTATGTTTGTTTTATTTTTGATTCGGTTGTCTAATTCATTTGCAACATGGAACGTTCATTGTACTCTGTCACTGACATCTTGTAGTATTTCTTCTTGAGCTTTCTTGTTCTCCTCCCGAACTTGATGTATTTGTTGAGTGGTTCTATCGCATTTCTCCAGTGTTTTATTTTTTGTTGCACTTCCGTCTGATGTTCTTCCAATTTCTTTTTTATTTCTTCGAGATTCATCCTTTTCAGCGAGTCCATTCTAACTTCGTTATTTTCTTCGAGGTTGTTTATTCGCTCGTCTATTTCTTCTCTGGTTTGTTGTAATCCTTGGTTGTATAGTTCACACCTCTCGTGGACTTCCGCGATATCTCTTCTAACTAGTTATTTCCCCGTCTATTTTCGTACTGATTTTTTCGTTGTTTTCTTCTATTCTCTTACTGACGTCGTCTATTTTCTGATTCAGTTCTCGATTATCTTCCTTTAATGACTCTATATTTTTATTATTATTTTTATCGTTATCTTCGATCTTCTTATTGGTCTTGTCTATTTTCTTACCCAAATCTTCTTTCAAAGATTCCATGTTTTTATTACTATCTTCTTTCATTTCTTTTGTTGCTCTTATTATTTCCATTAAACTCGTATCGATTGATTGCGTGGGTTTCTTAGGTTGGTTTCCTTCTGGTTGGTTTTCTTGGGTATCATCTGTTGTAACCACCACTTCAGGCGTTGGTTGTTCTTCCATGTCCGCTTCGGTGTCTGTTTCTTCGTTTTCTCCTTCTTTGGACTGGAATCTTGTATTGTGCGGGTGAGGCATAGTTGTTTTACTGTAGCTGCCGAGCTAAAGTAGGATAAATAAAATAAAGTATTCGAATCCTGGTCTCCTATCTACTTAAAGCCACAATAGTTGGTCGCCAATTTATAATGCACCTAAATTCTCCCTTCAAAAAGCCCCACTGTTGTTGGCGTCACTTTATAAGAGTAACCGCTTACGTACGTGTTTAAAAACTCGTCCCACGTTGACTATCTTTCATTTAACTTCGGTTGATAAATAATTTTTAATTTTAATTTAATTGATTTATCTTGTATAATTCGTTTAATTACTTTATATTAGTTAATTAATTAAATATTGTAATCTCTGTTAATCGAATGTGGTTCACTTCGAAGTTCACTTGAAGTTCAGTATCACATCCGTCGACCTAGATCGTCTGTGTACAGTAATGTGTTGTTTGACAAAATTATTAAGTACTTAAAACCTTCACGAAACTTTGGTGTAGTACTGGTAGTCTTTGTTCTGTCTGTACTGGTCGTTCAGGTGATCTCAGTATTTTATTATACTGTTGGTTTGTCAAAACAGTATAACTGCACTTAAGTAAGTGAGCTAATTTGATTTTACTTGGGCGCCATATGGAATCGCAAGTTCTTATTCCATAAAAAGAATTTATTCAAAGACTAAAAATTAAATAAATTTAATTGATGAAATTATTCCTTTGATTGTGTAATTAAAATAATTTATTTAATTATTTTCCTTCTGGTTTGTATAAATATTTAAACTATTGGCACTTCACACGTCCAAGCTGCCAACTTGATTGTTTGGTTGGCCTTGAAATCGCAACTCTTTTAATTGAGAAAAATAATTAATAACTGTCTCAATAATTGTTTACAACGTTTGGTAATTAACAATTTACTTGTTTATTGCTCACAAGGTGCTTACTTATACTTTATACATTCGAATTAACAATAATTATTGATTACAATCTACCTGGCTTCAATTTATCCTAACCCAGAAGGTTGGCAATGATTACTCTTAGTGATTAGTTTGTTTGTTTACAAAATATTTATATCTCGAGGGTGAATTCTTTTAAACTACAGAGAAAAATCCCTATGCCTTGATTTACGATGCTTTACAAGAGTTGAATTTAATTTGTTAGACACCTTTAAAATATTTAAATTGATTTACGAAATGTTCGTTTAACCTCTACAAGTTTGAGGTTAACTACAGTTAGCCTAGTACATGAGTTATTACATTTGGAATCATATAATTCCTATAGAAAAAGTATACACAGTGCTTATAACTTATCGTATTAATGTTTTTGCGTCAGTACAAGTGCATTATTTATTATACTAATCACATAATATTCGTACACTGTAATGATATATTGCACTGTACTCCCTGTTTTATAATCGCTTGGATTATTTTTAATTGCACTTTACGATCGGGTACACTGATCGTACACTTCACTTTCACTCGTATGAACGATTATTATTTCTGGAAATTAAATACTGGGATAGGTACTTCACCTAACCTCGTTCTATTATTCCGCAAAACTAGTAAAATTGATCACTACTTGTTGCAATGCACTTTTAAAAGGTATTAACTTCTTCACTTGTTGTTGTTTAATTAGATTTGATGATAATTTCGATCCGTAGTCCTGTAGTAGCTGCTGCAATGGAATTTGACAAAATGTGTTTCTCTCCGCTATTATAACCGTATATATAGTCTGCTGAAATCGACGCTAGGTCGCGACAATTAATTTTTGAAGTAATTTCCTGATTGGCTAAAAATGACGTCATGATGCGGTCATTCTATTTTTAGCTCTTACCTAATTGTTTTAAGCGTGGGTTTTATCGTTGTTATTAGTGTTACTCGTATCCATCCAAAATTCACAAAATTTATTATATTTACGTTTATATCTCAGTTATACTAATTACAATTTTGGTTCTATTACTAGCATCGTATTGCTCATTCCTTTCTGGTTATTTTGATATGAATAGGAGCCAGTTTGGATATATTTTTCATTAATAAAATCTATTCTAATGAAAGCCTAGCTTAAATATTGCATTGTTTTCATATGTCTTCTGCTAAATTTTTGCAGATATTATTTTAATATTTTTTTACATTGATTCAACTCTCCTTAATTTCTATTTTGAACATAATAATCTTATTGAAATTAACATATTGTTATTTAAAATTGCTGCATCCAGCTGAACATTAACAATTATTATAACATATTAGTTTATTATTATTTCAAGGCTTCTTTACTTCATTATTACTTATACAACATTATTCTTAATTCCTATACTTATCATACTAGACATTGTATGATGTCTTACACCTTCTTCATTATCATTTTATCTACATTTCCTATAGTCGTTATTATACATGATTATGATTTACATAATCTGTTTGGTAATCATTGGTTTGTCTATCATTTCGAGTTTCTTTTCATTATGGAGTCCACATAAGTAGTTGTGAGTCATTATTTGAGTTTTTTATCATATTATTTAATATTCATCGAGTTATCTTAACTCATCTTATGCCAGTCTCTTAGTTTACATAATTCATAATAAGGTTTGGTTTATTTTTACTGATAATATTTCTTTCTACAATAATTTACACTTTTATAACATTTTTACATTGTTGAATACATTGATATCATATTATTATTAGAACATCTACAATTTGTTCTCTCATTATTTATTCTATTAGCATTATTCATTATGCTTTAGCATACCCTTATTTTAAGATTGATTTAACATTGAGATTATACTGTTAACCTTATTTTAATGGTTCATTTATGTTAATTCTTTCATAGTTCATGATTATCAACAATCTATTTCCTGTTGTTTGTATTAGTACTTTGCAATTATTCAGCTAATGTGCTGTTTACACTCTAATACATGTTATATTATTTTTTTCACCTTATACTACTTATGGTGTTTTACTTAGTAATCATTGGTTTGTTATGCTCACTTAAACAATCTATTTGGGAACTTGTCTTTGTCAATTCGTCTCTGTCAAATCGTCTGGTTATGCTGTAATGTCATTTTATGCTGATAGTAGATTTACTCCTGTTCATTTGAATGCCTTCTTTCCTTTCATTCTTTGATGGTTTATGATTTCAATTCTATTATATACTTCATCGTTACCTAGACTTGTTTCTTATTCATAATTAATTTGGTATTATCTTCACTCTTCTGGTTGTTTTAAGAGTTTGGAACGTTTTGTGGCGTTACATATGCTCCCCTCCCAAAATTGATAATTTGGGAAACACAAGTTTCTTGTTTTGATGAAATTATCAGTTTAATCTTAGTTCTGTTATTTATAATACTCCTGCTTTCTTCTTATTTAACTTAATAGTTGGTTGTTTATTGGTTTTGACTTTGTTCTTCAGTAGTCTCATTTACTTAGCATATAAACACCTTGTTCGATTTTTCATTCTATTGGTTGTTTGTTTATTCATTTATTTGTTTGTATCATTATAATTTCCCGGTTTTCCTTTTGTAATACATTAATCCTTCTCATTAAACACACCTTAATTCGTATAACAATCCTCCTTTTTCATTCCATTACCTCAATGTTGTGAGCCAGCCCTTTCCCCTTCTCATATTTTGTAAATTTTGAGTTAAAAAAAAATATTTTTTTTTTAATTTATTTATTTATTTATTTTTTTTTTTATTGAGAAGGAGAGAGAGACGTCTCGCAATATTTAAGACTAGGGAGTATCACCTAGAAGGAAGCATAAAAGTGACGGGCCTCATATCACAGGACTTGCAAAAAGTAACTCAAGCTTACTAACAAATAACAACTCTATATTTAATCAATTTTCCAAATATTACAAAATATTACCACACATAACATTCACAAACATTGATGACAATTAGCATTAAAGGTCCTTTCGACTTTCCTGTAATACATAACATCTTTGTTTTAAAAATTTACATTAATAAATTGAAATAAATCATTATTACATTAACCTGATTAGCCTAGCACTATCGTAATAAGCTGATGGTCCCCCAGCACATGGAACACAAACAAGGATGGTAATCATTTTAACCCTTATAACCTGAAAACCAGAAAAATGGAGTAATTTCCATGTTTAATAATTTTCCAAAAACGTGAGTGTAAAAAAAAAATAAGAATATCACTGAAATAACTGCTTGTGTACCATGTGTCCAGGACAGCCCTACCATATGGGGAAAAATTTTATTTAAAGTTTTTATTTTACAATTACAACAGCCCAGCTTAACCAAGACCGTAGGCATGGACAACACGACTTTAAAAAAGAAGTACCTACTAACCATAATATGGAGCAAAAGGAAAATACAAGCAAGAAAAGACAGAACATGAATGGACATACCCAGGGAGTGCATTTGTAACGCGTCCAATTTTGGGTTATTGTATTTTTTACGGTATGTGGGATTTACATTTTTGTTTATTTCGTTTTTGTGTGGGATTTAGGAAATTATTGTGCAACGTTATTTTCATTATAACAGAACGCATGGCATATGGAACAGAGTTTGGAACAAAGGCGAGACGCAATTAATGTTGTGTAACTCGTCAAAAGAATTCGCACCTCCACGAAATTCTAAGAACTTTGTATATGTGTGTCGACGCCCGTACGTAACCTAGCCGGGCGGAGCGCTGTTAGTAACGCTTTGAAAACTCAACCGAAGCTGTGAAACATGGCGCCGGAGCAAACAGTTTGTCGCAGCTACCAGCCAAATACAGGAAATGCCGTTAAACCCCGCCCACTGCTAGTGACGTCAATATAGCAGATGCAAATATTGTCCTCTGGTATCACGCATATAACTCTTGTATTCCCTGTATAAAGTGATTATGCCACAACAACTGAGCATGAACGACGACGAACATCAGGTGGCAGTGAACCGCCGCTTTTCTCCCGCTCGCGGTCCACGTTGCGCAGTCTACATTAGTGAGAGACGCCATACAGTCCACGAGGTACAGAGTACCGCTACCGACTCTTATATTTTGTTTCGGACCTGGTTGGTCGGGTTTTCGGGGAATGTAATTAATTCAAGAAGACCGACCGGGATCCAAGGAAATAATCAACAAATCGCAGTTACAAAATTGTTGCAAGTGCGAATCGCAAACAGTTAAATTACGGACATTGGAATCGAATCGGGACAAAACACGTGTTCGGCTTTCCACGCGGTAGTGAACAGTTGTAAAACAATAAAGGAGTTTGTAAAATATAATAAACAAGGGGTAAAGTATTAACTTGTGTGAAAGCGTGTGTAAGCAGATTGGGCTGTCTTGAATAATATTTAAATCTATAACCGAAATCTATAATCTATAAATGTATATGTGAAAATTTTCTTTTTTATGTCCTTGTTTTACTTAATTAAAATTATTTAATTTACTTCTTAACAATGTGTTAGACTAAGTTATTTCGTCATTACCACGTTCTCATTTCTGTGTTGCGAGATTCGTCTAAACGGACCGGAATCTTTCTGAATTATTAATTGGGTGGGGTCAGATTGCTAAATTGTCCGTTTTATTAAGGTAAAGGTCTCCATATCTGTCCTTCAAAGATATAGGTGGCGACTCTGGGCTTCTGATAAAATTTCCGCAGCAGGTAAGTAACAGGTAAGTCCTGGTAGTGGATTGTATTTATTTAATATATTTCACCTTATATATATCACCTTTCACCTATAGAAGGCTTCATCAGAGGCTGTCGTAAGTAGCGCTGTTCGTCTTGTTGTTGGCGACGAGATAGTGTTTCGAAAGATCGAAGCTGTGTGTGTGTGGTGAGATGTGTTCGAATAATGCGTGCGATTTGAATTGTGTCTGTTCGTTTAGGATGTCGTTTTTATTTGTTTTTGTGTGTTTGTATATTTCTAATTGCTCTAGAGTGTGTAGTTTTCGGCCTTTTGTGTGTACGTGTAGTATGTTCTTCTGTTTTTGATTGGTCAGTTTGCACAAATTTGAGGTCAAGCGGCATATAGTACCGAAAATCATATCCTTGCCTTTCATGTCAAAAAATACTCTCTTGTTACCTTCTGTTTAAATTAAAATTAATTTACACAGCTTTGTTCCTATTACAAAGATCTACATTTTGATATATAATTTTATATGTGTTGACTTTATATTAGGCGTTTTTGCACCTTTACAAGAATTCTAAATTTGGACCATAGTACTGCCCTAACTTTTATTATACAATACTTAATGTTTTGTTTGATTAATTTAATTTGATTCACAATTATTCTAAAACTCATCTGTCTTACTTAAATTTTGGTCCTTCTTTGTTATTATTGTCTTATATTAATTTGGTAACTTAATCACTTCTGACATTATCTTATTTTATATTACATGTTCGGCCTAGCAGTGGCGTCACCAGGGGGGGCCGTGGGGGCGGTCCGCCCCGGGTGCCACACTCAGGGGGTGACAAAATTAGGGCGAAACAAAATTTTAGAAATAAAAAAGAATTACTAGATCAACAAATTAATCACATCAACATTTCGATTGAAGTGTGCAATCCCAGGAAGAGGGGCGTATTATGTGGGTATCACTAGAGTAATACGAGTTTAAAACGTTTCGGTAAATACGTAATTTTTGTTCAGTTAAATTTGTATTGCAGTCTTTTAATTATCGTAAGTTTGATTGCTTGTACTTCGATTATAAAACGACCGAGTAATTTTTGCGTGAAAAATTTTCTCAGTGTATATAAAAAAATCAATTATGAGATTTTTTGTAAGCACTCCTAACCTATCCTTGTTTTTGTAGAAGTTGCTTTTTAAAAGAATTGCGCATTTTTTAAATTAATAATTTATTTTAAAAAAATGCCTTTTTTGGCATTTTAGATAGAATCGCTAGCTCGGCTATCTGCACTTCCGAAGGTTAGACTTTCGCTAGCATAACGTCCTGTCCGTTTGAAGTTTAGATTTTTGTTTGGTCGCGTTGTTTCCCTGTTATAGGTTAGACTTATATGCCGATCCACGTTTTCGACGGCACTTGCTACAAAAACTCGACCCGATCGCAAACCCTCAATATGCTTATATAATCGTGTGCATTAGCGTCCGATCATCCTACACTCTCTTCGCTTATGGCTCGTTCAGCTCGCGCACCGCTCGGTCGTCCGTAAGCCGAAGGGTGTTTTGATAGTTGCGTTTCCCGATTTGGCCAATTCTGCGCAGGCGCACCAGACTCCCGCGCCGGAGAACCGCTCACTCTTTGTTTCAGCTCAGTGTTGTGAATGTGATGCGTGTTGTACAGTTTCAGTTCAGTTCAACAGAAATTCAATTTTTGCTGTTTATAGTGGCATGGTGCAGAGTGGTCCTTTAATTATTTTGAGTTTCTGTATGTGCACCATTCATTTACTGAAGGTAAGTACTTGACTTGAAAAGCGAGTACCGATACACAGGCCTGCGAATTTAAATTTTTTTTCTGCGGCACGGGGTTAAACAGGTCTCTATACTAGAGGAGCTGCACATATCCTACTGCCTGCAATCAGCGACTTCTCATTTTTATGCTACCTTTCATTGTGGGGGCAAGTGTTAGAGGAAGTAAACCACACACAAAAATATTTGCAATTGGAGGGAATCAACCTCGAAAAATGTGTAGTTAAAATGAATGATCTTAAGCTGTTCTTGAAGGACAAACGTAGAGATATTGTTGAAGGTGCTCTTCAGTTTGCAAAAAATATGTGTCAAAAATTGGACATCCCCACAGAAAAAAGAAAAAGATTGAAAAAGATGCTACCTGGTGAAAATTCCAGGGATGAAGGACTCACTTGGGCGCAAGAGCTACAACGGGCAATGCTCGAATGCATAGATACGTTTTACCAGGAGATGGTGACACGCTGTGAGGGTATGGAACAAGTCCTCTCCCACTTCGCTATTTTGCAGCCTAATAATTTGATGAATGCAAACGAACCAGACCTTCGGACTCTTCTCAAAAGTTTGACTAAGACATATGATGAATTTTCTCAAGAAGACGTAGACGTCCCCAAAGAAATCCTGCGGTTGAGAAGGCATCTTCAGGCAGCAGGCATTTCAAATGAAAAAACGAAGAAGTGGACCAGTTTGAACTTCTTAGAATTTATTACCGAATATGACTTTTCAGATTCTATACCAAATGTAACATTAGCTTTAAGGTTTTTCCTCACAATATGTGTATCAGTTGCTTCATGCGAGAGAAGTTTTTCGAAACTAAAATTAATCAAAAGTTACCTCAGATCCACAATGAGTCAGGTTAGATTGACGAACCTAGCTATGTTATCCATTGAACATGAAGTGGCAAAAAGTATTGATTTTGATAGCGTAATTTCAAAATTTGCTTCATATAAAGCACGTAAAAGCAGGTTTTAAGATATTGATGTGCTAATTCTTTTGAATTAGTAGGCCTAATTACCTGTATTTAGTTTGTAAAAATAAACAGTTCCATAAGTTATAAATGTTTTATTTAATTTAATTCAAATTCGTTCTTTGCAACACGTTAGCTAATTACAGTATTTTCAGCTTTTTATAGTTAAGTGTGTGGGAGGGGGGGTGTAACGAGGACGACCCGCCCCGGGTGCCACTACATCTGGCGACGCCACTGCGGCCTAGGCCTAAGATTTGATTTCAGTATCCTGTTCTAATTCACATTAATTATTAACTGTTTTTTTTTGTTTTGAACCCCTTTGCCTGATTACATTTGTTTACAGCTTATTGCTTGATCTTTGACCCTTAACATATTCTAACAATATTTATTAATTAACACAAAATCTCTTAACATACTAACTTAAAATGTTGCCTTCATGGCCAAGATTACATTCATTTATGAACAAACAATAACATAAACTATTTAGTTTACCATAATACCAATTCCATTCCCATACTATTAAACTTTACTAGTGGACCATTAATATATTTAATGAAGAAATTTGTGTTAGTGGTTGAAATCACAATCAGAATGATCAATATTGCACACCACTATATAAAAATTATTCCGATTAGCGCTTTCAAGCTTCACAGCTCATCGTCAGATCATGAATAGGGTCATCGGATCAGCTATTCCTGATCTGACGATGAGCTGTGAAGCTTGAAAGCGCTAATCGGAATAATTTTTATATAGTGGTGTGCAATATTGATCATTCTGATTGTCATTAATATATTGTTTATATGGGCCTCTATTTAGGTATCTTTTGGTATTATGTTGTAACATATACTTTCTATTTTGCCTATAGGCTTAATACACTTCTATAACCTCTTCTCTTGAGTTATAACAGAGGGAACCCAAAGTAATTGGTTCTGCCAATTACTTCAGGCTGCCTTATTCGGGACGAGCTGAAATTAAAACAGAACAACACACAGTAAATATAAAAGGAATCAGGGAAGGGAAAACTGTCGATTTATGTACTCAGTATATATGTGCAACAAGAAGATTTCCCTTTATTAAACATTTAAAAAAACAAATGACATTTACTCAAAAGACAGATCCCATTACATTATTAATTAAATTATTAAATTATTTAAATTGCATTATATAGACTGCGGGATCACAACAAATTATATTTAGCTTTTCCCCGGATCCGGGTAACCATTGGTATTTAGTCTTTAAACTTTTAATTATATTCAATTCAAGATAATAGCTTGCAAGACTGTTACTGTTACTTTTACTTTTACTTTTAAGTTTCATTATTATTCCATTTGAAGAATGGTATTAATTATACTACGTTACGTTAAAATCTAAACTGTTACAATTGTAAAAAAAAGCCTGAATAGTTACAATTAAATTCTTAGATTTAAATTTTATATTCTTATAAAGTCAATCGTCTCTGAAAGTCTCTTTAAGAGAGTATTGTGTTACAATTACTATTATTATTATTCCTCGATAGACGTGCTATCGAGTCACCTTTAATTTGGGATGTAGAAATCTCCTCCATATGGTTACATCTTGGGAATCCGAAGAGCGTCGTCCTCGTCTAGGTCTGGTCTCAGTTGTTCACGGCTTAAACGTCTGCAGGATAGAGTGGGCCTTCTACACAGGTACTCGTTGATTCTCAGATGTCTCGAACTGCATTATCGGTCGGGTCTACTAGAGTTGTAATTCTGATGATTCATGTCTCCAGGTAGGATGTTGTGAAGAGTCGTCGATCGGAGAAGATAGCTGTTATAGTTACTAACACTCGTACTATTGGTTGTCACATATTTCTTCTTGTTACGTTTTTTAATTTTTCTTTTTCTTAACGTTACATATTACACTCTTTTGTAGCAGTTAGTAAAATACATAAGAATTAATCCAAACTAATAACCAATCACATAACATTTCAACAGAGCATTTTGCTCGTGCGTGTGCACTGCTTGGAGTCGTCATTGCGAGAGGGAGATTTTTTGTCCGCTACCACTGGTACAGGACAATAGATAGTGGGGTGTTTATTCCGCGAGAATATAGTCCCGGTCTCTCTCTAAATAAAACTTTTTATTTATACAAACTATCGCTAGATAAAAATACATCATTTAAATTAGTTGTTTTAGTGACTATCTGTGTCTTCAGATTCTTTAATTATTAACATTATTTTTCTATATTATTTTAATTACAGAAGACTCGGTAAACATGTCGAGTCCGGTATCAACAGGTAGGCGCCTGATAACAAGCAAAGGGTTAAATGCGACAATAATAATTATTTACAATATATCTTTTCTTTACCGTTTCTTTGCCCTTATTAATTACTACTTCCATTCACACTTAGTACCTACATGTTTTTTTATTATCATTGTGAGATTTAAATGGTTAGTTGTTCGCAACTTAAAATTTTTTTTTTTATTTCTTTATTTTTATAATTGTCACAATTTAAATCGTCACACTTCTTCTAATCTTTTACAAGTGATTCATGAATGATAAAAATTATTGACATTGGCCTAAATGAAAGAAAATAAACATAGTTAAGCAATGTTAATGCCTTCTCTTTAAAAATCAACAACATGGGTTAAATAACTACACAACTTCCAATAACTAATACTACACTTTTACAATTGTTTATTTTCACTCTGACATTTAGTATGTCTGTTACTTTATAATGCCTTCACGAGTTGTTTCTCTCGTATCAACCTACTTGGTTTCTTACACTTAATATAATTGGAGGGATCATTGATCTCCACAGTCTTATCTGCGTGATTAATGATCATCCTCGTTTTTCCACCTTTCACAAGTTCTGTCTTATTATCTACAGTACATGGTTTCTATTTATTACACTTTTGTGTTGTACTTCTATTTTACATGGTTAAATATTTGAGTTCAGTTATTCTGACTTTTTATTATTTTGGATTATTTTGTTATTTATTTGGGGCTCTCATTATGTCACATTACATATGCTCCCCCTCCAAGACATGGTTATTTTTACAAAACTGAGGTTTGGGGGAAATAAGCTGTTCCCTAGACTGCTCCTTCTTTATTCGTGGTATTTTTTCATTTCAGTGACGTTATATGTCCCTTTTATCTTCTTGGTATTTGGGTTCACGAGTACGTAGATATTGTTGTTATTGTTTTTGCTTATTAGGAACGGTCCATGATATAATAGCAGCAACTTCTTCATTATGCCTTCTGCCCCGCTCGGCTGCTGTCTATTTCTGATTAACACTTTCTCTCCAACCTCAAACTTGATTTCGGGTGTTCCCCTTTTGTCCCGTCTTCTCTTCTTTAATTCTATTTTATGTAATATCCGGTTGTACACTCAGGTTAAATCCACTCCTTCACTTGGCATTTCTGGAAAATTTATTATTTCAGTTATTTGTCGGGGTGGTGGCTTGTTGAACATCATTTGGTACGGACTGATTCCCAGGGTTTCGTGGCATGCTAAATTCAAATACATTTCTGCGTTAGGGATATTTTCACTCCATAGTCTATGGTTCTCGTGGCAGTACGTCCTGAGGATTCTACCCACTTCTCGTAGTACTCTCTCGGCAGGATTGCTCGAAGGGTGGTAGATAGAGGTTTTGTAAGTTTTAATATTTTTATTCAGCACTTCCTCTCTCCACTTCCTACCTTTGAACCGAGTTCCATGGTCAGTTATGATGGTTTCTGGGGTTCCAACTTCTATTACATATTTTTCATTGATTACTTTAATAATGACATTTGTTGACGCTTTACTGATTGGGTATAGCTTCGTGTACTTGGAAAAGTGATCCCACACTATTACTATATACTTATATCGATGCCTACCTCCACTTCGGGGAAATGGCCCGCAGATGTTGAGAAATATTTTCTCCAGCTTCCTGTTTGAAGTGATTGTTATTAGCGCTCCCTCCTTCATGGAATTGTTTACTTTAACTTTTTGACAAATGACACATTTTCTTACAATTTGCCTAACTCTTTTATTTATACCCTTTATAAACACGTGCTCTTCTAGGGCACTGACCACCTTTGCGGGTCCCATGTGACCGTACATATGATGATAATTTTCAATCAGTCCCTGTTCCAATGATTTTGGGATATATAATTTCCATTGATTATTTTTAGTATTGGGCTTAGTAAATATTACTTCTTTATGTAGTTGGTAAATATGGTGTTATTTTTAAGTCATTATTCAGGATGCGTTCTCTGATCTGAGCTAATTTTTGGTCTGTGACTTGTTCTTCTTGGATCCTACCCAGTATATTTGCAAGTTCTTATTTACTTATTACTGTGTAGTACACCTTCCCGATGTCTTCTCTATCTACATCAAAAGTGCCCTTTTCCAAGTTCACTCTCGATAGAGCGTCCGCAACTATGTTTTTTTTTCCGGGTATATATTCCCACGTAATGTGGTATTCTTGTAATGCCAAGATCCAGCGAGTCAATCTCCCATGACTTAACTTGCATCTTTGCAGGAAGGAAATGGATTTATGGTCGGACCTTACCGTGATGGGGTATCCTAATATATGTTTGGAATTTACTGCAAGCGAAGACTACACTCAGTAGCTCCTTTTCTGTGACGTTGTAGTTATGTTCGCTCTGGTTAAGTACACGACTGGCGAAGCTGATAACTAGGTGGTCTCCCTCATCACTCTCTTGATAGAGCTCTGCTCCTAGGCTCACGTCACTTGCGTCGCAATTAATAAAGAACCTTCGGTTGAAGACGGGATGGTGAAGCATGACCTTCTCTACAAATTTTTCTTTAATTGTTTTGAACGTTTGGTCGTCTTCTTTGCCCCACTTCCACTTGTACTTCGAGGATAATAAATGCTTAAAACGGGATGTTAATTTAGAATAATCTTTTTGAAACTTTCGGTAGTAGTTACCAATCCCCAAGAATGATTGTAACTGTCTTACATTTCTTGGTCGTGGGAAATTCTGGATTGCCTCTACCTTTTCCGGAGATGTTGTTATCCCTGTTTCAGTGAGTACGAAACCAAGGAAATTCAATTTATTTGTAAGCAGTTGTGATTTTTCTAACTTGAGTGTGATATTATTCTCTGCTAATCTATGTAATACCATCTCTACCCGTTTGCAATGTTCTTCCCAAGTTTTGGATGTTAGTCATCCACACATACTGTGGCAAACTCCAACACCTCCCTGCCTAAAACTTGATCCATCATCTTTATAAATACAGCTACTGAATTTATTAGCCCAAATGGGAGTGTTTTGAAGTGATAATTTCGGCCCTCGAAGATGAAAGCGATGTATTTTCTGCTGTGTGGGTGCAGTTCGACCTGCCAGTATCCACATACTGCGTCTAAGATGGTCATATATTTGCAATCCTTGAATTTCTTCATGATCTCGTCGATCTCACCCGGTGACGTCCTGTCGTTAATTATGTATTTATTAATTTGTCGTGCATCTAGGCACAAACGTACCGTCCCATCTTTTTTCTGCACTGCGACAATTGGACTCGTGAACGGTGATGAACTACTTTCAATTATATCCTGGTCAATCATCTGTTGTATCTCTTTCCTTACTGCTGGTTTCAAGGACAGTGCAATAGGGTATGATTTTTTATTAAAGTTTATGAGATGGTTGAAAGTCAATTCACTTATAAAGTTTTTAGCTTTACCGGGCAAATTTGAAAAAACTTTTTTGTACTTACTAAATACTGCTACCAGTTGATCTTTCTGTTCTGTATTTATCTTCTCTGTATTTGTAACTTGAAATGAATATATTTCATGTAACTTCTGAGTCCATATCTCTTCTTTTGGATAGTCTGATTCATGGTTCAATGTCTTCTTACCCTCCCTATCATTATATACCAAGGTGAACGTTTACCGATCGTGAGTGGCACAATTTTGGCCCTCAATCTCACTCGACCATTGACCTTGTTCATGGTATAGCGTTACCTTCCCAATGTCCATGTCAATAACAGCTGAGTGGCGCCGTAGCGTATCACACCCAATCATAACTTTGACCATACTACTACTATTGTCCACCTCTTGGACCGACCAGCCATATGCTGCAAAACAAGGCATCCACAATCCTTGACATATGACTGGCCCACATCCCTACACTAGGGCGGACGGACCTGACTAGCAAGGCAGAGAAGACCGCATCGAGGGCCCGCGAACATCAATCCCATATCTCCATCGAACCACTAACCTTAATATGTCAGTAAGGGGGGGGCAAATTCTATACCAAAACTACCCTTTTTTTTTTTAAGATTTAGTGCAACTTTTTCATTAAATGTTTTTGGAGTATACTTAGAGGAAAATTCTGTAAATCATTAATAGAAGAAATATGAAGGTTATTCAAAACTTGGTGTCTAATAAAAGAGGGTGGGACCAATCCCTGTAACAATCCCCAGCCAGAATTACATCATTAACAAAAACACAACACCCACAATGTAACAGAACACATCTCGACAACAGACAGGAAAGACTTGCTTCCGTGCAAGTGACTCCCAGGTTCCCTAACGCTGCGAAGACTCGATAATAAAATACCCTGAGCCAGCTCCCCATTATCGCCACAGAAGAGAACAACATAACAACAATAACACACTCCTCAAGAGCAGCAATAACACAACACATAAATAACATATCCAATTCCACAACTACATAACCCACAACAACAGGAAAACGAACATCACTAAATAAAAACTTTCATTAAATGGCACTTGTCGCCATCATTGACAAATCCGGAAGCTGTCCGACCATACCACATCCTGTAATCAAAACAATACGGAGCCCGCCTAACTCTGGGACTACTCCGACATTCATTTATTTCTATCACCTAACGACCCCCAAGTTCTCTGATAATTTCAAAATTTCAATTGCCCCAAAACATGCTGCTCAACTCGTGTGCGTGACTTGCCCCCAGCACTGGGTTCACAAAATATCTTTCAACATATAAATACAATATACATTTTCAGAAAGCTGAACAATAAATTAATAAAACATAAAACCTTAACACTAACATAAACACAACATAAATGAGAAACAACAATAGTCATCTGGAACCTGCATGCCTCCATTCACAGAAAAGCCGAAAGACCAAGATTGGACCCAAGTTAAATTTTCTAAGTCTTCACATTTCTGACTAGTCACCAATTTTGCAAGTCCTGTGCCCAAATCAAACCACGCTCTGCTACCATTTTGAGCCGCCCCTTTCCCCTTCTCATATTTTGTAAATTTTGAGTTTAAAAAAAATTAATTTTTTTTTCATTATAAATTAATTTTATAAAAATTAATTTTTTTTTATTGAGAAGGAGAGAGAGACGTCTCACGATATTTAAGGCTAGGCAGAATCACCTAGAAGGAAGCATAAAAGTGACGGGCCTCATATTACAGGACTTGCAAAAAGTAACTCAAGCTTACTAACAAATAACAACTCTATATTTAATCAATTTTCCAAATATTACAAAATATTACCGCACATAACATTCACAAACATTGATGACAATTAGCATTAAAGGTCCTTTCGACTTTCCTGTAATACATAACATCTTTGTTTTAAAAATTTACATTAATAAATTGTAATAAATCATTACATTAACCTGATTAGACTAGCACTATCGTCATAAGCTGATGGTCCCCCAGCACATGGAACACAAACAAGGATGGTAATCATTTTAACCCTTATAACCTGAACACCAGAAAAACGGAGTAATTTCCATGTTTAAAATTTTCCAAAAACGTGAGTGTAAAAAAAATAAGAATATCACTGAAATAACTGCTTGTGTACCATGTGTCCAGGACAGCCCTACCATATGGGCAAAAATTTTATTTAAAGTTTTTCTTTTACAATTACAACAGCCCAGCTTGACCAAGACCATAGGCATGGACAACACGACTTTAAAAAAGAAGTACCTACTAACCATAATATGGAGCAAAAGGAAAATACAAGCAAGAAAAGACAGAACATGAATGGACATACCCAGGGAGTGCATTGACATAAAAGAACACGCCACAAACCTGCACATTTCTGAATGACAACTTATGCGGCAGTTTTGAACTATTATTATGAAATAATTGGCAAAAACAAGGGAAATGAGAAATAGAAAGCAATATCACTGTGCAGGCATTAACCACCAAAATACTCAAAGCAATTTCTTAAATTCCAGCCAGCAAAAGGGCAAACATAGGGCAAGACAAAATACAATAGGTGGAGTTGTTTAAATATCTTGGAAGCTTGATAAGTGAAGATATGTCCTGCACTCATGAAATTAGAGTAAGAATTGCTATAGCGGAAGAGGCATTTAATGGGAAGAAAAGATTGCTGTGTGGCAAAATTAATAAGAATTTAAGGAAAAGGTTGACCAAATGTTATGTGTGGAGCATTGCTTTATATGGTCCAGAGACATGGATGCTGAGGAAGGAGGATGAGAAAAGATTAGAAGCATTTGAGATGTGGGTTTGGCGAGCAATGGAAAAAGTGAGGTGGGTTGATAAAGTAAGGAATGATGAAGTTTTAAGAAGAATAGGGGAAGAGAAGAATCCTGAAGGTAATAGAAAATAGGAAAAGGAATTGGTTAGGTCATTGTTTAAGAAGAGACTGCTTGCTTACAACTGCCACGGAGGGTGTCATAGAAGGACAAAAAAGAAAAGGGCGTACAAGAATGAAGTTAATAGATAGCATTAAAATCAGAGGGTGTTACGAAGAAACGAAAAGACTGGTATGCGATAGGACAGCTTGGAGAGCTTTTACCATTTGCAGACCTGCCTTAGGGCAGAACACCAAATAATAATAATTGTTTTGGATTTTAGAATATTCTCAAAAATTGAGGAATAAACGTTCCTCATAAGTGCTGATTACAGAAAAAAGTATAGTGATACTTCATATATTTTTTTTATAAGTAGATATGAACATCATCTTCACCTTCTGTGGTTAACAGATTTAGTTCTGCAGTTGCATCAAATAAAAAGGAACTGGTTGAACGTCACTTTCTTCTTCTTCCTCTTCACTGTTGTCATCAATATCATCAGCGTCTTCATTATTTTGGCGATGTTTGTCTTCAGTTATTTCTTTAATTGACTGTATTGCTATAGTTTCTAAATGTTCACCAATATTAACATATTCTGGGAGGGTGGCACCTAGTTCGCCTATCGCATTCCATTCTTCGAATTCCTGATCTTGCCTACCTACTTCTTCATTGAAACCAACTGTCTGATAGGTAGTGTAAAGCACTTCTTAGTTGCTTCAGCTTTTATGCCTCTTCATGCTAAAGCAATGTAATTCATGCCATTAATCACAGATATTTTTATTGATCTAGTATCTTGTCCCCCTCAGAATAAATGATAAAATATTTTTTCACCAACATTTACTTATATTGAATTTGAAATTGTAAATTTCACCAAGATCGAGTGGCTGCAACTTACTAATGCGATTTGGAGGAAAAAATTAACTTGATGTTCCTTAATGGCAGATTGATGTGAGCAGCATATCTGTCCACAAACAGTAAAATCATCTTGTTCTGTGCTTCCACCTTAGCACCAAGGCTGTATAAATGTTTTGTAAATATGTCCATTGTCAGCCAAGCTTTATTATTTACTTCATATTGAGTTGGTAGATTTCTAGAAGAGATTACATAACAGAAGTTGCTATGTAATTTTATAACTTCTACAGACTATGTAATTTACACACACTCACAACATGCCTGCAGTTAATTTAATTCTTAAGTAACTGCAGACATAAGTTAGTAGACTATATTGATGGCTGTAGATAGTAAAAAGGTACACTTAATTACACAAACGTATTGTTGTTAACTTGTTTAATTTTTAATTGTTGAATATTTAATTATAAATATGAAAACCATTTGTAGTTACAGATTGTGTGGTGAGGCCAAAAGGTTACAGACAGGTTGGTGAACAGTTGCCGATTACATTAAAAGATTTTCTTGCTCCAGAACAGTGTATATAATTTAAAACTAGGCTGGTACAGTATGAAATACTTCAGAGAAATTCACTTGTTGAACCATCAAATGTTCCAAGACAATCACAGGTCATTTTAATATATTTGTAAGAATAGTATTATACTTCATAACAGAATAAAAATTTTAATTCACAGTATGTTGTACAGCTGTTTATTATGTAACGAGAAAACAGGGAACAGTTGATTGTCTAGAGACTTTTTAACACTACATTTTCCAAACTTTTTCACGATTGCCTAAAATATTATGCACCCTTGATTACTGGCAAGTTCAGCTTATGTTGTAATAAAGTGACTGAGAAAAATGTAGTCATTATAAACATAAAATACTGAACAACATATAGACACTAAAATTCTACTATAAAACAATGAAATATATACACTGTAATGTTTAAAAATTTCTTGGTATCCACAGAAGCTATGAAACACCATATGGAAATCACGGATCTAATAACACAAGGAAAGTAATAACTTTTACAACTAATGTGATACTCTTATGATCAATTAAGATACCACATTAATGTGATCTTTTCAGATAAAAATTGTTTTTGTTTCCCTGTTTTTTTCATATTCTTTTTTGTTTATTTTATTATTGCAAACAACAAACTTCCCTGACCCTCACCTAAATATACTTCACCATAACGACACAGGATCTTGTAGGTGCTAGGAATTGATAGCATCATCTTATCTTTACCTAATCTTTATACTGGTTTGACTATGGAAAGTATCACCTCAGCTGTCTACAGGAACCTCTCTAATGTTTATGCAGATTTGCTTCTTGACAGTTACCAGAATAACCAAGTTGACAGTTTGGAAAGTTGCTGGATATTTAGAACCTGATTGTGAATAAAATCACATAATTGTCGTAATTTTATTGTATGATGCAACGTGCTGCCACATTGTAGACTGCTGAAACATCTCATATGTAATCAAAATATGTGTTGCATTTATTTTGTAAATACAAAGCAATGTGTTGTGTTTAACTGCATTGTATTGAATTATTAAAACTGTAAACGAGTAATGAACTGTATCAGAAGAATATACGAGTTGTGTAGAGCGTGCCATGGCACACGAGAGTTAAAAAAAATTGTACACTTACAGAAAAAAATGTCAGCACTGTTATAGAGTATAAAGAAAGAAAATTACGTAATGTTAGCCATTTATAATTTTAGCAACAGGTAAGTGAGTAAATTAAACTGCAGAGGTTAAAATTTATACAATTTTATATATAAAAAACTGCTGCCTGTGCTAATAGAAAT
This sequence comes from Magicicada septendecula, assembly GCA_034769895.1. Taxonomy (NCBI): domain Eukaryota; kingdom Metazoa; phylum Arthropoda; class Insecta; order Hemiptera; family Cicadidae; genus Magicicada; species Magicicada septendecula. The sequence continues at coordinate 164,970,970 of CM068373.1, read as the reverse complement.
CATTATTATTGTCTTTGTTGTTTTATTTCAATTTTGTTACAGAAGTATAGCAGAACTGTTGTAATCTTCTTTACTACTTTATTATTATCTACTTACCATTTTTATATAGCAAACCGCCATCTACTGGAGGCCATTTTACCAACATGACTTCCATACCACCAAGGTCAACCCAGAATTCGTGTAAGCATTTATTTGGAGAACAGAAATTAGGTTGTCTGTAGTGATGGGTCGAATCCAAGAAATTACCGAATCCGAATTCGAACCGAACCAGAATATTTTGTTTTCGAATCCAAAACCGAATCCTTAGTGACAATTCTGAGTTGAGTAACGTGAATGATGTAAATTCAGTAATAGGATGCTGATGAAGGCTAAAAGAATATTATATAATTCTTCTATATTATAAAAATTATGTTTAATGAAATACTTATTGTAATAATTCTAAAATTATACATAAATATATAAGAAAGCTAGGTTTAATTAAATTTACTCAATTGTTAAACCAACTTATACAGAAATATGTGAACCTATATTTGTACAATGTGAAATTAAATGTTAATACAATTAAAATTATACAATTTACCGAATAAATTTATGTTACCTTATTTTTTCTGATGGGTTTACAGATTCATTAAGTTAATACAAAAAAAGCTACTTAGAGATCAAATTTGCAATTTTTTCTACAATGTAGAAATGGCCTTAACATAAGTCACATGATAAATAATTGTAACGCATTAAGTTACTTAAGAGATGAACTCATGCAAACAGAATAACTGTATATGCTGAAAACAGAATAACCTACCTAATCTAAACAAATCTAATATAAAATCGTTTAAACAAACTCACATTGAACTTAAAATTGAGTAGCACTAATTGACAATATTGTTTTCTTATTCTTCTAAAATTTAAATATAAAATATTATAAAGAAAACTTAGTAGGCTACTAACTATTATTTCCAGCCCTTGTTTTTTGTTCATTAGACTAAATTTAATAATGTATTCTATTTATTTATTAGATAACAAAAGATTGTTATCAACATAAAACAAAATTAAAATTTTTGTTATTTAAACTATGAGCACTTGTTTTAATAAAACACTACAATAGGCCTACTGAGCAAGGATGAAACATCACTGTTTTAAAACTATTTTTAATATTGGGCCACACTGTTCTATTATTGTTGAACATCACTGTTTTCAACAATTCATATGAAATTATTCAAATTTAGGTTTAAATTTTTTTGAACGGTTGAGTATTTTTGAATACATTGAGAAAATTTTATTTTCAGAAGATAAAGCTGGTGAAATACTTGTTTTTGATTGTTCGTCAGTTGCTGAAGTAGGTCTGTTTTTTTTTTAATTTCATTGATTAAAATATTTTTTGCAATATCAAAATTTCTTTCATTTGAAAACATTCTACCTTTGAATCTAGGATCCAGCATCATTGGCAAAGTATATAAAGCCTCAAGTTCCCAATTTTGGAAACGATGTTTCATTTGCGACAATAATTCATATTTTAAAGCCAGCATCCCTGTACTCAAATTTGTTTGTAATTTAAGAAATTCTTGAGTACTATGTATAATTGGAATTATTTCAGATGCAGATGTTTCAGTCTTGCTCAAGATATTTGTTGCTTCATAAAATACCTTTAATATATCTTCAAGGTTGTCAATGTATGTCCAGTCTGTGGTACGCAGTTCAGTAGTCATTTCAAGAGTTGATGATGCTAGTGCAATTGCATGTTTCTGTTCCTTTAGCCTAGCAAGCATCTCATAAGTAGAATCCCACCTTGTAGGTTCATCCTGTATAAGACGATGCTGCTTAGTCTTTACAGTGGCCTGGGCATCTTTTAAGACTTTTGTAGCTTTAGCAGAATGCTTGAAATGGCTGACTACTCTTCGACATGTTCCAACTATTTTTGATGTAGTTGCTTCTTTAAACAGGGCACTGTCCAACACGCGTTGCAGTAAATGTGCAAGGCAAGGAATATGACCAAAGTCTGATGTATTCATTGCAGCAACCATATTGGCAGCACTATCATGAACAATTGCTTGCACTTTGTCTGCAACATCCCATTTAGCTAAAGTGTCTTTCAGAAATTCCAGTATATTTGCAGCTGTATGTGAGATTTCTGAAAATGGAGTTACTTCCAAACAGAATTCTTGCAGATTAAAATTATCATCAATAAAATGGGCTGTCAAGGACATGTAATCTTGATTGGACAGTGATGTCCAAAAGTCAATTGTAAAACATATGTGTTCAACTTTTCTTAGTTCAGATCGTATTGCAGTACACTGTTTTTCATAAAGTTCAGGTAAAACATTGTTCGCCAGATATTTCCTGGTAACCACTGGATAACGTGGCTCCAAATACTGAATAAGTTTCCGGAAACCTATGTCTTCAACCATTGACACAGGCTGCATGTCTGTACAAATCATTTCAACAATTAAATGAGTAATTTTTTCTCTTCTTTTGTCTCCGGCTTTGAACGATCGCGTCTTGCTTATAACTTGCTGTATTGTAGGCTGATTAACAGAACGCTTGAACTTCTTAGTGGATGGGATTTTGTAAGTCCATGGTGATTTAGAAGAAGAAGAAGACTGTTCGGATTCAAAAGATTCTGCAGGAGACAGAATAGGTATGTCTACTGGTGAAGAAATGGTCAAATTTAATTGATGAAGATTTTCAGACGACTTTTCAGAAACAGTAGGGTTTTCTATGGGCTGAAGATTTTGTAAACTAGTGGTACTAGTGAACGGAAGTGATGATAACATAGGAGAATCTACAAGATCTTCCATTGAAGTAGTGGTTGCATCGGCAGCATTTAGGTGACGTTTTTTAATGGCTTCCTGGAGTTCCAGAAAATTGTGTTGTTTTAAATGTTTTTTCAAAGGAGATGTTGTTTTAGATACGCCTCCACGTGAAATACGAGCTCCACATATGCCACATATAGCATATCTGTTGTCAATGTCGATTTCAAAATAATTCCAAACTTCACTCATGATTTTGGGTTTCTACACACGATCACTATTAATTTATTACTAGTCCAGGGAAATTGTCAAAAAAACAACGATTCTGTGCCAAAAATACTATCCAACAGGTGAAATATGGAAAAATTCTGTAGAATTCAATAAAAATAAATAGTCCAGTAAGGAGAGCGGAAAAAACGCCAAAACGTAACAAAATTTTGACTGTACATGTATCAACATGATATTTTGTTTATATACTCCATTTGGGTCCTAGATCAAAACTGAAAAAAAATAATTATACGCTTTCACCCCTAAAGGGTGAAAACCACCCCCAAAAATATGTGGAAGACAAAAATTGGAATTAGAGGCTGCAAATTTGTTTGGGTGAGGTTTGAAGGGTGCTGAATGTAAATATGACATGATAATTAACATTAATTCTATATTTGGGGTGATATCGACAATTTTTCGGGGGTGGTTATGAGAACATTAGCATTCTTAATGCCGCGTTTTGGTGTATAATTAGTTTTTAGACCAATATCAAAGACTACTATGTAATACCATGTCCAGGATAGACACAAATATGCGTGGCGACGACGTAAGAAAGTGAAAACTACCCCTGTAATTAAAAAATTAAAATAAAAATAAATAAAAAAATGACTGAAAATTTGTTTCTGTATGTTTTTGAGGTCGATAAATTCAAATAAGATGCTAGAAAAGTTTTTCATCCACTATATCAGGGTGAACCACCCCTATTAACAAATAGATAATAAAATAAATAAATGTAGCTATAACTTTGTTCATTTTAACTGTACACAAATAATTCAAAAACGAATAGATAGATAATTTCAACCCTTACAAATAATGTCCTGAGGACTAATCTGTCTAAAATTTGAACGACAAAAAATATTCAAGGTCAAAGGAAAAAGCCACCCCTTAAATTCGGTATTTGACCACCTTGTGACAGCTGTATCTTTGTAACGATGACAGATAAAAACATGGAACACGAGGCATTTTAGTCATTTAATTGTGTACTTTGACTTTGATCTGCATAACATTTTTGCCTAAGTTAATCCTTATTCCGCAATTTCACAAAATATATTAAGATTTGCAAATTTCCGAAAATGTGAAAAAAGGAAAAATCACCGCCATTTTTGTCAAGAGCACCGAAATAAATCTAAATAATTTTTAGTTGGTCCTTATGGTATGTATAAGTTAACTCTAGAAATATTTTTAATTATGTCTATTTTTGGACATGTGGGAAACATCGTGCGGGCCAGAGTTGGGAAAAAATTTCAAAAAATGCGCAATTTTTATGATGTAACTTTTTTTATTTTAAAGACAGAAAATCCGGATAATGATTAATTTAAAGGATATTAACAGACCATAAATATGCACTAGACATTTTATAGTCAAAAGTATTTTTCTCGGTTAGTAGGAAGGGTTAAACTTTGTTAGTGCAAGCAAAAAATTTGCAAGTAACAACTTCTCACGGCCATATCTTAAAAACAACTCATGGATTAAAACCCGGCCAAAACGCATTTTGTTTGTTATTTTGTGTAAAATAATTTTGGTCCTATTCATTTTTACTATAAACTCAAACATTTTTTAGTTATTCGCTAAAAATTACGCTAAAATCCTGTTTTTGGCGGGTAAAAATCGAAAATGTTGATTTGGAATAACTCAAAAATAGTGATGGGTCGAATCCAAGAAATTACCGAATCCAAATTCGAACCCGAACCTGAATATTTTGTTTTCGAATCCAAAACCGAATCCTTAGTGACAATTCTGAGTTGAGTAACGTGAATGATGTAAATTCAGTAATAGGATGCTGATGAAGGCTAAAAGAATATTATATAATTCTTCTATATTATAAAAATTATGTTTAATGAAATAGTTACTGTAATAATTCTGAAATTATACATAAATATATAAGAAAGCTAGGTTTAATTAAATTTACTCAATTGTTAAACCAACTTATACAGAAATATGTGAACCTATATTTGTACAATGTGAAATTAAATGTTAATACAATTAAAATTATACAATTTACCGAATAAATTTATGTTACCTTATTTTTTCTGATGGGTTTACAGATTCATTAAGTTAATACAAAAAAAGCTACTTAGAAATCAAATTTGCAATTTTTTCTACAATGTAGAAATGGCCTTAACATAAGTCACATGATAAATAATTGTAACGCATTAAGTTACTTAAGAGATGAACTCATGCAAACAGAATAACTGTATATGCTGAAAACAGAATAACCTACCTAATCTAAACAAATCTAATATAAAATCGTTTAAACAAACTCACATTGAACTTAAAATTGAGTAGCACTAATTGACAATATTGTTTTCTTATTCTTCTAAAATTTAATTATAAAATATTATAAAGAAAACTTAGTAGGCTACTAATTATTATTTCCAGCCCTTGTTTTTTGTTCATTAGACTAAATTTAATAATGTATTCTATTTATTTATTAGATAACAAAAGATTGTTATCAACATAAAAAAAAATTAAAATTTTTGTTATTTAAACTATGAGCACTTGTTTTAATAAAACATTACAATAGGCCTACTGAGCAAGGATGAAACATCACTGTTTTAAAACTATTTTTAATATTGGGCCACACTGTTCTATTATTGTTGAACATCACTGATTTCAACAATTCATATGAAATTATTCAAATTTAGGTTTAAATTTTGGATATAACAACATTAGCTAAAATATATAGTTAAATATAGTCTTGATGGCAAGTAAAAAACTAAGTAAAAGTACTGTACTAGAAGAAATACACAAATAAAAATTGAAGAAGTCTCACAAAACTATTTAAGGAATTTTCAACAGTAAACTACAATGACTAAATAACAATGCAGGCCTATTACAGTAAAATGGCAGTCCATATGTCTTAAGAAATACAAATAAAATATAACCTAACCAACTGAAATAGTAGGTAACACACTAACAAGCTATGTAATTTAACATCTATATTTTAAATTTTTTTTCAAAAATATAAGCATTTTTACATGTTCTGGGTCTAGTCTATTTCTCTTTTTGTCCACTAGAGCACCTGCTGCACTAAAAAGCCTTTCTGAAGAAACTGTAGATGGACGAATGCATAGGTACCTTTTCGCAAGTTTTCTTAGAGATGGATATCTGGTATTGTTTCGCCAGTAATCTAAAACATTATGTTCTTGTTTCACCAAACTTTCCTCAAGGTACTGTCTTACTTCTTCTTCTGCTGTAAGAGTTCCTTGATTAGATCCAGTTGATTCTCGGTTGAGTATTTTTGAATACATTGAGAAAATTTTATTTTCAGAAGATAAAGCTGGTGAAATACTTGTTTTTGATTGTTCGTCAGTTGCTGAAGTAGGTCTGTTTTTTTTTTAATTTCATTGATTAAAATATTTTTTGCAATATCAAAATTTCTTTCATTTGAAAACATTCTACCTTTGAATCTAGGATCCAGCATCATTGGCAAAGTATATAAAGCCTCAAGTTCCCAATTTTGGAAACGATGTTTCATTTGCGACAATAATTCATATTTTAAAGCCAGCATCCCTGTACTCAAATTTGTTTGTAATTTAAGAAATTCTTGAGTACTATGTATAATTGGAATTATTTCAGATGCAGATGTTTCAGTCTTGCTCAAGATATTTGTTGCTTCATAAAATACCTTTAATATATCTTCAAGGTTGTCAATGTATGTCCAGTCTGTGGTACGCAGTTCAGTAGTCATTTCAAGAGTTGATGATGCTAGTGCAATTGCATGTTTCTGTTCCTTTAGCCTAGCAAGCATCTCATAAGTAGAATCCCACCTTGTAGGTTCATCCTGTATAAGACGATGCTGCTTAGTCTTTACAGTGGCCTGGGCATCTTTTAAGACTTTTGTAGCTTTAGCAGAATGCTTGAAATGGCTGACTACTCTTCGACATGTTCCAACTATTTTTGATGTAGTTGCTTCTTTAAACAGGGCACTGTCCAACACGCGTTGCAGTAAATGTGCAAGGCAAGGAATATGACCAAAGTCTGATGTATTCATTGCAGCAACCATATTGGCAGCACTATCATGAACAATTGCTTGCACTTTGTCTGCAACATCCCATTTAGCTAAAGTGTCTTTCAGAAATTCCAGTATATTTGCAGCTGTATGTGAGATTTCTGAAAATGGAGTTACTTCCAAACAGAATTCTTGCAGATTAAAATTATCATCAATAAAATGGGCTGTCAAGGACATGTAATCTTGATTGGACAGTGATGTCCAAAAGTCAATTGTAAAACATATGTGTTCAACTTTTCTTAGTTCAGATCGCATTGCAGTACACTGTTTTTCATAAAGTTCAGGTAAAACATTGTTCGCCAGATATTTCCTGGTAACCACTGGATAACGTGGCTCCAAATACTGAATAAGTTTCCGGAAACCTATGTCTTCAACCATTGACACAGGCTGCATGTCTGTACAAATCATTTCAACAATTAAATGAGTAATTTTTTCTCTTCTTTTGTCTCCGGCTTTGAACGATCGCGTCTTGCTTATAACTTGCTGTATTGTAGGCTGATTAACAGAACGCTTGAACTTCTTAGTGGATGGGATTTTGTAAGTCCATGGTGATTTAGAAGAAGAAGAAGACTGTTCGGATTCAAAAGATTCTGCAGGAGACAGAATAGGTATGTCTACTGGTGAAGAAATGGTCAAATTTAATTGATGAAGATTTTCAGACGACTTTTCAGAAACAGTAGGGTTTTCTATGGGCTGAAGATTTTGTAAACTAGTGGTACTAGTGAACGGAAGTGATGATAACATAGGAGAATCTACAAGATCTTCCATTGAAGTAGTGGTTGCATCGGCAGCATTTAGGTGACGTTTTTTAATGGCTTCCTGGAGTTCCAGAAAATTGTGTTGTTTTAAATGTTTTTTCAAAGGAGATGTTGTTTTAGATACGCCTCCACGTGAAATACGAGCTCCACATATGCCACATATAGCATATCTGTTGTCAATGTCGATTTCAAAATAATTCCAAACTTCACTCATGATTTTGGGTTTCTACACACGATCACTATTAATTTATTACTAGTCCAGGGAAATTGTCAAAAAAACAACGATTCTGTGCCAAAAATACTATCCAACAGGTGAAATATGGAAAAATTCTGTAGAATTCAATAAAAATAAATAGTCCAGTAAGGAGAGCGGAAAAAACGCCAAAACGTAACAAAATTTTGACTGTACATGTATCAACATGATATTTTGTTTATATACTCCATTTGGGTCCTAGATCAAAACTGAAAAAAAATAATTATACGCTTTCACCCCTAAAGGGTGAAAACCACCCCCAAAAATATGTGGAAGACAAAAATTGGAATTAGAGGCTGCAAATTTGTTTGGGTGAGGTTTGAAGGGTGCTGAATGTAAATATGACATGATAATTAACATTAATTCTATATTTGGGGTGATATCGACAATTTTTCGGGGGTGGTTATGAGAACATTAGCATTCTTAATGCCGCGTTTTGGTGTATAATTAGTTTTTAGACCAATATCAAAGACTACTATGTAATACCATGTCCAGGATAGACACAAATATGCGTGGCGACGACGTAAGAAAGTGAAAACTACCCCTGTAATTAAAAAATTAAAATAAAAATAAATAAAAAAATGACTGAAAATTTGTTTCTGTATGTTTTTGAGGTCGATAAATTCAAATAAGATGCTAGAAAAGTTTTTCATCCACTATATCAGGGTGAACCACCCCTATTAACAAATAGATAATAAAATAAATAAATGTAGCTATAACTTTGTTCATTTTAACTGTACACAAATAATTCAAAAACGAATAGATAGATAATTTCAACCCTTACAAATAATGTCCTGAGGACTAATCTGTCTAAAATTTGAACGACAAAAAATATTCAAGGTCAAAGGAAAAAGCCACCCCTTAAATTCGGTATTTGACCACCTTGTGACAGCTGTATCTTTGTAACGATGACAGATAAAAACATGGAACACGAGGCATTTTAGTCATTTAATTGTGTACTTTGACTTTGATCTGCATAACATTTTTGCCTAAGTTAATCCTTATTCCGCAATTTCACAAAATATATTAAGATTTGCAAATTTCCGAAAATGTGAAAAAAGGAAAAATCACCGCCATTTTTGTCAAGAGCACCGAAATAAATCTAAATAATTTTTAGTTGGTCCTTATGGTATGTATAAGTTAACTCTAGAAATATTTTTAATTATGTCTATTTTTGGACATGTGGGAAACATCGTGCGGGCCAGAGTTGGGAAAAAATTTCAAAAAATGCGCAATTTTTATGATGTAACTTTTTTTATTTTAAAGACAGAAAATCCGGATAATGATTAATTTAAAGGATATTAACAGACCATAAATATGCACTAGACATTTTATAGTCAAAAGTATTTTTCTCGGTTAGTAGGAAGGGTTAAACTTTGTTAGTGCAAGCAAAAAATTTGCAAGTAACAACTTCTCACGGCCATATCTTAAAAACAACTCATGGATTAAAACCCGGCCAAAACGCATTTTGTTTGTTATTTTGTGTAAAATAATTTTGGTCCTATTCATTTTTACTATAAACTCAAACATTTTTTAGTTATTCGCTAAAAATTACGCTAAAATCCTGTTTTTGGCGGGTAAAAATCGAAAATGTTGATTTGGAATAACTCAAAAATAGTGATGGGTCGAATCCAAGAAATTACCGAATCCAAATTCGAACCCGAACCTGAATATTTTGTTTTCGAATCCAAAACCGAATCCTTAGTGACAATTCTGAGTTGAGTAACGTGAATGATGTAAATTCAGTAATAGGATGCTGATGAAGGCTAAAAGAATATTATATAATTCTTCTATATTATAAAAATTATGTTTAATGAAATAGTTACTGTAATAATTCTGAAATTATACATAAATATATAAGAAAGCTAGGTTTAATTAAATTTACTCAATTGTTAAACCAACTTATACAGAAATATGTGAACCTATATTTGTACAATGTGAAATTAAATGTTAATACAATTAAAATTATACAATTTACCGAATAAATTTATGTTACCTTATTTTTTCTGATGGGTTTACAGATTCATTAAGTTAATACAAAAAAAGCTACTTAGAAATCAAATTTGCAATTTTTTCTACAATGTAGAAATGGCCTTAACATAAGTCACATGATAAATAATTGTAACGCATTAAGTTACTTAAGAGATGAACTCATGCAAACAGAATAACTGTATATGCTGAAAACAGAATAACCTACCTAATCTAAACAAATCTAATATAAAATCGTTTAAACAAACTCACATTGAACTTAAAATTGAGTAGCACTAATTGACAATATTGTTTTCTTATTCTTCTAAAATTTAATTATAAAATATTATAAAGAAAACTTAGTAGGCTACTAATTATTATTTCCAGCCCTTGTTTTTTGTTCATTAGACTAAATTTAATAATGTATTCTATTTATTTATTAGATAACAAAAGATTGTTATCAACATAAAAAAAAATTAAAATTTTTGTTATTTAAACTATGAGCACTTGTTTTAATAAAACATTACAATAGGCCTACTGAGCAAGGATGAAACATCACTGTTTTAAAACTATTTTTAATATTGGGCCACACTGTTCTATTATTGTTGAACATCACTGATTTCAACAATTCATATGAAATTATTCAAATTTAGGTTTAAATTTTGGATATAACAACATTAGCTAAAATATATAGTTAAATATAGTCTTGATGGCAAGTAAAAAACTAAGTAAAAGTACTGTACTAGAAGAAATACACAAATAAAAATTGAAGAAGTCTCACAAAACTATTTAAGGAATTTTCAACAGTAAACTACAATGACTAAATAACAATGCAGGCCTATTACAGTAAAATGGCAGTCCATATGTCTTAAGAAATACAAATAAAATATAACCTAACCAACTGAAATAGTAGGTAACACACTAACAAGCTATGTAATTTAACATCTATATTTTAAATTTTTTTTCAAAAATATAAGCATTTTTACATGTTCTGGGTCTAGTCTATTTCTCTTTTTGTCCACTAGAGCACCTGCTGCACTAAAAAGCCTTTCTGAAGAAACTGTAGATGGACGAATGCATAGGTACCTTTTCGCAAGTTTTCTTAGAGATGGATATCTGGTATTGTTTCGCCAGTAATCTAAAACATTATGTTCTTGTTTCACCAAACTTTCCTCAAGGTACTGTCTTACTTCTTCTTCTGCTGTAAGAGTTCCTTGATTAGATCCAGTTGATTCTCGGTTGAGTATTTTTGAATACATTGAGAAAATTTTATTTTCAGAAGATAAAGCTGGTGAAATACTTGTTCTTGATTGTTCGTCAGTTGCTGAAGTAGGTCTGTTTTTTTTTTAACTTCATTGATTAAAATATTTTTTAAAATATCAAAATTTCTTTCATTTGAAAACATTCTACCTTTGAATCTAGGATCCAGCATCATTGGCAAAGTATATAAAGCCTCAAGTTCCCAATTTTGGAAACGATGTTTCATTTGCGACAATAATTCATATTTTAAAGCCAGCATCCCTGTACTCAAATTTGTTTGTAATTTAAGAAATTCTTGAGTACTATGTATAATTGGAATTATTTCAGATGCAGATGTTTCAGTCTTGCTCAAGATTTTTGTTGCTTCATAAAATACCTTTAATATATCTTCAAGGTTGTCAATGTATGTCCAGTCTGTGGTACGCAGTTCAGTAGTCATTTCAAGAGTTGATGATGCTAGTGCAATTGCATGTTTCTGTTCCTTTAGCCTAGCAAGCATCTCATAAGTAGAATCCCACCTTGTAGGTTCATCCTGTATAAGACGATGCTGCTTAGTCTTTACAGTGGCCTGGGCATCTTTTAAGACTTTTGTAGCTTTAGCAGAATGCTTGAAATGGCTGACTACTCTTCGACATGTTCCAACTATTTTTGATGTAGTTGCTTCTTTAAACAGGGCACTGTCCAACACGCGTTGCAGTAAATGTGCAAGGCAAGGAATATGACCAAAGTCTGATGTATTCATTGCAGCAACCATATTGGCAGCACTATCATGAACAATTGCTTGCACTTTGTCTGCAACATCCCATTTAGCTAAAGTGTCTTTCAGAAATTCCAGTATATTTGCAGCTGTATGTGAGATTTCTGAAAATGGAGTTACTTCCAAACAGAATTCTTGCAGATTAAAATTATCATCAATAAAATGGGCTGTCAAGGACATGTAATCTTGATTGGACAGTGATGTCCAAAAGTCAATTGTAAAACATATGTGTTCAACTTTTCTTAGTTCAGATCGTATTGTAGTACACTGTTTTTCATAAAGTTCAGGTAAAACATTGTTCGCCAGATATTTCCTGGTAACCACTGGATAACGTGGCTCCAAATACTGAATAAGTTTCTGGAAACCTATGTCTTCAACCATTGACACAGGCTGCATGTCTGTACAAATCATTTCAGCAATTAAATGAGTAATTTTTTCTCTTCTTTTGTCTCCGGCTTTGAACGATTGCGTCTTGCTTATAACTTGCTGTATTGTAGGCTGATTAACAGAACGCTTGAACTTCTTAGTGGATGGGATTTTGTAAGTCCATGGTGATTTAGAAGAAGAAGAAGACTGTTCGGATTCAAAAGATTCTGCAGGAGACAGAATAGGTATGTCTACTGGTGAAGAAATGGTCAAATTTAATTGATGAAGATTTTCAGACGACTTTTCAGAAACAGTAGGGTTTTCTATGGGCTGAAGATTTTGTAAACTAGTGGTACTAGTGAACGGAAGTGGTGATAACATAGGAGAATCTACAAGATCTTCCGTTGAAGTAGTGGTTGCATCGGCAGCATTTAGGTGACGTTTTTTAATGGCTTCCTGGAGTTCCAGAAAATTGTGTTGTTTTAAATGTTTTTTCAAAGGAGATGTTGTTTTAGATACGCCTCCACGTGAAATACGAGCTCCACATATACCACATATAGCATATCTGTTGTCAATGTCGATTTCAAAATAATTCCAAACTTCACTCATGATTTTGGGTTTCTACACACGATCACTATTAATTTATTACTAGTCCAGGGAAATTGTCAAAAAAACAACGATTCGGTGCCAAAAATACTATCCAACAGGTGAAATATGGAAAAATTCTGTAGAATTCAATAAAAATAAATAGTCCAGTAAGGAGAGCGGAAAAAACGCCAAAAAGTAACAAAATTTTGACTGTACATGTATCAACATGATATTTTGTTTATATACTCCATTTGGGTCCTAGATCAAAATTAAAAAAAAATAATTATACGCTTTCACCCCTAAAGGGTGAAAACCACCCCCAAAAATATGTGGAAGACAAAAATTGGAATTAGAGGCTGCAAATTTGTTTGGGTGAGGTTTGAAGGGTGCTGAATGTAAATATGACATGATAATTAACATTAATTCTATATTTGGGGTGATATCGACAATTTTTTGGGGGTGGTTATGAGAACATTAGCATTCTTAATGCCGCGTTTTGGTGTATAATTAGTTTTTAGACCAATATCAAAGACTACTATGTAATACCATGTCCAGGATAGACACAAATATGCGTGGCGACGACGTAAGAAAGTGAAAACTACCCCTGTAATTAAAAAATTAAAATAAAAATAAATAAAAAATGACTGAAAATTTGTTTCTGGATGTTTTTGAGGTCGATAAATTCATAGAAGATGCTAGAAAAGTTTTTCATCCACTATATCAGGGTGAACCACCCCTATTAACAAATAGATAATAAAATAATTAAATGTAGCTATAACTTTGTTCATTTTAACTGTACACAAATAATTCAAAAACGAATAGATAGATAATTTCAACCCTTACAAATAATGTCCTGAGGACTAATCTGTCTAAAATTTGAACGACAAAAAATATTCAAGGTCAAAGGAAAAAGCCACCCCTTAAATTCGGTATTTGACCACCTTGTGACAGCTGTATCTTTGTAACGATGACAGATAAAAACATGGAACACGAGGCATTTTAGTCATTTAATTGTGTACTTTGACTTTGATCTGCATAACATTTTTGCCTAAGTTAATCCTTATTCCGCAATTTCACAAAATGTATTAAGATTTGCAAATTTCCGAAAATGTGAAAAAAGGAAAAATCACCGCCATTTTTGTCAAGAGCACCGAAATAAATCTAAATAATTGTTAGTTGGTCCTTATGGTATGTATAAGTTAACTCTAGAAATATTTTTAATTATGTCTATTTTTGGACATGTGGGAAACATCGCGCGGGCCAGAGTTGGGAAAAATTTCAAAAAATGCTCAATTTTTATGATGTAACTTTTTTTATTTTAAAGACAGAAAATCCGGATAATGATTAATTTAAAGGATATTAATAGACCATCAATATGCACTAGACATTTTATAGTCAAAAGTATTTTTCTCGGTTAGTAGGAAGGGTTAAACTTTGTTAGTGCAAGCAAAAAATTTGCAAGTAACAACTTCTCACGGCCATATCTTAAAAACAACTCGTGGATTAAAACCGGGCCAAAACGCATTTTGTTTGTTATTTTGTGTAGAATAATTTTGGTCCTATTCATTTTTACTATAAACTCAAACATTTTTTAGTTATTCGCTAAAAATTATGCTAAAATCCTGTTTTTGGCGGGTAAAAATCGAAAACGTTGATTTAGAATAACTCAAAAATAGTGATGGGTCGAATCCAAGAAATTACCGAATCCGAATTCGAACCCGAACCAGAATATTTTGTTTTCGAATCCAAAACCGAATCCGAAACCGAATCCTTAGTGACAATTCTGAGTTGAGTAACGTGAATGATGTAAATTCAGTAATAGGATGCTGATGAAGGCTAAAAGAATATTATATAATTCTTCTATATTATAAAAATTATGTTTAATGAAATAGTTATTGTAATAATTCTGAAATTATACATAAATATATACGAAAGCTAGGTTTAATTAAATTTACTCAATTGTTAAACCAACTTATACAGAAATATGTGAACCTATATTTGTACAATGTGAAATTAAATGTTAATACAATTAAACTAATACAATTTACCAAATAAATTTATGTTACCTTATTTTTTCTGATGGGTTTACAGAGTCATTAAGTTCATACAAAAAAAGCTACTTAGAAATCAAATTTGCAATTTTTTCTACAATGTAGAAATGGCCTTAACATAAGTCACATGATAAATAATTGTAACGCATTAAGTTACTTAAGAGATGAACTCATGCAAACAGAATAACTGTATATGCTGAAAACAGAATAACCTACCTAATCTAAACAAATCTAATATAAAATCGTTTAAACAAACTCACATTGAACTTAAAATTGAGTAGCACTAATTGACAATATTGTTTTCTTATTCTTCTAAAATTTAAATATAAAATATTATAAAGAAAACTTAGTAGGCTACTAATTATTATTTCCAGCCCTTGTTTTTTGTTCATTAGACTAAATTTAATAATGTATTCTATTTATTTATTAGATAACAAAAGATTGTTATCAACATAAAAAAAAATTAAAATTTTTGTTATTTAAACTATGAGCACTTGTTTTAATAAAACATTACAATAGGCCTACTGAGCAAGGATGAAACATCACTGTTTTAAAACTATTTTTAATATTGGGCCACACTGTTCTATTATTGTTGAACATCACTGTTTTCAACAATTCATATGAAATTATTCAAATTTAGGTTTAAATTTTGGATATAACAACATTAGCTAAAATATATAGTTAAATATAGTCTTGATGGCAAGTAAAAAACTAAGTAAAAGTACTGTACTAGAAGAAATACACAAATAAAAATTGAAGAAGTCTCACAAAACTATTTAAGGAATTTTCAACAGTAAACTATAATGACTAAATAACAATTCAGGCCTATTACAGTAAAATGGCAGTCCATATGTCTTAAGAAATAGAAATAAAATATAACCTAACCAACTGAAATAGTAGGTAACACACTAACAAGCTATGTAATTTAACATCTATATTTTAAATTTTTGTTCAAAAATATCAGCATTTTTACATGTTCTGGGTCTAGTCTATTTCTCTTTTTGTCCACTAGAGCACCTGCTGCACTAAAAAGCCTTTCTGAAGAAACTGTAGATGGACGAATGCATAGGTACCTTTTCGCAAGTTTTCTTAGAGATGGATATCTGGTATTGTTTCGCCAGTAATCTAAAACATTATGTTCTTGTTTCACCAAACTTTCCTCAAGGTACTGTCTTACTTCTTCTTCTGCTGTAAGAGTTCCTTGATTAGATCCAGTTGATTCTCGGTTGAGTATTTTTGAATACATTGAGAAAATTTTATTTTCAGAAGATAAAGCTGGTGAAATACTTGTTTTTGATTGGTCGTCAGTTGCTGAAGTAGGTCTGTTTTTTTTTTAATTTCATTGATTAAAATATTTTTTGCAATATCAAAATTTCTTTCATTTGAAAACATTCTACCTTTGAATCTAGGATCCAGCATCATTGGCAAAGTATATAAAGCCTCAAGTTCCCAATTTTGGAAATGATGTTTCATTTGCGACAATAATTCATATTTTAAAGCCAGCATCCCTGTACTCAAATTTGTTTGTAATTTAAGAAATTCTTGAGTACTATATATAATTGGAATTATTTCAGATGCAGATGTTTCAGTCTTGCTCAAGATTTTTGTTGCTTCATAAAATACCTTTAATATATCTTCAAGGTTGTCAATGTATGTCCAGTCTGTGGTACGCAGTTCAGTAGTCATTTCAAGAGTTGATGATGCTAGTGCAATTGCATGTTTCTGTTCCTTTAGCCTAGCAAGCATCTCATAAGTAGAATCCCACCTTGTAGGTTCATCCTGTATAAGACGATGCTGCTTAGTCTTTACAGTGGCCTGGGCATCTTTTAAGACTTTTGTAGCTTTAGCAGAATGCTTGAAATGGCTGACTACTCTTCGACATGTTCCAACTATTTTTGATGTAGTTGCTTCTTTAAATAGGGCACTGTCCAACACGCGTTGCAGTAAATGTGCAAGGCAAGGAATATGACCAAAGTCTGATGTATTCATTGCAGCAACCATATTGGCAGCACTATCATGAACAATTGCTTGCACTTTGTCTGCAACATCCCATTTAGCTAAAGTGTCTTTCAGAAATTCCAGTATATTTGCAGCTGTATGTGAGATTTCTGAAAATGGAGTTACTTCCAAACAGAATTCTTGCAGATTAAAATTATCATCAATAAAATGGGCTGTCAAGGACATGTAATCTTGATTGGACAGTGATGTCCAAAAGTCAATTGTAAAACATATGTGTTCAACTTTTCTTAGTTCAGATCGTATTGTAGTACACTGTTTTTCATAAAGTTCAGGTAAAACATTGTTGGCCAGATATTTCCTGGTAACCACTGGATAACGTGGCTCCAAATACTGAATAAGTTTCCGGAAACCTATGTCTTCAACCATTGACACAGGCTGCATGTCTGTACAAATCATTTCAGCAATTAAATGAGTAATTTTTTCTCTTCTTTTGTCTCCGGCTTTGAACGATTGCGTCTTGCTTATAACTTGCTGTATTGTAGGCTGATTAACAGAACGCTTGAACTTCTTAGTGGATGGGATTTTGTAAGTCCATGGTGATTTAGAAGAAGAAGAAGACTGTTCGGATTCAAAAGATTCTGCAGGAGACAGAATAGGTATGTCTACTGGTGAAGAAATGGTCAAATTTAATTGATGAAGATTTTCAGACGACTTTTCAGAAACAGTAGGGTTTTCTATGGGCTGAAGATTTTGTAAACTAGTGGTACTAGTGAACGGAAGTGGTGATAACATCGGAGAATCTACAAGATCTTCCGTTGAAGTAGTGGTTGCATCGGCAGCATTTAGGTGACGTTTTTTAATGGCTTCCTGGAGTTCCAGAAAATTGTGTTGTTTTAAATGTTTTTTCAAATGAGATGTTGTTTTAGATACGCCTCCACGTGAAATACGAGCTCCACATATGCCACATATAGCATATCTGTTGTCAATGTCGATTTCAAAATAATTCCAAACTTCACTCATGATTTTGGGTTTCTACACACGATCACTATTAATTTATTACTAGTCCAGGGAAATTGTCAAAAAAACAACGATTCTGTGCCAAAAATACTATCCAACAGGTGAAATATGGAAAAATTCTGTAGAATTCAATAAAAATAAATATTCCAGTAAGGAGAGCGGAAAAAACGCCAAAACGTAACAAAATTTTGACTGTACATGTATCAACATGATATTTTGTTTATATACTCCATTTGGGTCCTAGATCAAAATAAAAAAAAAATAATTATACGCTTTCACCCCTAAAGGGTGAAAACCACCCCCAAAAATATGTGGAAGACAAAAATTGGAATTAGAGGCTGCAAATTTGTTTGGGTGAGGTTTGAAGGGTGCTGAATGTAAATATGACATGATAATTAACATTAATTCTATATTTGGGGTGATATCGACAATTTTTCGGGGGTGGTTATGAGAACATTAGCATTCTTAATGCCGCGTTTTGGTGTATAATTAGTTTTTAGACCAATATCAAAGACTACTATGTAATACCATGTCCAGGATAGACACAAATATGCGTGGCGACGATGTAAGAAAGTGAAAACTACCCCGGTAATTAAAAAATTAAAATAAAAATAAATAAAAAATGACTGAAAATTTGTTTCTGGATGTTTTTGAGGTCGATAAATTCATATAAGAAGCTAGAAAAGTTTTTCATCCACTATATCAGGGTGAACCACCCCTATTAACAAATATATAATAAAATAATTAAATGTAGCTATAACTTTGTTCATTTTAACTGTACACAAATAATTCAAAAACGAATAGATAGATAATTTCAACCCTTACAAATAATGTCCTGAGGACTAATCTGTCTAAAATTTGAACGACAAAAAATATTCAAGGTCAAAGGAAAAAGCCACCCCTTAAATTCGGTATTTGACCACCTTGTGACAGCTGTATCTTTGTAACGATGACAGATAAAAACATGGAACACGAGGCATTTTAGTCATTTAATTGTGTACTTTGACTTTGATCTGCATAACATTTTTGCCTAAGTTAATCCTTATTCCGCAATTTCACAAAATGTATTAAGATTTGCAAATTTCCGAAAATGTGAAAAAAGGAAAAATCACCGCCATTTTTGTCAAGAGCACCGAAATAAATCTAAATAATTTTTAGTTGGTCCTTATGGTATGTATAAGTTAACTCTAGAAATATTTTTAATTATGTCTATTTTTGGACATGTGGGAAACATCGCGCGGGCCAGAGTTGGGAAAAATTTCAAAAAATGCGCAATTTTTATGATGTAACTTTTTTTATTTTAAAGACAGAAAATCCGGATAATGATTAATTTAAAGGATATTAATAGACCATCAATATGCACTAGACATTTTATAGTCAAAAGTATTTTTCTCGGTTAGTAGGAAGGGTTAAACTTTGTTAGTGCAAGCAAAAAATTTGCAAGTAACAACTTCTCACGGCCATATCTTAAAAACAACTCGTGGATTAAAACCCGGCCAAAACGCATTTTGTTTGTTATTTTGTGTAGAATAATTTTGGTCCTATTCATTTTTACTATAAACTCAAACATTTTTTAGTTATTCGCTAAAAATTATGCTAAAATCCTGTTTTTGGCGGGTAAAAATCGAAAATGTTGATTTGGAATAACTCAAAAATAGTGATGGGTCGAATCCAAGAAATTACCGAATCCGAATTCGAACCCGAACCAGAATATTTTGTTTTCGAATCCAAAACCGAATCCGAAACCGAATCCTTAGTGACAATTCTGAGTTGAGTAACGTGAATGATGTAAATTCAGTAAGAGGATGCTGATGAAGGCTAAAAGAATATTATATAATTCTTCTATACTATAAAAATTATGTTTAATGAAATAGTTATTGTAATAATTCTGAAATTATACATAAATATATACGAAAGCTAGGTTTAATTAAATTTACTCAATTGTTAAACCAACTTATACAGAAATATGTGAACCTATATTTGTACAATGTGAAATTAAATTTTAATACAATTAAAATTATACAATTTACCAAATAAATTTATGTTACCTTATTTTTTCTGATGGGTTTACAGATTCATTAAGTTAATACAAAAAAAGCTACTCAGAAATCAAATTTGCAATTTTTTCTACAATGTAGAAATGGCCTTAACATAAGTCACATGATAAATAATTGTAACGCATTAAGTTACTTAAGAGATGAACTCATGCAAACAGAATAACTGTATATGCTGAAAACAGAATAACCTACCTAATCTAAACAAATCTAATATAAAATCATTTAAACAAACTCACATTGAACTTAAAATTGAGTAGCACTAATTGACAATATTGTTTTCTTATTCTTCTAAAAATTAAATATAAAATATTATAAAGAAAACTTAGTAGGCTACTAATTATTATTTCCAGCCCTTGTTTTTTGTTCATTAGACTAAATTTAATAATGTATTCTATTTATTTAGTAGATAACAAAAGATTGTTATCAACATAAAAAAAAATTAAAATTTTTGTTATTTAAACTATGAGCACTTTTTTTAATAAAACATTACAATAGGCCTACTGAGCAAGGATGAAACATCACTGTTTTAAAACTATTTTTAATATTGGGCCACACTGTTCTATTATTGTTGAACATCACAGTTTTCAACAATTCATATGAAATTATTCAAATTTAGGTTTAAATTTTGGATGTAACAACATTAGCTAAAATATATAGTTAAATATAGTCTTGATGGCAAGTAAAAAACTAATTAAAAGTACTGTACTAGAAGAAATACACAAATAAAAATTGAAGAAGTCTCACAAAACTATTTAAGGAATTTTCAACAGTAAACTACAATGAATAAATAACAATTCAGGCCTATTACAGTAAAATGGCAGTCCATATGTCTTAAGAAATACAAATAAAATATAACCTAACCAACTGAAATAGTAGGTAACACACTAACAAGCTATGTAATTTAACATCTATATTTTAAATTTTTGTTCAAAAATATCAGCATTTTTACATGTTCTGGGTCTAGTCTATTTCTCTTTTTGTCCACTACAGCACCTGCTGCACTAAAAAGCCTTTCTGAAGAAACTGTAGATGGACGAATGCATAGGTACCTTTTCGCAAGTTTTCTTAGAGATGGATATCTGGTATTGTTTCAGCAGTAATCTAAAACATTATGTTCTTGTTTCACCAAACTTTCCTCAAGGTACTGTCTTACTTCTTCTTCTGCGGTAAGAGTTCCTTGATTAGATCCAGTTGATTCTCGGTTGAGTATTTTTGAATACATTGAGAAAATTTTATTTTCAGAAGATAAAGCTGGTGAAATACTTGTTTTTGATTGTTCGTCAGTTGCTGAAGTAGGTCTGTTTTTTTTTTAATTTCATTGATTAAAATATTTTTTGCAATATCAAAATTTCTTTCATTTGAAACATTCTACCTTTGAATCTAGGATCCAGCATCATTGGCAAAGTATATAAAGCCTCAAGTTCCCAATTTTGGAAACGATGTTTCATTTGCGACAATAATTCATATTTTAAAGCCAGCATCCCTGTACTAAAATTTGTTTGTAATTTAAGAAATTCTTGAGTACTATGTATAATTGGAATTATTTCAGATGCAGATGTTTCAGTCTTGCTCAAGATTTTTGTTGCTTCATAAAATACCTTTAATATATCTTCAAGGTTGTCAATGTATGTCCAGTCTGTGGTACGCAGTTCAGTAGTCATTTCAAGAGTTGATGATGCTAGTGCAATTGCATGTTTCTGTTCCTTTAGCCTAGCAAGCATCTCATAAGTAGAATCCCACCTTGTAGGTTCATCCTGTATAAGACGATGCTGCTTAGTCTTTACAGTGGCCTGGGCATCTTTTAAGACTTTTGTAGCTTTAGCAGAATGCTTGAAATGGCTGACTACTCTTCGACATGTTCCAACTATTTTTGATGTAGTTGCTTCTTTAAATAGGGCACTGTCCAACACGCGTTGCAGTAAATGTGCAAGGCAAGGAATATGACCAAAGTCTGATGTATTCATTGCAGCAACCATATTGGCAGCACTATCATGAACAATTGCTTGCACTTTGTCTGCAACATCCCATTTAGCTAAAGTGTCTTTCAGAAATTCCAGTATATTTGGAGCTGTATGTGAGATTTCTGAAAATGGAGTTACTTCCAAACAGAATTCTTGCAGATTAAAATTATCATCAATAAAATGGGCTGTCAAGGACATGTAATCTTGATTGGACAGTGATGTCCAAAAGTCAATTGTAAAACATATGTGTTCAACTTTTCTTAGTTCAGATCGTATTGCAGTACACTGTTTTTCATAAAGTTCAGGTAAAACATTGTTCGCCAGATATTTCCTGGTAACCACTGGATAACGTGGCTCCAAATACTGAATAAGTTTCCGGAAACCTATGTCTTCAACCATTGACACAGGCTGCATGTCTGTACAAATCATTTCAGCAATTAAATGAGTAATTTTTTCTCTTCTTTTGTCTCCGGCTTTGAACGATTGCGTCTTGCTTATAACTTGCTGTATTGTAGGCTGACTAACAGAACGCTTGAACTTCTTAGTGGATGGAATTTTGTAAGTCCATGGTGATTTAGAAGAAGAAGAAGACTGTTCGGATTCAAAAGATTCTGCAGGAGACAGAATAGGTATGTCTACTGGTGAAGAAATGGTCAAATTTAATTGATGAAGATTTTCAGACGACTTTTCAGAAACAGTAGGGTTTTCTATGGGCTGAAGATTTTGTAAACTAGTGGTACTAGTGAACGGAAGTGATGATAACATAGGAGAATCTACAAGATCTTCCGTTGAAGTAGTGGTTGCATCGGCAGCATTTAGGTGACGTTTTTTAATGGCTTCCTGGAGTTCCAGAAAATTGTGTTGTTTTAAATGTTTTTTCAAAGGAGATGTTGTTTTAGATACGCCTCCACGTGAAATACGAGCTCCACATATGCCACATATAGCATATCTGTTGTCAATGTCGATTTCAAAATAATTCCAAACTTCACTCATGATTTTGGGTTTCTACACACGATCACTATTAATTTATTACTAGTCCAGGGATATTGTCAAAAAAACAACGATTCTGTGCCAAAAATACTATCCAACAGGTGAAATATGGAAAAATTCTGTAGCATTCAATAAAAATAAATAGTCCAGTAAGGAGAGCGGAAAAAACGCCAAAACGTAACAAAATTTTGACTGTACATGTATCAACATGATATTTTGTTTATATACTCCATTTGGGTCCTAGATCAAAATTAAAAAAAATAATTATACGCTTTCACCCCTAAGGGGTGAAAACCACCCCCAAAAATATGTGGAAGACAAAAATTGGAATTAGAGGCTGCAAATTTGTTTGGGTGAGGTTTGAAGGGTGCTGAATGTAAATATGACATGATAATTAACATTAATTCTATATTTGGGGTGATATCGACAATTTTTTGGGGATGGTTATGAGAACATTAGCATTCTTAATGCCGCGTTTTGGTGTATAATTAGTTTTTAGACCAATATCAAAGACTACTATGTAATACCATGTCCAGGATAGACACAAATATGCGTGGCGACGACGTAAGAAAGTGAAAACTACCCCTGTAATTAAAAAATAAAAATAAATAAAAAAATGACTGAAAATTTGTTTCTGTATGTTTTTGAGGTCGATAAATTCAAATAAGATGCTAGAAAAGTTTTTCATCCACTATATCAGGGTGAACCACCCCTATTAACAAATAGATAATAAAATAAATAAATGTAGCTATAACTTTGTTCATTTTAACTGTACACAAATAATTCAAAAACGAATAGATAGATAATTTCAACCCTTACAAATAATGTCCTGAGGACTAATCTGTCTAAAATTTGAACGACAAAAAATATTCAAGGTCAAAGGAAAAAGCCACCCCTTAAATTCGGTATTTGACCACCTTGTGACAGCTGTATCTTTGTAACGATGACAGATAAAAACATGGAACACGAGGCATTTTAGTCATTTAATTGTGTACTTTGACTTTGATCTGCATAACATTTTTGCCTAAGTTAATCCTTATTCCGCAATTTCACAAAATGTATTAAGATTTGCAAATTTCCGAAAATGTGAAAAAAGGAAAAATCACCGCCATTTTTGTCAAGAGCACCGAAATAAATCTAAATAATTTTTAGTTGGTCCTTATGGTATGTATAAGTTAACTCTAGAAATATTTTTAATTATGTCTATTTTTGGACATGTGGGAAACATCGCGCGGGCCAGAGTTGGGAAAAAATTTCAAAAAATGCGCAATTTTTATGATGTAACTTTTTTTATTTTAAAGACAGAAAATCCGGATAATGATTAATTTAAAGGATATTAATAGACCATCAATATGCACTAGACATTTTATAGTCAAAAGTATTTTTCTCGGTTAGTAGGAAGGGTTAAACTTTGTTAGTGCAAGCAAAAAATTTGCAAGTAACAACTTCTCACGGCCATATCTTAAAAACAACTCATCGATTAAAACCCGGCCAAAACGCATTTTGTTTGTTATTTTGTGTAGAATAATTTTGGTCCTATTCATTTTTACTACAAACTCAAACATTTTTTAGTTATTCGCTAAAAATTATGCTAAAATCCTGTTTTTGGTGGGTAAAAATCGAAAATGTTGATTTGGAATAACTCAAAAATAGTGATGGGTCGAATCCAAGAAATTACCGAATCCGAATTCGAACCCGAACCAGAATATTTTGTTTTCGAATCCAAAACCGAATCCGAAACCGAATCCTTAGTGACAATTCTGAGTTGAGTAACGTGAATGATGTAAATTCAGTAATAGGATGCTGATGAAGGCTAAAAGAATATTATATAATTCTTCTATATTATAAAAATTATGTTTAATGAAATAGTTATTGTAATAATTCTGAAATTATACATAAATATATACGAAAGCTAGGTTTAATTAAATTTACTCAATTGTTAAACCAACTTATACAGAAATATGTGAACCTATATTTGTACAATGTGAAATTAAATGTTAATACAATTAAACTTATACAATTTACCGAATAAATTTATGTTACCTTATTTTTTCTGATGGGTTTACAGAGTCATTAAGTTCATACAAAAAAAGCTACTTAGAAATCAAATTTGCAATTTTTTCTACAATGTAGAAATGGCCTTAACATAAGTCACATGATAAATAATTGTAACGCATTAAGTTACTTAAGAGATGAACTCATGCAAACAGAATAACTGTATATGCTGAAAACAGAATAACCTACCTAATCTAAACAAATCTAATATAAAATCGTTTAAACAAACTCACATTGAACTTAAAATTGAGTAGCACTAATTGACAATATTGTTTTCTTATTCTTCTAAAATTTAAATATAAAATATTATAAAGAAAACTTAGTAGGCTACTAATTATTATTTCCAGCCCTTGTTTTTTGTTCATTAGACTAAATTTAATAATGTATTCTATTTATTTATTAGATAACAAAAGATTGTT
The DNA here is from genome assembly GCA_034769895.1 of Magicicada septendecula. NCBI lineage: Eukaryota > Metazoa > Arthropoda > Insecta > Hemiptera > Cicadidae > Magicicada > Magicicada septendecula. Next base: position 164,945,488 of record CM068373.1, on the reverse strand, counting down.
ATCAACATAAAAAAAAATTAAAATTTTTGTTATTTAAACTATGAGCACTTTTTTTAATAAAACATTACAATAGGCCTACTGAGCAAGGATGAAACATCACTGTTTTAAAACTATTTTTAATATTGGGCCACACTGTTCTATTATTGTTGAACATCACAGTTTTCAACAATTCATATGAAATTATTCAAATTTAGGTTTAAATTTTGGATGTAACAACATTAGCTAAAATATATAGTTAAATATAGTCTTGATGGCAAGTAAAAAACTAAGTAAAAGTACTGTACTAGAAGAAATACACAAATAAAAATTGAAGAAGTCTCACAAAACTATTTAAGGAATTTTCAACAGTAAACTACAATGACTAAATAACAATTCAGGCCTATTACAGTAAAATGGCAGTCCATATGTCTTAAGAAATACAAATAAAATATAACCTAACCAACTGAAATAGTAGGTAACACACTAACAAGCTATGTAATTTAACATCTATATTTTAAATTTTTTTTCAAAAATATCAGCATTTTTACATGTTCTGGGTCTAGTCTATTTCTCTTTTTGTCCACTAGAGCACCTGCTGCACTAAAAAGCCTTTCCGAAGAAACTGTAGATGGACGAATGCATAGGTACCTTTTTGCAAGTTTTCTTAGAGATGGATATCTGGTATTGTTTCACCAGTAATCTAAAACATTATGTTCTTGTTTCACCAAACTTTCCTCAAGGTACTGTCTTACTTCTTCTTCTGCGGTAAGAGTTCCTTGATTAGATCCAGTTGATTCTCGGTTGAGTATTTTTGAATACATTGAGAAAATTTTATTTTCAGAAGATAAAGCTGGTGAAATACTTTTTTTTGATTGTTCGTCAGTTGCTGAAGTAGGTCTGTTTTTTTTTTAATTTCATTGATTAAAATATTTTTTGCAATATCAAAATTTCTTTCATTTGAAACATTCTACCTTTGAATCTAGGATCCAGCATCATTGGCAAAGTATATAAAGCCTCAAGTTCCCAATTTTGGAAACGATGTTTCATTTGCGGCAATAATTCATATTTTAAAGCCAGCATCCCTGTACTCAAATTTGTTTGTAATTTAAGAAATTCTTGAGTACTATGTATAATTGGAATTATTTCAGATGCAGATGTTTCAGTCTTGCTCAAGATTTTTGTTGCTTCATAAAATACCTTTAATATATCTTCAAGGTTGTCAATGTATGTCCAGTCTGTGGTACGCAGTTCAGTAGTCATTTCAAGAGTTGATGATGCTAGTGCAATTGCATGTTTCTGTTCCTTTAGCCTAGCAAGCATCTCATAAGTAGAATCCCACCTTGTAGGTTCATCCTGTATAAGACGATGCTGCTTAGTCTTTACAGTGGCCTGGGCATCTTTTAAGACTTTTGTAGCTTTAGCAGAATGCTTGAAATGGCTGACTACTCTTCGACATGTTCCAACTATTTCTGATGTAGTTGCTTCTTTAAATAGGGCACTGTCCAACACGCGTTGCAGTAAATGTGCAAGGCAAGGAATATGACCAAAGTCTGATGTATTCATTGCAGCAACCATATTGGCAGCACTATCATGAACAATTGCTTGCACTTTGTCTGCAACATCCCATTTAGCTAAAGTGTCTTTCAGAAATTCCAGTATATTTGCAGCTGTATGTGAGATTTCTGAAAATGGAGTTACTTCCAAACAGAATTCTTGCAGATTAAAATTATCATCAATAAAATGGGCTGTCAAGGACATGTAATCTTGATTGGACAGTGATGTCCAAAAGTCAATTGTAAAACATATGTGTTCAACTTTTCTTAGTTCAGATCGTATTGCAGTACACTGTTTTTCATAAAGTTCAGGTAAAACATTGTTCGCCAGATATTTCCTGGTAACCACTGGATAACGTGGCTCCAAATACTGAATAAGTTTCCGGAAACCTATGTCTTCAACCATTGACACAGGCTGCATGTCTGTACAAATCATTTCAGCAATTAAATGAGTAATTTTTTCTCTTCTTTTGTCTCCGGCTTTGAACGATTGCGTCTTGCTTATAACTTGCTGTATTGTAGGCTGACTAACAGAACACTTGAACTTCTTAGTGGATGGAATTTTGTAAGTCCATGGTGATTTAGAAGAAGAAGAAGACTGTTCGGATTCAAAAGATTCTGCAGGAGACAGAATAGGTATGTCTACTGGTGAAGAAATGGTCAAATTTAATTGATGAAGATTTTCAGACGACTTTTCAGAAACAGTAGGGTTTTCTATGGGCTGAAGATTTTGTAAACTAGTGGTACTAGTGAACGGAAGTGATGATAACATAGGAGAATCTACAAGATCTTCCGCTGAAGTAGTGGTTGCATCGGCAGCATTTAGGTGACGTTTTTTAATGGCTTCCTGGAGTTCCAGAAAATTGTGTTGTTTTAAATGTTTTTTCAAAGGAGATGTTGTTTTAGATACGCCTCCACGTGAAATACGAGCTCCACATATGCCACATATAGCATATCTGTTGTCAATGTCGATTTCAAAATAATTCCAAACTTCACTCATGATTTTGGGTTTCTACACACGATCACTATTAATTTATTACTAGTCCAGGGAAATTGTCAAAAAAACAACGATTCTGTGCCAAAAATACTATCCAACAGGTGAAATATGGAAAAATTCTGTAGCATTCAATAAAAATAAATATTCCAGTAAGGAGAGCGGAAAAAACGCCAAAACGTAACAAAATTTTGACTGTACATGTATCAACATGATATTTTGTTTATATACTCCATTTGGGTCCTAGATCAAAATTAAAAAAAAATAATTATACGCTTTCACCCCTAAGGGGTGAAAACCACCCCCAAAAATATGTGGAAGACAAAAATTGGAATTAGAGGCTGCAAATTTGTTTGGGTGAGGTTTGAAGGGTGCTGAATGTAAATATGACATGATAATTAACATTAATTCTATATTTGGGGTGATATCGACAATTTTTTGGGGATGGTTATGAGAACATTAGCATTCTTAATGCCGCGTTTTGGTGTATAATTAGTTTTTAGACCAATATCAAAGACTACTATGTAATACCATGTCCAGGATAGACACAAATATGCGTGGCGACGACGTAAGAAAGTGAAAACTACCCCTGTAATTAAAAAATAAAAATAAAAATAAATAAAAAAATGACTGAAAATTTGTTTCTGTATGTTTTTGAGGTCGATAAATTCAAATAAGATGCTAGAAAAGTTTTTCATCCACTATATCAGGGTGAACCACCCCTATTAACAAATAGATAATAAAATAAATAAATGTAGCTATAACTTTGTTCATTTTAACTGTACACAAATAATTCAAAAACGAATAGATAGATAATTTCAACCCTTACAAATAATGTCCTGAGGACTAATCTGTCTAAAATTTGAACGACAAAAAATATTCAAGGTCAAAGGAAAAAGCCACCCCTTAAATTCGGTATTTGACCACCCTGTGACAGCTGTATCTTTGTAACGATGACAGATAAAAACATGGAACACGAGGCATTTTAGTCATTTAATTGTGTACTTTGACTTTGATCTGCATAACATTTTTGCCTAAGTTAATCCTTATTCCGCAATTTCACAAAATATATTAAGATTTGCAAATTTCCGAAAATGTGAAAAAAGGAAAAATCACCGCCATTTTTGTCAAGAGCACCGAAATAAATCTAAATAATTTTTAGTTGGTCCTTATGGTATGTATAAGTTAACTCTAGAAATATTTTTAATTATGTCTATTTTTGGACATGTGGGAAACATCGCGCGGGCCAGAGTTGGGAAGAAATTTCAAAAAATGCGCAATTTTTATGATGTAACTTTTTTTATTTTAAAGACAGAAAATCCGGATAATGATTAATTTAAAGGATATTAATAGACCATCAATATGCACTAGACATTTTATAGTCAAAAGTATTTTTCTCGGTTAGTAGGAAGGGTTAAACTTTGTTAGTGCAAGCAAAAAATTTGCAAGTAACAACTTCTCACGGCCATATCTTAAAAACAACTCGTGGATTAAAACCCGGCCAAAACGCATTTTGTTTGTTATTTTGTGTAGAATAATTTTGGTTCTATTCATTTTTACTATAAACTCAAACATTTTTTAGTTATTCGCTAAAAATTACGCTAAAATCCTGTTTTTGGCGGGTAAAAATCGAAAATGTTGATTTGGAATAACTCAAAAATAGTGATGGGTCGAATCTAAGAAATTACCGAATCCGAATTCGAACCCGAACCAGAATATTTTGTTTTCGAATCCAAAACCGAATCCGAAACCGAATCCTTAGTGACAATTCTGAGTTGAGTAACGTGAATGATGTAAATTCAGTAATAGGATGCTGATGAAGGCTAAAAGAATATTATATAATTCTTCTATATTATAAAAATTATGTTTAATGAAATAGTTATTGTAATAATTCTGAAATTATACATAAATATATACGAAAGCTAGTTTTAATTAAATTTACTCAATTGTTAAACCAACTTATACAGAAATATGTGAACCTATATTTGTACAATGTGAAATTAAATGTTAATACAATTAAACTTATACAATTTACCGAATAAATTTATGTTACCTTATTTTTTCTGATGGGTTTACAGAGTCATTAAGTTCATACAAAAAAAGCTACTTAGAAATCAAATTTGCAATTTTTTCTACAATGTAGAAATGGCCTTAACATAAGTCACATGATAAATAATTGTAACGCATTAAGTTACTTAAGAGATGAACTCATGCAAACAGAATAACTGTATATGCTGAAAACAGAATAACCTACCTAATCTAAACAAATCTAATATAAAATCGTTTAAACAAACTCACATTGAACTTAAAATTGAGTAGCACTAATTGACAATATTGTTTTCTTATTCTTCTAAAATTTAAATATAAAATATTATAAAGAAAACTTAGTAGGCTACTAATTATTATTTCCAGCCCTTGTTTTTTGTTCATTAGACTAAATTTAATAATATATTCTATTTATTTATTAGATAACAAAAGATTGTTATCAACATAAAAAAAAATTAAAATTTTTGTTATTTAAACTATGAGCACTTTTTTTAATAAAACATTACAATAGGCCTACTGAGCAAGGATGAAACATCACTGTTTTAAAACTATTTTTAATATTGGGCCACACTGTTCTATTATTGTTGAACATCACAGTTTTCAACAATTCATATGAAATTATTCAAATTTAGGTTTAAATTTTGGATGTAACAACATTAACTAAAATATATAGTTAAATATAGTCTTGATGGCAAGTAAAAAACTAAGTAAAAGTACTGTACTAGAAGAAATACACAAATAAAAATTGAAGAAGTCTCACAAAACTATTTAAGGAATTTTCAACAGTAAACTACAATGACTAAATAACAATTCAGGCCTATTACAGTAAAATGGCAGTCCATATGTCTTAAGAAATACAAATAAAATATAACCTAACCAACTGAAATAGTAGGTAACACACTAACAAGCTATGTAATTTAACATCTATATTTTAAATTTTTGTTCAAAAATATCAGCATTTTTACATGTTCTGGGTCTAGTCTATTTCTCTTTTTGTCCACTAGAGCACCTGCTGCACTAAAAAGCCTTTCTGAAGAAACTGTAGATGGACGAATGCATAGGTGCCTTTTCGCAAGTTTTCTTAGAGATGGATATCTGGTATTGTTTCGCCAGTAATCTAAAACATTATGTTCTTGTTTCACCAAACTTTCCTCAAGGTACTGTCTTACTTCTTCTTCTGCTGTAAGAGTTCCTTGATTAGATCCAGTTGATTCTCGGTTGAGTATTTTTGAATACATTGAGAACATTTTATTTTCAGAAGATAAAGCTGGTGAAATACTTGTTTTGATTGTTCGTCAGTTGCTGAAGTAGGTCTGTTTTTTTTTTTTTAATTTCATTGATTAAAATATTTTTTGCAATATCAAAATTTCTTTCATTTGAAAACATTCAACCTTTGAATCTAGGATCCAGCATCATTGGCAAAGTATATAAAGCCTCAAGTTCCCAATTTTGGAAACGATGTTTCATTTGCGACAATAATTCATATTTTAAAGCCAGCATCCCTGTACTCAAATTTGTTTGTAATTTAAGAAATTCTTGAGTACTATGTATAATTGGAATTATTTCAGATGCAGATGTTTTAGTCTTGCTCAAGATTTTTGTTGCTTCATAAAATACCTTTAATATATCTTCAAGGTTGTCAATGTATGTCCAGTCTGTGGTACACAGTTCAGTAGTCATTTCAAGAGTTGATGATGCTAGTGCAATTGCATGTTTCTGTTCCTTTAGCCTAGCAAGCATCTCATAAGTAGAATCCCACCTTGTAGGTTCATCCTGTATAAGACGATGCTGCTTAGTCTTTACAGTGGCCTGGGCATCTTTTAAGACTTTTGTAGCTTTAGCAGAATGCTTGAAATGGCTGACTACTCTTCGACATGTTCCAACTATTTTTGATGTAGTTGCTTCTTTAAATAGGGCACTGTCCAACACGCGTTGCAGTTAATGTGCAAGGCAAGGAATATGACCAAAGTCTGATGTATTCATTGCAGCAACCATATTGGCAGCACTATCATGAACAATTGATTGCACTTTGTCTGCAACATCCCATTTAGCTAAAGTGTCTTTCAGAAATTCCAGTATATTTGCAGCTGTATGTGAGATTTCTGAAAATGGAGTTACTTCCAAACAGAATTCTTGAAGATTAAAATTATCATCAATAAAATGGGCTGTCAAGGACATGTAATCTTGATTAGACAGTGATGTCCAAAAGTCAATTGTAAAACATATGTGTTCAACTTTTCTTAGTTCAGATCGTATTGCAGTATACTGTTTTTCACAAAGTTCAGGTAAAACATTGTTGGCCAGATATTTCCTGGTAACCACTGGATAACGTGGCTCCAAATACTGAATAAGTTTCCGGAAACCTATGTCTTCAACCATTGACACAGGCTGCATGTCTGTACAAATCATTTCAGCAATTAAATGAGTAATTTTTTCTCTTCTTTTGTCTCCGGCTTTGAACGATTGCGTCTTGCTTATAACTTGCTGTATTGTAGGCTGATTAACAGAACGCTTGAACTTCTTAGTGGATGGAATTTTGTAAGTCCATGGTGATTTAGAAGAAGAAGAAGACTGTTCGGATTCAAAAGATTCTGCAGGAGACAGAATAGGTATGTCTACTGGTGAAGAAATGGTCAAATTTAATTGATGAAGATTTTCAGACGACTTTTCAGAAACAGTAGAGTTTTCTATGGGCTGAAGATTTTGTAAACTAGTGGTACTAGTGAATGGAAGTGGTGATAACATAGGAGAATCTACAAGATCTTCCGTTGAAGTAGTGGTTGCATCGGCAGCATTTCGGTGACGTTTTTTAATGGCTTCCTGGAGTTCCAGAAAATTGTGTTGTTTTAAATGTTTTTTCAAAGGAGATGTTGTTTCCGATACGTCTCCACGTGAAATACGAGCTCCACATATGCCACATATAGCATATCTGTTGTCAATGTCGATTTCAAAATAATTCCAAACTTCACTCATGTTTTTGGGTTTCTACACACGATCACTATTAATTTATTACTAGTCCAGGGAAATTGTCAAAAAAACAACGATTCTGTGCCAAAAATACTATCCAACAGGTGAAATATGGAAAAATTCTGTAGAATTCAATAAAAATAAATAGTCCAGTAAGGAGAGCGGAAAAATGCCCAAACGTAACAAAATTTTGACTGTACATGTATCAACATGATATTTTGTTTATATACTCCATTTGGGTCCTAGATCAAAACTGAAAAAAAATAATTATACGCTTTCACCCCTAAAGGGTGAAAACCACCCCCAAAAATATGTGGAAGACAAAAATTGGAATTAGAGGCTGCAAATTTGTTTGGGTGAGGTTTGAAGGGTGCTGAATGTAAATATGACATGATAATTAACATTAATTCTATATTTGGGGTGATATCGACAATTTTTCTGGGGTGGTTATGAGAACATTAGCATTCTTAATGCCGCGTTTTGGTGTATAATTAGTTTTTAGACCAATATCAAAGACTACTATGTAATACCATGTCCAGGATAGACACAAATATGCGTGGCGACGACGTAAGAAAGTGAAAACTACCCCTGTAATTAAAAAATAAAAATAAAAATAAATAAAAAATGACTGAAAATTTTGTTTCTGGATGTTTTTGAGGTCGATAAATTCAAATAAGATGCTAGAAAAGTTTTTCATCCACTATATCAGGGTGAACCACCCCTATTAACAAATAGATAATAAAATAAATAAATGTAGCTATAACTTTGTTCATTTTAACTGTACACAAATAATTCAAAAACGAATAGATAGATAATTTCAACCCTTACAAATAATGTCCTGAGGACTAATCTGTCTAAAATTTGAACAACAAAAAATATTCAAGGTCAAAGGAAAAAGCCACCCCTTAAATTCGGTATTTGACCACCTTGTGACAGCTGTATCTTTGTAACGATGACAGATAAAAACATGGAACACGAGGCATTTTAGTCATTTAATTGTGTACTTTGACTTTGATCTGCATAACATTTTTGCCTAAGTTAATCCTTATTCCGCAATTTCACAAAATGTATTAAGATTTGCAAATTTCCGAAAATGTGAAAAAAGGAAAAATCACCGCCATTTTTGTCAAGAGCACCGAAATAAATCTAAATAATTTTTAGTTGGTCCTTATGGTATGTATAAGTTAACTCTAGAAATATTTTTAATTATGTCTATTTTTGGACATGTGGGAAACATCGCGCGGGCCAGAGTTGGGAAAAAATTTCAAAAAATGCGCAATTTTTATGATGTAACTTTTTTTATTTTAAAGACAGAAAATCCGGATAATGATTAATTTAAAGGATATTAATAGACCATCAATATGCACTAGACATTTTATAGTCAAAAGTATTTTTCTCGGTTAGTAGGAAGGGTTAAACTTTGTTAGTGCAAGCAAAAAATTTGCAAGTAACAACTTCTCACGGCCATATCTTAAAAACAACTCGTGGATTAAAACCCGGCCAAAACGCATTTTGTTTGTTATTTTGTGTAGAATAATTTTGGTTCTATTCATTTTTACTATAAACTCAAACATTTTTTAGTTATTCGCTAAAAATTACGCTAAAATCCTGTTTTTGGCGGGTAAAAATCGAAAATGTTGATTTGGAATAACTCAAAAATAGTGATGGGTCGAATCTAAGAAATTACCGAATCCGAATTCGAACCCGAACCAGAATATTTTGTTTTCGAATCCAAAACCGAATCCGAAACCGAATCCTTAGTGACAATTCTGAGTTGAGTAACGTGAATGATGTAAATTCAGTAATAGGATGCTGATGAAGGCTAAAAGAATATTATATAATTCTTCTATATTATAAAAATTATGTTTAATGAAATAGTTATTGTAATAATTCTGAAATTATACATAAATATATACGAAAGCTAGTTTTAATTAAATTTACTCAATTGTTAAACCAACTTATACAGAAATATGTGAACCTATATTTGTACAATGTGAAATTAAATGTTAATACAATTAAACTTATACAATTTACCGAATAAATTTATGTTACCTTATTTTTTCTGATGGGTTTACAGAGTCATTAAGTTCATACAAAAAAAGCTACTTAGAAATCAAATTTGCAATTTTTTCTACAATGTAGAAATGGCCTTAACATAAGTCACATGATAAATAATTGTAACGCATTAAGTTACTTAAGAGATGAACTCATGCAAACAGAATAACTGTATATGCTGAAAACAGAATAACCTACCTAATCTAAACAAATCTAATATAAAATCGTTTAAACAAACTCACATTGAACTTAAAATTGAGTAGCACTAATTGACAATATTGTTTTCTTATTCTTCTAAAATTTAAATATAAAATATTATAAAGAAAACTTAGTAGGCTACTAATTATTATTTCCAGCCCTTGTTTTTTGTTCATTAGACTAAATTTAATAATATATTCTATTTATTTATTAGATAACAAAAGATTGTTATCAACATAAAAAAAAATTAAAATTTTTGTTATTTAAACTATGAGCACTTTTTTTAATAAAACATTACAATAGGCCTACTGAGCAAGGATGAAACATCACTGTTTTAAAACTATTTTTAATATTGGGCCACACTGTTCTATTATTGTTGAACATCACAGTTTTCAACAATTCATATGAAATTATTCAAATTTAGGTTTAAATTTTGGATGTAACAACATTAACTAAAATATATAGTTAAATATAGTCTTGATGGCAAGTAAAAAACTAAGTAAAAGTACTGTACTAGAAGAAATACACAAATAAAAATTGAAGAAGTCTCACAAAACTATTTAAGGAATTTTCAACAGTAAACTACAATGACTAAATAACAATTCAGGCCTATTACAGTAAAATGGCAGTCCATATGTCTTAAGAAATACAAATAAAATATAACCTAACCAACTGAAATAGTAGGTAACACACTAACAAGCTATGTAATTTAACATCTATATTTTAAATTTTTGTTCAAAAATATCAGCATTTTTACATGTTCTGGGTCTAGTCTATTTCTCTTTTTGTCCACTAGAGCACCTGCTGCACTAAAAAGCCTTTCTGAAGAAACTGTAGATGGACGAATGCATAGGTGCCTTTTCGCAAGTTTTCTTAGAGATGGATATCTGGTATTGTTTCGCCAGTAATCTAAAACATTATGTTCTTGTTTCACCAAACTTTCCTCAAGGTACTGTCTTACTTCTTCTTCTGCTGTAAGAGTTCCTTGATTAGATCCAGTTGATTCTCGGTTGAGTATTTTTGAATACATTGAGAACATTTTATTTTCAGAAGATAAAGCTGGTGAAATACTTGTTTTGATTGTTCGTCAGTTGCTGAAGTAGGTCTGTTTTTTTTTTTTTAATTTCATTGATTAAAATATTTTTTGCAATATCAAAATTTCTTTCATTTGAAAACATTCAACCTTTGAATCTAGGATCCAGCATCATTGGCAAAGTATATAAAGCCTCAAGTTCCCAATTTTGGAAACGATGTTTCATTTGCGACAATAATTCATATTTTAAAGCCAGCATCCCTGTACTCAAATTTGTTTGTAATTTAAGAAATTCTTGAGTACTATGTATAATTGGAATTATTTCAGATGCAGATGTTTTAGTCTTGCTCAAGATTTTTGTTGCTTCATAAAATACCTTTAATATATCTTCAAGGTTGTCAATGTATGTCCAGTCTGTGGTACACAGTTCAGTAGTCATTTCAAGAGTTGATGATGCTAGTGCAATTGCATGTTTCTGTTCCTTTAGCCTAGCAAGCATCTCATAAGTAGAATCCCACCTTGTAGGTTCATCCTGTATAAGACGATGCTGCTTAGTCTTTACAGTGGCCTGGGCATCTTTTAAGACTTTTGTAGCTTTAGCAGAATGCTTGAAATGGCTGACTACTCTTCGACATGTTCCAACTATTTTTGATGTAGTTGCTTCTTTAAATAGGGCACTGTCCAACACGCGTTGCAGTTAATGTGCAAGGCAAGGAATATGACCAAAGTCTGATGTATTCATTGCAGCAACCATATTGGCAGCACTATCATGAACAATTGATTGCACTTTGTCTGCAACATCCCATTTAGCTAAAGTGTCTTTCAGAAATTCCAGTATATTTGCAGCTGTATGTGAGATTTCTGAAAATGGAGTTACTTCCAAACAGAATTCTTGAAGATTAAAATTATCATCAATAAAATGGGCTGTCAAGGACATGTAATCTTGATTAGACAGTGATGTCCAAAAGTCAATTGTAAAACATATGTGTTCAACTTTTCTTAGTTCAGATCGTATTGCAGTATACTGTTTTTCACAAAGTTCAGGTAAAACATTGTTGGCCAGATATTTCCTGGTAACCACTGGATAACGTGGCTCCAAATACTGAATAAGTTTCCGGAAACCTATGTCTTCAACCATTGACACAGGCTGCATGTCTGTACAAATCATTTCAGCAATTAAATGAGTAATTTTTTCTCTTCTTTTGTCTCCGGCTTTGAACGATTGCGTCTTGCTTATAACTTGCTGTATTGTAGGCTGATTAACAGAACGCTTGAACTTCTTAGTGGATGGAATTTTGTAAGTCCATGGTGATTTAGAAGAAGAAGAAGACTGTTCGGATTCAAAAGATTCTGCAGGAGACAGAATAGGTATGTCTACTGGTGAAGAAATGGTCAAATTTAATTGATGAAGATTTTCAGACGACTTTTCAGAAACAGTAGGGTTTTCTATGGGCTGAAGATTTTGTAAACTAGTGGTACTAGTGAATGGAAGTGGTGATAACATAGGAGAATCTACAAGATCTTCCGTTGAAGTAGTGGTTGCATCGGCAGCATTTCGGTGACGTTTTTTAATGGCTTCCTGGAGTTCCAGAAAATTGTGTTGTTTTAAATGTTTTTTCAAAGGAGATGTTGTTTCCGATACGTCTCCACGTGAAATACGAGCTCCACATATGCCACATATAGCATATCTGTTGTCAATGTCGATTTCAAAATAATTCCAAACTTCACTCATGTTTTTGGGTTTCTACACACGATCACTATTAATTTATTACTAGTCCAGGGAAATTGTCAAAAAAACAACGATTCTGTGCCAAAAATACTATCCAACAGGTGAAATATGGAAAAATTCTGTAGAATTCAATAAAAATAAATAGTCCAGTAAGGAGAGCGGAAAAATGCCCAAACGTAACAAAATTTTGACTGTACATGTATCAACATGATATTTTGTTTATATACTCCATTTGGGTCCTAGATCAAAACTGAAAAAAAATAATTATACGCTTTCACCCCTAAAGGGTGAAAACCACCCCCAAAAATATGTGGAAGACAAAAATTGGAATTAGAGGCTGCAAATTTGTTTGGGTGAGGTTTGAAGGGTGCTGAATGTAAATATGACATGATAATTAACATTAATTCTATATTTGGGGTGATATCGACAATTTTTCTGGGGTGGTTATGAGAACATTAGCATTCTTAATGCCGCGTTTTGGTGTATAATTAGTTTTTAGACCAATATCAAAGACTACTATGTAATACCATGTCCAGGATAGACACAAATATGCGTGGCGACGACGTAAGAAAGTGAAAACTACCCCTGTAATTAAAAAATAAAAATAAAAATAAATAAAAAATGACTGAAAATTTTGTTTCTGGATGTTTTTGAGGTCGATAAATTCAAATAAGATGCTAGAAAAGTTTTTCATCCACTATATCAGGGTGAACCACCCCTATTAACAAATAGATAATAAAATAAATAAATGTAGCTATAACTTTGTTCATTTTAACTGTACACAAATAATTCAAAAACGAATAGATAGATAATTTCAACCCTTACAAATAATGTCCTGAGGACTAATCTGTCTAAAATTTGAACAACAAAAAATATTCAAGGTCAAAGGAAAAAGCCACCCCTTAAATTCGGTATTTGACCACCTTGTGACAGCTGTATCTTTGTAACGATGACAGATAAAAACATGGAACACGAGGCATTTTAGTCATTTAATTGTGTACTTTGACTTTGATCTGCATAACATTTTTGCCTAAGTTAATCCTTATTCCGCAATTTCACAAAATGTATTAAGATTTGCAAATTTCCGAAAATGTGAAAAAAGGAAAAATCACCGCCATTTTTGTCAAGAGCACCGAAATAAATCTAAATAATTTTTAGTTGGTCCTTATGGTATGTATAAGTTAACTCTAGAAATATTTTTAATTATGTCTATTTTTGGACATGTGGGAAACATCGCGCGGGCCAGAGTTGGGAAGAAATTTCAAAAAATGCGCAATTTTTATGATGTAACTTTTTTTATTTTAAAGACAGAAAATCCGGATAATGATTAATTTAAAGGATATTAATAGACCATCAATATGCACTAGACATTTTATAGTCAAAAGTATTTTTCTCGGTTAGTAGGAAGGGTTAAACTTTGTTAGTGCAAGCAAAAAATTTGCAAGTAACAACTTCTCACGGCCATATCTTAAAAACAACTCATCGATTAAAACCCGGCCAAAACGCATTTTGTTTGTTATTTTGTGTAGAATAATTTTGGTCCTATTCATTTTTACTATAAACTCAAACATTTTTTAGTTATTCGCTAAAAATTACGCTAAAATCCTGTTTTTGGCGGGTAAAAATCGAAAATGTTGATTTGGAATAACTCAAAAATAGTGATGGGTCGAATCCAAGAAATTACCGAATCCGAATTCGAACCCGAACCAGAATATTTTGTTTTCGAATCCAAAACCGAATCCGAAACCGAATCCTTAGTGACAATTCTGAGTTGAGTAACGTGAATGATGTAAATTCAGTAATAGGATGCTGATGAAGGCTAAAAGAATATTATATAATTCTTCTATATTATAAAAATTATGTTTAATGAAATAGTTATTGTAATAATTCTGAAATTATACATAAATATATACGAAAGCTAGGTTTAATTAAATTTACTCAATTGTTAAACCAACTTATACAGAAATATGTGAACCTATATTTGTACAATGTGAAATTAAATGTTAATACAATTAAAATTATACAATTTACCGAATAAATTTATGTTACCTTATTTTTTCTGATGGGTTTACAGAGTCATTAAGTTCATACAAAAAAAGCTACTTAGAAATCAAATTTGCAATTTTTTCTACAATGTAGAAATGGCCTTAACATAAGTCACATGATAAATAATTGTAACGCATTAAGTTACTTAAGAGATGAACTCATGCAAACAGAATAACTGTATATGCTGAAAACAGAATAACCTACCTAATCTAAACAAATCTAATATAAAATCGTTTAAACAAACTCACATTGAATTTAAAATTGAGTAGCACTAATTGACAATATTGTTTTCTTATTCTTCTAAAATTTAAATATAAAATATTATAAAGAAAACTTAGTAGGCTACTAATTATTATTTCCAGCCCTTGTTTTTTGTTCATTAGACTAAATTTAATAATGTATTCTATTTATTTATTAGATAACAAAAGATTGTTATCAACATAAAAAAAAATTAAAATTTTTGTTATTTAAACTATGAGCACTTTTTTTAATAAAACATTACAATAGGCCTACTGAGCAAGGATGAAACATCACTGTTTTAAAACTATTTTTAATATTGGGCCACACTGTTCTATTATTGTTGAACATCACTGTTTTCAACAATTCATATGAAATTATTCAAATTTAGGTTTAAATTTTGGATATAACAACATTAGCTAAAATATATAGTTAAATATAGTCTTGATGGCAAGTAAAAAAGTAAGTAAAAGTACTGTACTAGAAGAAATACACAAATAAAAATTGAAGAAGTCTCACAAAACTATTTAAGGAATTTTCAACAGTAAACTACAATGACTAAATAACAATTCAGGCCTATTACAGTAAAATGGCAGTCCATATGTCTTAAGAAATACAAATAAAATATAACTTAACCAACTGAAATAGTAGGTAACACACTAACAAGCTATGTAATTTAACATCTATATTTTAAATTTTTGTTCAAAAATATCAGCATTTTTACATGTTCTGGGTCTAGTCTATTTCTCTTTTTGTCCACTAGAGCACCTGCTGCACTAAAAAGCCTTTCTGAAGAAACTGTAGATGGACGAATGCATAGGTACCTTTTCGCAAGTTTTCTTAGAGATGGATATCTGGTATTGTTTCGCCAGTAATCTAAAACATTATGTTCTTGTTTCACCAAACTTTCCTCAAGGTACTGTCTTACTTCTTCTTCTGCTGTAAGAGTTCCTTGATTAGATCCAGTTGATTCTCGGTTGAGTATTTTTGAATACATTGAGAAAATTTTATTTTCAGAAGATAAAGCTGGTGAAATACTTGTTTTTGATTGTTCGTCAGTTGCTGAAGTAGGTCTGTTTTTTTTTTTTTTAATTTCATTGATTAAAATATTTTTTGCAATATCAAAATTTCTTTCATTTGAAAACATTCTACTTTTGAATCTAGGATCCAGCATCATTGGCAAAGTATATAAAGCCTCAAGTTCCCAATTTTGGAAACGATGTTTCATTTGCGACAATAATTCATATTTTAAAGCCAGAATAATTTTGGTCCTATTCATTTTTACTATAAACTCAAACATTTTTTAGTTATTCGCTAAAAATTACGCTAAAATCCTGTTTTTGGCGGGTAAAAATCGAAAATGTTGATTTGGAATAACTCAAAAACATCGCATTTTTCAAAAAAGTTGCATATAGACTTTTTTGCTTAGAATTTGATTGTCCATTGGATCCTGGGGTTAATTTTTGTTGTTGTCAATCACCCTTGAAAAAGGGGTGGTTCTCACCCCCAAATAGAAAGCGTACAGTTTAATTTTTTAACTTTGTTGTAGAGTGCATATAGAAGATACATATCAAATTTCATGAAATTCCATCGACAGTCAAAATTTTGTTACGTCAAAAGCTGCGCTTACTGAACTAAAAAGTAACAGCTGTAGTACAACTATATGTACTCACAACCGGGTAAAATAAAATTAGAATAAGAAACGAAACAACACTACAAAATCATATGTAAATAATACGGTACCTACTGACGAAACGAACACTACGAAATCAAACTTAAATAATACGGTACTGATAACGATAACACGAAACGAACACTACGAAATGAAACGTAAATAATATGGTACTGACAAAACGAACACAATGAAATCAAACATGCACAATGCACAATGGAATACTGTACAGATAACACGAAAAACTGATAAGGCTGACTGCTAAATTCCAACTAACACAGCACATTTGTTTCCATGGCAACTCCCCATTAAAAGTTAGCTCACTATGCTGCAAGGATGGCTTATTGCTTTCAACCTTAGCCATTACTTTCATGCACGTACTTATTTGAAGAATTATAAATACAATAATCACAATAAATATTTCGTTGTTATTATTATTAAATAAATCTGTTCAAGAATAAATTATAAATTTTTACTAGTCTGGAATTTGTATGAACCAAAGACGGATGTATTAAAACGAAATTATGAAAAAATAGGAGCTGGGTACCAGTACATGCGATTTTGTGAATGTATAGACGTATACAGTATACAGTTAAGAATAAAATACAGCGGCAAATGAAATAATTTCTGATTGTTTTGAAACAGTCTCTTGTTATTTTCTTTTACTCGAATAGACCCGGATTCTCGGGATTCGAACTGTTTATTGTTTTTATTTTATTCCCGTCGAATCTTCGAAACCGAACCCAGTCGGATTCGGCCGAATCCAAGATTCGACCAAATCCTCAACCCATCCTTAGTTATCTGAAATAAATGCTTTGAGTCTACTTGTTTTCAAATGAATTTAGTTTTATTTGTCATATTCAAAATAAATTGATATTTAAATTACATATATTGATTTACTTTCCATTTAAACAAAATATTCTTCTCCCTCTTCTCCACGTGATCCTATTTAACTATAATACAACATACTGGTATGTTCTTTTATAAGAAGTTATCAATTCAGCATAGTAAAAAGAAAAAAAAAATTTTAAATACAAATTAAATTAGGTATACTATAACGTGTCACCTACGTTATAACATCGGGAACCTGTGCATACTTACTTCTGATCAATTGCACGGTCTGCCATACTCGTAATCAAATTTTAATTACTAGATAAACCAGCAGTAGTTATAACTAAAGGAACTTTTACATGGAGGTCTGATGATTTATTCACTCACTGTTTTAGTGTAAAGTAACGACATCTCTTTATTAAATCATTACTACAACAGCTCTACATAAATATTCCCATATAAGGTTTTCTGAATAAAAGATTACAATTTATAACAGATTTTGGTAAAGAACTGGGGCAAAACACATGGATTTATCAGTGCTAGCATTATCCATGGATCCGGGACCTTAAACTTGTTTATGAGTTAAGCTCGCTTATTTATATTCTATAATACTATTTGGGGGCCATTTGAAGAATGGACTTAATCTAAAAATTTGTATCAGTGAAGCTATACATATACATCACCATTATTCGGTACTACAAATATTTTGAATTCTAAAACATACTACATCTTATAAAGTAGTTATCATTAAAGTCTTTCTATTTTTTTTATTTCAACTGTCTTTAATAATTCATTGGTTACAATTTTAATTAATCACGGAGAACAAGTCCCCGTGTCACCTGCCATATCCATCAGTTTACTCGTAGTCAGGGTCCTTGATCCTTATGGTGTTCGTCAGCGGTTGATCTTAAGTGGAGTTAACTTTCCTGTTAAAGTTCCTGAAGTGGTTAGTTCATAATGAAGTAGCGTGGAGGTTCTCAGAAGTCTCGTAGTTAAACATCGTTAGTAGTATAAGTGCCGTAAATGTTCTTGTTTGTTGCAGAATCGCACGTCACATTATTGTTTATAAAAGTTCTCACTTTTGGTAGCTCGTACCATATTATTTAAAACAACATAGACATCTTACAAAATTAAACAAATGAGATGTCATCCCTTACACAGTTATTTATGCATTTCGGTTTTTTAACATTTAGACTACTACCACATTAATTTGGCAATACTTTTGCTACACATTGTTGTAACTGTCTTCTAAATACAAATATTCTGTCTTTTTCTGAGACATGGTTCAAGCGCGTGTTTTCTATGCGAGCGCTTCATCTCGACTCTCTACTATGTAGGAAGGGTCAGTTAATCGCGCGGAGTTTACGCGTCGCAACAAAATAGTTCCACATTTATCCTCTATTTAAGGGGTTAAAGTTTGACCTTTTAATTATCCAAAGATATTCTTAATTACAGACTTCATTATAGTACACTACTGTGGTCTTGTTTATTTATTTATTTAATATTAATTTTCAAGGATTATTAGTTTGTTTAGGGGTCGGTATTCAAGTTAATTCCGGTTAGCGCATGTCTATGCAGGGTTAATTAACAAGGGTTTCCCTATCTGTACACTCGCATTCCTTTTATTTTATTATTAAAACTCTTTATTAAATATTATTATGATTTATGATAGCGAGAAAATTTAGTTTAAATGTGCGATTTATTAAAATTTAAAATTTCTCAGCTTTTACATTACCTATTTATTAATTATTTTATTTTTAATTAATGAAATCGTCACATACTCTGTAACCCCTCTTTCCTTTTATGCCTTTTATATATAATATATATAATACTTTCACTTATGAACTTACTTTTATATATATAAAACAAACTTCTTTTTTATTTCTTTTTATATTTCTTTTTATTTAGTTTTTTTTTGAAAGAGAAGCCACAAGTTATTTAAAATTAGGCCGGAGCCTAGAGAAGCCAAAAATGCGCTGGGTCCAGTATGACGGGACTTGCAATGAAACTCGGCTGTAATTTAACAATAACAACTTTTATTTTGCCCCCATAATTCGTTACATATAATATCCTGCAAATCACATAATTATCACATGGCAAGGTCAATAACCCACAAAATACATAATAAATAAATAATTCCTATATCCTTAATCGTGTCAAAGACAATATCGATCTATCCCTATAAACATATATATATATATATATATATATATATATATATATCCGGCAACATTCTGTAATTATATAATTCCCCCCCTTTTGTTACTAACACTTAACATTGACAGCATGTACGGAAACATAAAGACACATACACTCATAATTATATACACATACTACAGACACCTAGTACCCTTGGAATACCCATGCTCAACAGGCAGTATTTCTACAAAGCCCCAAGACCGGCAATCGTAAATGTTCGACTTTCAGTCACCATGATTCATTAATTCCCATTAATTTAAATAATTAAGAAAAACCCCCGAAAGGATGATAATCACTCTCAAAGCATAAAGAGACCGGACTGCCCATATGTATAGATAGCATCTGAATATTGGCCCATCATGAGCATATGAAAATCTTTAAGTTTCTTAGACAGCATATAAATGGAAAAAACCCTCATCACCTGATTTTAAGCAATTGGTATGAGTTTATAAAATGTTAATTTTGTTTTACAAATCCAGATGGATACATGTATCAGTCTATGCTTTTACAAGGTCAAAAATTAATCAGTATATGCTTTTACAAGGTCAAAAATTAATCAGTATATGCCTTTTACAAGGTAAAAAATTAATCAGTATATGCCCACACAAATATAAAAGTTCTTTTCTGTTAAAGCCAGATGGCTGTGTATAAATGAGTTTATAAAAACCAACTGTTGTATCCTAGCAGATGTGGGAGCACGCCAGCCTGTACTTGACCATGTGTGACAGGAATCAAACCTGCCTTAAACTGAATGAACATGTGCCTGGCAAAAACTATGTCCCCTTTTATCCCCAGAAAACACCCAAAAAAGAAAACGAAACCCCCCCAGCCCTTACATGTTAAACCAAAATTAAATTAAAATATAAACCCGTTCTGAACCAGCCGGAACAGAACCCCTAACATGTGACTTAGATTTTGTAGTGAACAATGTAATGACTATTGGCTATATATGAAAATATTTAAGTGTAAAAAAGATCTCTAGCACGCACCCCCAGAGCAGCACACAATTACAAACATAGTACTTAGTTTTAGGAAGTTAAATTATTAAAGTCACATGATGTTCAGAATGAATATTCAGCTGACACATCCTATAGCAGACTGTCTAGCCGCGTGGGCACATGGTTTCAAATGAAATGTAAATTGTACATCAGGAGCACGGCAGGCCCGGCCAACGAAAATAAAAGAGTTCATATCACCTTAATTATGAGCATGTGATGCATCTTGCGTTTGTTCGCCAGACTCCCTCTTCCGAACAGGTGTGTGCGTGATGGCTCATGGCTGATGAAGGTGTAGTTACATCAGCATCGACCAGCATCTCCGGCTTAGACGAGAACCCTGGGAATTCACAAAAATTAGAAATGCTGTTCATAAAAAATGTCCACCCAAGTTCCAGGTAAATAACCACAGAACGGGCCTCTCAACCAACTCAAGATAAATGGACAAAGTTTCGGTTATTATTTCTTTGAAAATTGCCTGAAGAGTAATAAAGTCTACCAGGGGATGATTAACTCACTAAATAAAAAAGATATTATTAAAAGGCGTAGAGTAAAAGTCACTTGCACAAGGTCTTAACAAGCGCCGACAGAATCTAACAGGTTGGCCGCGTCACGTGGCCCACATTTATCTTAATTTATCAGAAAATGACCACATTAAGGCACTCACAGTTACACACAAATGAAATATTAATAGTGTTTCATCTAAGGGTGGTATCAAAATTTATTTTTACTGCCATAATTAATTAGAAAGGACACGCGTGCAGTCTGTTACATGCACGAGCCTATCTTGCCCAATTCAACTCCATGCATACGCACTGACTTTAGCTTATAATTTATATAACGCTTTATGAAACAATTACAGTACTCTTGTATTATAATAATTGACAAAAGAATATGAGCTGTCTATACTGAACATTAAATAAATCTTTTAATACACACACACTGCCAGGTCGCACCAAATACATTCGTCTTTCACATACGGCTGCATACATTTACGTTAATTAAATTTAATTATTTTTGACGCATACAATAAGATGCTATGATCACTTACCGGGAAGTCTCGTAAATTTAGCCTGCCATTAGAGCAGAAGAAACAACTACGTAATACTGTCTGTTCGGTTCTGGGAGTCTGTTACTTTCCCGGTGACTGCAGCAGTTGCACTAACGCTGCACTCACAGCACAAGCCACTGCAAAATTACACCACCAGACGGCGCAGTCGTTCACCAGTGCCGTCCGAATCGTTGCGCTCACCGACATTTGTGTTCACGTTATATTAAATACAATTTTATAAACCGCCGGGTTAGGCAAACACCGGCACACCCCCACCCCGAAAGGGCAACCCGGGTGCCCCACACTTAAACTCGGGAGAGTACCCTGCAGTGTACCCTCTTCCCAAAACAAGCTAGTGGACTTCGTGATTATGGCGGCCCAGCAGCACTTGCTCTCAGGAGAATGGAGGAACCTCACAACTGCGTCCATTCCCCATGCGACCCTCTCCGCCGTGCCAACCCCATGGGACCACCCCAACACGTCACCCTTTCCGGTGACCATCAACTACTCCCACCGGTCCCACTCACATACTCGTCCTAAGACCAAACAAGGTATCTCCCACCTTGGTATGTGAGCGACCGTACTACCTCTCGTCCACCTCTTGGACCGACCAGCCACATGCACCCACAAGGCATCTCCATCCTTCCCATATGGCTGGCCCACATCCCTACACAAGGGCGGACGGCCCCGCTTAGCCAGGCAGAGAAGACCGCATCAAGGGCACGCGAACATTCTCATCTCAACTTTTACTTCACCAAAAAGGCCATAACTATATGGGGGGGGGGTTTACTTCACCACGGCACCATCGATACACCATATATATATATATATATACACCACCTAGTTTTAAATCAAAATAAACACTATGGTAAGCAACCGGGGAATGCGGCATGGCTCGACCTCTACACTGATCAATAAACAAATTCAATTACTATAAACAACGAAACAACAGCACGCTATCACTCTCCATCATAACCTTCAGAACCAAAACAGGGGAACTTACAATCTCCAAGACCACGACTATCTAAGGGCACTCTACGACTCTCTAACTTTCTCCATGATAACCTTCCAGAACAGGGGAAACTGACAATCTCGAGGACCACAATCTAATCACTTCCGGCAAGTCTCTCTAACTCCTTTTTGATAGGTTTTTTTTTTTTTTACTAAGGGGAGAGGTAGGAAAATTGGGAAGATGAAATGGGTCAAGGATCATTGAAAGGTCAATAGCTAGGACTAAGGGTAAGGACATGGTTCCCTCCGAAAAGGAGAATGACTGGAGAAAACCAAGGCTCGCGTGGGCAGGGGCGCAACCCTGAAGTAGACGAACACCACTGGGACTGTGGGGAACATCTACCCGCTACCCGTTAACCTCTTCTACTTACCTTTCTGTGACGGACTTTGGGTACTCGTTCCTTTCGGACTCCACTCTCTAAGAAACTATCTCGCGTTGAGCTGTACGGACTTGTTTCCTCTGAATCAGAATCGGGGCAACATACCTCACTACTTTGACTCCGCTTTGGATTATGCTCATCATCTAACTCCTCTACTTGTCTTTCTTCCAATCCTTCCTTCTCTTCCTGCTCTTCTACAATTTCCCCTTTTTCATCCCCATAATCCAAATCAACCTCCTGACACTGCACCTCCTCAGCATTTTCCAGTTGCTCCTCTGATCCATCTTCATCACACTCATCGCCAGCTCCTTCATGAACTTCTTGATTAACCTCTTCTCCAATCTCATTTTCATCAACATGTTCCTCATCAACGTCATCGCCATCACGTCCACTACCACCATCAGAACACTGCACATCTTCATCCTCTAGTTGCTCACCTGGTCCGCCTGAAACTTCTTCCCGTTCCTCGGAATCCTCAACACTACTTACACAAGGCGTCTGCACATCTTCACACACTACATCATTCTCACTCGCACACTCCACGACGCTGCCCCCAAATTTCTCCTCAACTTCTACCTCATCTACTTCTACCACACTTGCGGCATGAACATCCCCTTGTCCATCCACAACCTCAGAAACACTTGCAGCCCGGACATCCCTGTGTCCATCTGCAACTTCAGACTCTACAGTCTCCAAAACACCTACAACTATACCTTCCTGTGCAGCATCCGCAGACCACTCTTCTCCCTCTTCTGTCAATTCCACTCCTTCACCGCTTTCAACAACTACAACGTCCTCAACATTTTCCACCCTGGAATCCAGCTGTCCAGGTTCATGTGCAATGACTAAATTAATTTCTACTGGCGATGGTAAAGCTACACAATCAAGTGACTTCTCATATCCCGGCGTAGGCGATGATGATATTACCGGATCTGGATCCCTCACGAACGATACCGGGACAAATTCTGCGGCATCTGGATTCAACCATGATGTCCTCTTCGAGTCCTGTAACTCAGTATTAACTGACGTGTTCTTAGGCTCTTGTATTGATCCACAGAAGTTATTTCGCTTTTCTTCTTCTGCTTCACCTTCTTCATCCACTACTCTCTTAGGCACTTGTACTTCCTCCGGAACCTTTAACGTGTCCTTTTTCTCCGAATAGGAATAACGCCTTGCTACCGGCTCCCTACTTGCCGATGTTGGTTTACTAATATACTTTCTTCTTCCCCTGCCGTCCGAATCGTTGCGCTCACCGACATTTGTGTTCACGTTATATTAAATACAATTTTATAAAACCTTCGACCGCCAGGTTAGGCAAACACCGGCACAACTCCGCCGCTTAAAACAGACTCCGGCTGGGGGAAATATATGTTATTTGGTCAGCAATGGTATTGGGAGTATGCTTGGGGATTACCGTGTGAAATTTCTCTCACTCGTTTCTCTGTACAAAATTTTGAGCTGCATAAGTCACTCTCGACTTGCTTATTCTTATTATCAATATATATATATATATATATATATATATATATATATACAATACCTTACAGACTAATTCTTATACTACGGTACATAAAATTCACACATTATAAAATATATCGTAAACATACTAAATTCTTCTTAAATCTACTACTTACG
The DNA here is from genome assembly GCA_034769895.1 of Magicicada septendecula. Classification (NCBI taxonomy): domain Eukaryota; kingdom Metazoa; phylum Arthropoda; class Insecta; order Hemiptera; family Cicadidae; genus Magicicada; species Magicicada septendecula. The sequence goes on along the minus strand of CM068373.1, from coordinate 164,920,877 downwards.
ACTACTACCGGATTTTTCTTTAGTTTGTGAGTTACTCTTGTTATAGAATTACTCTTTAAGTAATTTATTACTTAATTATTACTTATATTTGATGTCAGCTGACTTCTCACTTTGCTCTACTTTCGATGAATAGGATTCAAGGTTGATCAGGCCTCGTACCTATTTATACGATTAGGTAGCCAATTGTTGCTCAAGTACTCTTTAGCAGTTGAGTACAAAACATATACTTTTTACTACATTTATTTTGCTTGCACTCTACCATTTCCTTCTTTGTGACAACGCTTTATCTGCGAAATATGTGTTCTTCGTACATATTTTTGAGTAGAGGGTCCGTACAGGGCTACAGTTACTGGAGTTAAGTATTTGTGAATTTGATAAGGACCGCACCATCGGTATGATAGCTTCGAGGTTGTCTTATCGATTGCACTACTCGTAGGGTGTGTTTTATACATTACTAAGTCACCGATTTAGTACTTTACTTCATTGTTATTATTATTTCGCTCGTGATATTTCCGTGATTTCGCTAAGTTTGCTCTTAAATTAGCGCGAGCTTCATTCCAGATTTTCTTTATATTTTTATCCCTAATTTCAAGGGGTAGCAACTCATGTATTTTCCACTTAGTGGATAATGGGTGGCTAGGTTTGTATTTAAACAATAATTCGAATGGGGTAGACTTATGTCCTTCATAATAGGCTGAATTAAAGGCGTATTGTATCCAGGATAGGTTCTGGTCCCAAGACATATGGTCGTTTGCATGGTAGGCTATTAAAGCAGATTTTAAGTTTCGCAAATACCTTTCAGCTATGTTACCTTGCGGACAATACTCTGTAGTGGTAATGTGGTCTATTCCTAATTTGAAACACATGTTCCTGAATTCCTTTGACTTAAACTGGGGTCCGTTATCCGACACTAGATGTACGGGAGTACCGAACTCTTTAAATAATCTATTCTGTAATATACTTACTGTGGTCAAAGCTAACGCTCGCCGCATGGGATACATCCAGACAAATTTGCTGAAAGAATCTACGCAAATTAGTAGCATGGTATTTCCTGATTTAGAACGCGGGTAGGGTCCTGAAAAGTCTAAATAAATTTTGGAGAACGGGGTAGCAGGAATTTCTGAGATTAATTGACTTATTTGGCTGTTTCTCGCTGGTTTGCTGAGTGCACACAACTTACACCTTTTCACGAAATTAGCTATTTCACTGTTCATATTTTCCCAGTGATATTCTTTACGAATTCGATGTATTGTTTTATTTATTCCCATATGTGCTCCAATGGTGGAAGAGTGATAGTATTCCATCAGCATAGGTTTAATAATATCAGGGGCGATTATTCGTAAATATTTTCCGTTCGCTATTCTATAACATAATACTCTCATACTCAATATGTATTTTTCTGACTTACTTCCTTTATCGAGTTGTTAAATAATTGGTCTTAAACGGGGGTCTTGTTGTTGATACTGGGCTAAGTCCGTAAATGCAAGAGGAAATTCAGTAATTAAAGTACTTTAAATATCTTAATACCCATCTTCTGATATGACCTAACTGTTTTGGGTGATTTAGTAGCCAAGATAATGCTTGATTATCCGTTTCTAACAGAAACTCTTTATTTTCTAAAAAGGGTTTGAACTTCTCAAAAGCGAAAACGATAGCTAAATATTCTAATTCGTATGCGGAGTATTTCTTTTCTTGATCTGTCAGGGTTCGTGATGCGTAACTAATAGGTAGTCTAGAGTTATCTACTTCCTGATATATTACTGCACCTAGGGCTGCACTTGAACTGTATGATGCTTTCTTTCAGTTTCTCGAATGCATTTTGGTGTTGCACATTCCACTCAAATTTAACTCCCTTCTTTCTTAAAGCATTCAGAGGTGCTGCAATTTCGGCTAGATGTGGGATATACTTGTGGAAATAATTTATCATTCCCAAAAATCGGGCTATTCCTTTCGCATCCCGCGGTGGTAAAAATTCTCTGATAGCATGGGTTCGCTCGGGGTCTATGCTTACCTTTCCTTTTCTTTGCTTGGCTTTTACGATGTGACCTAAAAATGAAAATTGTGTGACAGCAAAATTTACTTTACTGGGGTTTATGGTTAATCCAGCTTTCTCCAACCGGGATAGTACTTCACGTAGATGTTTAAGATGTTGGTCAATTGATTCGCTGTAGATAACGACGTCATCTAAGTAGTGATACACATATTTAAATTTTATATCATGAAATAATTTTTCTAATAATCTCCTACAAACAGAACTACCTTGGGATATACCAAAGGGTACCCTCGTAAATTGGTACAGGTTGAAAGGGACGGCAAATGTGGTTAGACGTTTTGATTCTTCCGAGAGAGGTATCTGGTGAAATGCCTGGTTTAGATCCATGATGGTAAACATTTTTGCTTTCGTAAAATAATGAAAAGCACTGTGGATGTCGGGAAGTGGTATAGATTCAAATTCTATCCGTTTATTTAGTTGCCTGTAGTCCACAACTAGTCTATGTTTGTCGTTACTTTTCGGTACTAAAAACGCTGGTGATGAATAAGATGAAGTAGAGGGTTCGATGACTCCTTGTTCTAACAATTTGTTAATTTGGTTCCTCATTACTTCCATTTTTGGAGGTGATAACTTGTATGGGGCTAAACGTATTACTTTATTGTCGCTCAAATTGATTTTGTACTCTATCAGGTCCGTCAGTCCTAACTTTGGGGTGAGGACGTTGGAGAACTGTTCTATTAATGTCTGCATTTTCCATCTATCTTTACTTTCCAGATGACCTAATTCAGACTCGTGGTGTTTTAGATGTGTAGAAGTAGTTCCAGTACTTTCTCTGTTATTTGCATTATCATCCAAATTATATTTTTGTGAACGATCGAATCCAAAATAAAATTTCTTATCGTGAATATCTAGAATTATTCCTGTTTTACTGATAAAATCAGCTCCCAATATTAACTCGGGTCCTAACTCGTCGCATAACAACATTGGAAAATACCACGTTAGATTTTTAATTTTTACTTTAAACGTGATGATAAGTTTTATCATTAAATTTTGTTTATTAGCTGTAGCGCATCTAATATTCACTGATTGATTGCGTTTAACTAAGTTGTGTTTAAATAATTTATCGGCTAGCTGTTGACTAATTAAACTTCGCGTTGATCCGGAATCAATTAATCCGAGGGTGGATGTAACACCGAGGTCAAGTTGTATATACGGTAATTGACAAATACTGAAATCACATTTATTAATAGCGTTACATTTATCAATAAATTTTCTAACATAGGGGTCTAATTTTGTTTTGTTATTATTATTTTGTTTTAATTTGTTGTCTCTCAGGGGTTTACCTGTTTTCACGATGCTGCGGAAGACACAGGGTTTCGGATCTCCCTGCCTTACATGTTTTTTGGATAATGGGTTTTCTGATAGTACTGTTTCCGTTTACAGTTTCTACTGATGTGTCCAGGTTTCCCGCAGTTATAGCATACATTTTCTTTACGTGGGGTCTCACTGGTTTCCTGTCGAGGTTGAGGCTCCTTGGACTTTTCATGGTCATGAAGATTAGTTGGTCGACGAAATGGTCGTCTTTCTCGATGAGTTCTTGCATCTGTGACTAGGGCTTGCGTTTCCTTTCTATACTGTGTAGTGGATAGCGATGCATGTCTGTTCTGATCTGCGTACCATACATTTGAAGAGTGAATACTACATTGTTCTAGATCTGCGAAAGTGTGGGGCCTATTTATTAGTGCTAATCGAGAGCGTTCTTCTGGAGATAAGCCTACTAGAATAGTATCAACCAATTGTTTCTCACTCCAGTCGACTTGCAGTAGTCGTGAAGATTCTCTGATGCCTGCAATATAGTGGGCCAGTGTAATCTATTACTTTTATCGTTTTATTACTTATAGTGAAAAATGCATTTTCGTCTATACTAGTACATAATCTCGGTCGCCATGTTTGTAAAAGGTAACATGATTGAAATTTACTTTTAGGGCCAGACTTCGTGTAACACGAACCAGTTAGTGAAACAAATTACCTGAAATAAAGACATACACCAAATAACATATAGAAAGTATTTTATTAGTAGTCAAATTGATAGTTATTACATAGACATATATATATGACCTACATATTGCGCCATGGGCGTTATCCAAATCAAATTACCCTCCAAAATCCTTACATCTACTAAAAAATGTGTTGTATCATAATATATGGTATCTAATAAATAAAGATATACATTTTTATATATATAATTCCGCACAACCCAGCTCTTAGAAATCATAACCCACACACGCAACCTCTCTCTCATTCACGCTCATGGTACAATGATTTGATTATTAATGTTGGAGCTCCTTTTAAATATATTGAAAATTTGAAATAATTGATTTCTACAATAAAATTTTATATTGGGAAATAATGAAAGGATTTAAAGTGTACAAGGAATGTTCTCACCCATTTCGTGTCGTTGTTCCTGGTTGTATCGGTGAGGTAAAACTTCGCGACCAGTACCGCGAGTTTTACGGGTACGCGTAACGGTCACATTTTGTAGTCGACGCACTTATACTGTTTATTAACCACCTACGGTGGTCTAAAAAGTTAAAATTCACCCGTAAGTGAACGGGTTGCCGGCCGGCGTTGATCACAGCTGCAGATGAAATGACGACAAATCTTTGTTAGATTTTGCGGAAGTGGGATGAACTTACGTCACATTTCCTTTGTTAAAACTGTTGACAGCATCGCTGTTGATGTCAACACATTCTCCGCCTCTGACGTAATTAAGGTTCGGCTTGCTTATCGCAATAACTGCACACTGTTTTTTGTGGTGTTACACAGTTTTTTGCTATGAATTGTTTCAAATCCTGACAAATATTGTGATATAGTCCACTCACTGTATATTCGTATCGGGTGTTTAAGGTTGGGTTTAGTATGACAAAAATAGAAAAATACAATAGTTATGTTCTATTTACCATATTTAAAATTAATTATAAATGTACCATGATTGTACCATCACAAAACCCCCTCAATGAAAGATTTTGTGTCGAAGCACAAAAGCTTTCATTGACTCTTTCATACTTCCTAAAGGGATCAGCCAGGATAAGTCGCCACAACCCCCTTACAATTTTATATAAAAGAAAATTACAACTCACCCTTGGTCTGGTGATGATGACAGTACCTAGATGACCTTACTGGACTTCTCCTACGAGATCCCAACACCATAAGGCCACTTAGGCTCTTGACGTCCCTGCTCTGACGCGTTGGCCAGCTCAGGACCGCTGTCATATCACCAAACACTGAAACAATACATAATAAACATTAAAATAGTGGCTTAGTAAATCACTCCATCCTCAACTGATCTGGTTCCCCTTAGCTAAGTGCTGGTTTGTGCCAATAAGCACTGGGTTGGCTTAATATATTTATTCAAATTATACTCCTCAAGAATTAAAAAGAATTTCCCTTCTTCACATTACAAACCCTGAATTAATAAATGGTTTCGATTACTATCGATAATATTTATCTTCTTTCTTTTACAATTACTGTAATTGTAACATAAACCTTGACATCTAATTGAACATAAAATTTAAAATCTAATTGAAAATAGGAAAATTACACATTATATATCTCCCAAACCTGGAGAAAAACAAATTAAGAAAAATCAATAAATCGATATATTTATTTACTTATAACTCTTATTGAATGATAAAAATAAAATTTTATTATTATTATTATTATTATTATTACTACTAACAAGTAATTATCTGGTTTATTGTTATTATTAACAGCGCCAGTAAAAAAAAAATTTTTTTTTTTTTCTACCCCTTATTATAAAATCATGTTAAAAAATTTTTTATAACATAAACACATAATACATAATAATTACATTGATAATTAACACTGATACATTAATACATTAAATATTCTAGATTCATTTTAACATCCTGTTCAAATCCTGACAAATATTGTTATACACTCCACTCACTGTATATTCGTATCGGGTGTTTAAGGTTGGGTTTAGTATGACAAAAATAGAAAAATACAATAGTTATGTTCTATTTACCATATTTAAAATTAATTATAAATGTACCATGATTGTACCATCACACCAGTCTTTCATGGGCTCCTTGTACTCGAAGTACGGTATTTCTTTTAATCTCCTCGTAAATTCCCGTGGGAACAAAATGTTTGATTATGGTAGTATGAAGTTCTTCTACTGGAAGAGTCGAGCTTAATGATTCCAGTACACGATCTCGTAATGGTGGTTTACATTTGGGTAGGATTACTTGCAGGATTTGCCAATCGTTCAGTTGCTGTAAATCTTTTATTTGCAGGAGGTATCTGACGAAATTTAACAGTTTCGTAATACTTAAGCCATCGGTGTAGGGAATTTCTGTAATAATTTTTTCTACTGAGTGTGTGATCTTTCCGTAGAGGTCTACATTAAAATTTACATTTGGGATACATTTCGAAGGATTCGTTGCTGTGTTAGGCGTCGTAATCGCATATCTACTGGTGCGAGTATGGTGATCACTAGGCTGTGGGGGTTCTGATATCGTGAGGGTATGTAATTCTCTACTAGGTAGCTGTTCATGAGTCGGTTGTATCTTCGATACGATGGGTGATTCATGGTTCGCGGTGGAGGGAGGGTGTTCTAAAGTAGGGGATTGAACCAGAGAAATATATAATTTTTTTAAATATAGCTCTATTCCTTCCATTCTAGACGAGTCTGACTTTCTTCACAATTCGTTGATAATTGTGGGTAATTGACGTAATGCCTCATCCGCAAAATTTTTGCACATCGGGAGGGGTTACGGTGACATCGGGCCAGTTCAATAAATTGTTCAACCGCCGGGTTAAGTGTTCTATTCTTTGCGTGACGCGCAATATTACAGTAGGTGATATTTCGTCATGAATGTTTTGAGATAACGTCAGTTCCCTATACTTCGCATAACAGGTTTCTCGTTCGCTGTCATAATCGAGTTCACGTAATCTATCTAACAGCGAGGATATATCTGATCTGCTTTCGCGTAATGTTTTGCGCAATTCAGAGACTGTTACATTCGCGTGAGGTAAACCGCGTAAAATAGCTTCGTAGCACAATTCATCTTTTAATAATAGATCGGGGTTAAATACAGCCATTTTTGAAATGTGAGTGACTATAAATACTTATTCTACTATTCGCATTAAATTCTATACTACTCTTTCTTGTTTTCACACATAAACGATTAAAGTTCACATTTAAAATTTACATTGGTAGTGCGAGAAATAAATTTCAGAGAAAGAGAAATCTCACACAGGCGTCAATATACATTCAACGAAGGGGGAAATTCTCGGTTACTACGCACAGGATGATACACGCTTCTTATAACAATAGAACAATCGAAAAGGGTTGGGTATTGTCTAACTCAACTTTGCGGGAGGTAACTATGACAGTTTTACACAGGCATGGACAAGAATTTAACCGGTCAGATTTTGTTTACAAACCGACACGTTGATGAATGAAATTTTTGACAAGTACGTACCTGATGTTGTTTCGTATACCTGTGGTGTTAAGTTAACATTGTGTAAATTCCTATATCTCATTCATAATTAAAGTTACCTATTTACTATACCACTATAATAATAATTATCATTTTTATTTTATTTAAAATTTTAGACATATATTAAAGTACATGAGTGAATAGATCAACAGGGTGTCACAATATTACACAATTACTTATTAAACAAAACAAAGTGGCGCATTTTATATGCGTCACGATACACAATTATAATTTTTTTTTACAAAGCAGAGTTGTGCATCTTATGACGTTACGTGTCACCTACGTTATAACATCGGGAACCTGTGCATATTTACCTCTGATCAATTGCACGGGCTGCCATACTCGTAATCAAATTTTAATTACTAGATAAACCAGCAGTAGTTATAACTAAAGGAACTTTTACATGGGGGTCTGATGATTTATTCACTCACTGTTTTAGTGTAAAGTAACGACATCTCTTTATTAAATCATTACTACAACAGCTCTACATAAATATTCCCATATAAGGTTTTCTGAATAAAAGATTACAATTTATAACAGATTTTGGTAAAGAACTGGGGCAAAACACATGGATTTATCAGTGCTAGCATTATCCACGGATCCGGGACCTTAAACTTGTTTATGAGTTAAACTCGCTTATTTATATTCTATAATACTATTTGGGGGCCATTTGAAGAATGGACTTAATCTAAAAATTTGTATCAGTGAAGCTATACATATACATCACCATTATTCGGTACTACAAATATTTTGAATTCTAAAACATACTACATCTTATAAAGTGGTTATCATTAAAGTCTTTCTATTTTTTTTATTTCAACTGTCTTTAATAATTCATTGGTTACAATTTTAATTAATCACGGAGAACAAGTCTCTGTGTCACCTGCCATATCCATCAGTTTACTCGTAGTCAGGGTCCTTGATCCTTATGGTGTTCGTCAGCGGTTGATCTTAAGTGGAGTTAACTTTCCTGTTAAAGTTCCTGAAGTGGTTAGTTCATAATGAAGTAGCGTGGAGGTTCTCAGAAGTCTCGTAGTTAAACATCATTAGTAGTATAAGTGCCGTAAATGTTCTTGTTTGTTGCAGAATCGCACGTCACATTATTGTTTATAAAAGTTCTCACTTTTGGTAGCTCGTACCATATTATTTAAAACAACATAGACATCTTACAAAATTAAACAAATGAGATGTCATCCCTTACACAGTTATTTATGCATTTCGGTTTTTTAACATTTAGACTACTACCACATTAATTTGTCAATACTTTTGCTACACATTGTATGTGTATGAGGCCATTTTACCAACATGACTTCCATACCACCAAGGTCAACCCAGAATTCGTGTAAGCGTTTATTTGGAGAAGAGAAATTAGGTTATCTGAAATAAATTCTTTGAGTCTATTTGTTTTCAAATGAATTTAGTTTTATTTGTCATATTCAAAATAAATTGATATTTAAATTACATATATTGATTTACTTTCCATTTAAACAAAATATTCTTCTCCCTCTTCTCCACGTGTTCCTATTCAACTATAATACAACATATTGGTATGTTCTTTTATAAGAAGTTATCAATTCAACATAGTAAAAAGAAAAACAAATATTGAAAATACAAATTAAATTCGGTATACCTTAAATTTAATTAACGCAAACCAGTGCTTTTGTTCATAATATAATTTTCACCCACCCACTCACACATATCATATTTTTAAAATCCCCATTTTAATTAATAGTTCTTTCAGCTTTTTTTCAAAATTCAGTAGGTAACTGTTTAATTTGTTTATGATTTAAGGTATAAAACTGTTTAAAAGGTACTCATCCCTTTTTCCTGTATCTCCCCGTCGTAGCATCACTACCGTATATTCCTTTTTTGTCCACTTAACGTCCGAAACTGTTTTTACAATTTGTCACTGTTGTATCGAGTCTCCGCTCATATGTTTAAATACTGATTAATATTCATTAATAAAATCACATTTTAGTTGGCCGACTGTATATTTGTTCGAGCCCTATTTACACAACCGCGCGGCTGCGAGATCTTTTGTCGACTGCCGCATCCAAAAATGGCTAAGCGTCTCTATGTGGGCGGCAACTTGCTACCGGATTAGCTGGTAGCATCTCGCGGATTTCTCGTCATCTCGTATATGGCGGTAAGGAAATCCTGTACGTGACTTTCACGTTGCTACGGGCGGCACACTCGCGCTCGTACACATTCCAATGTTATAATTGTTTTTGTACCTTACCCGGACTGGTACCAGACTGACCACTGGGTGTTCACAAAAGTCAAGCTAAAATGTTGCCTACCATGGTTGGTTACAAATTGTTAAACTTATTATGAAATAAAAAATAAACCCTGGGTTGCCCCGTTACACTGTCATGTTGACATTTGCTTCTCATGGTGAAGCTATTGCCAGGAAGGTAGCACTATTTTTACATACAAACAATAGCATCAATAGTTGGCCTATCGGAGTACTTTTATTATCTGACCACCAAGAAAGAGTCAAATGCAATCCTGAGCAATTTATTTTACATTTTTTCCCTAAGGTATATCATTTTTGGTTGTCATACAGATAAAATATATATATATATATATATATATATATATATATATATATTGTAACGTAACAAATTTGAGGTTCCCGACGTTACATAAAAACTTTGTCAACATAGCAAAAAACAATGTCCAAGGCATGCCATAATTAAGGTCAAGAGGGCCAATCTCACCCAAACAAAAAAATATATTGACGATACCTAAGTAAGGTTACTAAGTAATAAATTAGTAAAATGTAGCCAATTATAAAATATGGACTGATTAGAGTAAGATGTAAACTATAAACACTGTGTCTAGTGAGATGAGTTTACTGTGGATGAGTTCAAATATAATAAACTGTTTAATTAATATTTAAAGTTTTATAAAGACGTACCTGTTGTTGTGCTTTATCAAGATATTGAGTTTACATTATATTTATTTTGTATTTTCTATGTAGTAGGTGTGAAGCCATTACTTTAAGGAAGTACTAAGTAATGGGTACTCAGCTCATTCATGTTAAACTTGTATTTAAGTAATTAAATACAAGTGTGTTTATTATGTATGGTATCATGTTAAAGGTATTTACTTTAAATAATTAATGAAGATGTCTTAGAAAATATTTGTAAACTTGGCCAGGAAGACAATAATTGTAAATAAATTGCCTAGTGGTCATTATAATGATGTTAAAAACCGATGAGGGGTTCTACGATAAACTCAATAATAATAATAAAATGAAATGGTTGTTAGGGTAACAGAAATGCAAGAAATTTTGTTGACTTCAACATTCAATTGTTATATACTAATGGGTAAAGTTCAGCAGACAAATTTAAAAAAGAGAACCAAATAAAATGAATCAAATTTAAACAAATTAAATGTCTTAAAGAAATCCATTTAAAAAGAACTGAGTAATAACTCCTGAAAACTATATCTCAGTAAATATAATTCTACACATCCTTAAAGTTCACTGAATTAATAAATACTCATTCGACCTATTTCCAGTAAAAGAATGATGATGAAAATGATTTACCATTAAACAAAGATGATCCATAGCAGAAGAAGTCAAAATTAATTAAAATATAAATTTAAAAATACGAAGAACTTTTGTATTGAAGTACCAAACCTCACTTTCAATAAACAAACGAAGTCGTAATACTACACCAATTCCATTGGGACCGGCAACTACTAGGATCGTGAAGAAGAACGAAGACCAGAACTGAACTTCTATTACACTCCGGGACATCACATCTAAACCTTTATTGAGAAGCTGGACGCTGTTTTTGGTCAAGAGTAGTATAACCATTCCGTCTTCACTCCGTTGCAAACAGACACGGCTACCTTAAGTATCGTTCTCCGTTTGGTAACAAACCTGCTTATATTTAATTTTATATATTAAGGGTTAATAACAATTGTAATACTTAGTAACCTTAATTTTGCATTACCTGGCCTTACTAATCGTTAAAAAAATTACCTGTACCCTGAGATAAGAGATAAAAAAGAATAAAATATAATTATAATCAAATTGTAACATAAACCACGAGTTCAATAACGAATTGATCCTGTATTGTGCGATCGACATGATGTATTAATCTCTGGAGAAGGAAACTGTTGGAATTGGAAACTTAGATAAAATAAAGAACCCTTATTGTATTTAATGAGTTTGTGTTATTGTAGAATAATTATTGTATTTCAATAGGGTGTAATTTACAGAGAAAGAAAGCGATAAAAACCTCAAGTGGAACGACTTAACCTAGAATAACGGATTAATCGCCCACCACAGCACTCATTTGCCTACAGCTGGTGAATACAGGAGAATAGAGAACTTACGTACTCTCTCCACACTACGCTCTTTTCAATTTAGATAATACATACCGAATAGGGTTGGAGAAAATTACTGAATTATTCACTGTAATAACTGTAATATAGCGCTTTTTCTCGGGTAAAACACTTAATAAACACTTAACACAGGTCTATGTTCGACAAACGAATAATATCAACTATATAATAAATAATTGTTTTTATAAATTAACATTGATTTGCAGGAGATATCATCTGCAATAACATATTACAAATAATACATTTGTAAACATTTAGATTACAAATTGGCGCATACCAACGTGGAGCTTAATTAAACCCCGAAACAACAACTTTTAATTTAGATAACAAATTGGCACTCAACGAGTGGGCTTTAGTTAAGTAAAAAAAAATCGACTATATCGCTATTACTTAACTGGAGCATGCAACTATTAGAGGCACAGGAATGCATACGAGAGGTATTTCTAAAAGGATAACGAAGGACCAAGAAACGGAAGAAGATAGACGGGAAGAAGAAGCGGAGATAATTACAGACACCGAAATGGAACAACAAACGAGTGATAAAGAGGATGCCCAAGGGGACCAACCAGATAAAGCGGTAGCCAAAGAAGAACCAAATTGGCAAGACATGATGAAATTTATGGCAGAACAATTTAGGAAACAGGAGGAAAACATAAAGCAAACTAATGAGAAAAACAATGAAATGTCAGAAAAGCTGGAAAATTAAATAGACAGTATAAACGAAAATTCAGAAAAGCTGGAAAATAAGATAGACAGTATTAACGAAAACTCAAAGAAACAAAACGAAATTTTGAGTGAGAATTTAATCAAACTAATAAATGAGAAGTTTGACAAAAATAAAGAGGAAACTGATGAGAATAACCGGCTGATAAATGACAGCTTAAACCAAATTAATGAAAGGCTTGACAGGAACGATGAGAGCTTAAAGCAGATTCTGGAAAATAACAAACAAAGAGACGAAAGAATTGAAAACAATAATAAGGAGTTGCGGCAAATCATCAATGAACAAAACCAAGCGTTGAGGGAAGTCATCAACGAAAGGATTGCAATTGTCGATGAAACACTTAGCAAAGGAGTGTATAATTACGAAAAGGAAGTAAGACAGCAAATAACTGAAACTAAGGTAGGTCTAGAAAAGACGGATGAAATCATCATACAACTCAGAGTGGAAGTAGAGACCAAAATAAACCAAATAGGAAACCATAACGATACTAGAGTAAAGGAGATACAAGCGAAAACCCCCAAAAAATTAAACAAAGTACGAATCAACATAGCCGGAAGAATAGAACGGGTTAACAATGAATTGAAGACAATGAAAATAAGGCAAAAACGTCAAAGGAAATTAATGAATACACGGGAAGGATTGGAGATGATTAAAAGGGAATTAGTTAAGCTGCATAATATACCCATTACGGAACCCAGAGAAGTAAGGCAATTAAGAAACTCTAAACGAACCACAATTGAATTCCTAGATAGATTAGAAGGACCGAAAAAGCCAAAACTAACCGAGGAGCACGGAGGACTTCTGGAGATTATGTATGAACCATTTGAACAATTAAGAAACAGTACGGAAGAATCAGCTCGAAGGACGATGGTAAATTTTAGCATAAATGAAAATTTTATAGCGACAAGATGGAAGGACCAGATGATAGTGAGACACGTCACCAGGACGGAAATAATTCTACACACTAGAGAAATCCGAACAATCAGTACAGAGGAAATAATGGACCACGGTTAAACAGATTCCAAACAGAATATAGAGAAAAGGGACGGATTTTATGGATAACAAATAAAGCAAACCGAAGGAAAATAATGAGAAACTAATTAAAATATATTAAACCAACTATTAAATGAAATAAACTAATTACACGATACTTCAGAGAAATTATGTGGAATCAATTTAAAAACCAAAAAATTCAAAAAATAAGTAAGAACACCTTACTATATAATTCAGAAGAAATTATTTTAAACTAATAAACATGAAAGAAGAGAAAGAAGGGTTAGAAATGAGTTAAATGAAGGAAGAATATGCCATACAATTTATGATAAGGAGGAGATTCAGTGTTTAATTGCAGAAGTAAATGAGAGTGAATTAAAAATAGTAAAATACGTATGCTAAAGAATAATTAATTGACAGCACGGAACTAAGAAGAATTTAAAATGAATATTGAACAGCTTTAACTAATATACTGGTAAATAATATGATAAATGGAACTACAGAACAACGAGATAAATAATTTAAGAAAAGTATTAGGATACCTCAGAAATAATAGTAATCATCCCTTGAATATAAGTTTGTAGCGAAGGAGCTACCTTTAAGATAATAATTATGTGTATTGTGTTGTGATCGTGCAACGTTTATTTTTTTTCTGGACAGAGATGAAGTTCCTCTGATCTCAGAAGATATAGTTAGGGAAACGGCAGAGTAATGGAAGCCAATAGTGCCCCTCTGATTCCGTACCAGCTATGATATTAGGGAAAAATGTTAGGGAAATATAGTATTTTAGGGATTAATTATAAAAATGATAATAAGAAACGATAGCGTAAAAAGCTAGAAGAAGTTATGAGTTCCAGAGAAGAGGACAGGTACAACTGACAACTGAACACAACAACTGAGGGAGGTACCAGTAGAGAATTAATGACCAGATACACAAGGAGTGTCAACACAGTTTTCCAGTGCAATTAAAAGTTTAAAGAATAGAAAGAGAAAATAAACCACAAAGAACCCATTGAATTGCGTATTAAAACAGAAACGATGAAAAACTGAAACATTATAAATTGATAATTTTATTAAATAAATATTCCAAGGCATGAAGAAACTATAAGTTTATTTTAACTAAACTTTATTCAGCCAAAATAAACTTCTTTCGGAGGGGGAGTATTATGTAACGTAACAAAGTTGAGGTTCCCGACGTTACATAAAAACTTTGTCAACATAGCGAAAAACAATGTCCAAGGCATGCCATAATTAAGGTCAAGAGGGCCAATCTCACCCAAACAAAAAATATATTGACGATACCTAAGTAAGGTTACTAAGTAATAAATTAGTAAAATGTAGCCAATTATAAAATATGGAGTGATTAGAGTAAGATGTAAACTATAAACACTGTGTCTAGTGAGATGAGTTTACTGTGGATGAGTTCAAATATAATAAACTGTTTAATTAATATTTAATGTTTTATAAAGACGTACCTGTTGTTGTGCTTTATCATGATATTGAGTTTACATGATATTTATTTTGTATTTTGTATGTAGTAGGTGTGGAGCCATTACAGTCGACTCCCTCTCGTTCGGACTCCGATGGTTCGGACGCCGGATGGTCCGGACTACTTCTTGGAAATGAGTCATCAGCGCGCGCCGGGTTTCTCACGGCCGAAAACGACAGGATTGAGCGTGTCTGTTTATTTCCGGCCTACATGTAAACAAAGATCCTCAGTTCGGCTTACGATTGCGTTTGCTCCGGATCGTCATACAGTGTACTGTAGCTGTTTTTACTAATTACTACTGATATTGTTGTGTGTTTTAATAATTTTCAATGTGAGTTACATATGTTATTATAAGTGAGTTTATTTGTTAGGTGAAATTGTAGTTTCAGTAACTCTGATTATTTCACAGTAAAATTCTCAAAAATGAGTGAAAAACGGAAGCATAATACGGTTAAAATGCAAGACAGACTTAATATTTTACAACGTTTAGATAAGGGTGAATCAGTGCAAAGTATTTGTACGGAGTTTAATGTAGGGAAAAGCACAGTTTATGATTGGCGGAAAACAGAAAATCGATCGAGGATTTTTGTATGCAAATTGAAGTCGAATCCGTCCTTTCTACTCGATCTACCTTGAAAAAACCACACCATGAACTTGTTGATGACGCATTATGGTTGTGGTTCATGCAGGAACGTAGAAGAGGGACTCCTATAAATGGGCCGATTTTGAAAGAAAAAGCCGTCATTCTTCATTCAAAACTTGGGGAAAAAGGAAACTTCTCGGCAAGCGATGGGTGGCTAACGAGATGGAAAAAACGGCATGGAGTGCATTTCCTTGGAGTTTGCGGGGAGAAGCTTTCAGCAGACCAACCAGCAGCTAATGATTTTTCTGAAAAATTGAAGCGTATCATTGAGCGTGAAAAACTAACCCCAGAACAAGTGTACAATATCGATGAGATCGGGCTTAACTATAAACTTTTGCCTAATAAAACCTTTGCCACTCCTCAAGAAAAGTCTGCTTCGGGCTTTAAAGTAAATAAAGAAAGGATCACTGTTGCACTATGCTCAAACGCAACTGGGACACACAAGATGCCGCTATTTGTGATTGGAAAGTCGGCCAAACCCAGAGTATTAAAAAACTTAAACATGTCTTCCCTTCCAGTGTATTACAGGTCACAAAAGTCTGCCTGGATGGATTCTTATTTGTTTAAGGAGTGGTTCGTGGCTCAATTTGTTCCGTCTGTAAAAGAACATTTGACATCCTTGAAATTGCCAGTAAAAGCAGTTCTTGTGCTTGATAATGCCCCTACGCATCCAGAGGAAGTTCTCGAATGTGATAGTTACAGTGACATCAAGCTTTTATATATTGTCACAGGACAAATGGCGCCAATCGTACACACTATAGTTTTTTAGGCCCTTAAAAGGACCGTTTGTCGGGTACGCTAAATCATTTGCGTACGCTGCCCGAGACGCGCTGTGATGTTCGGCGGCTGCGTCCGCTGTTCCGGGCGTGCTGCGGTTCTCTTCTTTCGGCAGCGGTATGTAGAGCCCGCTGCTGTCCCAGTCGATGTCCATCACTGCTTCTCCTGCGTTCTCCATTCTTCCTTTTCTTCCAGCTGGCTTGACGACGTCCAATGGAGTGCGCCAAGTGGTCAGAGCTGTTGGGTTGAGCGTCGTGAGACGACCCAATGGTATCCTAGTACCGAGCCTCCGGTAGGGGCTCCTGCCTAGTGGTCCTGTCCAGACGGAATATTGTTACTTAATTTTTAGTGGTCGCTACAACGACATGCTCGTACTAGGTCGACTAGTACAGTATTTGTCGAGGCCGTTTCCAAGATTCACCTGGACGTATTCGGTACTTGCCAAGGCCAGCTATGAGTGGGTTTGTCTGGGTCCTCGCAGCTCGGACGTAAAATTTACGTGCAAGTCGCCTTGCGGTGTCATCCAAGGAGCGGACACCGAGTCCTCTTCTCAGGAGACGAGAAGAAAACCGATAGGGGACTTTGGCCGCTAGCCGAAGCCCTCTATCGAGAACGCTTTGCAACCTTCTTTTATGAACGGTTGCGAGGTAACCCCAGACGGGAAGAGCGTAGGTAATGATCGGCAACAGGTACGCGTTGACAATCAACTTACCCAGCTTGCGGGTCATAGCCTTGTTGGCAAGTAGCGGAAACAGTTGCGCGAGACGAGCGGACGCTTTCTTTCGCATCGTGTCAGCGTGGGTACGCCAGGTGAGCCGACGATCTAGGTGGACACCGAGGTACTTAACTTCCCTCGACCAGGGCAGGTACGTTCTACCGAGTCTCACTCGGCCTCGTGGTTCTTTCCGGCGCTTTGTGAATAGCACCGCGGAGCTCTTGGTTTCGTTGACGGCAACTTTCCAGCTTTCCGTCCACGTCGAATACGCATCGAGTGCGCGCTGAAGTCGTGGGATAGCAAAGTCTGCGTTCCGATCGGCGGTATAGACCGCCGTGTCGTCGGCAAACAAAGCCATCTGGACTCCAGGCTCTCTGGGTGCGTCGTTGACATACACGGATGGGTTCGGGCTCCGTCGTGATCGGAAGTGACAGAAAGTCTTCCACGGCCATCTCGACTTGTTCGTCGAAGTCCCAGTCCATGGGCGGGTTGGGAGCGAACTGTCGCTCGAAACACAAGCCCAAGTACTCGGCCTTCTCCTCCGGGCGACCCAGGGGTCGACCGAACGGTCCAACAATGCCGGGAAGTGGAGGTCGGCGCCTCCGTCCCGTCAATGCGGTAGGTATTCTGTACGGGTGAGATTGCGGGTCCGCATCCCCCGTTCGGGCCACGTCGAGTTCCCAACAGCTACGTCGGAACGCCTTCAGACTGCCACGCAGTCGTCCGGTGAGCCGATTGTATGCTGCCTTATCGGCCGGATCACGGGTCCTCTGCCAACGTTTCCGGAAGTAATTCCTCTCGCGAGCGAGAAGAGAGACTTCCTCAGGGATGCGTTGGTAGCCAGGCGTGAGACCAGCTCGCGTACGTGAAGACACGCCTATAGCCGAGATGATTGCCTCTTCGATTCCCGCAACTGCTTCGTCTAGGAGGCGAACGGAATCGATTGGGGCCGCTGGCGGCAATCGACGGCACAAGGCCGGGCCGTAGCGATCCCAATCCATAACCTTCTTCTGGTCAGAACGTGCATAGGCGTGCTGGGTAGCGACGTGGACCAAGATAGGGTTGTGGTCGGATGTCAGCTCCGTAAGTGAGAATACCTCGACCGGACAGACAACTCCTTGGGTCACCGCGATATCCAGAACATCGGGAGCCGCGTTAGGCTGTGACGGAAAGAACGTGGGTTGCGCTGGACCAAACACCATCGCCCGGCGCGATTCAACAAAACTGAGCAAGCGCCTCCCGTTCGGAGTAGTCAGGCGACTATTCCAAACGCGATGCTTGCAATTCAGATCGCCGGCCAGAATTACCCTTCGATGGGAATCGAAGATGATGTCCAGGTCGCCGACAAGGAGTTCAGCTTGAGGGGGCTTGTAAGCTGAGACCACGAGGACGCCGCCAAGAGCTCCGTGGACCTCAATGGCGGTGGCCTCTAGGTTGGTAAGCTGCGGCAAAGCGACACGATGATGACCTATGGAGGTCCTCACCGCGATCGCCGTGCCGCCTCCTCGTCGGCCAACTCGGTCATCCCGATAGACCACGTAATTTAGTAATCGAAACCGGTTCGCCGGGGTCAGGTGGGTTTCAGTAAGGAGAAGTACGTCGGGTTTGAACCGAGCCAGGAATTCAAGAAGGTCGGAATGCTTGGGACCGATGCTGTTAGCATTCCAGGCTACGAGCGAGAGATCTCGTCTAAGGGCTCGGTTCATAGAAGACCTATGACTTCGCAGGCTTCCACCAAGAGCATGAATCTCTCAGTTGGGTCAGCAGTTTCCAGGCGGGCTCGGATGGACCTGAAGGTAGATGCGACTTTCGGGAGGTCGTAGCTAGACAGAAAGCCGCGGACGAACTGTGCGTCATTGGAACTGACGGACTGGGTGGTTTGCCTGGAAACTGAGGCCGCATAAGAGCGACCAGGTGTTACGGCAGATCGGATCATGGTGGAAGCCATAGGACCAGGGCCAGACGGTTTTGGATCAGCGGCAGGAAAAGTACGCTGTTGCGCTTCGTCGAACTTATACCGGGAAGCAGGACTTTTCTTGGGCTGTGGGCAGGCAGGAGCTCGGGGCCGAGCATCCGGTGTGGGTATCCCTTTGTTCCTGGGTTTGATGCCTGCTCGCGGAAATCGCGGAGGTGGCAGGGGCGGCGAGGCTACCTCTGGTTCAGAGGCGGGAGTAGGAGGTTCCGCGGAGGTGGAGGGTTCATTCTCCGGCTCCAAAACCGAGATAACAGCTACTGGGCGTGTCTCTGCTGTGGAATGAGACGCGGTACGTTTAGTTGCCTTTGTAGAGGCTGGAGGTGGAGCCGGAGAGGGCGCGCGCCGTGCCGGTTGTGCCTGAGGTTTAGGCCTAGCCTGCATTTTAGGCTGTCTAGGTTGGGGCTGCATAACTGGCTGCCGTGGCTTCGGGAGGGGCCCCTGCGGCTTTTGCTTCCGCAGGAGCTCCGCCTTATAGACCGGGCAGTTTACGTTAGACGCTGCGTGGCCTTGGCCACAATTTATGCAGCGAAATTTGGTTTTGTCTGCCACAGTGCAGGCCTGTGTTGAATGTCCCAGAGAACATCGGAGACAGGCCGGGGCATTGCGGCAGACGTCGGTGTGATGGCCGAACCTCTGGCACCGGTGGCACTGCGCAAGCTTGCCCTGGGGTCGACTGGTTTCCACCCGGACGCGGAAGCCAAACAGCCGCGTCAGGTGGAAAATTTTATCTGCAGCCTCGCCCTTCTCGAGCTGGAGACGGACGAGCGGGAGAGGTACTCGGGTTTCTGAGTGAGTGTACAGGCGGAAAATTGCCTCCACCGGGTACCCGAGGTCGCGGAGTTCCAAGAGGATCTCCTGAGGATCAGTGTGCGCGTCAAGCCCTCGCAAAATGACAGACAAGGGCTTGACTCGCTTAGGAGTGAAGGTATGATATTGGAGGTTATGTGCTTGGAGGAAGGCCTCGACCAAGCGATGGTCCTCGAGCTGGCGGACGACAATCCTGACCGTATCACCGCCAAGCAGCTTCAGGTCAAGCTTGTCGGCCGACAGGCCGTGGGCCGCGATCAGCCGTCTGTATAAGGCGGCGACATTGGATACGCTATGGACGTACAGGGGCGGCGCACGACCAACAGCGGCAGCAGCCGGAGCTGCTGTCGAAGCAGTCGGAACCGCGACCTGTGGGCCCTGAGAAGGTCCAATGTCCATGGCCGAGGTCTGTGAGGAAGTGGATCCAGGTGCGTGGGTCCTCTTGGGCTTCTTAGCCGGGCGATTACGCCGACCAACGGTCGCGAACTCGCCCGACTCGTCAGCCGGAAGAGGAGGAATCGGGTTGGGGAGAGGATCGTCCGTCTCCATCGCCCGAGGCGAATCGGGCGAGTCGCCCAGATGGGGTAGCAAGGCGGGGCCGAGCGACTCGGCACTTGGGCCGTTGCCTGTAGAAGGCATGCTGGCCAGGTGCGACGGCTGCCGGGCAGAGACTGCTAGGCAGTCACTGCCAGACGCCAGGGATCTCGGGTCCGGCCGAAGCCGGATTACCCGCGCGTCTTCCTTGTTCACGACGATGCGGGAGGAGCTGGGCTAACGACCAGCTTCGTTGAATACCAGTCCTTACCAAGACTGGTGTCCACTGGCCCCTTTACCCCGACGATATCCTAGCTCGCTTACCACTGGTGGGGGCTTGCAAGGATCGTCCGGGGCAGCGCTACCTAACAGTCGTGAACAAGTTAGGAATTACACACTGGAATGCGGCACTCACCAGGTGAGCCCAGAGCAATCCTCTTCAGTTCTTCGCCAGCAGATGGTATCCGGCAAGGTGGTCCTTAGCAGGGCAACTTCGGCCAGCTGTTGCTTCTACCAGCTACTCGATTCACTGGTAACAGCTGGCGCGAGAATCTTGTCCCACGAAGAGAGCAGCGAAATTCCTCGTCCTGCGAGGTGGGCGGATGCAGCCAGAAGCTGAAGCAACGTCCAGATTAGAGAGCAGTTCAAGGAGCAGTCCTGTCCGTCTGAAGTCTGGAGCAGAATGATAAACTGATCGATCTCGTGCGCCAAAATTTTTTTTAGCGGCGCTGTTTTTATGCCCTGACAGGTCGTGTGCCACGAACCTATCAGAGTGCCGCTGGTCCCTCGTTGGCTCGCCTCGAGCACGTTAGATGGTCACGTCGAGGCCAATCAAGCTGCTGCCGATCCTTGATTGGGTCGCCTCGCCTTCTCGTGTCACGTCTCGGCTGGTGCCGAGAGCAGATCTTCGCCTCGCTATGTCACAATATGCCTCCAAATGTAACAAGTATCGCACAGCCCATGGACCAGGGTGTAATCGAATGCTTTAAGAGAAAATACCGGAGGAAGCTTCTTTCAGAAATTTTGGATAAGATGGAAGGTAATGACAATGCAGGTCTCATCCAGACGCTCAAGACAATTAACATTAAGGACGTCATTTATATCGCTGCTAAATCGTATGATGAAATCCCATCATCTACGTTTACCAAATCCTGGAGAAAATTGTGGCCAGATGTTGAAACTCTCGTTGAGAAGAGACAAGAAGACAACCCAAATACAATAGGGTTAAATATTCATGCAACTGAACCTGATGACAACCACTCAATTTTAAAGGATTTACAACGGCTGCCTGATTCTGCTAGTATTAATGAGAATGACGTTGTGGAATGGATTTCGCGAGCTGATGATGAACTGGATAATGAAATCCTGAATGATGACGAAATCGTCGATGTAGTCCTTCGTCAAGAGGAAGAAAAAGAAGAAGACGACGACGAAGGTGATAGTGAAGCGGGAAATGGCGTGGGAATTTTGACTCATGCAGAGGGTAGGGCAGCACTGGAACTGGCAACTACCTACGTCGAACAACAGCCTGGCGCATCAGCTGTGGATGTTATGTTTCTAAGGAAGTGGCGTGATTATGCCTTCAAGAAAACACTTGAAGTAAAGAAGCAGAAGAAAATAACAGATTTCTTTTAATATTGCAAAGCCAAGTTTTTCATTAGTTTTAGGTTTAAGTTTATTCGTTTGGGACAATTTTATGAATCTAAAATTGTGTTCCGTACACTTGAAAATTGTCTTGAAATGTGATTTATAAATATAGATACGCTATTACAGGTTGTAATCTACATAAGTAAAAAACCGCCGGATGGTCCGGAAATTTTTTAATCCGGACAGGGATCCGGTCCCGAGGTGTCCGGATTAGAGGGAGTCGACTGTACTTTAAGGAAGTACTAAGTAATGGGTACTCAGTTCATTCATGTTAAACTTGTATTTAAGTAATTAAATACAAGTGTGTTTATTATGTATGGTATCATGTTAAAGGTATTTACTTTAAATAATTAATGAAGATGTCTTAGAAAATATTTGTAAACTTGGCCAGGAAGACAATAATTCTAAATAAATTGCCTAGTGGTCATTATAATGATGTTAAAAACCGATGAAGGGTTCTACGATAAACTCAATAATAATAATAAAATGAAATCAGGAATTTAAAATTGTAATAACTGGCCATAAGCCAGTGACTCTTTGTACAGTAGGTCAGGTAAGAAAAATTAATTAAAAACAAAAAAAATTATAACATGTGTAATAAAATCAATAGGCCTAAATTTAGTATTTGTAAAAGGAAATTAATACCTTTTTTAATAAGTCCAGTCAGATGAAAATGTAGTAAAATGTATACGGTATAATAAGGCAGATTAAGTGAAAGTTTTATGTGATTTAGTGTAATTCCAAGCAGGGAGTATTTTATTAAATAAGAGTAGTAATATTTCCTAATTCTGGCTCTAGGATATCAAATATTATCCAATTACAGAAGAAGTAATGGTTGTTAGGGTAACAGAAATGCAAGAAATTTTGTTGACTTCAACATTCAATTGTTATATACTAATGGGTAAAGTTCAGCAGACAAATTTAAAAAAGAGAACCAAATAAAATGAATCAAATTTAAACAAATTAAATGTCTTAAAGAAATCCATTTAAAAAGAACTGAGTAATAACTCCTGAAACTAATCTCAGTAAATATAATTCTACACATCCTTAAAGTTCACTGAATTAATAAATACTCATTCGACCTATTTCCAGTAAAAGAATGATGATAAAAATGATTTACCATTAAACAAAGATGATCCATAGCAGAAGTCAAAATTAATTAAAATATAAATTTAAAAATACGAAGAACTTTTGTATTGAAGTACCAAACCTCACTTTCAATAAACAAACGAAGTCGTAATACTACACCAATTCCATTGGGACCGGCAACGACTAGGATCGTGAAGAAGAACGAAGACCAGAACTGAACTTCTATTACACTCCGGGACATCACATCTAAACCTTTATTGAGAAGCTGGACGCTGTTTTTGGTCAAGAGTAGTATAACCATTCCGTCTTCACTCCGTTGTAAACAGACACGGCTACCTTAAGTATCGTTCTCCGTTTGGTAACAAACCTGCTTATGTTTAATTTTATATATATAGAGTTAATAACAATTGTAATACTTAGTAACCTTAATTTTGCATTACCTGGCCTTACTAATCGTTAAAAAAATTACCTGTACCCTGAGATAAGAGATAAAAAAGAATAAAATATAATTATAATCAAATTGTAACATAAACCACGAGTTCAATAACGAATTGATCCTGTATTGTGCGATCGACATGATGTATTAATCACTGGAGAAGGAAACTGTTGGAATTGGAAACTTAGATAAAATAAAGAACCCTTATTGTATTTAACGAGTTTGTGTTATTGTAGAATAATTATTGTATTTCAATAGGGTGTAATTTACAGAGAAAGAAAGCGATAAAAACCTCAAGTGGAACGACTTAACCTAGAATAACGGATTAATCGCCCACCACAGCACTCATTTGCCTACAGCTGGTGAATACAGGAGAATAGAGAACTTACGTACTCTCTCCACACTACGCTCTTTTCAATTTAGATAATACATACCGAATAGGGTTGGAGAAAATTACTGAATTATTCACTGTAATAACTGTAATATAGCGCTTTTTCTCGGGTAAAACACTTAATAAACACTTAACACAGGTCTATGTTCGACAAACGAATAATATCAAATATATAATAAATAATTGTTTCTATAAATTAACATTGATTTGCAGGAGATATCATCTGCAATAACATATTACAAATAATACATTTGTAAACATTTAGATTACAAATTGGCGCATACCAATGTGGAGCTTAATTAAACCCCGAAACAACAACTTTTAATTTAGATAACAAATTGGCACTCAACGAGTGGGCTTTAGTTAAGTAAAAAAAATCGACTATATCGCTTATCCAGTTATTACTTAACTGGAGCATGCAACTATTAGAGGCACAGGAATGCATACGAGAGGTATTTCTAAAAGGATAACGAAGGACCAAGAAACGGAAGAAGATAGACGGGAAGAAGAAGCGGAGATAATTACAGACACCGAAATGAAACAACAAACGAGTGATAAAGAGGATGCCCAAGGGGACCAACCAGATAAAGCGGTAGCCAAAGAAGAACCAAATTGGCAAGACATGATGAAATTTATGGCAGAACAATTTAGGAAACAGGAGGAAAACTTAAAGCAAACTAATGAGAAAACAATGAAATGTCAGAAAAGCTGGAAAATAAAATAGACAGTATAAACGAAAATTCAGAAAAGCTGGAAAATAAGATAGACAGTATTAACGAAAACTCAAAGAAACAAAACGAAATTTTGAGCGAGAATTTAATCAAACTAATAAATGAGAAGTTTGACAAAAATAAAGAGGAAACTGATGAGAATAACCGGCTGATAAATGAAAGCTTAAACCAAATTAATGAAAGGCTTGACAGGAACGATGAGAGCTTAAAGCAGATTCTGGAAAATAACAAACAAAGAGACGAAAGAATTGAAAACAATAATAAGGAGTTGCGGCAAATCATCAATGAACAAAACCAAGCGTTGAGGGAAGTCATCAACGAAAGGATTGCAATTGTCGATGAAACACTTAGCAAAGGAGTGTATAATTACGAAAAGGAAGTAAGACAGCAAATAACTGAAACTAAGGTAGGTCTAGAAAAGACGGATGAAATCATCATACAACTCAGAGTGGAAGTAGAGACCAAAATAAACCAAATAGGAAACCATAACGATACTAGAGTAAAGGAGATACAAGCGAAAACCCCAAAAAAATTAAACAAAGTACGAATCAACATAGCCGGAAGAATAGAACGGGTTAACAATGAATTGAAGACAATGAAAATAAGGCAAAAACTTTAAAGGAAATTAATGAATACACGGGAAGGATTGGAGATGATTAAAAGGGAATTAGTTAAGCTGCATAATATACCCATTACGGAACCCAGAGAAGTAAGGCAATTAAGAAACTCTAAACGAACCACAATTGAATTCCTAGATAGATTAGAAGGACCGAAAAAGCCGAAACTAACCGAGGAGCATGGAGGACTTCTGGAGATTATGTATGAACCATTTGAACAATTAAGAAACAGTACGGAAGAATCAGCTCGAAGGACGATGGTAAATTTTAGCATAAATGAAAATTTTATAGCGACAAGATGGAAGGACCAGATGATAGTGAGACACGTCACCAGGCGGAAATAATTCTACACACTAGAGAAATCCGAACAATCAGTACAGAGGAAATAATGGACCACGGTTAAACAGATTCCAAACAGAATATAGAGAAAAGGGACGGATTTTATGGATAACAAAGAAAGCAAACCGAAGGAAAATAATGAGAAACTAATTAAAATATATTAAACCAACTATTAAATGAAATAAACTAATTACACGATACTTCAGAGAAATTATGTGGAATCAATTTAAAAACCAAAAAATTCAAAAAATAAGTAAGAACACCTTACTATATAATTCAGAAGAAATTATTTTAAACTAATAAACATGAAAGAAGAGACAGAAGGGTTAGAAATGAGTTAAATGAAGGAAGAATATGCCATACAATTTATGATAAGGAGGAGATTCAGTGTTTAACTGCAGAAGTAAATGGGAGTGAATTAAAAATAGTAAAATACGTATGCTAAAGAATAATTAATTGACAGCACGGAACTAAGAAGAATTTAAAATGAATATTGAACAGCTTTAACTAATATACTGGTAAATAATATGATAAATGGAACTACAGAACAACGAGATAAATAATTTAAGAAAAGTATTAGGATACCTCAGAAATAATAGTAATCATCCCTTGAATATAAGTTTGTAGCGAAGGAGCTACCTTTAAGATAATAATTATGTGTATTGTGTTGTGATCGTGCAACGTTTATTTTTTTTCTGGACAGAGATGAAGTTCCTCTGATCTCAGAAGATATAGTTAGGGAAACGGCAGAGTAATGGAAGCCAATAGTGCCCCTCTGATTCCGTACCAGCTATGATATTAGGGAAAAATGTTAGGGAAATATAGTATTTTAGGGATTAATTATAAAAATGATAATAAGAAACGATAGCGTAAAAAGCTAGAAGAAGTTATGAGTTCCAGAGAAGAGGACAGGTCTACAACTGAGGGAGGTACCAGTAGAGAATTAATGACCAGATACACAAGGAGTGTCAACACAGTTTTCCAGTGCAATTAAAAGTTTAAAGAATAGAAAGAGAAAATAAACCACAAACAACCCATTGAATTGCGTATTAAAACTGAAACATTATAAATTGATAATTTTATTAAATAAATATTCCAAGGCATGAAGAAACTATAAGTTTATTTTAACTAAACTTTATTCAGCCAAAATAAACTTCTTTCGGAGGGGGAGTATTATGTAACGTAACAAAGTTGAGGTTCCCGACGTTACATAAAAACTTTGTCAACATAGCGAAAAACAATGTCCAAGGCATGCCATAATTAAGGTCAAGAGGGCCAATCTCACCCAAACAAAAAATATATTGACGATACCTAAGTAAGGTTACTAAGTAATAAATTAGTAAAATGTAGCCAATTATAAAATATGGAGTGATTAGAGTAAGGTGTAAACTATAAACACTGTGTCTAGTGAGATGAGTTTACTGTGGATGAGTTCAAATATAATAAACTGTTTAATTAATATTTAATGTTTTATAAAGACGTACCTGTTGTTGTGCTTTATCATGATATTGAGTTTACATGATATTTATTTTGTATTTTGTATGTAGTAGGTGTGGAGCCATTACAGTCGACTCCCTCTCGTTCGGACTCCGATGGTTCGGACGCCGGATGGTCCGGACTACTTCTTGGAAATGAGTCATCAGCGCGCGCCGGGTTTCTCACGGCCGAAAACGACAGGATTGAGCGTGTCTGTTTATTTCCGGCCTACATGTAAACAAAGATCCTCAGTTCGGCTTACGATTGCGTTTGCTCCGGATCGTCATACAGTGTACTGTAGCTGTTTTTACTAATTACTACTGATATTGTTGTGTGTTTTAATAATTTTCAATGTGAGTTACATATGTTATTATAAGTGAGTTTATTTGTTAGGTGAAATTGTAGTTTCAGTAACTCTGATTATTTCACAGTAAAATTCTCAAAAATGAGTGAAAAACGGAAGCATAATACGGTTAAAATGCAAGACAGACTTAATATTTTACAACGTTTAGATAAGGGTGAATCAGTGCAAAGTATTTGTACGGAGTTTAATGTAGGGAAAAGCACAGTTTATGATTGGCGGAAAAACAGAAAATCGATCGAGGATTTTTGTATGCAAATTGAAGTCGAATCCGTCCTTTCTACTCGATCTACCTTGAAAAAACCACACCATGAACTTGTTGATGACGCATTATGGTTGTGGTTCATGCAGGAACGTAGAAGAGGGACTCCTATAAATGGGCCGATTTTGAAAGAAAAAGCCGTCATTCTTCATTCAAAACTTGGGGAAAAAGGAAACTTCTCGGCAAGCGATGGGTGGCTAACGAGATGGAAAAAACGGCATGGAGTGCATTTCCTTGGAGTTTGCGGGGAGAAGCTTTCAGCAGACCAACCAGCAGCTAATGATTTTTCTGAAAAATTGAAGCGTATCATTGAGCGTGAAAAACTAACCCCAGAACAAGTGTACAATATCGATGAGATCGGGCTTAACTATAAACTTTTGCCTAATAAAACCTTTGCCACTCCTCAAGAAAAGTCTGCTTCGGGCTTTAAAGTAAATAAAGAAAGGATCACTGTTGCACTATGCTCAAACGCAACTGGGACACACAAGATGCCGCTATTTGTGATTGGAAAGTCGGCCAAACCCAGAGTATTAAAAAACTTAAACATGTCTTCCCTTCCAGTGTATTACAGGTCACAAAAGTCTGCCTGGATGGATTCTTATTTGTTTAAGGAGTGGTTCGTGGCTCAATTTGTTCCGTCTGTAAAAGAACATTTGACATCCTTGAAATTGCCAGTAAAAGCAGTTCTTGTGCTTGATAATGCCCCTACGCATCCAGAGGAAGTTCTCGAATGTGATAGTTACAGTGACATCAAGCTTTTATATATTGTCACAGGACAAATGGCGCCAATCGTACACACTATAGTTTTTTAGGCCCTTAAAAGGACCGTTTGTCGGGTACGCTAAATCATTTGCGTACGCTGCCCGAGCCGCGCTGTGATGTTCGGCGGCTGCGTCCGCTGTTCCGGGCGTGCTGCGGTTCTCTTCTTTCGGAAGCGGTATGTAGAGCCCGCTGCTGTCCCAGTCCATCACTGCTTCTCCTGCGTTCTCCATTCTTCCTTCTTCCTTTTCTTCCAGCTGGCTTGACGACGTCCAATGGAGTGCGCCAAATTTTTTTTTTTTTTTTTTTTTTTTTTGCTCTGGGCTTTGCGGTTGTGCGTCGCAGAGACGAACCGCACGGGAACTGAGTTCCGAGCTACCATCTGGAGCTCCTGCCTCGTGGCCCTGCCCAAGTAGGGCGTGTGCTCTATAGCAGGCCTTTCTCGGCTGTTGTGCTAGCCTACGCTAGCGCAGTATACACCGAGGGCGTTTCCATGAATCACCTGGGCGTATACGGTACCTTCCCAGCCCAGTCACTAGAGGATTGTCTGGGAACCTCGCCGCACGTGCATAAAATTTGCGTGCAAGCCGCCTGAAAGTGTCGTCTAAGGAGCGGACGCCAAGTCCTCTCCTTAGAAGGCGAGATGAGAAGCGACGGGGGACTTTGGCCGCTAGCCGAAGCCCCTTGTCGAGGACGCTCTGCAACTTCTTTTTATGCATTGCGGCGAGGTAACCCCAGACCGGGCAGGCGTAGGTAATGACCGGCAGCAGATACGCGCCGACGATCATCCTACCCAATTTCCTGGTGATGGCTGGGCTGATCAGGAGTGGAAACAGTGCGCACAGGCGAGTGGATGCTCGCTTAAGAACTGTCTGTGCGTGGGTACGCCAGGTGAGCCGACGGTCGAGGTGTAAGCCGAGGTACTTGACCTCGTTGGACCAGCGCAAGTACGTTCTGCCGATACGTAGTTGCCTAACGGGGTTCTTCCGTCGCTTAGAGAATTCGACGGCTACGCTCTTGGTAGGGTTGAGGAGCACTCTCCAGTTATCAGTCCAGTCCACGAGCGTGTCGAGCTGGCGCTGCAGTCGTAGGACGGCCCTTTCCTCATGACGATCGGCCGTAAATACGGCCGTGTCGTCAGCGAAGAGGGCCATCTGGACTCCAGGCTGTCTCGGCACGTCGTTGACGTAGATCGAGAACAGAAGGGGGCCTAGAACACTACCTTGAGGGACGCCGGCTGTGATTCGCCTCTCGGAAGAGACTGAATCGCCAACTCTCACGCAGAAGGTCCTCTCCGTCAGAAAGCTAGCAACCAGATGGAGGTAGCAATCCGGGAGCTGGACTTCCCTAAGTTTGAATAACAGGCCGTCATGCCATACGCTGTCGAAGGCTTTCTCAACATCTAAGAAACAGCCAACGGTCCGTTCTCTCCGACACCCGGCTTCCGTGATGCCTTCCACCAGTCTCATCAATTGATGAGTGGTCGAATGCCCCACACGAAAGCCGAACTGTTCGGGGACCAGCACGTCAAAGTTGGTTAGATGTTCTCGTACACGACGCTGTACGAGGCGCTCAAAAACCTTGGACGTAGCGGAAAGTAGGCTGATAGGCCGGAGGTTTTCCGAGCGGGTGGTATCCTTTCCCGGCTTCGGGATCACGATAACCGTCGCCTTTCTCCATTTCTTGGGAAAGTAGGCCAGTCTAAGACACGCGTTGAACAAATCAGTCAAGAATTGAACTCCAGGCTCGGGAAGAAGACGTAGAGCGGTGTTGGTAACACCGTCCGGGCCTGGAGCTTTTCTTGGCTGAAGTTCAGCGAGCCGATCTGAGACCTCTTCCAAAGAGATGGGTTCGGGCTCCGTCGTGATCGGAAGTGACAGAAAGTCTTCCACGGCCATCTCGACTTGTTCGTCGAAGTCCCAGTCCATGGGCGGGTTGGGAGCGAACTGTCGCTCGAAACACAAGCCCAAGTACTCGGCCTTCTCCTCCGGGCGACCCAGGGGTCGACCGAACGGTCCAACAATGGCGGGAAGTGGAGGTCGGCGCCTCCGTCCCGTCAATGCGGTAGGTATTCTGTACGGGTGAGATTGCGGGTCCGCATCCCCCGTTCGGGCCACGTCGAGTTCCCAACAGCTACGTCGGAACGCCTTCAGACTGCCACGCAGTCGTCCGGTGAGCCGATTGTATGCTGCCTTATCGGCCGGATCACGGGTCCTCTGCCAACGTTTCCGGAAGTAATTCCTCTCGCGAGCGAGAAGAGAGACTTCCTCTGGGATGCGTTGGTAGCCAGGCGTGAGACCAGCTCGCGTACGTGAAGACACGCCTATAGCCGAGATGATTGCCTCTTCGATTCCCGCAACTGCTTCGTCCAGGAGGCGAACGGAATCGATTGGGGCCGCTGGCGGCAATCGACGGCACAAGGCCGGGCCGTAGCGATCCCAATCCATAACCTTCTTCTGGTCAGAACGTGCATAGGCGTGCTGGGTAGCGACGTGGACCAAGATAGGGTTGTGGTCGGATGTCAGCTCCGTAAGCGAGAATACCTCGACCGGACAGACAACTCCTTGGGTCACCGCGATATCCAGAACATCGGGAGCCGCGTTAGGCTGTGACGGAAAGAACGTGGGTTGCGCTGGACCAAACACCATCGCCCGGCGCGATTCAACAAAACTGAGCAAGCGCCTCCCGTTCGGAGTAGTCAGGCGACTATTCCAAACGCGATGCTTGCAATTCAGATCGCCGGCCAGAATTACCCTTCGATGGGAATCGAAGATGACGTCCAGGTCGCCGACAAGGAGTTCAGCTTGAGGGGGCTTGTAAGCTGAGACCACGAGGACGCCGCCAAGAGCTCCGTGGACCTCAATGGCGGTGGCCTCTAGGTTGGTAAGCTGCGGCAAAGCGACACGATGATGACCTATGGAGGTCCTCACCGCGATCGCCGTGCCGCCTCCTCGTCGGCCAACTCGGTCATCCCGATAGACCACGTAATTTAGTAATCGAAACCGGTTCGCCGGGGTCAGGTGGGTTTCAGTAAGGAGAAGTACGTCGGGTTTGAACCGAGCCAGGAATTCAAGAAGGTCGGAATGCTTGGGACCGATGCTGTTAGCATTCCAGGCTACGAGCGAGAGATCTCGTCTAAGGGCTCGGTTCATAGAAGACCTATGACTTCGCAGGCTTCCACCAAGAGCATGAATCTCTCAGTTGGGTCAGCAGTTTCCAGGCGGGCTCGGATGGACCTGAAGGTAGATGCGACTTTCGGGAGGTCGTAGCTAGACAGAAAGCCGCGGACGAACTGTGCGTCATTGGAACTGACGGACTGGGTGGTTTGCCTGGAAACTGAGGCCGCATAAGAGCGACCAGGTGTTACGGCAGATCGGGTCATGGTGGAAGCCATAGGACCAGGGCCAGACGGTTTTGGATCAGCGGCAGGAAAAGTACGCTGTTGCGCTTCGTCGGACTTATACCGGGAAGCAGGACTTTTCTTGGGCTGTGGGCAGGCAGGAGCTCGGGGCCGAGCATCCGGTGTGGGTATCCCTTTGTTCCTGGGTTTGATGCCTGCTCGCGGAAATCGCGGAGGTGGCAGGGGCGGCGAGGCTACCTCTGGTTCAGAGGCGGGAGTAGGAGGTTCCGCGGAGGTGGAGGGTTCATTCTCCGGCTCCAAAACCGAGATAACAGCTACTGGGCGTGTCTCTGCTGTGGAAGGAGACGCGGTACGTTTAGTTGCCTTTGTAGGGGCTGGAGGTGGAGCCGGAGAGGGCGCGCGCCGTGCCGGTTGTGCCTGAGGTTTAGGCCTAGCCTGCATTTTAGGCTGTCTAGGTTGGGGCTGCATAACTGGCTGCCGTGGCTTCGGGAGGGGCCCCTGCGGCTTTTGCTTCCGCAGGAGCTCCGCCTTATAGACCGGGCAGTTTACGTTAGACGCTGCGTGGCCTTGGCCACAATTTATGCAGCGAAATTTGGTTTTGTCTGCCACAGTGCAGGCCTGTGTTGAATGTCCCAGAGAACATCGGAGACAGGCCGGGGCATTGCGGCAGACGTCGGTGTGATGGCCGAACCTCTGGCACCGGTGGCACTGCGCAAGCTTGCCCTGGGGTCGACTGGTTTCCACCCGGACGCGGAAGCCAAACAGCCGCGTCAGGTGGAAAATTTTATCAGCAGCCTCGCCCTTCTCGAGCTGGAGACGGACGAGCGGGAGAGGTACTCGGGTTTCTGAGTGAGTGTACAGGCGGAAAATTGCCTGCACCGGGTACCCGAGGTCGCGGAGTTCCAAGAGGATCTCCTGAGGATCAGTGTGAGCGTCAAGCCCTCGCAAAATGACAGACAAGGGCTTGACTCGCTTAGGAGTGAAGGTATGATATTGGAGGTTATGTGCTTGGAGGAAGGCCCCGACCAAGCGATGGTCCTCGAGCTGGCGGACGACAATCCTGACCGTATCACCGCCAAGCAGCTTCAGGTCAAGCTTGTCGGCCGACAGGCCGTGGGCCGCGATCAGCCGTCTGTATAAGGCGGCGACATTTGACACGCTATGGACGTACAGGGGCGGCGCACGACCAACAGCGGCAGCAGCCGGAGCTGCTGTCGAAGCGGTCGGAACCGCGGCCTGTGGGCCCTGAGAAGGTCCAATGTCCATGGCCGAGGTCTGAGAGGAAGCGGTTGGGTGAGTCCTCTTGGGCTTCTTAGCCGGGCGATTACGCCGACCAACGGTCGCGAACTCGCCCGACTCGTCGGCCGGAAGAGGAGGAATCGGGTTAGGGAGAGGATCGTCCGTCTCCATCGCCCGAGGCGAATCAGGCGAGTCGCCCAGATGGGGCAGCAAGGCGGGGCCGAGCGACTCGGCACTTGGGCCGTTGCCTGTAGAAGGCATGCTGGCCAGGTGCGGCGGCTGCCGGGCAGAGACTGCTAGGCAGTCACTGCCAGAGCCAGGGATCTCGGGTCCGGCCGAAGCCGGATTACCCGCGCGTCTTCCTTGCTCACGACGATGCGGGAGGAGCTGGGCTAACGACCAGCTTCGTTGAATACCAGTCCTTACCAAGACTGGTGTCCACTGGCCCCTTTACCCCGGCGATATCCTAGCTCGCTTACCACTGGTGGGGGCTTGCAAGGATCGTCCGGGGCAGCGCTACCTAACTGTCGTGAGCAAGTTAGGAATTACACACTGGAAATGCGGCACTCACCAGGTGAGCCCAGAGCACTCCTCTTCTTTCCTGACAGCCAAGATGTTTCCGGCGCAGGTGGTCCTAATAAGGTCAAACTTCGGCCAGCTACCACTTGTGCCGGCTACTTAATTCACCGGCAGCAGCTGGCTCCTTGGTCCGTTTTCCCACGAAGAGAAAGGCAATGGTAATCCTCGTCCAACGGCGAGGTGGGCGAATGCAGCAAAGCAGCTTACCGCCGCCGCTGATACTGCGTCTGGTGTGCCCTGGCCGCCTCTTCTCGTTCCTCAATTGGCCGGACGTCCTGTTCTGCGTGTGGCCGACTCCAGTCGCCGGGTCGGCGTAGGTCTCTGCCCAGCAGAAGCTCGCTCGGTGTCACTCCAGTGGCGGCGTTTGCACGATTCCGCAGCGAGAACAGAACCGTCGGCAAACGCTTGTCCCAGTCGCCATGGTCCTTGCAGTCATGGAGCTGGATCCGCAGCGCCTTCTTGATCTCGCCGTTGCGCCGCTCGGTCGGGTTCGCCCTGGGATGGTAGTTGGCTGTAGTCCACGGTCGTACGTGCAGCTTGTCGCACATCTGCTTCCACTTGTGGCCCGTGAGCGGCTTTCCGTTGTCGGTGAGCAACGCCTCTGGGTATCCCCAACGAGGGAACACTTCTTCCTCCAGGTAGCGGATAATGGTGTCGGCGTCCGCCTTGCGCACGGCCTTTGCTTCCACCCATCTCGACATCATATCCGTGACCACTACGATGTACCGGTTGCCAGCTCGAGTCAGCGGATATGGTCCCATGACGTCCAGGGCGACAGTATTCCAACATCTCCTGGGTCGGTGAGGTCGCTGTTGGTCCTGTTCGGGATTTGCGCCGCGCTTGTGTAGGGCGCATATTCTGCAACTCCGGACGTATCTGCGGACATCAATGGTTAGGCCGGTCCAGACGAAGTCCTTGCCGATGGCCCGAAACGTTTCTTCGGCCCCCGGATGACCGGCTTCAGGGAAGTCGTGGAAGTGCCTGATGACCTCCATGCGGACACTCGGCGGCACGTACAATCCTGGTTCCTGGTTGCGTCTGTCCTTCCAAACCAGGCCGTTGTCCACCCGGTATCCTCTCGCTGTAGCCGCCGCAGGGTCGTTTCTCCACGCTTGGCACTCCTGGTCGCCTTCTTGCGCCTCCTGCACTGCCTGATGGATGCCGACAGCTGTGATTTCTTGTAGTCGGGGTGCAGCTGCCGCAACACTGCGAAGTGGCCTCTCTTCAGGCTGCATCCGTGGTTCTTCTTGGACGCCGGCAGTATCTTCAAGCCCAGGTTCCCTCGAGAGGAAGTCCGGCAACTCGTTCTCCTTGCCCGGGCAGTGGACGACGGTGAATTTGAAGCTCTGTATCAGTAGAGCCCAGCGAGCGTACTTCGTCTTCTGCCCCGTCGCCTGCTTCAGCCAGGTTAGCGCCTTGTTGTCGGTCCTTAGGGTGAAATGGCGATCCTCCAAGTATGGCCGGTATTTCTTGATGGCCCAGACGACTGCCAAGCACTCCAGTTCGTTGGAGTGGTAGTTCTTCTCCGCCTCGTGGAGCTTGGCACTGGCGTACGAGATGATGCGCCTCTCTCCGGCTTCGGTGCATTGATAAAGCACCGCTCCAAGTCCCTTTTGGCTGGCGTCGGTCTGCAGAAACATCGGCAAGTCTCGATCCGGTCGTGAGAGTTTTAATGGCTGCCGGAAAGCGGCCTTAACCTCTTCGAAGGCTCGCTGAGTTGTGTCGTCCCAATGCCACTTTCTTGTCCGCAGCAGGTCCGTTAACGGTTGCGAAATCATGGCGAAGCAGGGGATGTACTCTCGCAGCCAGTTGCAGGTTCCCAGGAAGCGTTGCAGCTCTTTCTTGTTGCTGGGGGCCGGCTGGTCTTCGATCGCTCTGAGATGTTGCTGCTGCGGGAGGTTGCCGTCCGGAGTAATCTCGTGGCCCAGAAAGGCGACTTCTTCTCGGCCGAAGTGACACTTGTTGAGCGAGCAGGTCAGCTGGTGCATCTGCAGCCTTTCCAAGACTTGATCCAGGTGTCGCAGGTGCGTTTCCCAGTCGGGGGAGTAGACAATGATGTCGTCCAGATAGACGAGGCAGCACTCCCGTAATAGTCCCGTGAGAACATCCTGCATCAGCCGTTGGAAGGTGCTGGGCGCGTTCTTCAGCCCAAAGCACATCACCCGGAACTGGTAGCGACCTCCGTCGGGCACCGAGAATGCTGTGTACTTCTTTGCTTTTTCCTCCAGCGGGATTTGCCAGTAGCCGCTCTTCAGATCTAGGGTCGAGAAGACTTTGGCCCCGCTGAGGTCCTTGATGGTTTCGTATATCAGCGGCAGTGGTGAGTCCACATCCTCGGTCTGATCGTTCAGCCTCCGGAAGTCCACGCAGAACCGGGGTGTGCTGTCCTTCTTCTTCACAATCACCACCGGAGAGCTGTATGGCGAGGTGGCCGGTTCAATGATACGCTGCCTCAGCATCTCTTCTACCTGTTCCCGGATGGTGCGTTTCTTCTCGTCGGAGTACCGGTACATTGGGAGCCGGAATGGCTGGCTACCTTCTTTCAGCCGGATCTCGTGCTTGGCCGCGGATGTGGTGCGGAGCGGGCCACGGGAGAACAAACTGCGATGACGGTGTAACATTTCCAGAAGCCGTTTATGGTGTTGGCCAACTGCTGACGTTTGAAGGCTAGCTTCGTCAATGTCCTCTTCCTCGGGCTCCGCGCGGTCATTCCAGAAGACCGTCTGTCGGTTCTCGCTGCCAATGTGAAGGCAGCCCCGTCGGTAGTCCACAACTGCTTGGTTGGCCGTAAGCCAGTGGTGGCCCAGTAAAACTTCTTCTTGCAGTCCGGGCACTTCTAGCAGAACGGTGGTGGTCGCGATGTTTCCAATTATAATGTCTGCGACGACGGCGGCCGTTGAGTGACATTGCTGACCGTGTAGCGCTAGCTGGACAACTCGGGGCTCCGTCTTCCTTCCTCCGGGCAGCAGACCGGCTCGTACGAAGTCGTAGTTTGCGGCGGAGTCCAAGGCTGCGGTCAGTTTTCGGCCGGCGATCTCTATTGGAATGCGCGGTATGTCCGCACCTAGTTGGTTCACGCGCCCCGGTGGGCTATTTACCGGGGCGCTTGGTCGTTTCCCTGCCGGTTCTTCACAGGGCAGTCCCGATGGTAGTGTCTTCCCGGGCAGTAGCGGCACTTGGGCGTTAGGCTGTTCATTCTTTGTTCCTCTTTCGTGCTTGAGGCCGATCGACACTGCTTCGACCCCCCTACTCGATCCAGGGAGTTTTCAGCAGAGTCATCCCGACCTCGCGCACGACTATCTTGATCCAAGTCCGCCTCGATGCTCATTGCCCGTTGTAAAAGTTCCTCCAAAGTCGTAGGCGGCGGGAACCTCAGCGCGGGTCGAAGGCGTGGCTGCAGCTGTTGTGTAAGCATGGTTATGCTCGTCCTCTCGTCACCTCCGGGGTACAGACGGCGAAACAGCTTGATTTTTTTCAGGAGGAAGATTTCCGCCGATTCCTGCCGCTGCGGTTGTCCGTACAGCTCGGCCAGCAGCTCTGCGTCGCGTTGCATCCCGCAGAAGTGATGCCGGAAGCGGTCGCAGAACTCGGGCCAATTTATCTGCAATCCCGTGTATCTCTCTGCCCACGTGGAAGCTTCTCCTCGGAGCTGCCGCACTGCGTAATCTGCCCACTGTTCAGGTGGGACTCTGTAGTCCCGCAGCTGTCGCTCTAGCTGTTGAAGATATCGTTCTGGATCCTCGTACTTGAGGCCATGGTATGTAGCGGTGATCACCGGTGGCAACGTGCAACTCATAGCTGCGGCGAATTGCGCAAAGCCTTGCTCTACCTCGAACACGGTGTCCCGCTGGGTGTAGTTGTTGGGCGCCATGTTGTTTTGTGTGCCGGCTGATAGCTCTCTGGCGTGGCTAGATCTTGCATCCACAAGATGATCGTCGCCCCACGTTGGGCGCCACTTGTCACAGGACAAATGGCGCCAATCGTACACACTATAGTTTTTTAGGCCCTTAAAAGGACCGTTTGTCGGGTACGCTAAATCATTTGCGTACGCTGCCCGAGCCGCGCTGTGATGTTCGGCGGCTGCGTCCGCTGTTCCGGGCGTGCTGCGGTTCTCTTCTTTCGGCAGCGGTATGTAGAGCCCGCTGCTGTCCCAGTCGATGTCCATCACTGCTTCTCCTGCGTTCTCCATTCTTCCTTCTTCCTTTTCTTCCAGCTGGCTTGACGACGTCCAATGGAGTGCGCCAAAATTGTATGTAGCATGTAGCACTGTAGTAGTGGGGCGTCTTTGCACCCGGTGCATGACTACAGCATCTGGGACGAGCCCAATGGCTGCCTGTGGATAGACATAGTTCTGGTTCATTCGACAGGTAACCTAGAATAAAATAGGAATGGACAACCGCCAACCAGTTAACTGAGAAGGCGGGGGAGAAAGGTTTTCAATTTTTATTTATTTTAAATATTACAGCAATCAGTGGGCACTGCCGCAAGGACGGGTTCAGGCGACAGATGTCGCGCGTTCCCAGTCCTGCGTGCAGACGCCGTGAGGCGTCGGTCGCTCCCCGCGAGGCAGAGAGCCTCCGTGCCAGTGATAGCGCGTAGCAGCGGCATTCAGCGCGGTCGGCATACTAGGAAGGGAGGAAGGAAACAGCTTTGCAGGTAAATTCTGGGGCATGGGCAGATGGTGAGTATACAAAGTGAGGTTTAAGCAGCTTACTTAAACTTATGGCGGGTCATCGAGAATCGCCCGAGGGCGTTTGACCCGGACAGGGGGAGGTGGTTGCGTGGTGCTGATGGTTCTGAGGTAAGGGAAGGAAGAGGTCTCAGCTGCGGCAAAGAGAGTCGCAGCTAATGACCAGACAAAGGCTGAGAGAGCAGGAACTCGTAGACCTCCTCGAATTACACTGTTTCTAACAAACCAAGGAGATCCCGACAAGGAACGGAGGGTTCTGGATTGGAAACTTTCCAGCCTACGCCTGTTGGTGGCGGAGGCAAGTGACCACCATACAGGTGCCGCATAGGTCAATACAGACCGGAGAAACAACAGATAGAGGGTAACTTTCGTGCGCAGCGCCAGGGGGCTGCGGCACGCGAGGTATGGGTAAAGTTTGGCTCGGACGCCGCGAGCCTTGGCAAGGGTGTCCGTCACGTGGGCGTTGAAGCAAAGGCGACGATCTAGCCGAACGCCTAGATACTTCACCGACTCTTTGTAGGCGATAGGCCTCCCTTCAAGGGAGAGGGGCTGGCATCGGGAGATGGACTTACGAGTGAAACAGATCGCCTCGGATTTCTCCGTGTTGATCGTCACCCGCCATTTCCGTAGCCAGTCCGGAAGCTGGTCCAACTGACGCTGCAACTGTGTACTCGCAAAACGCGGGGACACAGAGCTGTAATGATACATTGCATCGTCAGCGAACAAAGACAACGTGACTCCGGGCAAAACAGGCAGGTCGTTCGTGTACACGAGGTACAGAACGGGGCCGAGGACAGATCCCTGGGGTACGCCAGCGGCGACAGGACGAACTGCAGAGCAGGTTCCGTCGACGCTCACCCTGAAGGTTCGGTCGCTGAGATACGACCGGAGGAAAAACACTATGGACGATGGTAAGGGGGAGTTAGCGAGTTTAAAGAGAAGACCTTCGTGCCAGACTTTGTCGAAGGCCTTGCTCACGTCCAGCAGTGCGGCGGCCGTAGCCGCTCGCCTGTTGGTGGCGTCAGAGAGTTGCGTTACCACGCGGACTAGTTGAAGCGTGGTCGAGTGCTCTCTGCGAAACCCGAACTGTTCGTTGCGGATAAAATTATCCAACAACGGCGAGATGCGGGCCAGCAGGAGCCGCTCGAACACCTTCGAGATAACTGGCAAGAGAGATATTGGCCGATAGCTTTCAGGAAGCATGCACGGCTTGCGGGGTTTAGGAACCATAACGATGTTGGCATTTTTCCACATGCGGGGGAAGTACTGTAGCCGGAGACAAGAGTTGAACAGCTCGAGAACGAGGTCAACGCCTGAGGCCGGGAGATATTGTAATGCAGCGGCCCCGATCCGGTCAGGACCGGGGGCGCGACGGCGGTTAGTCGACAGACAGACGAAACGAGTTCGTCTCTGTCGAACGGGAGGTCTGGGCCATCGGGAGGGCGAGAAAAATAACCAGATAGGAAGTCCCGGACTTCTGCCGAGTGGGCAGGGTCCGAAACGCCTCGATGAACGGTAAATTGCGACTCCATGCAGTCGGCGAAGACCTCAGCCTTGCCTTCTGATGAAGACACAACCCCGTTCAGGGTTTCCAGCGGGTTGCGAGTTCTCTTCTCGCGGGTCAGTCTACTCACCGCTCTCCAGACGGAGGCGTGGTCGACTTCAAGAGACTCAAGGTATGAGTCCCATCGATCAGAGTTTACGTCCCGCAGTAGCTGCTGAACGTAAAGGGACTGTTGTTGAAATCGTCGCTTAACGACTGGGTCTCGGGTTCTTTGCCATCTGCGGCGGAGTTGTCGCCGTAGCCAGATGGCGTGGAGTACTTCCGCAGGTAAGGCCGATTTACGATGAGCGCCAAAAGTGGTCAGAGCTGTTGGGTTGAGCGTCGTGAGACGACCCAATGGTATCCTAGTACCGAGCCTCCGGTAGGGGCTCCTGCCTAGTGGTCCTGTCCAGACGGAATATTGTTACTTAATTTTTAGTGGTCGCTACAACGACATGCTCGTACTAGGTCGACTAGTACAGTATTTGTCGAGGCCGTTTCCAAGATTCACCTGGACGTATTCGGTACTTGCCAAGGCCAGCTATGAGAGGGTTTGTCTGGGTCCTCGCAGCTCGGACGTAAAATTTACGTGCAAGTCGCCTTGCGGTGTCATCCAAGGAGCGGACACCGAGTCCTCTTCTCAGGAGACGAGAAGAAAACCGATAGGGGACTTTGGCCGCTAGCCGAAGCCCTCTATCGAGAACGCTTTGCAACCTTCTTTTATGAACGGTTGCGAGGTAACCCCAGACGGGAAGAGCGTAGGTAATGATCGGCAACAGGTACGCGTTGACAATCAACTTACCCAGCTTGCGGGTCATAGCCTTGTTGGCAAGTAGCGGAAACAGTTGCGCGAGACGAGCGGACGCTTTCTTTCGCATCGTGTCAGCGTGGGTACGCCAGGTGAGCCGACGATCTAGGTGGACACCGAGGTACTTAACTTCCCTCGACCAGGGCAGGTACGTTCTACCGAGTCTCACTCGGCCTCGTGGTTCTTTCCGGCGCTTCGTGAATAGCACCGCGGAGCTCTTGGTTTCGTTGACGGCAACTTTCCAGCTTTCCGTCCACGTCGAATACGCATCGAGTGCGCGCTGAAGTCGTGGGATAGCAAAGTCTGCGTTCCGATCGGCGGTATAGACCGCCGTGTCGTCGGCAAACAAAGCCATCTGGACTCCAGCCTCTCTGGGTGCGTCGTTGACATACACGGAGAACAGGAGAGGCCCTAGCACGCTACCTTGAGGTACCCCGGCTGTGATACGTCTCTCGGAAGAGACGTGGTCGTCTATTCGCACGCAGAAAGTCCTCTCCGTCAGAAAGCTAGCAATCAAGCGAAGGTAGCAATCTGGGAGCTGGATTTCCCGGAGCTTGAACAAGAGCCCGTCGTGCCAGACACTATCAAAGGCCTTTTCCACATCTAGGAAACAGGCGACAGTCTGCTCTTTCCGACACCCGGCGTCCGTGATGTATTCCACCAGTCTCATCAGTTGATGAGTGGTGGAATGCCCCACACGAAAGCCGAACTGTTCGGGGACCAGTACATCGAAATTTCTTAGATGATCTAGTACTCTCCGTTGTACAAGACGTTCGAGGACCTTTGACGTGGCTGACAGTAGACTAATGGGCCGGAGGTTGTCGGGACGGGAAGCGTCCTTTCCCTGCTTCGGGATCACTATAACCGTTGCCTTACGCCATTTCTGGGGAAAATAGGCCAGTCTAAGACACGCGTTGAACAGCGCGACCAAGAAAAGTACTCCTCGCTCCGGGAGTCGAGTAAGAGCGGCGTTCGAGACGCCGTCCGGGCCAGGAGCTTTTCTCGGCACGAGTTCGACGAGCCGATCTGTGACCTCTTCCCTAGTAATGGGTTCGGGCTCCGTAGTGATCGGAAGAGACAGAAAGTCTTCCACTTCGTTCTCGACTTCTTCGTCGAAGTCCCAGTCCATGGGCGGGTTAGGTGCGAACAGTCGCTCAAAACACGCGCCCAAGTACTCGGCCTTCGCCTCCGGGCGAGCCAGGATTTGACCGAAAGGTCCAGCAATGGCCGGGATGCGAGGCCGGCGCCTCTTCCCTACCAACGCCGAAGGTATCCGGTAAGGGCTACTTTCGTCCGATCCGTCCCCTGCCTGGGCCACGGCGAGTTCCCAACAGCGTCTCCGGTAGGCCTGCATTTCACGACGTAAAATGCCGGTCGCCCGGTTGTACGCTGCCTTGTCGGCCGGATCACGGGTCCGCTGCCAGGTCTCCGGAGGCGATTTCTCTCGCAAGCGAGAGCACTCGTCTCCTCTGGGATCCGCTGCCAGTGGGGGGTGACAC
Source organism: Magicicada septendecula (assembly GCA_034769895.1). NCBI lineage: Eukaryota > Metazoa > Arthropoda > Insecta > Hemiptera > Cicadidae > Magicicada > Magicicada septendecula. Next base: position 164,878,513 of record CM068373.1, on the reverse strand, counting down.
CAGGCTTCATCCTGGAAGACGCGAGCGCCAAAATTTTTAGCGGGGCTGTTTTTTATGCCCTGACAGGTCGTGTGCCACGAACCTATCAGAGTGCCGCTGGTCCCTGGTTGGCTCGCCTCGAGCACGTTAGATGGTCACGTCGAGGCCAATCAAGCTGCTGCCGATCCTTGATTGGGTCGCCTCGCCTTCTCGTGTCACGTCTCGGCTGGCGCCGAGAGCAGATCTTCGCCTCGCTATGTCACAATATGCCTCCAAATGTAACAAGTATCGCACAGCCCATGGACCAGGGTGTAATCGAATGCTTTAAGAGAAAATACCGGAGGAAGCTTCTTTCAGAAATTTTGGATAAGATGGAAGGTAATGACAATGCAGGTCTCATCCAGACGCTCAAGACAATTAACATTAAGGACGTCATTTATATCGCTGCTAAATCGTATGATGAAATCCCATCATCTACGTTTACCAAATCCTGGAGAAAATTGTGGCCAGATGTTGAAACTCTCGTTGAGAAGAGACAAGAAGACAACCCAAATACAATAGGGTTAAATATTCATGCAACTGAACCTGATGACAACCACTCAATTTTAAAGGATTTACAACGGCTGCCTGATTCTGCTAGTATTAATGAGAATGACGTTGTGGAATGGATTTCGCGAGCTGATGATGAACTGGATAATGAAATCCTGAATGATGACGAAATCGTCGATGTAGTCCTTCGTCAAGAGGAAGAAAAAGAAGAAGACGATGACGAAGGTGATAGTGAAGCGGGAAATGGCGTGGGAATTTTGACTCATGCAGAGGGTAGGGCAGCACTGGAACTGGCAACTACCTACGTCGAACAACAGCCTGGCGCATCAGCTGTGGATGTTATGTTTCTAAGGAAGTGGCGTGATTATGCCTTCAAGAAAACACTTGAAGTAAAGAAGCAGAAGAAAATAACAGATTTCTTTTAATATTGCAAAGCCAAGTTTTTCATTAGTTTTAGGTTTAAGTTTATTCGTTTGGGACAATTTTATGAATCTAAAATTGCGTTCCGTACACTTGAAAATTGTCTTGAAATGTGATTTATAAATATAGATACGCTATTACAGGTTGTAATTTACATAAGTAAAAAACCGCCGGATGGTCCGGAAATTTTTTAATCCGGACAGGGATCCGGTCCCGAGGTGTCCGGATTAGAGGGAGTCGACTGTACTTTAAGGAAGTACTAAGTAATGGGTACTCAGTTCATTCATGTTAAACTTGTATTTAAGTAATTAAATACAAGTGTGTTTATTATGTATGGTATCATGTTAAAGGTATTTACTTTAAATAATTAATGAAGATGTCTTAGAAAATATTTGTAAACTTGGCCAGGAAGACAATAATTCTAAATAAATTGCCTAGTGGTCATTATAATGATGTTAAAAACCGATGAAGGGTTCTACGATAAACTCAATAATAATAATAAAATGAAATCAGGAATTTAAAATTGTAATAACTGGCCATAAGCCAGTGACTCTTTGTACAGTAGGTCAGGTAAGAAAAATTAATTAAAAACAAAAAAAATTATAACATGTGTAATAACATCAATAGGCCTAAATTTAGTATTTGTAAAAGGAAATTAATACCTTTTTTAATAAGTCCAGTCAGATGAAAATGTAGTAAAATGTATACGGTATAATAAGGCAGATTAAGTGAAAGTTTTATGTGATTTAGTGTAATTCCAAGCAGGGAGTATTTTATTAAATAAGAGTAGTAATATTTCCTAATTCTGGCTCTAGGATATCAAATATTATCCAATTACAGAAGAAGTAATGGTTGTTAGGGTAACAGAAATGCAAGAAATTTTGTTGACTTCAACATTCAATTGTTATATACTAATGGGTAAAGTTCAGCAGACAAATTTAAAAAAGAGAACCAAATAAAATGAATCAAATTTAAACAAATTAAATGTCTTAAAGAAATCCATTTAAAAAGAACTGAGTAATAACTCCTGAAACTATATCTCAGTAAATATAATTCTACACATCCTTAAAGTTCACTGAATTAATAAATACTCATTCGACCTATTTCCAGTAAAAGAATGATGATGAAAATGATTTACCATTAAACAAAGATGATCCATAGCAGAAGTCAAAATTAATTAAAATATAAATTTAAAAATACGAAGAACTTTTGTATTGAAGTACCAAACCTCACTTTCAATAAACAAACGAAGTCGTAATACTACACCAATTCCATTGGGACCGGCAACGACTAGGATCGTGAAGAAGAACGAAGACCAGAACTGAACTTCTATTACACTCCGGGACATCACATCTAAACCTTTATTGAGAAGCTGGACGCTGTTTTTGGTCAAGAGTAGTATAACCATTCCGTCTTCACTCCGTTGTAAACAGACACGGCTACCTTAAGTATCGTTCTCCGTTTGGTAACAAACCTGCTTATGTTTAATTTTATATATATAGAGTTAATAACAATTGTAATACTTAGTAACCTTAATTTTGCATTACCTGGCCTTACTAATCGTTAAAAAAATTACCTGTACCCTGAGATAAGAGATAAAAAAGAATAAAATATAATTATAATCAAATTGTAACCTAAACCACGAGTTCAATAACGAATTGATCCTGTATTGTGCGATCGACATGATGTATTAATCACTGGAGAAGGAAACTGTTGGAATTGGAAACTTAGATAAAATAAAGAACCCTTATTGTATTTAACGAGTTTGTGTTATTGTAGAATAATTATTGTATTTCAATAGGGTGTAATTTACAGAGAAAGAAAGCGATAAAAACCTCAAGTGGAACGACTTAACCTAGAATAACGGATTAATCGCCCACCACAGCACTCATTTGCCTACAGCTGGTGAATACAGGAGAATAGAGAACTTACGTACTCTCTCCACACTACGCTCTTTTCAATTTAGATAATACATACCGAATAGGGTTGGAGAAAATTACTGAATTATTCACTGTAATAACTGTAATATAGCGCTTTCTCTCGGGTAAAACACTTAATAAACACTTAACACAGGTCTATGTTCGACAAACGAATAATATCAAATATATAATAAATAATTGTTTCTATAAATTAACATTGATTTGCAGGAGATATCATCTGCAATAACATATTACAAATAATACATTTGTAAACATTTAGATTACAAATTGGCGCATACCAATGTGGAGCTTAATTAAACCCCGAAACAACAACTTTTAATTTAGATAACAAATTGGCACTCAACGAGTGGGCTTTAGTTAAGTAAAAAAAATCGACTATATCGCTTATCCAGTTATTACTTAACTGGAGCATGCAACTATTAGAGGCACAGGAATGCATACGAGAGGTATTTCTAAAAGGATAACGAAGGACCAAGAAACGGAAGAAGATAGACGGGAAGAAGAAGCGGAGATAATTACAGACACCGAAATGGAACAACAAACGAGTGATAAAGAGGATGCCCAAGGGGACCAACCAGATAAAGCGGTAGCCAAAGAAGAACCAAATTGGCAAGACATGATGAAATTTATGGCAGAACAATTTAGGAAACAGGAGGAAAACTTAAAGCAAACTAATGAGAAAAACAATGAAATGTCAGAAAAGCTGGAAAATAAAATAGACAGTATAAACGAAAATTCAGAAAAGCTGGAAAATAAGATAGACAGTATTAACGAAAACTCAAAGAAACAAAACGAAATTTTGAGTGAGAATTTAATCAAACTAATAAATGAGAAGTTTGACAAAAATAAAGAGGAAACTGATGAGAATAACCGGCTGATAAATGAAAGCTTAAACCAAATTAATGAAACGCTTGACAGGAACGATGAGAGCTTAAAGCAGATTCTGGAAAATAACAAACAAAGAGACAAAAGAATTGAAAACAATAATAAGGAGTTGCGGCAAATCATCAATGAACAAAACCAAGCGTTGAGGGAAGTCATCAACGAAAGGATTGCAATTGTCGATGAAACACTTAGCAAAGGAGTGTATAATTACGAAAAGGAAGTAAGACAGCAAATAACTGAAACTAAGGTAGGTCTAGAAAAGACGGATGAAATCATCATACAACTCAGAGTGGAAGTAGAGACCAAAATAAACCAAATAGGAAACCATAACGATACTAGAGTAAAGGAGATACAAGCGAAAACCCCCAAAAAATTAAACAAAGTACGAATCAACATAGCCGGAAGAATAGAACGGGTTAACAATGAATTGAAGACAATGAAAATAAGGCAAAAACGTCAAAGGAAATTAATGAATACACGGGAAGGATTGGAGATGATTAAAAGGGAATTAGTTAAGCTGCATAATATACCCATTACGGAACCCAGAGAAGTAAGGCAATTAAGAAACTCTAAACGAACCACAATTGAATTCCTAGATAGATTAGAAGGACCGAAAAAGCCGAAACTAACCGAGGAGCACGGAGGACTTCTGGAGATTATGTATGAACCATTTGAACAATTAAGAAACAGTACGGAAGAATCAGCTCGAAGGACGATGGTAAATTTTAGCATAAATGAAAATTTTATAGCGACAAAATGGAAGGACCAGATGATAGTGAGACACGTCACCAGGCGGAAATAATTCTACACACTAGAGAAATCCGAACAATCAGTACAGAGGAAATAATGGACCACGGTTAAACAGATTCCAAACAGAATATAGAGAAAAGGGACGGATTTTATGGATAACAAATAAAGCAAACCGAAGGAAAATAATGAGAAACTAATTAAAATATATTAAACCAACTATTAAATGAAATAAACTAATTACACGATACTTCAGAGAAATTATGTGGAATCAATTTAAAAACCAAAAAATTCAAAAAATAAGTAAGAACACCTTACTATATAATTCAGAAGAAATTATTTTAAACTAATAAACATGAAAGAAGAGAAAGAAGGGTTAGAAATGAGTTAAATGAAGGAAGAATATGCCATACAATTTATGATAAGGAGGAGATTCAGTGTTTAATTGCAGAAGTAAATGAGAGTGAATTAAAAATAGTAAAATACGTATGCTAAAGAATAATTAATTGACAGCACGGAACTAAGAAGAATTTAAAATGAATATTGAACAGCTTTAACTAATATACTGGTAAATAATATGATAAATGGAACTACAGAACAACGAGATAAATAATTTAAGAAAAGTATTAGGATACCTCAGAAATAATAGTAATCATCCCTTGAATATAAGTTTGTAGCGAAGGAGCTACCTTTAAGATAATAATTATGTGTATTGTGTTGTGATCGTGCAACGTTTATTTTTTTTCTGGACAGAGATGAAGTTCCTCTGATCTCAGAAGATATAGTTAGGGAAACGGCAGAGTAATGGAAGCCAATAGTGCCCCTCTGATTCCGTACCAGCTATGATATTAGGGAAAAATGTTAGGGAAATATAGTATTTTAGGGATTAATTATAAAAATGATAATAAGAAACGATAGCGTAAAAAGCTAGAAGAAGTTATGAGTTCCAGAGAAGAGGACAGGTCTACAACTGAGGGAGGTACCAGTAGAGAATTAATGACCAGATACACAAGGAGTGTCAACACAGTTTTCCAGTGCAATTAAAAGTTTAAAGAATAGAAAGAGAAAATAAACCACAAAGAACCCATTGAATTGCGTATTAAAACAGAAACGATGAAAAACTGAAACATTATAAATTGATAATTTTATTAAATAAATATTCCAAGGCATGAAGAAACTATAAGTTTATTTTAACTAAACTTTATTCAGCCAAAATAAACTTCTTTCGGAGGGGGAGTATTATGTAACGTAACAAAGCTGAGGTTCCCGACGTTACATATAAACTTTGTCAACATAGCGAAAAACAATGTCCAAGGCATGCCATAATTAAGGTCAAGAGGGCCAATCTCACCCAAACAAAAAATATATTGACGATACCTAAGTAAGGTTACTAAGTAATAAATTAGTAAAATGTAGCCAATTATAAAATATGGAGTGATTAGAGTAAGATGTAAACTATAAACACTGTATCTAGTGAGATGAGTTTACTGTGGATGAGTTCAAATATAATAAACTGTTTAATTAATATTTAATGTTTTATAAAGACGTACCTGTTGTTGTGCTTTATCATGATATTGAGTTTACATGATATTTATTTTGTATATTGTATGTAGTAGGTGTGGAGCCATTACTTTAAGGAAGTACTAAGTAATGGGTACTCAGTTCATTCATGTTAAACTTGTATTTAAGTAATTAAATACAAGTGTGTTTATTATGTATGGTATCATGTTAAAGGTATTTACTTTAAATAATTAATGAAGATGTCTTAGAAAATATTTGTAAACTTGGCCAGGAAGACAATAATTCTAAATAAATTGCCTAGTGGTCATTATAATGATGTTAAAAACCGATGAAGGGTTCTACGATAAACTCAATAATAATAATAAAATGAAATCAGGAATTTAAAATTGTAATAATTGGCCATAAGCCAGTGACTCTTTGTCCAGTAGGTCAGGTAAGAAAAATTAATTAAAAACAAAAAAATTATAACATGTGTAATAAAACCCATAGGCCTAAATTTAGTATTTGTAAAAGGAAATTAATACCTTTTTTAATAAGTCCAGTCAGATGAAAATGTAGTAAAATGTATACGGTTTAATAAGGCAGATTAAGTGAAAGTTTTATGTGATTTAGTGTAATTCCAAGCAGGGAGTATTTTATTAAATAAGAGTAGTAATATTTCCTAATTCTGGCTCTAGGATATCAAATATTATCCAATTACTGAAGAAGTAATGGTTGTTAGGGTAACAGAAATGCAAGAAATTTTGTTGACTTCAACATTCAATTGTTATATACTAATGGGTAAAGTTCAGCAGACAAATTTAAAAAAGAGAACCAAATAAAATGAATCAAATTTAAACAAATTAAATGTCTTAAAGAAATCCATTTAAAAAGAACTGAGTAATAACTCCTGAAACTATATCTCAGTAAATATAATTCTACACATCCTTAAAGTTCACTGAATTAATAAATACTCATTCGACCTATTTCCAGTAAAAGAATGATGATGAAAATGATTTACCATTAAACAAAGATGATCCATAGCAGAAGAAGTCAAAATTAATTAAAATATAAATTTAAAAATACGAAGAACTTTTGTATTGAAGTACCAAACCTCACTTTCAATAAACAAACGAAGTCGTAATACTACACCAATTCCATTGGGACTGGCAACTACTAGGATCGTGAAGAAGAACGAAGACCAGAACTGAACTTCTATTAGACTCCGGGACATCACATCTAAACCTTTATTGAGAAGCTGGACGCTGTTTTTGGTCAAGAGTAGTATAACCATTCCGTCTTCACTCCGTTGTAAACAGACACGGCTACCTTAAGTATCGTTCTCCGTTTGGTAACAAACCTGCTTATATTTAATTTTATATATATAGAGTTAATAACAATTGTAATACTTAGTAACCTTAATTTTGCATTACCTGGCCTTACTAATCGTTAAAAAAATTACCTGTACCCTGAGATAAGAGATAAAAAAGAATAAAATATAATTATAATCAAATTGTAACATAAACCACGAGTTCAATAACGAATTGATCCTGTATTGTGCGATCGACATGATGTATTAATCACTGGAGAAGGAAACTGTTGGAATTGGAAACTTAGATAAAATAAAGAACCCTTATTGTATTTAACGAGTTTGTGTTATTGTAGAATAATTATTGTATTTCAATAGCGTGTAATTTACAGAGAAAGAAAGCGATAAAAACCTCAAGTGGAACGACTTAACCTAGAATAACGGATTAATCGCCCACCACAGCACTCATTTGCCTACAGCTGGTGAATACAGGAGAATAGAGAACTTACATACTCTCTCCACACTACGCTCTTTTCAATTTAGATAATACATACCGAATAGGGTTGGAGAAAATTACTGAATTATTCACTGTAATAACTGTAATATAGCGCTTTTTCTCGGGTAAAACACTTAATAAACACTTAACACAGGTCTATGTTCGACAAACGAATAATATCAACTATATAATAAATAACTGTTTCTATAAATTAACATTGATTTGCAGGAGATATCATCTGCAATAACATATTACAAATAATTCATTTGTAAACATTTAGATTACAAATTGGCGCATACCAACGTGGAGCTTAATTAAACCCCGAAACAACTTTTAATTTAGATAACAAATTGGCACTCAACAAGTGGGCTTTAGTTAAGTAAAAAAAAATCGACTATATCGCTATTACTTAACTGGAGCATGCAACTATTAGAGGCACAGGAATGCATACGAGAGGTATTTCTAAAAGGATAACGAAGGACCAAGAAACGGAAGAAGATAGACGGGAAGAAGAAGCGGAGATAATTACAGACACCGAAATGGAACAACAAACGAGTGATAAAGAGGATGCCCAAGGGGACCAACCAGATAAAGCGGTAGCCAAAGAAGAACCAAATTGGCAAGACATGATGAAATTTATGGCAGAACAATTTAGGAAACAGGAGGAAAACTTAAAGCAAACTAATGAGAAAAACAATGAAATGTCAGAAAAGCTGGAAAATAAAATAGACACTATAAACGAAAATTCAGAAAAGCTGGAAAATAAGATACACAGTATTAACAAAAAATCAAAGAAACAAAACGAAATTTTGAGTGAGAATTTAATCAAACTAATAAATGAGAAGTTTGACAAAAATAAAGAGGAAACTGATGAGAATAACCGGCTGATAAATGAAAGCTTAAACCAAATTAATGAAAGGCTTGACAGGAACGATGAGAGCTTAAAGCAGATTCTGGAAAATAACAAACAAAGAGACAAAAGAATTGAAAACAATAATAAGGAGTTGCGGCAAATCATCAATGAACAAAACCAAGCGTTGAGGGAAGTCATCAACGAAAGGATTGCAATTGTCGATGAAACACTTAGCAAAGGAGTGTATAATTACGAAAAGGAAGTAAGACAGCAAATAACTGAAACTAAGGTAGGTCTAGAAAAGACGGATGAAATCATCATACAACTCAGAGTGGAAGTAGAGACCAAAATAAACCAAATAGGAAACCATAACGATACTAGAGTAAAGGAGATACAAGCGAAAACCCCAAAAAAATTAAACAAAGTACGAATCAACATAGCCGGAAGAATAGAACGGGTTAACAATGAATTGAAGACAATGAAAATAAGGCAAAAACGTCAAAGGAAATTAATGAATACACGGGAAGGATTGGAGATGATTAAAAGGGAATTAGTTAAGCTGCATAATATACCCATTACGGAACCCAGAGAAGTAAGGCAATTAAGAAACTCTAAACGAACCACAATTGAATTCCTAGATAGATTAGAAGGACCGAAAAAGCCGAAACTAACCGAGGAGCACGGAGGACTTCTGGAGATTATGTATGAACCATTTGAACAATTAAGAAACAGTACGGAAGAATCAGCTCGAAGGACGATGGTAAATTTTAGCATAAATGAAAATTTTATAGCGACAAAATGGAAGGACCAGATGATAGTGAGACACGTCACCAGGCGGAAATAATTCTACACACTAGAGAAATCCGAACAATCAGTACAGAGGAAATAATGGACCACGGTTAAACAGATTCCAAACAGAATATAGAGAAAAGGGACGGATTTTATGGATAACAAATAAAGCAAACCGAAGGAAAATAATGAGAAACTAATTAAAATATATTAAACCAACTATTAAATGAAATAAACTAATTACACGATACTTCAGAGAAATTATGTGGAATCAATTTAAAAACCAAAAAATTCAAAAAATAAGTAAGAACACCTTACTATATAATTCAGAAGAAATTATTTTAAACTAATAAACATGAAAGAAGAGAAAGAAGGGTTAGAAATGAGTTAAATGAAGGAAGAATATGCCATACAATTTATGATAAGGAGGAGATTCAGTGTTTAATTGCAGAAGTAAATGGGAGTGAATTAAAAATACGTATGCTAAAGAATAATTAATTGACAGCACGGAACTAAGAAGAATTTAAAATGAATATTGAACAGCTTTAACTAATATACTGGTAAATAATATGATAAATGGAACTACAGAACGAGATAAATAATTTAAGAAAAGTATTAGGATACCTCAGAAATAATAGTAATCATCCCTTGAATATAAGTTTGTAGCGAAGGAGCTACCTTTAAGATAATAATTATGTGTATTGTGTTGTGATCGTGCAACGTTTATTTTTTTTCTGGACAGAGATGAAGTTCCTCTGATCTCAGAAGATATAGTTAGGGAAACGGCAGAGTAATGGAAGCCAATAGTGCCCCTCTGATTCCGTACCAGCTATGATATTAGGGAAAAATGTTAGGGAAATATAGTATTTTAGGGATTAATTATAAAAATGATAATAAGAAACAATAGCGTAAAAAGATAGAAGAAGTTATGAGTTCCAGAGAAGAGGACAGGTCTACAACTGAGGGAGGTACCAGTAGAGAATTAATGACCAGATACACAAGGAGTGTCAACACAGTTTTCCAGTGCAATTAAAAGTTTAAAGAATAGAAAGAGAAAATAAACCACAAACAACCCATTGAATTGCGTATTAAAACAGAAACGATGAAAAACTGAAACATTATAAATTGATAATTTTATTAAATAAATATTCCAAGGCATGAAGAAACTATAAGTTTATTTTAACTAAACTTTATTCAGCCAAAATAAACTTCTTTCGGAGGGGGAGTATTATGTAACGTAACAAAGTTGAGGTTCCTGACGTTACATAAAAACTTTGTCAACATAGCGAAAAACAATGTCCAAGGCATGCCATAATTAAGGTCAAGAGGGCCAATCTCACCCAAACAAAAAATATATTGACGATACCTAAGTAAGGTTACTAAGTAATAAATTAGTAAAATGTAGCCAATTATAAAATATGGAGTGATTAGAGTAAGATGTAAACTATAAACACTGTGTCTAGTGAGATGAGTTTACTGTGGATGAGTTCAAATATAATAAACTGTTTAATTAATATTTAATGTTTTATAAAGACGTACCTGTTGTTGTGCTTTATCATGATATTGAGTTTACATGATATTTATTTTGTATATTGTATGTAGTAGGTGTGGAGCCATTACTTTAAGGAAGTACTAAGTAATGGGTACTCAGTTCATTCATGTTAAACTTGTATTTAAGTAATTAAATACAAGTGTGTTTATTATGTATGGTATCATGTTAAAGGTATTTACTTTAAATAATTAATGAAGATGTCTTAGAAAATATTTGTAAACTTGGCCAGGAAGACAATAATTCTAAATAAATTGCCTAGTGGTCATTATAATGATGTTAAAAACCGATGAAGGGTTCTACGATAAACTCAATAATAATAATAAAATGAAATCAGGAATTTAAAATTGTAATAATTGGCCATAAGCCAGTGACTCTTTGTACAGTAGGTCAGGTAAGAAAAATTAATTAAAAACAAAAAAATTATAACATGTGTAATAAAACCCATAGGCCTAAATTTAGTATTTGTAAAAGGAAATTAATACCTTTTTTAATAAGTCCAGTCAGATGAAAATGTAGTAAAATGTATACGGTTTAATAAGGCAGATTAAGTGAAAGTTTTATGTGATTTAGTGTAATTCCAAGCAGGGAGTATTTTATTAAATAAGAGTAGTAATATTTCCTAATTCTGGCTCTAGGATATCAAATATTATCCAATTACAGAAGAAGTAATGGTTGTTAGGGTAACAGAAATGCAAGAAATTTTGTTGACTTCAACATTCAATTGTTATATACTAATGGGTAAAGTTCAGCAGACAAATTTAAAAAAGAGAACCAAATAAAATGAATCAAATTTAAACAAATTAAATGTCTTAAAGAAATCCATTTAAAAAGAACTGAGTAATAACTCCTGAAACTATATCTCAGTAAATATAATTCTACACATCCTTAAAGTTCACTGAATTAATAAATACTCATTCGACCTATTTCCAGTAAAAGAATGATGATGAAAATGATTTACCATTAAACAAAGATGATCCATAGCAGAAGAAGTCAAAATTAATTAAAATACAAATTTAAAAATACAAAGAACTTTTGTATTGAAGTACCAAACCTCACTTTCAATAAACAAACGAAGTCGTAATACTACACCAATTCCATTGGGACCGGCAACTACTAGGATCGTGAAGAAGAACGAAGACCAGAACTGAACTTCTATTACACTCCGGGACATCACATCTAAACCTTTATTGAGAAGCTGGACGCTGTTTTTGGTCAAGAGTAGTATAACCATTCCGTCTTCACTCCGTTGTAAACAGACACGGCTACCTTAAGTATCGTTCTCCGTTTGGTAACAAACCTGCTTCTATTTAATTTTATATATATAGAGTTAATAACAATTGTAATACTTAGTAACCTTAATTTTGCATTACCTGGCCTTACTAATCGTTAAAAAAATTACCTGTACCCTGAGATAAGAGATAAAAAAGAATAAAATATAATTATAATCAAATTGTAACATAAACCACGAGTTCAATAACGAATCGATCCTGTATTGTGCGATCGACATGATGTATTAATCACTGGAGAAGGAAACTGTTGGAATTGGAAACATAGATAAAATAAAGAACCCTTATTGTATTTAACGAGTTTGTGTTATTGTAGAATAATTATTGTATTTCAATAGGGTGTAATTTACAGAGAAAGAAAGCGATAAAAACCTCAAGTGGAACGACTTAACTTAGAATAACGGATTAATCGCCCACCACAGCACTCATTTGCCTACAGCTGGTGAATACAGGAGAATAGAGAACTTACGTACTCTCTCCACACTACGCTCTTTTCAATTTAGATAATACATACCGAATAGGGTTGGAGAAAATTACTGAATTATTCACTGTAATAACTGTAATATAGCGCTTTTTCTCGGGTAAAACACTTAATAAACACTTAACACAGGTCAATGTTCGACAAACGAATAATATCAACTATATAATAAATAATTGTTTCTATAAATTAACATTGATTTGCAGGAGATATCATCTGCAATAACATATTACAAATAATACATTTGTAAACATTTAGATTACAAATTGGCGCATACCAACGTGGAGCTTAATTAAACCCCGAAAAAACAACTTTTAATTTAGATAACAAATTGGCACTCAACGAGTGGGCTTTAGTTAAGTAAAAAAAAATCGACTATATCGCTATTACTTAACTGGAGCATGCAACTATTAGAGGCACAGGAATGCATACGAGAGGTATTTCTAAAAGGATAACGAAGGACCAAGAAACGGAAGAAGATAGACGGGAAGAAGAAGCGGAGATAATTACAGACACCGAAATGGAACAACAAACGAGTGATAAAGAGGATGCCCAAGGGGACCAACCAGATAAAGCGGTAGCCAAAGAAGAACCAAATTGGCAAGACATGATGAAATTTATGGCAGAACAATTTAGGAAACAGGAGGAAAACTTAAAGCAAACTAATGAGAAAAACAATGAAATGTCAGAAAAGCTGGAAAATAAAATAGACAGTATAAACGAAAATTCAGAAAAGCTGGAAAATAAGATAGACAGTATTAACGAAAACTCAAAGAAACAAAACGAAATTTTGAGTGAGAATTTAATCAAACTAATAAATGAGAAGTTTGACAAAAATAAAGAGGAAACTGATGAGAATAACCGGCTGATAAATGAAAGCTTAAACCAAATTAATGAAACGCTTGACAGGAACGATGAGAGCTTAAAGCAGATTCTGGAAAATAACAAACAAAGAGACGAAAGAATTGAAAACAATAATAAGGAGTTGCGGCAAATCATCAATGAACAAAACCAAGCGTTGAGGGAAGTCATCAACGAAAGGATTGCAATTGTCGATGAAACACTTAGCAAAGGAGTGTATAATTACGAAAAGGAAGTAAGACAGCAAATAACTGAAACTAAGGTAGGTCTAGAAAAGACAGATGAAATCATCATACAACTCAGAGTGGAAGTAGAGACCAAAATAAACCAAATAGGAAACCATAACGATACTAGAGTAAAGGATATACAAGCGAAAACCCCAAAAAAATTAAACAAAGTACGAATCAACATAGCCGGAAGAATAGAACGGGTTAACAATGAATTGAAGACAATGAAAATAAGGCAAAAACGTCAAAGGAAATTAATGAATACACGGGAAGGATTGGAGATGATTAAAAGGGAATTAGTTAAGCTGCATAATATACCCATTACGGAACCCAGAGAAGTAAGGCAATTAAGAAACTCTAAACGAACCACAATTGAATTCCTAGATAGATTAGAAGGACCGAAAAAGCCAAAACTAACCGAGGAGCACGGAGGACTTCTGGAGATTATGTATGAACCATTTGAACAATTAAGAAACAGTACGGAAGAATCAGCTCGAAGGACGATGGTAAATTTTAGCATAAATGAAAATTTTATAGCGACAAGATGGAAGGACCAGATGATAGTGAGACACGTCACCAGGACGGAAATAATTCTACACACTAGAGAAATCCAAACAATCAGTACAGAGGAAATAATGGACCACGGTTAAACAGATTCCAAACAGAATATAGAGAAAAGGGACGGATTTTATGGATAACAAATAAAGCAAACCGAAGGAAAATAATGAGAAACTAATCAAAAAAATATATTAAACCAACTATTAAATGAAATAAACTAATTACACGATACTTCAGAGAAATTATGTGGAATCAATTTAAAAACCAAAAAATTCAAAAAATAAGTAAGAACACCTTACTATATAATTCAGAAGAAATTATTTAAACTAATAAACATGAAAGAAGAGAAAGAAGGGTTAGAAATGAGTTAAATGAAGGAAGAATATGCCATACAATTTATGATAAGGAGGAGATTCAGTGTTTAATTGCAGAAGTAAATGGGAGTGAATTAAAAATACGTATGCTAAAGAATAATTAATTGACAGCACGGAACTAAGAAGAATTTAAAATGAATATTGAACAGCTTTAACTAATATACTGGTAAATAATATGATAAATGGAACTACAGAACAACGAGATAAATAATTTAAGAAAAGTATTAGGATACCTCAGAAATAATAGTAATCATCCCTTGAATATAAGTTTGTAGCGAAGGAGCTACCTTTAAGATAATAATTATGTGTATTGTGTTGTGATCGTGCAACGTTTATTTTTTTTCTGGACAGAGATGAAGTTCCTCTGATCTCAGAAGATATAGTTAGGGAAACGGCAGAGTAATGGAAGCCAATAGTGCCCCTCTGATTCCGTACCAGCTATGATATTAGGGAAAAATGTTAGGGAAATATAGTATTTTAGGGATTAATTATAAAAATGATAATAAGAAACGATAGCGTAAAAAGCTAGAAGAAGTTATGAGTTCCAGAGAAGAGGACAGGTCTACAACTGAGGGAGGTACCAGTAGAGAATTAATGACCAGATACACAAGGAGTGTCAACACAGTTTTCCAGTGCAATTAAAAGTTTAAAGAATAGAAAGAGAAAATAAACCACAAACAACCCATTGAATTGCGTATTAAAACAGAAACGATGAAAAACTGAAACATTATAAATTGATAATTTTATTAAATAAATATTCCAAGGCATGAAGAAACTATAAGTTTATTTTAACTAAACTTTATTCAGCCAAAATAAACTTCTTTCGGAGGGGGAGTATTATGTAACGTAACAAAGTTGAGGTTCCCGACGTTACATAAAAACTTTGTCAACATAGCGAAAAACAATGTCCAAGGCATGCCATAATTAAGGCCAAGAGGGCCAATCTCACCCAAACAAAAAATATATTGACGATACCTAAGTAAGGTTACTAAGTAATAAATCAGTAAAATGTAGCCAATTATAAAATATGGAGTGATTAGAGTAAGGTGTAAACTATAAACACTGTGTCTAGTGGGATGAGTTTACTGTGGATGAGTTCAAATATAATAAACTGTTTAATTAATATTTAATGTTTTATAAAGACGTACCTGTTGTTGTGCTTTATCATGAAATTGAGTTTACATGATATTTATTTTGTATATTGTATGTAGTAGGTGTGGAGCCATTACTTTAAGGAAGTACTAAGTAATGGGTACTCAGTTCATTCATGTTAAACTTGTATTTAAGTAATTAAATACAAGTGTGTTTATTATGTATGGTATCATGTTAAAGGTATTTACTTTAAATAATTAATGAAGATGTCTTAGAAAATATTTGTAAACTTGGCCAGGAAGACAATAATTCTAAATAAATTGCCTAGTGGTCATTATAATGATGTTAAAAACCGATGAAGGGTTCTACGATAAACTCAATAATAATAATAAAATGAAATCAGGAATTTAAAATTGTAATAATTGGCCATAAGCCAGTGACTCTTTGTCCAGTAGGTCAGGTAAGAAAAATTAATTAAAAACAAAAAAATTATAACATGTGTAATAAAACCCATAGGCCTAAATTTAGTATTTGTAAAAGGAAATTAATACCTTTTTTAATAAGTCCAGTCAGATGAAAATGTAGTAAAATGTATACGGTTTAATAAGGCAGATTAAGTGAAAGTTTTATGTGATTTAGTGTAATTCCAAGCAGGGAGTATTTTATTAAATAAGAGTAGTAATATTTCCTAATTCTGGCTCTAGGATATCAAATATTATCCAATTACTGAAGAAGTAATGGTTGTTAGGGTAACAGAAATGCAAGAAATTTTGTTGACTTCAACATTCAATTGTTATATACTAATGGGTAAAGTTCAGCAGACAAATTTAAAAAAGAGAACCAAATAAAATGAATCAAATTTAAACAAATTAAATGTCTTAAAGAAATCCATTTAAAAAGAACTGAGTAATAACTCCTGAAACTATATCTCAGTAAATATAATTCTACACATCCTTAAAGTTCACTGAATTAATAAATACTCATTCGACCTATTTCCAGTAAAAGAATGATGATGAAAATGATTTACCATTAAACAAAGATGATCCATAGCAGAAGAAGTCAAAATTAATTAAAATATAAATTTAAAAATACGAAGAACTTTTGTATTGAAGTACCAAACCTCACTTTCAATAAACAAACGAAGTCGTAATACTACACCAATTCCATTGGGACTGGCAACTACTAGGATCGTGAAGAAGAACGAAGACCAGAACTGAACTTCTATTAGACTCCGGGACATCACATCTAAACCTTTATTGAGAAGCTGGACGCTGTTTTTGGTCAAGAGTAGTATAACCATTCCGTCTTCACTCCGTTGTAAACAGACACGGCTACCTTAAGTATCGTTCTCCGTTTGGTAACAAACCTGCTTATATTTAATTTTATATATATAGAGTTAATAACAATTGTAATACTTAGTAACCTTAATTTTGCATTACCTGGCCTTACTAATCGTTAAAAAAATTACCTGTACCCTGAGATAAGAGATAAAAAAGAATAAAATATAATTATAATCAAATTGTAACATAAACCACGAGTTCAATAACGAATTGATCCTGTATTGTGCGATCGACATGATGTATTAATCACTGGAGAAGGAAACTGTTGGAATTGGAAACTTAGATAAAATAAAGAACCCTTATTGTATTTAACGAGTTTGTGTTATTGTAGAATAATTATTGTATTTCAATAGCGTGTAATTTACAGAGAAAGAAAGCGATAAAAACCTCAAGTGGAACGACTTAACCTAGAATAACGGATTAATCGCCCACCACAGCACTCATTTGCCTACAGCTGGTGAATACAGGAGAATAGAGAACTTACATACTCTCTCCACACTACGCTCTTTTCAATTTAGATAATACATACCGAATAGGGTTGGAGAAAATTACTGAATTATTCACTGTAATAACTGTAATATAGCGCTTTTTCTCGGGTAAAACACTTAATAAACACTTAACACAGGTCTATGTTCGACAAACGAATAATATCAACTATATAATAAATAACTGTTTCTATAAATTAACATTGATTTGCAGGAGATATCATCTGCAATAACATATTACAAATAATTCATTTGTAAACATTTAGATTACAAATTGGCGCATACCAACGTGGAGCTTAATTAAACCCCGAAACAACTTTTAATTTAGATAACAAATTGGCACTCAACGAGTGGGCTTTAGTTAAGTAAAAAAAAATCGACTATATCGCTATTACTTAACTGGAGCATGCAACTATTAGAGGCACAGGAATGCATACGAGAGGTATTTCTAAAAGGATAACGAAGGACCAAGAAACGGAAGAAGATAGACGGGAAGAAGAAGCGGAGATAATTACAGACACCGAAATGGAACAACAAACGAGTGATAAAGAGGATGCCCAAGGGGACCAACCAGATAAAGCGGTAGCCAAAGAAGAACCAAATTGGCAAGACATGATGAAATTTATGGCAGAACAATTTAGGAAACAGGAGGAAAACTTAAAGCAAACTAATGAGAAAAACAATGAAATGTCAGAAAAGCTGGAAAATAAAATAGACACTATAAACGAAAATTCAGAAAAGCTGGAAAATAAGATACACAGTATTAACAAAAAATCAAAGAAACAAAACGAAATTTTGAGTGAGAATTTAATCAAACTAATAAATGAGAAGTTTGACAAAAATAAAGAGGAAACTGATGAGAATAACCGGCTGATAAATGAAAGCTTAAACCAAATTAATGAAAGGCTTGACAGGAACGATGAGAGCTTAAAGCAGATTCTGGAAAATAACAAACAAAGAGACAAAAGAATTGAAAACAATAATAAGGAGTTGCGGCAAATCATCAATGAACAAAACCAAGCGTTGAGGGAAGTCATCAACGAAAGGATTGCAATTGTCGATGAAACACTTAGCAAAGGAGTGTATAATTACGAAAAGGAAGTAAGACAGCAAATAACTGAAACTAAGGTAGGTCTAGAAAAGACGGATGAAATCATCATACAACTCAGAGTGGAAGTAGAGACCAAAATAAACCAAATAGGAAACCATAACGATACTAGAGTAAAGGAGATACAAGCGAAAACCCCAAAAAAATTAAACAAAGTACGAATCAACATAGCCGGAAGAATAGAACGGGTTAACAATGAATTGAAGACAATGAAAATAAGGCAAAAACGTCAAAGGAAATTAATGAATACACGGGAAGGATTGGAGATGATTAAAAGGGAATTAGTTAAGCTGCATAATATACCCATTACGGAACCCAGAGAAGTAAGGCAATTAAGAAACTCTAAACGAACCACAATTGAATTCCTAGATAGATTAGAAGGACCGAAAAAGCCGAAACTAACCGAGGAGCACGGAGGACTTCTGGAGATTATGTATGAACCATTTGAACAATTAAGAAACAGTACGGAAGAATCAGCTCGAAGGACGATGGTAAATTTTAGCATAAATGAAAATTTTATAGCGACAAAATGGAAGGACCAGATGATAGTGAGACACGTCACCAGGCGGAAATAATTCTACACACTAGAGAAATCCGAACAATCAGTACAGAGGAAATAATGGACCACGGTTAAACAGATTCCAAACAGAATATAGAGAAAAGGGACGGATTTTATGGATAACAAATAAAGCAAACCGAAGGAAAATAATGAGAAACTAATTAAAATATATTAAACCAACTATTAAATGAAATAAACTAATTACACGATACTTCAGAGAAATTATGTGGAATCAATTTAAAAACCAAAAAATTCAAAAAATAAGTAAGAACACCTTACTATATAATTCAGAAGAAATTATTTTAAACTAATAAACATGAAAGAAGAGAAAGAAGGGTTAGAAATGAGTTAAATGAAGGAAGAATATGCCATACAATTTATGATAAGGAGGAGATTCAGTGTTTAATTGCAGAAGTAAATGGGAGTGAATTAAAAATACGTATGCTAAAGAATAATTAATTGACAGCACGGAACTAAGAAGAATTTAAAATGAATATTGAACAGCTTTAACTAATATACTGGTAAATAATATGATAAATGGAACTACAGAACGAGATAAATAATTTAAGAAAAGTATTAGGATACCTCAGAAATAATAGTAATCATCCCTTGAATATAAGTTTGTAGCGAAGGAGCTACCTTTAAGATAATAATTATGTGTATTGTGTTGTGATCGTGCAACGTTTATTTTTTTTCTGGACAGAGATGAAGTTCCTCTGATCTCAGAAGATATAGTTAGGGAAACGGCAGAGTAATGGAAGCCAATAGTGCCCCTCTGATTCCGTACCAGCTATGATATTAGGGAAAAATGTTAGGGAAATATAGTATTTTAGGGATTAATTATAAAAATGATAATAAGAAACGATAGCGTAAAAAGATAGAAGAAGTTATGAGTTCCAGAGAAGAGGACAGGTCTACAACTGAGGGAGGTACCAGTAGAGAATTAATGACCAGATACACAAGGAGTGTCAACACAGTTTTCCAGTGCAATTAAAAGTTTAAAGAATAGAAAGAGAAAATAAACCACAAAGAACCCATTGAATTGCGTATTAAAACAGAAACGATGAAAAACTGAAACATTATAAATTGATAATTTTATTAAATAAATATTCCAAGGCATGAAGAAACTATAAGTTTATTTTAACTAAACTTTATTCAGCCAAAATAAACTTCTTTCGGAGGGGGAGTATTATGTAACGTAACAAAGTTGAGGTTCCTGACGTTACATAAAAACTTTGTCAACATAGCGAAAAACAATGTCCAAGGCATGCCATAATTAAGGTCAAGAGGGCCAATCTCACCCAAACAAAAAATATATTGACGATACCTAAGTAAGGTTACTAAGTAATAAATTAGTAAAATGTAGCCAATTATAAAATATGGAGTGATTAGAGTAAGATGTAAACTATAAACACTGTGTCTAGTGAGATGAGTTTACTGTGGATGAGTTCAAATATAATAAACTGTTTAATTAATATTTAATGTTTTATAAAGACGTACCTGTTGTTGTGCTTTATCATGATATTGAGTTTACATGATATTTATTTTGTATATTGTATGTAGTAGGTGTGGAGCCATTACTTTAAGGAAGTACTAAGTAATGGGTACTCAGTTCATTCATGTTAAACTTGTATTTAAGTAATTAAATACAAGTGTGTTTATTATGTATGGTATCATGTTAAAGGTATTTACTTTAAATAATTAATGAAGATGTCTTAGAAAATATTTGTAAACTTGGCCAGGAAGACAATAATTCTAAATAAATTGCCTAGTGGTCATTATAATGATGTTAAAAACCGATGAAGGGTTCTACGATAAACTCAATAATAATAATAAAATGAAATCAGGAATTTAAAATTGTAATAATTGGCCATAAGCCAGTGACTCTTTGTACAGTAGGTCAGGTAAGAAAAATTAATTAAAAACAAAAAAATTATAACATGTGTAATAAAACCCATAGGCCTAAATTTAGTATTTGTAAAAGGAAATTAATACCTTTTTTAATAAGTCCAGTCAGATGAAAATGTAGTAAAATGTATACGGTTTAATAAGGCAGATTAAGTGAAAGTTTTATGTGATTTAGTGTAATTCCAAGCAGGGAGTATTTTATTAAATAAGAGTAGTAATATTTCCTAATTCTGGCTCTAGGATATCAAATATTATCCAATTACAGAAGAAGTAATGGTTGTTAGGGTAACAGAAATGCAAGAAATTTTGTTGACTTCAACATTCAATTGTTATATACTAATGGGTAAAGTTCAGCAGACAAATTTAAAAAAGAGAACCAAATAAAATGAATCAAATTTAAACAAATTAAATGTCTTAAAGAAATCCATTTAAAAAGAACTGAGTAATAACTCCTGAAACTATATCTCAGTAAATATAATTCTACACATCCTTAAAGTTCACTGAATTAATAAATACTCATTCGACCTATTTCCAGTAAAAGAATGATGATGAAAATGATTTACCATTAAACAAAGATGATCCATAGCAGAAGAAGTCAAAATTAATTAAAATACAAATTTAAAAATACAAAGAACTTTTGTATTGAAGTACCAAACCTCACTTTCAATAAACAAACGAAGTCGTAATACTACACCAATTCCATTGGGACCGGCAACTACTAGGATCGTGAAGAAGAACGAAGACCAGAACTGAACTTCTATTACACTCCGGGACATCACATCTAAACCTTTATTGAGAAGCTGGACGCTGTTTTTGGTCAAGAGTAGTATAACCATTCCGTCTTCACTCCGTTGTAAACAGACACGGCTACCTTAAGTATCGTTCTCCGTTTGGTAACAAACCTGCTTCTATTTAATTTTATATATATAGAGTTAATAACAATTGTAATACTTAGTAACCTTAATTTTGCATTACCTGGCCTTACTAATCGTTAAAAAAATTACCTGTACCCTGAGATAAGAGATAAAAAAGAATAAAATATAATTATAATCAAATTGTAACATAAACCACGAGTTCAATAACGAATCGATCCTGTATTGTGCGATCGACATGATGTATTAATCACTGGAGAAGGAAACTGTTGGAATTGGAAACATAGATAAAATAAAGAACCCTTATTGTATTTAACGAGTTTGTGTTATTGTAGAATAATTATTGTATTTCAATAGGGTGTAATTTACAGAGAAAGAAAGCGATAAAAACCTCAAGTGGAACGACTTAACTTAGAACAACGGATTAATCGCCCACCACAGCACTCATTTGCCTACAGCTGGTGAATACAGGAGAATAGAGAACTTACGTACTCTCTCCACACTACGCTCTTTTCAATTTAGATAATACATACCGAATAGGGTTGGAGAAAATTACTGAATTATTCACTGTAATAACTGTAATATAGCGCTTTTTCTCGGGTAAAACACTTAATAAACACTTAACACAGGTCAATGTTCGACAAACGAATAATATCAACTATATAATAAATAATTGTTTCTATAAATTAACATTGATTTGCAGGAGATATCATCTGCAATAACATATTACAAATAATTCATTTGTAAACATTTAGATTACAAATTGGCGCATACCAACGTGGAGCTTAATTAAACCCCGAAAAAACAACTTTTAATTTAGATAACAAATTGGCACTCAACGAGTGGGCTTTAGTTAAGTAAAAAAAAATCGACTATATCGCTATTACTTAACTGGAGCATGCAACTATTAGAGGCACAGGAATGCATACGAGAGGTATTTCTAAAAGGATAACGAAGGACCAAGAAACGGAAGAAGATAGACGGGAAGAAGAAGCGGAGATAATTACAGACACCGAAATGGAACAACAAACGAGTGATAAAGAGGATGCCCAAGGGGACCAACCAGATAAAGCGGTAGCCAAAGAAGAACCAAATTGGCAAGACATGATGAAATTTATGGCAGAACAATTTAGGAAACAGGAGGAAAACTTAAAGCAAACTAATGAGAAAAACAATGAAATGTCAGAAAAGCTGGAAAATAAAATAGACAGTATAAACGAAAATTCAGAAAAGCTGGAAAATAAGATAGACAGTATTAACGAAAACTCAAAGAAACAAAACGAAATTTTGAGTGAGAATTTAATCAAACTAATAAATGAGAAGTTTGACAAAAATAAAGAGGAAACTGATGAGAATAACCGGCTGATAAATGAAAGCTTAAACCAAATTAATGAAAGGATTGACAGGAACGATGAGAGCTTAAAGCAGATTCTGGAAAATAACAAACAAAGAGACGAAAGAATTGAAAACAATAATAAGGAGTTGCGGCAAATCATCAACGAAAGGATTGCAATTGTCGATGAAACACTTAGCAAAGGAGTGTATAATTACGAAAAGGAAGTAAGACAGCAAATAACTGAAACTAAGGTAGGTCTAGAAAAGACGGATGAAATCATCATACAACTCAGAGTGGAAGTAGAGACCAAAATAAACCAAATAGGAAACCATAACGATACTAGAGTAAAGGATATACAAGCGAAAACCCCAAAAAAATTAAACAAAGTACGAATCAACATAGCCGGAAGAATAGAACGGGTTAACAATGAATTGAAGACAATGAAAATAAGGCAAAAACGTCAAAGGAAATTAATGAATACACGGGAAGGATTGGAGATGATTAAAAGGGAATTAGTTAAGCTGCATAATATACCCATTACGGAACCCAGAGAAGTAAGGCAATTAAGAAACTCTAAACGAACCACAATTGAATTCCTAGATAGATTAGAAGGACCGAAAAAGCCAAAACTAACCGAGGAGCACGGAGGACTTCTGGAGATTATGTATGAACCATTTGAACAATTAAGAAACAGTACGGAAGAATCAGCTCGAAGGACGATGGTAAATTTTAGCATAAATGAAAATTTTATAGCGACAAGATGGAAGGACCAGATGATAGTGAGACACGTCACCAGGACGGAAATAATTCTACACACTAGAGAAATCCGAACAATCAGTACAGAGGAAATAATGGACCACGGTTAAACAGATTCCAAACAGAATATAGAGAAAAGGGACGGATTTTATGGATAACAAATAAAGCAAACCGAAGGAAAATAATGAGAAACTAATCAAAAAAATATATTAAACCAACTATTAAATGAAATAAACTAATTACACGATACTTCAGAGAAATTATGTGGAATCAATTTAAAAACCAAAAAATTCAAAAAATAAGTAAGAACACCTTACTATATAATTCAGAAGAAATTATTTAAACTAATAAACATGAAAGAAGAGAAAGAAGGGTTAGAAATGAGTTAAATGAAGGAAGAATATGCCATACAATTTATGATAAGGAGGAGATTCAGTGTTTAATTGCAGAAGTAAATGGGAGTGAATTAAAAATACGTATGCTAAAGAATAATTAATTGACAGCACGGAACTAAGAAGAATTTAAAATGAATATTGAACAGCTTTAACTAATATACTGGTAAATAATATGATAAATGGAACTACAGAACAACGAGATAAATAATTTAAGAAAAGTATTAGGATACCTCAGAAATAATAGTAATCATCCCTTGAATATAAGTTTGTAGCGAAGGAGCTACCTTTAAGATAATAATTATGTGTATTGTGTTGTGATCGTGCAACGTTTATTTTTTTTCTGGACAGAGATGAAGTTCCTCTGATCTCAGAAGATATAGTTAGGGAAACGGCAGAGTAATGGAAGCCAATAGTGCCCCTCTGATTCCGTACCAGCTATGATATTAGGGAAAAATGTTAGGGAAATATAGTATTTTAGGGATTAATTATAAAAATGATAATAAGAAACGATAGCGTAAAAAGCTAGAAGAAGTTATGAGTTCCAGAGAAGAGGACAGGTCTACAACTGAGGGAGGTACCAGTAGAGAATTAATGACCAGATACACAAGGAGTGTCAACACAGTTTTCCAGTGCAATTAAAAGTTTAAAGAATAGAAAGAGAAAATACACCACAAACAACCCATTGAATTGCGTATTAAAACAGAAACGATGAAAAACTGAAACATTATAAATTGATAATTTTATTAAATAAATATTCCAAGGCATGAAGAAACTATAAGTTTATTTTAACTAAACTTTATTCAGCCAAAATAAACTTCTTTCGGAGGGGGAGTATTATGTAACGTAACAAAGTTGAGGTTCCCGACGTTACATAAAAACTTTGTCAACATAGCGAAAAACAATGTCCAAGGCATGCCATAATTAAGGCCAAGAGGGCCAATCTCACCCAAACAAAAAATATATTGACGATACCTAAGTAAGGTTACTAAGTAATAAATCAGTAAAATGTAGCCAATTATAAAATATGGAGTGATTAGAGTAAGATGTAAACTATAAACACTGTGTCTAGTGGGATGAGTTTACTGTGGATGAGTTCAAATATAATAAACTGTTTAATTAATATTTAATGTTTTATAAAGACGTACCTGTTGTTGTGCTTTATCATGAAATTGAGTTTACATGATATTTATTTTGTATATTGTATGTAGTAGGTGTGGAGCCATTACTTTAAGGAAGTACTAAGTAATGGGTACTCAGTTCATTCATGTTAAACTTGTATTTAAGTAATTAAATACAAGTGTGTTTATTATGTATGGTATCATGTTAAAGGTATTTACTTTAAATAATTAATGAAGATGTCTTAGAAAATATTTGTAAACTTGGCCAGGAAGACAATAATTCTAAATAAATTGCCTAGTGGTCATTATAATGATGTTAAAAACCGATGAAGGGTTCTACGATAAACTCAATAATAATAATAAAATGAAATCAGGAATTTAAAATTGTAATAATTGGCCATAAGCCAGTGACTCTTTGTACAGTAGGTCAGGTAAGAAAAATTAATTAAAAACAAAAAAATTATAACATGTGTAATAAAACCCATAGGCCTAAATTTAGTATTTGTAAAAGGAAATTAATACCTTTTTTAATAAGTCCAGTCAGATGAAAATGTAGTAAAATGTATACGGTTTAATAAGGCAGATTAAGTGAAAGTTTTATGTGATTTAGTGTAATTCCAAGCAGGGAGTATTTTATTAAATAAGAGTAGTAATATTTCCTAATTCTGGCTCTAGGATATCAAATATTATCCAATTACAGAAGAAGTAATGGTTGTTAGGGTAACAGAAATGCAAGAAATTTTGTTGACTTCAACATTCAATTGTTATATACTAATGGGTAAAGTTCAGCAGACAAATTTAAAAAAGAGAACCAAATAAAATGAATCAAATTTAAACAAATTAAATGTCTTAAAGAAATCCATTTAAAAAGAACTGAGTAATAACTCCTGAAACTATATCTCAGTAAATATAATTCTACACATCCTTAAAGTTCACTGAATTAATAAATACTCATTCGACCTATTTCCAGTAAAAGAATGATGATGAAAATGATTTACCATTAAACAAAGATGATCCATAGCAGAAGAAGTCAAAATTAATTAAAATATAAATTTAAAAATACGAAGAACTTTTGTATTGAAGTACCAAACCACACTTTCAATAAACAAACGAAGTCGTAATACTACACCAATTCCATTGGGACCGGCAACTACTAGGATCGTGAAGAAGAACGAAGACCAGAACTGAACTTCTATTACACTCCGGGACATCACATCTAAACCTTTATTGAGAAGCTGGACGCTGTTTTTGGTCAAGAGTAGTATAACCATTCCGTCTTCACTCCGTTGTAAACAGACACGGCTACCTTAAGTATCGTTCTCCGTTTGGTAACAAACCTGCTTATATTTAATTGTATATATATAGAGTTAATAACAATTGTAATATTTAGTAACCTTAATTTTGCATTACCTGGCTTTACTAATCGTTAAAAAAATTACCTGTACCCTGAGATAAGAGATAAAAAAGAATAAAATATAATTATAATCAAATTGTAACATAAACCACAAGTTCAATAACGAATCGATCCTGTATTGTGCAATCGACATGATGTATTAATCACTGGAGAAGGAAACTGTTGGAATTGGAAACTTAGATAAAATAAAGAACCCTTATTGTATTTAACGAGTTTGTGTTATTGTAGAATAATTATTGTATTTCAATAGGGTGTAATTTACAGAGACAGAAAGCGATAAAAACCTCAAGTGGAACGACTTAACCTAGAATAACGGATTAATCGCCCACCACAGCACTCATTTGCCTACAGCTGGTGAATACAGGAGAATAGAGAACTTACGTACTCTCTCCACACTACGCTCTTTTCAATTTAGATAATACATACCGAATAGGGTTGGAGAAAATTACTGAATTATTCACTGTAATAACTGTAATCTAGCGCTTTCTCTCGGGTAAAACACTTAATAAACACTTAACACAGGTCTATGTTCGACAAACGAATAATATCAACTATATAATAAATAATTGTTTCTATAAATTAACATTGATTTGCAGGAGATATCATCTGCAATAACATATTACAAATAATACATTTGTAAACATTTAGATTAAAAATTGGCGCATACCAACGTGGAGCTTAATTAAACCCCGAAACAACAACTTTTAATTTAGATAACAAATTGGCACTCAACGAGTGGGCTTTAGTTAAGTAAAAAAAAATCGACTATATCGCTATTACTTAACTGGAGCATGCAACTATTAGAGGCACAGGAATGCATACGAGAGGTATTTCTAAAAGGATAACGAAGGACCAAGAAACGGAAGAAGATAGACGGGAAGAAGAAGCGGAGATAATTACAGACACCGAAATGGAACAACAAATGAGTGATAAAGAGGATGCCCAAGGGAACCAACCAGATAAAGCGGTAGCCAAAGAAGAACCAAATTGGCAAGACATGATGAAATTTATGGCAGAACAATTTAGGAAACAGGAGGAAAACTTAAAGCAAACTAATGAGAAAAACAATGAAATGTCAGAAAAGCTGGAAAATAAAATAGACAGTATAAACGAAAATTCAGAAAAGCTGGAAAATAAGATAGACAGTATTAACGAAAACTCAAAGAAACAAAACGAAATTTTGAGTGAGAATTTAATCAAACTAATAAATGAGAAGTTTGACAAAAATAAAGAGGAAACTGATGAGAATAACCGGCTGATAAATGAAAGCTTAAACCAAATTAATGAAACGCTTGACAGGAACGATGAGAGCTTAAAGCAGATTCTGGAAAATAACAAACAAAGAGACGAAAGAATTGAAAACAATAATAAGGAGTTGCGGCAAATCATCAATGAACAAAACCAAGCGTTGAGGGAAGTCATCAACGAAAGGATTGCAATTGTCGATGAAACACTTAGCAAAGGAGTGTATAATTACGAAAAGGAAGTAAGACAGCAAATAACTGAAACTAAGGTAGGTCTAGAAAAGACGGATAAAATCATCATACAACTCAGAGTGGAAGTAG
This sequence comes from Magicicada septendecula, assembly GCA_034769895.1. Lineage (NCBI taxonomy): Eukaryota > Metazoa > Arthropoda > Insecta > Hemiptera > Cicadidae > Magicicada > Magicicada septendecula. The sequence continues at coordinate 164,849,762 of CM068373.1, read as the reverse complement.
AGACCAAAATAAACCAAATAGGAAACCATAACGATACTAGAGTAAAGGATATACAAGCGAAAACCCCAAAAAAATTAAACAAAGTACGAATCAACATAGCCGGAAGAATAGAACGGGTTAACAATGAATTGAAGACAATGAAAATAAGGCAAAAACGTCAAAGGAAATTAATGAATACACGGGAAGGATTGGAGATGATTAAAAGGGAATTAGTTAAGCTGCATAATATACCCATTACGGAACCCAGAGAAGTAAGGCAATTAAGAAACTCTAAACGAACCACAATTGAATTCCTAGATAGATTAGAAGGACCGAAAAAGCCAAAACTAACCGAGGAGCACGGAGGACTTCTGGAGATTATGTATGAACCATTTGAACAATTAAGAAACAGTACGGAAGAATCAGCTCGAAGGACGATGGTAAATTTTAGCATAAATGAAAATTTTATAGCGACAAGATGGAAGGACCAGATGATAGTGAGACACGTCACCAGGACGGAAATAATTCTACACACTAGAGAAATCCAAACAATCAGTACAGAGGAAATAATGGACCACGGTTAAACAGATTCCAAACAGAATATAGAGAAAAGGGACGGATTTTATGGATAACAAATAAAGCAAACCGAAGGAAAATAATGAGAAACTAATCAAAAAAATATATTAAACCAACTATTAAATGAAATAAACTAATTACACGATACTTCAGAGAAATTATGTGGAATCAATTTAAAAACCAAAAAATTCAAAAAATAAGTAAGAACACCTTACTATATAATTCAGAAGAAATTATTTAAACTAATAAACATGAAAGAAGAGAAAGAAGGGTTAGAAATGAGTTAAATGAAGGAAGAATATGCCATACAATTTATGATAAGGAGGAGATTCAGTGTTTAATTGCAGAAGTAAATGGGAGTGAATTAAAAATACGTATGCTAAAGAATAATTAATTGACAGCACGGAACTAAGAAGAATTTAAAATGAATATTGAACAGCTTTAACTAATATACTGGTAAATAATATGATAAATGGAACTACAGAACAACGAGATAAATAATTTAAGAAAAGTATTAGGATACCTCAGAAATAATAGTAATCATCCCTTGAATATAAGTTTGTAGCGAAGGAGCTACCTTTAAGATAATAATTATGTGTATTGTGTTGTGATCGTGCAACGTTTATTTTTTTTCTGGACAGAGATGAAGTTCCTCTGATCTCAGAAGATATAGTTAGGGAAACGGCAGAGTAATGGAAGCCAATAGTGCCCCTCTGATTCCGTACCAGCTATGATATTAGGGAAAAATGTTAGGGAAATATAGTATTTTAGGGATTAATTATAAAAATGATAATAAGAAACGATAGCGTAAAAAGCTAGAAGAAGTTATGAGTTCCAGAGAAGAGGACAGGTCTACAACTGAGGGAGGTACCAGTAGAGAATTAATGACCAGATACACAAGGAGTGTCAACACAGTTTTCCAGTGCAATTAAAAGTTTAAAGAATAGAAAGAGAAAATAAACCACAAACAACCCATTGAATTGCGTATTAAAACAGAAACGATGAAAAACTGAAACATTATAAATTGATAATTTTATTAAATAAATATTCCAAGGCATGAAGAAACTATAAGTTTATTTTAACTAAACTTTATTCAGCCAAAATAAACTTCTTTCGGAGGGGGAGTATTATGTAACGTAACAAAGTTGAGGTTCCCGACGTTACATAAAAACTTTGTCAACATAGCGAAAAACAATGTCCAAGGCATGCCATAATTAAGGCCAAGAGGGCCAATCTCACCCAAACAAAAAATATATTGACGATACCTAAGTAAGGTTACTAAGTAATAAATCAGTAAAATGTAGCCAATTATAAAATATGGAGTGATTAGAGTAAGATGTAAACTATAAACACTGTGTCTAGTGGGATGAGTTTACTGTGGATGAGTTCAAATATAATAAACTGTTTAATTAATATTTAATGTTTTATAAAGACGTACCTGTTGTTGTGCTTTATCATGAAATTGAGTTTACATGATATTTATTTTGTATATTGTATGTAGTAGGTGTGGAGCCATTACTTTAAGGAAGTACTAAGTAATGGGTACTCAGTTCATTCATGTTAAACTTGTATTTAAGTAATTAAATACAAGTGTGTTTATTATGTATGGTATCATGTTAAAGGTATTTACTTTAAATAATTAATGAAGATGTCTTAGAAAATATTTGTAAACTTGGCCAGGAAGACAATAATTCTAAATAAATTGCCTAGTGGTCATTATAATGATGTTAAAAACCGATGAAGGGTTCTACGATAAACTCAATAATAATAATAAAATGAAATCAGGAATTTAAAATTGTAATAATTGGCCATAAGCCAGTGACTCTTTGTACAGTAGGTCAGGTAAGAAAAATTAATTAAAAACAAAAAAATTATAACATGTGTAATAAAACCCATAGGCCTAAATTTAGTATTTGTAAAAGGAAATTAATACCTTTTTTAATAAGTCCAGTCAGATGAAAATGTAGTAAAATGTATACGGTTTAATAAGGCAGATTAAGTGAAAGTTTTATGTGATTTAGTGTAATTCCAAGCAGGGAGTATTTTATTAAATAAGAGTAGTAATATTTCCTAATTCTGGCTCTAGGATATCAAATATTATCCAATTACAGAAGAAGTAATGGTTGTTAGGGTAACAGAAATGCAAGAAATTTTGTTGACTTCAACATTCAATTGTTATATACTAATGGGTAAAGTTCAGCAGACAAATTTAAAAAAGAAAACCAAATAAAATGAATCAAATTTAAACAAATTAAATGTCTTAAAGAAATCCATTTAAAAAGAACTGAGTAATAACTCCTGAAACTATATCTCAGTAAATATAATTCTACACATCCTTAAAGTTCACTGAATTAATAAATACTCATTCGACCTATTTCCAGTAAAAGAATGATGATGAAAATGATTTACCATTAAACAAAGATGATCCATAGCAGAAGATGTCAAAATTAATTAAAATATAAATTTAAAAATACGAAGAACTTTTGTATTGAAGTACCAAACCTCACTTTCAATAAACAAACGAAGTCGTAATACTACACCAATTCCATTGGGACCGGCAACTACTAGGATCGTGAAGAAGAACGAAGACCAGAACTGAACTTCTATTACACTCCGGGACATCACATCTAAACCTTTATTGAGAAGCTGGACGCTGTTTTTGGTCAAGAGTAGTATAACCATTCCGTCTTCACTCCGTTGTAAACAGACACGGCTACCTTAAGTATCGTTCTCCGTTTGGTAACAAACCTGCTTATATTTAATTGTATATATATAGAGTTAATAACAATTGTAATACTTAGTAACCTTAATTTTGCATTACCTGGCTTTACTAATCGTTAAAAAAATTACCTGTACCCTGAGATAAGAGATAAAAAAGAATAAAATATAATTATAATCAAATTGTAACATAAACCACAAGTTCAATAACGAATCGATCCTGTATTGTGCAATCGACATGATGTATTAATCACTGGAGAAGGAAACTGTTGGAATTGGAAACTTAGATAAAATAAAGAACCCTTATTGTATTTAACGAGTTTGTGTTATTGTAGAATAATTATTGTATTTCAATAGGGTGTAATTTACAGAGAAAGAAAGCGATAATAACCTCAAGTGGATCGACTTAACCTAGAATAACGGATTAATCGCCCACCACAGCACTCATTTGCCTACAGCTGGTGAATACAGGAGAATAGAGAACTTACGTACTCTCTCCACACTACGCTCTTTTCAATTTAGATAATACATACCGAATAGGGTTGGAGAAAATTACTGAATTATTCACTGTAATAACTGTAATCTAGCGCTTTCTCTCGGGTAAAACACTTAATAAACACTTAACACAGGTCTATGTTCGACAAACGAATAATATCAACTATATAATAAATAATTGTTTCTATAAATTAACATTGATTTGCAGGAGATATCATCTGCAATAACATATTACAAATAATACATTTGTAAACATTTAGATTAAAAATTGGCGCATACCAACGTGGAGCTTAATTAAACCCCGAAACAACAACTTTTAATTTAGATAACAAATTGGCACTCAACGAGTGGGCTTTAGTTAAGTAAAAAAAAATCGACTATATCGCTATTACTTAACTGGAGCATGCAACTATTAGAGGCACAGGAATGCATACGAGAGGTATTTCTAAAAGGATAACGAAGGACCAAGAAACGGAAGAAGATAGACGGGAAGAAGAAGCGGAGATAATTACAGACACCGAAATGGAACAACAAACGAGTGATAAAGAGGATGCCCAAGGGAACCAACCAGATAAAGCGGTAGCCAAAGAAGAACCAAATTGGCAAGACATGATGAAATTTATGGCAGAACAATTTAGGAAACAGGAGGAAAACTTAAAGCAAACTAATGAGAAAAACAATGAAATGTCAGAAAAGCTGGAAAATAAAATAGACAGTATTAACGAAAACTCAAAGAAACAAAACGAAATTTTGAGTGAGAATTTAATCAAACTAATAAATGAGAAGTTTGACAAAAATAAAGAGGAAACTGATGAGAATAACCGGCTGATAAATGAAAGCTTAAACCAAATTAATGAAAGGATTGACAGGAACGATGAGAGCTTAAAGCAGATTCTGGAAAATAACAAACAAAGAGACGAAAGAATTGAAAACAATAATAAGGAGTTGCGGCAAATCATCAATGAACAAAACCAAGCGTTGAGGGAAGTCATCAACGAAAGGATTGCAATTGTCGATGAAACACTTAGCAAAGGAGTGTATAATTACGAAAAGGAAGTAAGACAGCAAATAACTGAAACTAAGGTAGGTCTAGAAAAGACGGATGAAATCATCATACAACTCAGAGTGGAAGTAGAGACCAAAATAAACCAAATAGGAAACCATAACGATACTAGAGTAAAGGATATACAAGCGAAAACCCCAAAAAAATTAAACAAAGTACGAATCAACATAGCCGGAAGAATAGAACGGGTTAACAATGAATTGAAGACAATGAAAATAAGGCAAAAACGTCAAAGGAAATTAATGAATACACGGGAAGGATTGGAGATAATTAAAAGGGAATTAGTTAAGCTGCATAATATACCCATTACGGAACCCAGAGAAGTAAGGCAATTAAGAAACTCTAAACGAACCACAATTGAATTCCTAGATAGATTAGAAGGACCGAAAAAGCCAAAACTAACCGAGGAGCACGGAGGACTTCTGGAGATTATGTATGAACCATTTGAACAATTAAGAAACAGTACGGAAGAATCAGCTCGAAGGACGATGGTAAATTTTAGCATAAATGAAAATTTTATAGCGACAAGATGGAAGGACCAGATGATAGTGAGACACGTCACCAGGACGGAAATAATTCTACACACTAGAGAAATCCGAACAATCAGTACAGAGGAAATAATGGACCACGGTTAAACAGATTCCAAACAGAATATAGAGAAAAGGGACGGATTTTATGGATAACAAATAAAGCAAACCGAAGGAAAATAATGGGAAACTAATTAAAATATATTAAACCAACTATTAAATGAAATAAACTAATTACACGATACTTCAGAGAAATTATGTGGAATCAATTTAAAAACCAAAAAATTCAAAAAATAAGTAAGAACACCTTACTATATAATTCAGAAGAAATTATTTAAACTAATAAACATGAAAGAAGAGAAAGAAGGGTTAGAAATGAGTTAAATGAAGGAAGAATATGCCATACAATTTATGATAAGGAGGAGATTCAGTGTTTAATTGCAGAAGTAAATGGGAGTGAATTAAAAATACGTATGCTAAAGAATAATTAATTGACAGCACGGAACTAAGAAGAATTTAAAATGAATATTGAACAGCTTTAACTAATATACTGGTAAATAATATGATAAATGGAACTACAGAACGAGATAAATAATTTAAGAAAAGTATTAGGATACCTCAGAAATAATAGTAATCATCCCTTGAATATAGGTTTGTAGCGAAGGAGCTACCTTTAAGATAATAATTATGTGTATTGTGTTGTGATCGTGCAACGTTTATTTTTTTTCTGGACAGAGATGAAGTTCCTCTGATCTCAGAAGATATAGTTAGGGAAACGGCAGAGTAATGGAAGCCAATAGTGCCCCTCTGATTCCGTACCAGCTATGATATTAGGGAAAAATGTTAGGGAAATATAGTATTTTAGGGATTAATTATAAAAATGATAATAAGAAACGATAGCGTAAAAAGATAGAAGAAGTTATGAGTTCCAGAGAAGAGGACAGGTCTACAACTGAGGGAGGTACCAGTAGAGAATTAATGACCAGATACACAAGGAGTGTCAACACAGTTTTCCAGTGCAATTAAAAGTTTAAAGAATAGAAAGAGAAAATAAACCACAAACAACCCATTGAATTGCGTATTAAAACAGAAACGATGAAAAACTGAAACATTATAAATTGATAATTTTATTAAATAAATATTCCAAGGCATGAAGAAACTATAAGTTTATTTTAACTAAACTTTATTCAGCCAAAATAAACTTCTTTCGGAGGGGGAGTATTATGTAACGTAACAAAGTTGAGGTTCCCGACGTTACATAAAAACTTTGTCAACATAGCGAAAAACAATGTCCAAGGCATGCCATAATTAAGGCCAAGAGGGCCAATCTCACCCAAACAAAAAATATATTGACGATACCTAAGTAAGGTTACTAAGTAATAAATTAGTAAAATGTAGCCAATTATAAAATATGGAGTGATTAGAGTAAGATGTAAACTATAAACACTGTGTCTAGTGAGATGAGTTTACTGTGGATGAGTTCAAATATAATAAACTGTTTAATTAATATTTAATGTTTTATAAAGACGTACCTGTTGTTGTGCTTTATCATGATATTGAGTTTACATGATATTTATTTTGTATATTGTATGTAGTAGGTGTGGAGCCATTACTTTAAGGAAGTACTAAGTAATGGGTACTCAGTTCATTCATGTTAAACTTGTATTTAAGTAATTAAATACAAGTGTGTTTATTATGTATGGTATCATGTTAAAGGTATTTACTTTAAATAATTAATGAAGATGTCTTAGAAAATATTTGTAAACTTGGCCAGGAAGACAATAATTCTAAATAAATTGCCTAGTGGTCATTATAATGATGTTAAAAACCGATGAAGGGTTCTACGATAAACTCAATAATAATAATAAAATGAAATCAGGAATTTAAAATTGTAATAATTGGCCATAAGCCAGTGACTCTTTGTACAGTAGGTCAGGTAAGAAAAATTAATTAAAAACAAAAAAATTATAACATGTGTAATAAAACCCATAGGCCTAAATTTAGTATTTGTAAAAGGAAATTAATACCTTTTTTAATAAGTCCAGTCAGATGAAAATGTAGTAAAATGTATACGGTTTAATAAGGCAGATTAAGTGAACGTTTTATGTGATTTAGTGTAATTCCAAGCAGGGAGTATTTTATTAAATAAGAGTAGTAATATTTCCTAATTCTGGCTCTAGGATATCAAATATTATCCAATTACAGAAGAAGTAATGGTTGTTAGGGTAACAGAAATGCAAGAAATTTTGTTGACTTCAACATTCAATTGTTATATACTAATGGGTAAAGTTCAGCAGACAAATTTAAAAAAGAGAACCAAATAAAATGAATCAAATTTAAACAAATTAAATGTCTTAAAGAAATCCATTTAAAAAGAACTGAGTAATAACTCCTGAAACTATATCTCAGTAAATATAATTCTACACATCCTTAAAGTTCACTGAATTAATAAATACTCATTCGACCTATTTCCAGTAAAAGAATGATGATGAAAATGATTTACCATTAAACAAAGATGATCCATAGCAGAAGAAGTCAAAATTAATTAAAATATAAATTTAAAAATACGAAGAACTTTTGTATTGAAGTACCAAACCTCACTTTCAATAAACAAACGAAGTCGTAATACTACACCAATTCCATTGGGACCGGCAACTACTAGGATCGTGAAGAAGAACGAAGACCAGAACTGAACTTCTATTACACTCCGGGACATCACATCTAAACCTTTATTGAGAAGCTGGACGCTGTTTTTGGTCAAGAGTAGTATAACCATTCCGTCTTCACTCCGTTGTAAACAGACACGGCTACCTTAAGTATCGTTCTCCGTTTGGTAACAAACCTGCTTATATTTAATTTTATATATATATAGAGTTAATAACAATTGTAATACTTAGTAACCTTAATTTTGCATTACCTGGCCTTACTAATCGTTAAAAAAATTACCTGTACCCTGAGATAAGAGATAAAAAAGAATAAAATATAATTATAATCAAATTGTAATATAAACCACGAGTTCAATAACGAATCGATCCTGTATTGTGCGATCGACATGATGTATTAATCACTGGAGAAGGAAACTGTTGGAATTGGAAACTTAGATAAAATAAAGAACCCTTATTGTATTTAACGAGTTTGTGTTATTGTAGAATAATTATTGTATTTCAATAGGGTGTAATTTACAGAGAAAGAAAGCGATAAAAACCTCAAGTGGAACGACTTAACCTAGAATAACGGATTAATCGCCCGCCACAGCACTCATTTGCCTACAGCTGGTGAATACAGGAGAATAGAGAACTTACGTACTCTCTCCACACTACGCTCTTTTCAATTTAGATAATACATACCGAATAGGGTTGGAGAAAATTACTGAATTATTCACTGTAATAACTGTAATATAGCGCTTTTTCTCGGGTAAAACACTTAATAAACACTTAACACAGGTCTATGTTCGACAAACGAATAATATCAACTATATAATAAATAATTGTTTCTATAAATTAACATTGATTTGCAGGAGATATCATCTGCAATAACATATTACAAATAATACATTTGTAAACATTTAGGTTACAAATTGACGCATACCAACGTGGAGCTTAATTAAACCCCGAAACAACAACTTTTAATTTAGATAACAAATTGGCACTCAACGAGTGGGCTTTAGTTAAGTAAAAAAAAATCGACTATATCGCTATTACTTAACTGGAGCATGCAACTATTAGAGGCACAGGAATGCATATGAGAGGTATTTCTAAAAGGATAACGAAGGACCAAGAAACGGAAGAAGATAGACGGGAAGAAGAAGCGGAGATAATTACAGACACCGAAATGGAACAACAAACGAGTGATAAAGAGGATGCCCAAGGGAACCAACCAGATAAAGCGGTAGCCAAAGAAGAACCAAATTGGCAAGACATGATGAAATTTATGGCAGAACAATTTAGGAAACAGGAGGAAAACTTAAAGCAAACTAATGAGAAAAACAATGAAATGTCAGAAAAGCTGGAAAATAAAATAGACAGTATTAACGAAAACTCAAAGAAACAAAACGAAATTTTGAGTGAGAATTTAATCAAACTAATAAATGAGAAGTTTGACAAAAATAAAGAGGAAACTGATGAGAATAACCGGCTGATAAATGAAAGCTTAAACCAAATTAATGAAAGGATTGACAGGAACGATGAGAGCTTAAAGCAGATTCTGGAAAATAACAAACAAAGAGACGAAAGAATTGAAAACAATAATAAGGAGTTGCGGCAAATCATCAATGAACAAAACCAAGCGTTGAGGGAAGTCATCAACGAAAGGATTGCAATTGTCGATGAAACACTTAGCAAAGGAGTGTATAATTACGAAAAGGAAGTAAGACAGCAAATAACTGAAACTAAGGTAGGTCTAGAAAAGACGGATGAAATCATCATACAACTCAGAGTGGAAGTAGAGACCAAAATAAACCAAATAGGAAACCATAACGATACTAGAGTAAAGGATATACAAGCGAAAACCCCAAAAAAATTAAACAAAGTACGAATCAACATAGCCGGAAGAATAGAACGGGTTAACAATGAATTGAAGACAATGAAAATAAGGCAAAAACGTCAAAGGAAATTAATGAATACACGGGAAGGATTGGAGATAATTAAAAGGGAATTAGTTAAGCTGCATAATATACCCATTACGGAACCCAGAGAAGTAAGGCAATTAAGAAACTCTAAACGAACCACAATTGAATTCCTAGATAGATTAGAAGGACCGAAAAAGCCAAAACTAACCGAGGAGCACGGAGGACTTCTGGAGATTATGTATGAACCATTTGAACAATTAAGAAACAGTACGGAAGAATCAGCTCGAAGGACGATGGTAAATTTTAGCATAAATGAAAATTTTATAGCGACAAGATGGAAGGACCAGATGATAGTGAGACACGTCACCAGGACGGAAATAATTCTACACACTAGAGAAATCCGAACAATCAGTACAGAGGAAATAATGGACCACGGTTAAACAGATTCCAAACAGAATATAGAGAAAAGGGACGGATTTTATGGATAACAAATAAAGCAAACCGAAGGAAAATAATGGGAAACTAATTAAAATATATTAAACCAACTATTAAATGAAATAAACTAATTACACGATACTTCAGAGAAATTATGTGGAATCAATTTAAAAACCAAAAAATTCAAAAAATAAGTAAGAACACCTTACTATATAATTCAGAAGAAATTATTTAAACTAATAAACATGAAAGAAGAGAAAGAAGGGTTAGAAATGAGTTAAATGAAGGAAGAATATGCCATACAATTTATGATAAGGAGGAGATTCAGTGTTTAATTGCAGAAGTAAATGGGAGTGAATTAAAAATACGTATGCTAAAGAATAATTAATTGACAGCACGGAACTAAGAAGAATTTAAAATGAATATTGAACAGCTTTAACTAATATACTGGTAAATAATATGATAAATGGAACTACAGAACGAGATAAATAATTTAAGAAAAGTATTAGGATACCTCAGAAATAATAGTAATCATCCCTTGAATATAGGTTTGTAGCGAAGGAGCTACCTTTAAGATAATAATTATGTGTATTGTGTTGTGATCGTGCAACGTTTATTTTTTTTCTGGACAGAGATGAAGTTCCTCTGATCTCAGAAGATATAGTTAGGGAAACGGCAGAGTAATGGAAGCCAATAGTGCCCCTCTGATTCCGTACCAGCTATGATATTAGGGAAAAATGTTAGGGAAATATAGTATTTTAGGGATTAATTATAAAAATGATAATAAGAAACGATAGCGTAAAAAGATAGAAGAAGTTATGAGTTCCAGAGAAGAGGACAGGTCTACAACTGAGGGAGGTACCAGTAGAGAATTAATGACCAGATACACAAGGAGTGTCAACACAGTTTTCCAGTGCAATTAAAAGTTTAAAGAATAGAAAGAGAAAATAAACCACAAACAACCCATTGAATTGCGTATTAAAACAGAAACGATGAAAAACTGAAACATTATAAATTGATAATTTTATTAAATAAATATTCCAAGGCATGAAGAAACTATAAGTTTATTTTAACTAAACTTTATTCAGCCAAAATAAACTTCTTTCGGAGGGGGAGTATTATGTAACGTAACAAAGTTGAGGTTCCCGACGTTACATAAAAACTTTGTCAACATAGCGAAAAACAATGTCCAAGGCATGCCATAATTAAGGCCAAGAGGGCCAATCTCACCCAAACAAAAAATATATTGACGATACCTAAGTAAGGTTACTAAGTAATAAATTAGTAAAATGTAGCCAATTATAAAATATGGAGTGATTAGAGTAAGATGTAAACTATAAACACTGTGTCTAGTGAGATGAGTTTACTGTGGATGAGTTCAAATATAATAAACTGTTTAATTAATATTTAATGTTTTATAAAGACGTACCTGTTGTTGTGCTTTATCATGATATTGAGTTTACATGATATTTATTTTGTATATTGTATGTAGTAGGTGTGGAGCCATTACTTTAAGGAAGTACTAAGTAATGGGTACTCAGTTCATTCATGTTAAACTTGTATTTAAGTAATTAAATACAAGTGTGTTTATTATGTATGGTATCATGTTAAAGGTATTTACTTTAAATAATTAATGAAGATGTCTTAGAAAATATTTGTAAACTTGGCCAGGAAGACAATAATTCTAAATAAATTGCCTAGTGGTCATTATAATGATGTTAAAAACCGATGAAGGGTTCTACGATAAACTCAATAATAATAATAAAATGAAATCAGGAATTTAAAATTGTAATAATTGGCCATAAGCCAGTGACTCTTTGTACAGTAGGTCAGGTAAGAAAAATTAATTAAAAACAAAAAAATTATAACATGTGTAATAAAACCCATAGGCCTAAATTTAGTATTTGTAAAAGGAAATTAATACCTTTTTTAATAAGTCCAGTCAGATGAAAATGTAGTAAAATGTATACGGTTTAATAAGGCAGATTAAGTGAACGTTTTATGTGATTTAGTGTAATTCCAAGCAGGGAGTATTTTATTAAATAAGAGTAGTAATATTTCCTAATTCTGGCTCTAGGATATCAAATATTATCCAATTACAGAAGAAGTAATGGTTGTTAGGGTAACAGAAATGCAAGAAATTTTGTTGACTTCAACATTCAATTGTTATATACTAATGGGTAAAGTTCAGCAGACAAATTTAAAAAAGAGAACCAAATAAAATGAATCAAATTTAAACAAATTAAATGTCTTAAAGAAATCCATTTAAAAAGAACTGAGTAATAACTCCTGAAACTATATCTCAGTAAATATAATTCTACACATCCTTAAAGTTCACTGAATTAATAAATACTCATTCGACCTATTTCCAGTAAAAGAATGATGATGAAAATGATTTACCATTAAACAAAGATGATCCATAGCAGAAGAAGTCAAAATTAATTAAAATATAAATTTAAAAATACGAAGAACTTTTGTATTGAAGTACCAAACCTCACTTTCAATAAACAAACGAAGTCGTAATACTACACCAATTCCATTGGGACCGGCAACTACTAGGATCGTGAAGAAGAACGAAGACCAGAACTGAACTTCTATTACACTCCGGGACATCACATCTAAACCTTTATTGAGAAGCTGGACGCTGTTTTTGGTCAAGAGTAGTATAACCATTCCGTCTTCACTCCGTTGTAAACAGACACGGCTACCTTAAGTATCGTTCTCCGTTTGGTAACAAACCTGCTTATATTTAATTTTATATATATATAGAGTTAATAACAATTGTAATACTTAGTAACCTTAATTTTGCATTACCTGGCCTTACTAATCGTTAAAAAAATTACCTGTACCCTGAGATAAGAGATAAAAAAGAATAAAATATAATTATAATCAAATTGTAATATAAACCACGAGTTCAATAACGAATCGATCCTGTATTGTGCGATCGACATGATGTATTAATCACTGGAGAAGGAAACTGTTGGAATTGGAAACTTAGATAAAATAAAGAACCCTTATTGTATTTAACGAGTTTGTGTTATTGTAGAATAATTATTGTATTTCAATAGGGTGTAATTTACAGAGAAAGAAAGCGATAAAAACCTCAAGTGGAACGACTTAACCTAGAATAACGGATTAATCGCCCGCCACAGCACTCATTTGCCTACAGCTGGTGAATACAGGAGAATAGAGAACTTACGTACTCTCTCCACACTACGCTCTTTTCAATTTAGATAATACATACCGAATAGGGTTGGAGAAAATTACTGAATTATTCACTGTAATAACTGTAATATAGCGCTTTTTCTCGGGTAAAACACTTAATAAACACTTAACACAGGTCTATGTTCGACAAACGAATAATATCAACTATATAATAAATAATTGTTTCTATAAATTAACATTGATTTGCAGGAGATATCATCTGCAATAACATATTACAAATAATACATTTGTAAACATTTAGGTTACAAATTGACGCATACCAACGTGGAGCTTAATTAAACCCCGAAACAACAACTTTTAATTTAGATAACAAATTGGCACTCAACGAGTGGGCTTTAGTTAAGTAAAAAAAAATCGACTATATCGCTATTACTTAACTGGAGCATGCAACTATTAGAGGCACAGGAATGCATATGAGAGGTATTTCTAAAAGGATAACGAAGGACCAAGAAACGGAAGAAGATAGACGGGAAGAAGAAGCGGAGATAATTACAGACACCGAAATGGAACAACAAACGAGTGATAAATAGGATGCCCAAGGGGACCAACCAGATAAAGCGGTAGCCAAAGAAGAACCAAATTGGCAAGACATGATGAAATTTATGGCAGAACAATTTAGGAAACAGGAGGAAAACTTAAAGCAAACTAATGAGAAAAACAATGAAATGTCAGAAAAGCTGGAAAATAAAATAGACAGTATAAACAAAAATTCAGAAAAGCTGGAAAATAAGATAGACAGTATTAACGAAAACTCAAAGAAACAAAACGAAATTTTGAGTGAGAATTTAATCAAGCTAATAAATGAGAAGTTTGACAAAAATAAAGAGGAAACTGATGAGAATAACCGGCTGATAAATGAAAGCTTAAACCAAATTAATGAAAGGCTTGACAGGAATGATGAGAGCTTAAAGCAGATTCTGGAAAATAACAAACAAAGAGACGAAAGAATTGAAAACAATAATAAGGAGTTGCGGCAAATCATCAATGAACAAAACCAAGCGTTGAGGGAAGTCATCAACGAAAGGATTGCAATTGTCGATGAAACACTTAGCAAAGGAGTGTATAATTACGAAAAGGAAGTAAGACAGCAAATAACTGAAACTAAGGTAGGTCTAGAAAAGACGGATGAAATCATCATACAACTCAGAGTGGAAGTAGAGACCAAAATAAACCAAATAGGAAACCATAACGATACTAGAGTAAAGGATATACAAGCGAAAACCCCAAAAAAATTAAACAAAGTACGAATCAACATAGCCGGAAGAATAGAACGGGTTAACAATGAATTGAAGACAATGAAAATAAGGCAAAATGTCAAAGGAAATTAATGAATACACGGGAAGGATTGGAGATGATTAAAAGGGAATTAGTTAAGCTGCATAATATACCCATTACGGAACCCAGAGAAGTAAGGCAATTAAGAAACTCTAAACGAACCACAATTGAATTCCTAGATAGATTAGAAGGACCGAAAAAGCCAAAACTAACCGAGGAGCACGGAGGACTTCTGGAGATTATGTATGAACCATTTGAACAATTAAGAAACAGTACAGAAGAATCAGCTCGAAGGACGATGGTAAATTTTAGCATAAATGAAAATTTTATAGCGACAAGATGGAAGGACCAGATGATAGTGAGACACGTCACCAGGACGGAAATAATTCTACACACTAGAGAAATCCGAACAATCAGTACAGAGGAAATAATGGACCACGGTTAAACAGATTCCAAACAGAATATAGAGAAAAGGGACGGATTTTATGGATAACAAATAAAGCAAACCAAAGGAAAATAATGAGAAACTAATTAAAATATATTAAACCAACTATTAAATGAAATAAACTAATTACACGATACTTCAGAGAAATTATGTGGAATTAATTTAAAAACCAAAAAATTCAAAAAATAAGTAAGAACACCTTACTGTATAATTCAGAAGAAATTATTTTAAACTAATAAACATGAAAGAAGAGAAAGAAGGGTTAGAAATGAGTTAAATGAAGGAAGAATATGCCATACAATTTATGATAAGGAGGAGATTCAGTGTTTAATTGCAGAAGTAAATGGGAGTGAATTAAAAATAGTAAAATACGTAGCTAAAGAATAATTAATTGACAGCATGGAACTAAGAAGAATTTAAAATGAATATTGAACAGCTTTAACTAATATACTGGTAAATAATATGATAAATGGAACTACAGAACAACGAGATAAATAATTTAAGAAAAGTATTAGGATACCTCAGAAATAATAGTAATCATCCCTTGAATATAAGTTTGTAGCGAAGGAGCTACCTTTAAGATAATAATTATGTGTATTGTGTTGTGATCGTGCAACGTTTATTTTTTTTCTGGACAGAGATGAAGTTCCTCTGATCTCAGAAGATATAGTTAGGGAAACGGCAGAGTAATGGAAGCCAATAGTGCCCCTCTGATTCCGTACCAGCTATGATATTAGGGAAAAATGTTAGGGAAATATAGTATTTTAGGGATTAATTATAAAAATGATAATAAGAAACGATAGCGTAAAAAGCTAGAAGAAGTTATGAGTTCCAGAGAAGAGGACAGGTCTACAACTGAGGGAGGTACCAGTAGAGAATTAATGACCAGATACACAAGGAGTGTCAACACAGTTTTCCAGTGCAATTAAAAGTTTAAAGAATAGAAAGAGAAAATAAACCACAAACAACCCATTGAATTGCGTATTAAAACAGAAACGATGAAAAACTGAAACATTATAAATTGATAATTTTATTAAATAAATATTCCAAGGCATGAAGAAACTATAAGTTTATTTTAACTAAACTTTATTCAGCCAAAATAAACTTCTTTCGGAGGGGGAGTATTATGTAACGTAACAAAGTTGAGGTTCCCGACGTTACATAAAAACTTTGTAAACATAGCGAAAAACAATGTCCAAGGCATGCCATAATTAAGGCCAAGAGGGCCAATCTCACCCAAACAAAAAATATATTGACGATACCTAAGTAAGGTTACTAAGTAATAAATCAGTAAAATGTAGCCAATTATAAAATATGGAGTGATTAGAGTAAGATGTAAACTATAAACACTGTGTCTAGTGGGATGAGTTTACTGTGGATGAGTTCAAATATAATAAACTGTTTAATTAATATTTAATGTTTTATAAAGACGTACCTGTTGTTGTGCTTTATCATGATATTGAGTTTACATGATATTTATTTTGTATATTGTATGTAGTAGGTGTGGAGCCATTACTTTAAGGAAGTACTAAGTAATGGGTACTCAGTTCATTCATGTTAAACTTGTATTTAAGTAATTAAATACAAGTGTGTTTATTATGTATGGTATCATGTTAAAGGTATTTACTTTAAATAATTAATGAAGATGTCTTAGAAAATATTTGTAAACTTGGCCAGGAAGACAATAATTCTAAATAAATTGCCTAGTGGTCATTATAATGATGTTAAAAACCGATGAAGGGTTCTACGATAAACTCAATAATAATAATAAAATGAAATCAGGAATTTAAAATTGTAATAATTGGCCATAAGCCAGTGACTCTTTGTACAGTAGGTCAGGTAAGAAAAATTAATTAAAAACAAAAAAATTATAACATGTGTAATAAAACCCATAGGCCTAAATTTAGTATTTGTAAAAGGAAATTAATACCTTTTTTAATAAGTCCAGTCAGATGAAAATGTAGTAAAATGTATACGGTTTAATAAGGAAGATTAAGTGAAAGTTTTATGTGATTTAGTGTAATTCCAAGCAGGGAGTATTTTATTAAATAAGAGTAGTAATATTTCCTAATTCTGGCTCTAGGATATCAAATATTATCCAATTACAGAAGAAGTAATGGTTGTTAGGGTAACAGAAATGCAAGAAATTTTGTTGACTTCAACATTCAATTGTTATATACTAATGGGTAAAGTTCAGCAGACAAATTTAAAAAAGAGAACCAAATAAAATGAATCAAATTTAAACAAATTAAATGTCTTAAAGAAATCCATTTAAAAAGAACTGAGTAATAACTCCTGAAACTATATCTCAGTAAATATAATTCTACACATCCTTAAAGTTCACTGAATTAATAAATACTCATTCGACCTATTTCCAGTAAAAGAATGATGATGAAAATGATTTACCATTAAACAAAGATGATCCATAGCAGAAGAAGTCAAAATTAATTAAAATATAAATTTAAAAATACGAAGAACTTTTGTATTGAAGTACCAAACCTCACTTTCAATAAACGAAGTCGTAATACTACACCAATTCCATTGGGACCGGCAACTACTAGGATCGTGAAGAAGAACGAAGACCAGAACTGAACTTCTATTACACTCCGGGACATCACATCTAAACCTTTATTGAGAAGCTGGACGCTGTTTTTGGTCAAGAGTAGTATAACCATTCCATCTTCACTCCGTTGTAAACAGACACGGCTACCTTAAGTATCGTTCTCCGTTTGGTAACAAACCTGCTTATATTTAATTTTATATATATAGAGTTAATAACAATTGTAATACTTAGTAACCTTAATTATGCATTACCTGGCCTTACTAATCGTTAAAAAAATTACCTGTACCCTGAGATAAGAGATAAAAAAGAATAAAATATAATTATAATCAAATTATAATATAAACCACGAGTTCAATAACGAATCGATCCTGTATTGTGCGATCGACATGATGTATTAATCACTGGAGAAGGAAACTGTTGGAATTGGAAACTTAGATAAAATAAAGAACCCTTATTGTATTTAACGAGTTTGTGTTATTGTAGAATAATTATTGTATTTCAATAGGGTGTAATTTACAGAGAAAGAAAGCGATAAAAACCTCAAGTGGAACGACTTACCCTAGAATAACGGATTAATCGCCCACCACAGCACTCATTTGCCTACAGCTGGTGAATACAGGAGAATAGAGAACTTACGTACTCTCTTCACACTACGCTCTTTTCAATTTAGATAATACATACCGAATAGGGTTGGAGAAAATTACTGAATTATTCACTGTAATAAATGTAATATAGGGCTTTTTCTCGGGTAAAACACTTAATAAACACTTAACACAGGTCTATGTTCGACAAACGAATAATATCAACTATATAATAAATAATTGTTTCTATAAATTAACATTGATTTGCAGGAGATATCATCTGCAATAACATATTACAAATAATACATTTGTAAACATTTAGATTACAAATTGACGCATACCAACGTGGAGCTTAATTAAACCCCGAAACAACAACTTTTAATTTAGATAACAAATTGGCACTCAACGAGCGGGCTTTAGTTAAGTAAAAAAATCGACTATATCGCTATTACTTAACTGGAGCATGCAACTATTAGAGGCACAGGAATGCATATGAGAGGTATTTCTAAAAGGATAACGAAGGACCAAGAAACGGAAGAAGATAGACGGGAAGAAGAAGCGGAGATAATTACAGACACCGAAATGGAACAACAAACGAGTGATAAAGAGGATGCCCAAGGGGACCAACCAGATAAAGCGGTAGCCAAAGAAGAACCAAATTGGCAAGACATGATGAAATTTATGGCAGAACAATTTAGGAAACAGGAGGAAAACTTAAAGCAAACTAATGAGAAAAGCAATGAAATGTCAGAAAAGCTGGAAAATAAAATAGACAGTATAAACAAAAATTCAGAAAAGCTGGAAAATAAGATAGACAGTATTAACGAAAACTCAAAGAAACAAAACGAAATTTTGAGTGAGAATTTAATCAAGCTAATAAATGAGAAGTTTGACAAAAATAAAGAGGAAACTGATGAGAATAACCGGCTGATAAATGAAAGCTTAAACCAAATTAATGAAAGGCTTGACAGGAATGATGAGAGCTTAAAGCAGATTCTGGAAAATAACAAACAAAGAGACGAAAGAATTGAAAACAATAATAAGGAGTTGCGGCAAATCATCAATGAACAAAACCAAGCGTTGAGGGAAGTCATCAACGAAAGGATTGCAATTGTCGATGAAACACTTAGCAAAGGAGTGTATAATTACGAAAAGGAAGTAAGACAGCAAATAACTGAAACTAAGGTAGGTCTAGAAAAGACGGATGAAATCATCATACAACTCAGAGTGGAAGTAGAGACCAAAATAAACCAAATAGGAAACCATAACGATACTAGAGTAAAGGAGATACAAGCGAAAACCCCCAAAAAATTAAACAAAGTACGAATCAACATAGCCGGAAGAATAGAACGGGTTAACAATGAATTGAAGACAATGAAAATAAGGCAAAAACGTCAAAGGAAATTAATGAATACACGGGAAGGATTGGAGATGATTAAAAGGGAATTAGTTAAGCTGCATAATATACCCATTACGGAACCCAGAGAAGTAAGGCAATTAAGAAACTCTAAACGAACCACAATTGAATTCCTAGATAGATTAGAAGGACCGAAAAAGCCAAAACTAACCGAGGAGCACGGAGGACTTCTGGAGATTATGTATGAACCATTTGAACAATTAAGAAACAGTACAGAAGAATCAGCTCGAAGGACGATGGTAAATTTTAGCATAAATGAAAATTTTATAGCGACAAGATGGAAGGACCAGATGATAGTGAGACACGTCACCAGGACGGAAATAATTCTACACACTAGAGAAATCCGAACAATCAGTACAGAGGAAATAATGGACCACGGTTAAACAGATTCCAAACAGAATATAGAGAAAAGGGACGGATTTTATGGATAACAAATAAAGCAAACCGAAGGAAAATAATGAGAAACTAATTAAAATATATTAAACCAACTATTAAATGAAATAAACTAATTACACGATACTTCAGAGAAATTATGTGGAATTAATTTAAAAACCAAAAAATTCAAAAAATAAGTAAGAACACCTTACTATATAATTCAGAAGAAATTATTTTAAACTAATAAACATGAAAGAAGAGAAAGAAGGGTTAGAAATGAGTTAAATGAAGGAAGAATATGCCATACAATTTATGATAAGGAGGAGATTCAGTGTTTAATTGCAGAAGTAAATGGGAGTGAATTAAAAATAGTCAAATACGTAGCTAAAGAATAATTAATTGACAGCATGGAACTAAGAAGAATTTAAAATGAATATTGAACAGCTTTAACTAATATACTGGTAAATAATATGATAAATGGAACTACAGAACAACGAGATAAATAATTTAAGAAAAGTATTAGGATACCTCAGAAATAATAGTAATCATCCCTTGAATATAAGTTTGTAGCGAAGGAGCTACCTTTAAGATAATAATTATGTGTATTGTGTTGTGATCGTGCAACGTTTATTTTTTTTCTGGACAGAGATGAAGTTCCTCTGATCTCAGAAGATATAGTTAGGGAAACGGCAGAGTAATGGAAGCCAATAGTGCCCCTCTGATTCCGTACCAGCTATGATATTAGGGAAAAATGTTAGGGAAATATAGTATTTTAGGGATTAATTATAAAAATGATAATAAGAAACGATAGCGTAAAAAGCTAGAAGAAGTTATGAGTTCCAGAGAAGAGGACAGGTCTACAACTGAGGGAGGTACCAGTAGAGAATTAATGACCAGATACACAAGGAGTGTCAACACAGTTTTCCAGTGCAATTAAAAGTTTAAAGAATAGAAAGAGAAAATAAACCACAAACAACCCATTGAATTGCGTATTAAAACAGAAACGATGAAAAACTGAAACATTATAAATTGATAATTTTATTAAATAAATATTCCAAGGCATGAAGAAACTATAAGTTTATTTTAACTAAACTTTATTCAGCCAAAATAAACTTCTTTCGGAGGGGGAGTATTATGTAACGTAACAAAGTTGAGGTTCCCGACGTTACATAAAAACTTTGTCAACATAGCGAAAAACAATGTCCAAGGCATGCCATAATTAAGGCCAAGAGGGCCAATCTCACCCAAACAAAAAATATATTGACGATACCTAAGTAAGGTTACTAAGTAATAAATCAGTAAAATGTAGCCAATTATAAAATATGGAGTGATTAGAGTAAGATGTAAACTATAAACACTGTGTCTAGTGGGATGAGTTTACTGTGGATGAGTTCAAATATAATAAACTGTTTAATTAATATTTAATGTTTTATAAAGACGTACCTGTTGTTGTGCTTTATCATGATATTGAGTTTACATGATATTTATTTTGTATATTGTATGTAGTAGGTGTGGAGCCATTACTTTAAGGAAGTACTAAGTAATGGGTACTCAGTTCATTCATGTTAAACTTGTATTTAAGTAATTAAATACAAGTGTGTTTATTATGTATGGTATCATGTTAAAGGTATTTACTTTAAATAATTAATGAAGATGTCTTAGAAAATATTTGTAAACTTGGCCAGGAAGACAATAATTCTAAATAAATTGCCTAGTGGTCATTATAATGATGTTAAAAACCGATGAAGGGTTCTACGATAAACTCAATAATAATAATAAAATGTAATCAGGAATTTAAAATTGTAATAATTGGCCATAAGCCAGTGACTCTTTGTACAGTAGGTCAGGTAAGAAAAATTAATTAAAAACAAAAAAATTATAACATGTGTAATAAAACCCATAGGCCTAAATTTAGTATTTGTAAAAGGAAATTAATACCTTTTTTAATAAGTCCAGTCAGATGAAAATGTAGTAAAATGTATACGGTTTAATAAGGAAGATTAAGTGAAAGTTTTATGTGATTTAGTGTAATTCCAAGCAGGGAGTATTTTATTAAATAAGAGTAGTAATATTTCCTAATTCTGGCTCTAGGTATCAAATATTATCCAATTACAGAAGAAGTAATGGTTGTTAGGGTAACAGAAATGCAAGAAATTTTGTTGACTTCAACATTCAATTGTTATATACTAATGGGTAAAGTTCAGCAGACAAATTTAAAAAAGAGAACCAAATAAAATGAATCAAATTTAAACAAATTAAATGTCTTAAAGAAATCCATTTAAAAAGAACTGAGTAATAACTCCTGAAACTATATCTCAGTAAATATAATTCTACACATCCTTAAAGTTCACTGAATTAATAAATACTCATTCGACCTATTTCCAGTAAAAGAATGATGATGAAAATGATTTACCATTAAACAAAGATGATCCATAGCAGAAGAAGTCAAAATTAATTAAAATATAAATTTAAAAATACGAAGAACTTTTGTATTGAAGTACCAAACCTCACTTTCAATAAACAAACGAAGTCGTAATACTACACCAATTCCATTGGGACCGGCAACTACTAGGATCGTGAAGAAGAACGAAGACCAGAACTGAACTTCTATTACACTCCGGGACATCACATCTAAACCTTTATTGAGAAGCTGGACGCTGTTTTTGGTCAAGAGTAGTATAACCATTCCGTCTTCACTCCGTTGTAAACAGACACGGCTACCTTAAGTATCGTTCTCCGTTTGGTAACAAACCTGCTTATATTTAATTTTATATATATAGAGTTACTAACAATTGTAATACTTAGTAACCTTAATTATGCATTACCTGGCCTTACTAATCGTTAAAAAAATTACCTGTACCCTGAGATAAGAGATAAAAAAGAATAAAATATAATTATAATCAAATTGTAATATAAACCACGAGTTCAATAACGAATCGATCCTGTATTGTGCGATCGACATGATGTATTAATCACTGGAGAAGGAAACTGTTGGAATTGGAAACTTAGATAAAATAAAGAACCCTTATTGTATTTAACGAGTTTGTGTTATTGTAGAATAATTATTGTATTTCAATAGGGTGTAATTTACAGAGAAAGAAAGCGATAAAAACCTCAAGTGGAACGACTTAACCTAGAATAACGGATTAATCGCCCACCACAGCACTCATTTGCCTACAGCTGGTGAATACAGGAGAATAGAGAACTTACGTACTCTCTTCACACTACGCTCTTTTCAATTTAGATAATACATACCGAATAGGGTTGGAGAAAATTACTGAATTATTCACTGTAATAAATGTAATATAGCGCTTTTTCTCGGGTAAAACACTTAATAAACACTTAACACAGGTCTATGTTCGACAAACGAATAATATCAACTATATAATAAATAATTGTTTCTATAAATTAACATTGATTTGCAGGAGATATCATCTGCAATAACATATTACAAATAATACATTTGTAAACATTTAGATTACAAATTGACGCATACCAACGTGGAGCTTAATTAAACCCCGAAACAACAACTTTTAATTTAGATAACAAATTGGCACTCAACGAGTGGGCTTTAGTTAAGTAAAAAAAATCGACTATATCGCTATTACTTAACTGGAGCATGCAACTATTAGAGGCACAGGAATGCATATGAGAGGTATTTCTAAAAGGATAACGAAGGACCAAGAAACGGAAGAAGATAGACGGGAAGAAGAAGCGGAGATAATTACAGACACCGAAATGGAACAACAAACGAGTGATAAAGAGGATGCCCAAGGGGACCAACCAGATAAAGCGGTAGCCAAAGAAGAACCAAATTGGCAAGACATGATGAAATTTATGGCAGAACAATTTAGGAAACAGGAGGAAAACTTAAAGCAAACTAATGAGAAAAACAATGAAATGTCAGAAAAGCTGGAAAATAAAATAGACAGTATAAACAAAAATTCAGAAAAGCTGGAAAATAAGATAGACAGTATTAACGAAAACTCAAAGAAACAAAACGAAATTTTGAGTGAGAATTTAATCAAGCTAATAAATGAGAAGTTTGACAAAAATAAAGAGGAAACTGATGAGAATAACCGGCTGATAAATGAAAGCTTAAACCAAATTAATGAAAGGCTTGACAGGAATGATGAGAGCTTAAAGCAGATTCTGGAAAATAACAAACAAAGAGACGAAAGAATTGAAAACAATAATAAGGAGTTGCGGCAAATCATCAATGAACAAAACCAAGCGTTGAGGGAAGTCATCAACGAAAGGATTGCAATTGTCGATGAAACACTTAGCAAAGGAGTGTATAATTACGAAAAGGAAGTAAGACAGCAAATAACTGAAACTAAGGTAGGTCTAGAAAAGACGGATGAAATCATCATACAACTCAGAGTGGAAGTAGAGACCAAAATAAACCAAATAGGAAACCATAACGATACTAGAGTAAAGGATATACAAGCGAAAACCCCCCAAAAATTAAACAAAGTACGAATCAACATAGCCGGAAGAATAGAACGGGTTAACAATGAATTGAAGACAATGAAAATAAGGCAAAAACGTCAAAGGAAATTAATGAATACACGGGAAGGATTGGAGATGATTAAAAGGGAATTAGTTAAGCTGCATAATATACCCATTACGGAACCCAGAGAAGTAAGGCAATTAAGAAACTCTAAACGAACCACAATTGAATTCCTAGATAGATTAGAAGGACCGAAAAAGCCAAAACTAACCGAGGAGCACGGAGGACTTCTGGAGATTATGTATGAACCATTTGAACAATTAAGAAACAGTACAGAAGAATCAGCTCGAAGGACGATGGTAAATTTTAGCATAAATGAAAATTTTATAGCGACAAGATGGAAGGACCAGATGATAGTGAGACACGTCACCAGGACGGAAATAATTCTACACACTAGAGAAATCCGAACAATCAGTACAGAGGAAATAATGGACCACGGTTAAACAGATTCCAAACAGAATATAGAGAAAAGGGACGGATTTTATGGATAACAAATAAAGCAAACCGAAGGAAAATAATGAGAAACTAATTAAAATATATTAAACCAACTATTAAATGAAATAAACTAATTACACGATACTTCAGAGAAATTATGTGGAATTAATTTAAAAACCAAAAAATTCAAAAAATAAGTAAGAACACCTTACTATATAATTCAGAAGAAATTATTTTAAACTAATAAACATGAAAGAAGAGAAAGAAGGGTTAGAAATGAGTTAAATGAAGGAAGAATATGCCATACAATTTATGATAAGGAGGAGATTCAGTGTTTAATTGCAGAAGTAAATGGGAGTGAATTAAAAATACGTATGCTAAAGAATAATTAATTGACAGCACGGAACTAAGAAGAATTTAAAATGAATATTGAACAGCTTTAACTAATATACTGGTAAATAATATGATAAATGGAACTACAGAACAACGAGATAAATAATTTAAGAAAAGTATTAGGATACCTCAGAAATAATAGTAATCATCCCTTGAATATAAGTTTGTAGCGAAGGAGCTACCTTTAAGATAATAATTATGTGTATTGTGTTGTGATCGTGCAACGTTTATTTTTTTTCTGGACAGAGATGAAGTTCCTCTGATCTCAGAAGATATAGTTAGGGAAACGGCAGAGTAATGGAAGCCAATAGTGCCCCTCTGATTCCGTACCAGCTATGATATTAGGGAAAAATGTTAGGGAAATATAGTATTTTAGGGATTAATTATAAAAATGATAATAAGAAACGATAGCGTAAAAAGCTAGAAGAAGTTATGAGTTCCAGAGAAGAGGACAGGTCTACAACTGAGGGAGGTACCAGTAGAGAATTAATGACCAGATACACAAGGAGTGTCAACACAGTTTTCCAGTGCAATTAAAAGTTTAAAGAATAGAAAGAGAAAATAAACCACAAACAACCCATTGAATTGCGTATTAAAACAGAAACGATGAAAAACTGAAACATTATAAATTGATAATTTTATTAAATAAATATTCCAAGGCATGAAGAAACTATAAGTTTATTTTAACTAAACTTTATTCAGCCAAAATAAACTTCTTTCGGAGGGGGAGTATTATGTAACGTAACAAAGTTGAGGTTCCCGACGTTACATAAAAACTTTGTCAACATAGCGAAAAACAATGTCCAAGGCATGCCATAATTAAGGCCAAGAGGGCCAATCTCACCCAAACAAAAAATATATTGACGATACCTAAGTAAGGTTACTAAGTAATAAATCAGTAAAATGTAGCCAATTATAAAATATGGAGTGATTAGAGTAAGATGTAAACTATAAACACTGTGTCTAGTGAGATGAGTTTACTGTGGATGAGTTCAAATATAATAAACTGTTTAATTAATATTTAATGTTTTATAAAGACGTACCTGTTGTTGTGCTTTATCATGATATTGAGTTTACATGATATTTATTTTGTATATTGTATGTAGTAGGTGTGGAGCCATTACTTTAAGGAAGTACTAAGTAATGGGTACTCAGTTCATTCATGTTAAACTTGTATTTAAGTAATTAAATACAAGTGTGTTTATTATGTATGGTATCATGTTAAAGGTATTTACTTTAAATAATTAATGAAGATGTCTTAGAAAATATTTGTAAACTTGGCCAGGAAGACAATAATTCTAAATAAATTGCCTAGTGGTCATTATAATGATGTTAAAAACCGATGAAGGGTTCTACGATAAACTCAATAATAATAATAAAATGAAATCAGGAATTTAAAATTGTAATAATTGGCCATAAGCCAGTGACTCTTTGTACAGTAGGTCAGGTAAGAAAAATTAATTAAAAACAAAAAAATTATAACATGTGTAATAAAACCCATAGGCCTAAATTTAGTATTTGTAAAAGGAAATTAATACCTTTTTTAATAAGTCCAGTCAGATGAAAATGTAGTAAAATGTATACGGTTTAATAAGGAAGATTAAGTGAAAGTTTTATGTGATTTAGTGTAATTCCAAGCAGGGAGTATTTTATTAAATAAGAGTAGTAATATTTCCTAATTCTGGCTCTAGGATATCAAATATTATCCAATTACAGAAGAAGTAATGGTTGTTAGGGTAACAGAAATGCAAGAAATTTTGTTGACTTCAACATTCAATTGTTATATATTAATGGGTAAAGTTCAGCAGACAAATTTAAAAAAGAGAACCAAATAAAATGAATCAAATTTAAACAAATTAAATGTCTTAAAGAAATCCATTTAAAAAGAACTGAGTAATAACTCCTGAAACTATATCTCAGTAAATATAATTCTACACATCCTTAAAGTTCACTGAATTAATAAATACTCATTCGACCTATTTCCAGTAAAAGAATGATGATGAAAATGATTTACCATTAAACAAAGATGATCCATAGCAGAAGAAGTCAAAATTAATTAAAATATAAATTTAAAAATACGAAGAACTTTTGTATTGAAGTACCAAACCTCACTTTCAATAAACAAACGAAGTCGTAATACTACACCAATTCCATTGGGACCGGCAACTACTAGGATCGTGAAGAAGAACGAAGACCAGAACTGAACTTCTATTACACTCCGGGACATCACATCTAAACCTTTATTGAGAAGCTGGACGCTGTTTTTGGTCAAGAGTAGTATAACCATTCCGTCTTCACTCCGTTGTAAACAGACACGGCTACCTTAAGTATCGTTCTCCGTTTGGTAACAAACCTGCTTATATTTAATTTTATATATATAGAGTTAATAACAATTGTAATACTTAGTAACCTTAATTATGCATTACCTGGCCTTACTAATCGTTAAAAAAATTACCCGTACCCTGAGATAAGAGATAAAAAAGAATAAAATATAATTATAATCAAATTGTAATATAAACCACGAGTTCAATAACGAATCGATCCTGTATTGTGCGATCGACATGATGTATTAATCACTGGAGAAGGAAACTGTTGGAATTGGAAACTTAGATAAAATAAAGAACCCTTATTGTATTTAACGAGTTTGTGTTATTGTAGAATAATTATTGTATTTCAATAGGGTGTAATTTACAGAGAAAGAAAGCGATAAAAACCTCAAGTGGAACGACTTAACCTAGAATAACGGATTAATCGCCCACCACAGCACTCATTTGCCTACAGCTGGTGAATACAGGAGAATAGAGAACTTACGTACTCTCTTCACACTACGCTCTTTTCAATTTAGATAATACATACCGAATAGGGTTGGAGAAAATTACTGAATTATTCACTGTAATAAATGTAATATAGCGCTTTTTCTCGGGTAAAACACTTAATAAACACTTAACACAGG
Source organism: Magicicada septendecula (assembly GCA_034769895.1). Lineage (NCBI taxonomy): Eukaryota > Metazoa > Arthropoda > Insecta > Hemiptera > Cicadidae > Magicicada > Magicicada septendecula. The sequence goes on along the minus strand of CM068373.1, from coordinate 164,821,227 downwards.
TCTATGTTCGACAAACGAATAATATCAACTATATAATAAATAATTGTTTCTATAAATTAACATTGATTTGCAGGAGATATCATCTGCAATAACATATTACAAATAATACATTTGTAAACATTTAGATTACAAATTGACGCATACCAACGTGGAGCTTAATTAAACCCCGAAACAACAACTTTTAATTTAGATAACAAATTGGCACTCAACGAGTGGGCTTTAGTTAAGTAAAAAAAATCGACTATATCGCTATTACTTAACTGGAGCATGCAACTATTAGAGGCACAGGAATGCATATGAGAGGTATTTCTAAAAGGATAACGAAGGACCAAGAAACGGAAGAAGATAGACGGGAAGAAGAAGCGGAGATAATTACAGACACCGAAATGGAACAACAAACGAGTGATAAAGAGGATGCCCAAGGGGACCAACCAGATAAAGCGGTAGCCAAAGAAGAACCAAATTGGCAAGACATGATGAAATTTATGGCAGAACAATTTAGGAAACAGGAGGAAAACTTAAAGCAAACTAATGAGAAAAACAATGAAATGTCAGAAAAGCTGGAAAATAAAATAGACAGTATAAACAAAAATTCAGAAAAGCTGGAAAATAAGATAGACAGTATTAACGAAAACTCAAAGAAACAAAACGAAATTTTGAGTGAGAATTTAATCAAGCTAATAAATGAGAAGTTTGACAAAAATAAAGAGGAAACTGATGAGAATAACCGGCTGATAAATGAAAGCTTAAACCAAATTAATGAAAGGCTTGACAGGAATGATGAGAGGTTAAAGCAGATTCTGGAAAATAACAAACAAAGAGACGAAAGAATTGAAAACAATAATAAGGAGTTGCGGCAAATCATCAATGAACAAAACCAAGCGTTGAGGGAAGTCATCAACGAAAGGATTGCAATTGTCGATGAAACACTTAGCAAAGGAGTGTATAATTACGAAAAGGAAGTAAGACAGCAAATAACTGAAACTAAGGTAGGTCTAGAAAAGACGGATGAAATCATCATACAACTCAGAGTGGAAGTAGAGACCAAAATAAACCAAATAGGAAACCATAACGATACTAGAGTAAAGGAGATACAAGCGAAAACCCCCAAAAAATTAAACAAAGTACGAATCAACATAGCCGGAAGAATAGAACGGGTTAACAATGAATTGAAGACAATGAAAATAAGGCAAAAACGTCAAAGGAAATTAATGAATACACGGGAAGGATTGGAGATGATTAAAAGGGAATTAGTTAAGCTGCATAATATACCCATTACGGAACCCAGAGAAGTAAGGCAATTAAGAAACTCTAAACAAACCACAATTGAATTCCTAGATAGATTAGAAGGACCGAAAAAGCCAAAACTAACCGAGGAGCACGGAGGACTTCTGGAGATTATGTATGAACCATTTGAACAATTAAGAAACAGTACAGAAGAATCAGCTCGAAGGACGATGGTAAATTTTAGCATAAATGAAAATTTTATAGCGACAAGATGGAAGGACCAGATGATAGTGAGACACGTCACCAGGACGGAAATAATTCTACACACTAGAGAAATCCGAACAATCAGTACAGAGGAAATAATGGACCACGGTTAAACAGATTCCAAACAGAATATAGAGAAAAGGGACGGATTTTATGGATAACAAATAAAGCAAACCGAAGGAAAATAATGAGAAACTAATTAAAATATATTAAACCAACTATTAAATGAAATAAACTAATTACACGATACTTCAGAGAAATTATGTGGAATTAATTTAAAAACCAAAAAATTCAAAAAATAAGTAAGAACACCTTACTATATAATTCAGAAGAAATTATTTTAAACTAATAAACATGAAAGAAGAGAAAGAAGGGTTAGAAATGAGTTAAATGAAGGAAGAATATGCCATACAATTTATGATAAGGAGGAGATTCAGTGTTTAATTGCAGAAGTAAATGGGAGTGAATTAAAAATACGTATGCTAAAGAATAATTAATTGACAGCACGGAACTAAGAAGAATTTAAAATGAATATTGAACAGCTTTAACTAATATACTGGTAAATAATATGATAAATGGAACTACAGAACAACGAGATAAATAATTTAAGAAAAGTATTAGGATACCTCAGAAATAATAGTAATCATCCCTTGAATATAAGTTTGTAGCGAAGGAGCTACCTTTAAGATAATAATTATGTGTATTGTGTTGTGATCGTGCAACGTTTATTTTTTTTCTGGACAGAGATGAAGTTCCTCTGATCTCAGAAGATATAGTTAGGGAAACGGCAGAGTAATGGAAGCCAATAGTGCCCCTCTGATTCCGTACCAGCTATGATATTAGGGAAAAATGTTAGGGAAATATAGTATTTTAGGGATTAATTATAAAAATGATAATAAGAAACGATAGCGTAAAAAGCTAGAAGAAGTTATGAGTTCCAGAGAAGAGGACAGGTCTACAACTGAGGGAGGTACCAGTAGAGAATTAATGACCAGATACACAAGGAGTGTCAACACAGTTTTCCAGTGCAATTAAAAGTTTAAAGAATAGAAAGAGAAAATAAACCACAAACAACCCATTGAATTGCGTATTAAAACAGAAACGATGAAAAACTGAAACATTATAAATTGATAATTTTATTAAATAAATATTCCAAGGCATGAAGAAACTATAAGTTTATTTTAACTAAACTTTATTCAGCCAAAATAAACTTCTTTCGGAGGGGGAGTATTATGTAACGTAACAAAGTTGAGGTTCCCGACGTTACATAAAAACTTTGTCAACATAGCGAAAAACAATGTCCAAGGCATGCCATAATTAAGGCCAAGAGGGCCAATCTCACCCAAACAAAAAATATATTGACGATACCTAAGTAAGGTTACTAAGTAATAAATCAGTAAAATGTAGCCAATTATAAAATATGGAGTGATTAGAGTAAGATGTAAACTATAAACACTGTGTCTAGTGGGATGAGTTTACTGTGGATGAGTTCAAATATAATAAACTGTTTAATTAATATTTAATGTTTTATAAAGACGTACCTGTTGTTGTGCTTTATCATGATATTGAGTTTACATGATATTTATTTTGTATATTGTATGTAGTAGGTGTGGAGCCATTACTTTAAGGAAGTACTAAGTAATGGGTACTCAGTTCATTCATGTTAAACTTGTATTTAAGTAATTAAATACAAGTGTGTTTATTATGTATGGTATCATGTTAAAGGTATTTACTTTAAATAATTAATGAAGATGTCTTAGAAAATATTTGTAAACTTGGCCAGGAAGACAATAATTCTAAATAAATTGCCTAGTGGTCATTATAATGATGTTAAAAACCGATGAAGGGTTCTACGATAAACTCAATAATAATAATAAAATGAAATCAGGAATTTAAAATTGTAATAATTGGCCATAAGCCAGTGACTCTTTGTACAGTAGGTCAGGTAAGAAAAATTAATTAAAAACAAAAAAATTATAACATGTGTAATAAAACCCATAGGCCTAAATTTAGTATTTGTAAAAGGAAATTAATACCTTTTTTAATAAGTCCAGTCAGATGAAAATGTAGTAAAATGTATACGGTTTAATAAGGAAGATTAAGTGAAAGTTTTATGTGATTTAGTGTAATTCCAAGCAGGGAGTATTTTATTAAATAAGAGTAGTAATATTTCCTAATTCTGGCTCTAGGATATCAAATATTATCCAATTACAGAAGAAGTAATGGTTGTTAGGGTAACAGAAATGCAAGAAATTTTGTTGACTTCAACATTCAATTGTTATATATTAATGGGTAAAGTTCAGCAGACAAATTTAAAAAAGAGAACCAAATAAAATGAATCAAATTTAAACAAATTAAATGTCTTAAAGAAATCCATTTAAAAAGAACTGAGTAATAACTCCTGAAACTATATCTCAGTAAATATAATTCTACACATCCTTAAAGTTCACTGAATTAATAAATACTCATTCGACCTATTTCCAGTAAAAGAATGATGATGAAAATGATTTACCATTAAACAAAGATGATCCATAGCAGAAGAAGTCAAAATTAATTAAAATATAAATTTAAAAATACGAAGAACTTTTGTATTGAAGTACCAAACCTCACTTTCAATAAACAAACGAAGTCGTAATACTACACCAATTCCATTGGGACCGGCAACTACTAGGATCGTGAAGAAGAACGAAGACCAGAACTGAACTTCTATTACACTCCGGGACATCACATCTAAACCTTTATTGAGAAGCTGGACGCTGTTTTTGGTCAAGAGTAGTATAACCATTCCGTCTTCACTCCGTTGTAAACAGACACGGCTACCTTAAGTATCGTTCTCCGTTTGGTAACAAACCTGCTTATATTTAATTTTATATATATAGAGTTAATAACAATTGTAATACTTAGTAACCTTAATTATGCATTACCTGGCCTTACTAATCGTTAAAAAAATTACCCGTACCCTGAGATAAGAGATAAAAAAGAATAAAATATAATTATAATCAAATTGTAATATAAACCACGAGTTCAATAACGAATCGATCCTGTATTGTGCGATCGACATGATGTATTAATCACTGGAGAAGGAAACTGTTGGAATTGGAAACTTAGATAAAATAAAGAACCCTTATTGTATTTAACGAGTTTGTGTTATTGTAGAATAATTATTGTATTTCAATAGGGTGTAATTTACAGAGAAAGAAAGCGATAAAAACCTCAAGTGGAACGACTTAACCTAGAATAACGGATTAATCGCCCACCACAGCACTCATTTGCCTACAGCTGGTGAATACAGGAGAATAGAGAACTTACGTACTCTCTTCACACTACGCTCTTTTAAATTTAGATAATACATACCGAATAGGGTTGGAGAAAATTACTGAATTATTCACTGTAATAAATGTAATATAGCGCTTTTTCTCGGGTAAAACACTTAATAAACACTTAACACAGGTCTATGTTCGACAAACGAATAATATCAACTATATAATAAATAATTGTTTCTATAAATTAACATTGATTTGCAGGAGATATCATCTGCAATAACATATTACAAATAATACATTTGTAAACATTTAGATTACAAATTGACGCATACCAACGTGGAGCTTAATTAAACCCCGAAACAACAACTTTTAATTTAGATAACAAATTGGCACTCAACGAGTGGGCTTTAGTTAAGTAAAAAAAATCGACTATATCGCTATTACTTAACTGGAGCATGCAACTATTAGAGGCACAGGAATGCATATGAGAGGTATTTCTAAAAGGATAACGAAGGACCAAGAAACGGAAGAAGATAGACGGGAAGAAGAAGCGGAGATAATTACAGACACCGAAATGGAACAACAAACGAGTGATAAAGAGGATGCCCAAGGGGACCAACCAGATAAAGCGGTAGCCAAAGAAGAACCAAATTGGCAAGACATGATGAAATTTATGGCAGAACAATTTAGGAAACAGGAGGAAAACTTAAAGCAAACTAATGAGAAAAACAATGAAATGTCAGAAAAGCTGGAAAATAAAATAGACAGTATAAACAAAAATTCAGAAAAGCTGGAAAATAAGATAGACAGTATTAACGAAAACTCAAAGAAACAAAACGAAATTTTGAGTGAGAATTTAATCAAGCTAATAAATGAGAAGTTTGACAAAAATAAAGAGGAAACTGATGAGAATAACCGGCTGATAAATGAAAGCTTAAACCAAATTAATGAAAGGCTTGACAGGAATGATGAGAGGTTAAAGCAGATTCTGGAAAATAACAAACAAAGAGACGAAAGAATTGAAAACAATAATAAGGAGTTGCGGCAAATCATCAATGAACAAAACCAAGCGTTGAGGGAAGTCATCAACGAAAGGATTGCAATTGTCGATGAAACACTTAGCAAAGGAGTGTATAATTACGAAAAGGAAGTAAGACAGCAAATAACTGAAACTAAGGTAGGTCTAGAAAAGACGGATGAAATCATCATACAACTCAGAGTGGAAGTAGAGACCAAAATAAACCAAATAGGAAACCATAACGATACTAGAGTAAAGGAGATACAAGCGAAAACCCCCAAAAAATTAAACAAAGTACGAATCAACATAGCCGGAAGAATAGAACGGGTTAACAATGAATTGAAGACAATGAAAATAAGGCAAAAACGTCAAAGGAAATTAATGAATACACGGGAAGGATTGGAGATGATTAAAAGGGAATTAGTTAAGCTGCATAATATACCCATTACGGAACCCAGAGAAGTAAGGCAATTAAGAAACTCTAAACAAACCACAATTGAATTCCTAGATAGATTAGAAGGACCGAAAAAGCCAAAACTAACCGAGGAGCACGGAGGACTTCTGGAGATTATGTATGAACCATTTGAACAATTAAGAAACAGTACAGAAGAATCAGCTCGAAGGACGATGGTAAATTTTAGCATAAATGAAAATTTTATAGCGACAAGATGGAAGGACCAGATGATAGTGAGACACGTCACCAGGACGGAAATAATTCTACACACTAGAGAAATCCGAACAATCAGTACAGAGGAAATAATGGACCACGGTTAAACAGATTCCAAACAGAATATAGAGAAAAGGGACGGATTTTATGGATAACAAATAAAGCAAACCGAAGGAAAATAATGAGAAACTAATTAAAATATATTAAACCAACTATTAAATGAAATAAACTAATTACACGATACTTCAGAGAAATTATGTGGAATTAATTTAAAAACCAAAAAATTCAAAAAATAAGTAAGAACACCTTACTATATAATTCAGAAGAAATTATTTTAAACTAATAAACATGAAAGAAGAGAAAGAAGGGTTAGAAATGAGTTAAATGAAGGAAGAATATGCCATACAATTTATGATAAGGAGGAGATTCAGTGTTTAATTGCAGAAGTAAATGGGAGTGAATTAAAAATACGTATGCTAAAGAATAATTAATTGACAGCACGGAACTAAGAAGAATTTAAAATGAATATTGAACAGCTTTAACTAATATACTGGTAAATAATATGATAAATGGAACTACAGAACAACGAGATAAATAATTTAAGAAAAGTATTAGGATACCTCAGAAATAATAGTAATCATCCCTTGAATATAAGTTTGTAGCGAAGGAGCTACCTTTAAGATAATAATTATGTGTATTGTGTTGTGATCGTGCAACGTTTATTTTTTTTCTGGACAGAGATGAAGTTCCTCTGATCTCAGAAGATATAGTTAGGGAAACGGCAGAGTAATGGAAGCCAATAGTGCCCCTCTGATTCCGTACCAGCTATGATATTAGGGAAAAATGTTAGGGAAATATAGTATTTTAGGGATTAATTATAAAAATGATAATAAGAAACGATAGCGTAAAAAGCTAGAAGAAGTTATGAGTTCCAGAGAAGAGGACAGGTCTACAACTGAGGGAGGTACCAGTAGAGAATTAATGACCAGATACACAAGGAGTGTCAACACAGTTTTCCAGTGCAATTAAAAGTTTAAAGAATAGAAAGAGAAAATAAACCACAAACAACCCATTGAATTGCGTATTAAAACAGAAACGATGAAAAACTGAAACATTATAAATTGATAATTTTATTAAATAAATATTCCAAGGCATGAAGAAACTATAAGTTTATTTTAACTAAACTTTATTCAGCCAAAATAAACTTCTTTCGGAGGGGGAGTATTATGTAACGTAACAAAGTTGAGGTTCCCGACGTTACATAAAAACTTTGTCAACATAGCGAAAAACAATGTCCAAGGCATGCCATAATTAAGGCCAAGAGGGCCAATCTCACCCAAACAAAAAATATATTGACGATACCTAAGTAAGGTTACTAAGTAATAAATCAGTAAAATGTAGCCAATTATAAAATATGGAGTGATTAGAGTAAGATGTAAACTATAAACACTGTGTCTAGTGGGATGAGTTTACTGTGGATGAGTTCAAATATAATAAACTGTTTAATTAATATTTAATGTTTTATAAAGACGTACCTGTTGTTGTGCTTTATCATGATATTGAGTTTACATGATATTTATTTTGTATATTGTATGTAGTAGGTGTGGAGCCATTACTTTAAGGAAGTACTAAGTAATGGGTACTCAGTTCATTCATGTTAAACTTGTATTTAAGTAATTAAATACAAGTGTGTTTATTATGTATGGTATCATGTTAAAGGTATTTACTTTAAATAATTAATGAAGATGTCTTAGAAAATATTTGTAAACTTGGCCAGGAAGACAATAATTCTAAATAAATTGCCTAGTGGTCATTATAATGATGTTAAAAACCGATGAAGGGTTCTACGATAAACTCAATAATAATAATAAAATGAAATCAGGAATTTAAAATTGTAATAATTGGCCATAAGCCAGTGACTCTTTGTACAGTAGGTCAGGTAAGAAAAATTAATTAAAAACAAAAAAATTATAACATGTGTAATAAAACCCATAGGCCTAAATTTAGTATTTGTAAAAGGAAATTAATACCTTTTTTAATAAGTCCAGTCAGATGAAAATGTAGTAAAATGTATACGGTTTAATAAGGCAGATTAAGTGAAAGTTTTATGTGATTTAGTGTAATTCCAAGCAGGGAGTATTTTATTAAATAAGAGTAGTAATATTTCCTAATTCTGGCTCTAGGATATCAAATATTATCCAATTACAGAAGAAGTAATGGTTGTTAGGGTAACAGAAATGCAAGAAATTTTGTTGACTTCAACATTCAATTGTTATATACTAATGGGTAAAGTTCAGCAGACAAATTTAAAAAAGAGAACCAAATAAAATGAATCAAATTTAAACAAATTAAATGTCTTAAAGAAATCCATTTAAAAAGAACTGAGTAATAACTCCTGAAACTATATCTCAGTAAATATAATTCTACACATCCTTAAAGTTCACTGAATTAATAAATACTCATTCGACCTATTTCCAGTAAAAGAATGATGATGAAAATGATTTACCATTAAACAAAGATGATCCATAGCAGAAGAAGTCAAAATTAATTAAAATATAAATTTAAAAATACGAAGAACTTTTGTATTGAAGTACCAAACCTCACTTTCAATAAACAAACGAAGTCGTAATACTACACCAATTCCATTGGGACCGGCAACTACTAGGATCGTGAAGAAGAACGAAGACCAGAACTGAACTTCCATTACACTCCGGGACATCACATCTAAACCTTTATTGAGAAGCTGGACGCTGTTTTTGGTCAAGAGTAGTATAACCATTCCGTCTTCACTCCGTTGTAAACAGACATGGCTACCTTAAGTATCGTTCTCCGTTTGGTAACAAACCTGCTTATATTTAATTTTATATATATAGAGTTAATAACAATTGTAATACTTAGTAACCTTAATTTTGCATTACCTGGCCTTACTAATCGTTAAAAAAATTACCTGTACCCTGAGATAAGAGATAAAAAAGAATAAAATATAATTATAATCAAATTGTAATATAAACCACGAGTTCAATAACGAATCGATCCTGTATTGTGCGATCGACATGATGTATTAATCACTGGAGAAGGAAACTGTTGGAATTGGAAACTTAGATAAAATAAAGAATCCTTATTGTATTTAACGAGTTTGTGTTATTGTAGAATAATTATTGTATTTCAATAGGGTGTAATTTACAGAGAAAGAAAGCGATAAAAACCTCAAGTGGAACGACTTAACCTAGAATAACGGATTAATCGCCCACCACAGCACTCATTTGCCTACAGCTGGTGAATACAGGAGAATAGAGAACTTACGTACTCTCTCCACACTACGCTCTTTTCAATTTAGATAATACATACCGAATAGGGTTGGAGAAAATTACTGAATTATTCACTGTAATAACTGTAATATAGCGCTTTTTCTCGGGTAAAACACTTAATAAACACTTAACACAGGTCTATGTTCGACAAACGAATAATATCAACTATATAATAAATAATTGTTTCTATAAATTAACATTGATTTGCAGGAGATATCATCTGCAATAACATATTACAAATAACACATTTGTAAACATTTAGATTACAAATTGACGCATACCAACGTGGAGCTTAATTAAACCCCGAAACAACAACTTTTAATTTAGATAACAAATTGGCACTCAACGAGTGGGCTTTAGTTAAGTAAAAAAAAATCGACTATATTGCTATTACTTAACTGGAGCATGCAACTATTAGAGGCACAGGAATGCATATGAGAGGTATTTCTAAAAGGATAACGAAGGACCAAGAAACGGAAGAAGATAGACGGGAAGAAGAAGCGGAGATAATTACAGACACCGAAATGGAACAACAAACGAGTGATAAAGAGGATGCCCAAGGGGACCAACCAGATAAAGCGGTAGCCAAAGAAGAACCAAATTGGCAAGACATGATGAAATTTATGGCAGAACAATTTAGGAAACAGGAGGAAAACTTAAAGCAAACTAATGAGAAAAACAATGAAATGTCAGAAAAGCTGGAAAATAAAATAGACAGTATAAACAAAAATTCAGAAAAGCTGGAAAATAAGATAGACAGTATTAACGAAAACTCAAAGAAACAAAACGAAATTTTGAGTGAGAATTTAATCAAACTAATAAATGAGAAGTTTGACAAAAATAAAGAGGAAACTGATGAGAATAACCGGCTGATAAATGAAAGCTTAAACCAAATTAATGAAAGGCTTGACAGGAACGATGAGAGCTTAAAGCAGATTCTGGAAAATAACAAACAAAGAGACGAAAGAATTGAAAACAATAATAAGGAGTTGCGGCAAATCATCAATGAACAAAACCAAGCGTTGAGGGAAGTCATCAACGAAAGGATTGCAATTGTCGATGAAACACTTAGCAAAGGAGTGTATAATTACGAAAAGGAAGTAAGACAGCAAATAACTGAAACTAAGGTAGGTCTAGAAAAGACGGATGAAATCATCATACAACTCAGAGTGGAAGTAGAGACCAAAATAAACCAAATAGGAAACCATAACGATACTAGAGTAAAGGAGATACAAGCGAAAACCCCCCAAAAATTAAACAAAGTACGAATCAACATAGCCGGAAGAATAGAACGGGTTAACAATGAATTGAAGACAATGAAAATAAGGCAAAAACGTCAAAGGAAATTAATGAATACACGGGAAGGATTGGAGATGATTAAAAGGGAATTAGTTAAGCTGCATAATATACCCATTACGGAACCCAGAGAAGAAAGGCAATTAAGAAACTCTAAACGAACCACAATTGAATTCCTAGATAGATTAGAAGGACCGAAAAAGCCAAAACTAACCGAGGAGCACGGAGGACTTCTGGAGATTATGTATGAACCATTTGAACAATTAAGAAACAGTACAGAAGAATCAGCTCGAAGGACGATGGTAAATTTTAGCATAAATGAAAATTTTATAGCGACAAGATGGAAGGACCAGATGATAGTGAGACACGTCACCAGGACGGAAATAATTCTACACACTAGAGAAATCCGAACAATCAGTACAGAGGAAATAATGGACCACGGTTAAACAGATTCCAAACAGAATATAGAGAAAAGGGACGGATTTTATGGATAACAAATAAAGCAAACCGAAGGAAAATAATGAGAAACTAATTAAAATATATTAAACCAACTATTAAATGAAATAAACTAATTACACGATACTTCAGAGAAATTATGTGGAATCAATTTAAAAACCAAAAAATTCAAAAAATAAGTAAGAACACCTTACTATATAATTCAGAAGAAATTATTTTAAACTAATAAACATGAAAGAAGAGAAAGAAGGGTTAGAAATGAGGTAAATGAAGGAAGAATATGCCATACAATTTATGATAAGGAGGAGATTCAGTGTTTAATTGCAGAAGTAAATGGGAGTGAATTAAAAATACGTATGCTAAAGAATAATTAATTGACAGCACGGAACTAAGAAGAATTTAAAATGAATATTGAACAGCTTTAACTAATATACTGGTAAATAATATGATAAATGGAACTACAGAACAACGAGATAAATAATTTAAGAAAAGTATTAGGATACCTCAGAAATAATAGTAATCATCCCTTGAATATAAGTTTGTAGCGAAGGAGCTACCTTTAAGATAATAATTATGTGTATTGTGTTGTGATCGTGCAACGTTTATTTTTTTTCTGGACAGAGATGAAGTTCCTCTGATCTCAGAAGATATAGTTAGGGAAACGGCAGAGTAATGGAAGCCAATAGTGCCCCTCTGATTCCGTACCAGCTATGATATTAGGGAAAAATGTTAGGGAAATATAGTATTTTAGGGATTAATTATAAAAATGATAATAAGAAACGATAGCGTAAAAAGCTAGAAGAAGTTATGAGTTCCAGAGAAGAGGACAGGTCTACAACTGAGGGAGGTACCAGTAGAGAATTAATGACCAGATACACAAGGAGTGTCAACACAGTTTTCCAATGCAATTAAAAGTTTAAAGAATAGAAAGAGAAAATAAACCACAAACAACTCATTGAATTGCGTATTAAAACAGAAACGATGAAAAACTGAAACATTATAAATTGATAATTTTATTAAATAAATATTCCAAGGCATGAAGAAACTATAAGTTTATTTTAACTAACCTTTATTCAGCCAAAATAAACTTCTTTCGGAGGGGAAGTATTATGTAACGTAACAAAGTTGAGGTTCCCGACGTTACATAAAAACTTTGTCAACATAGCGAAAAACAATGTCCAAGGCATGCCATAATTAAGGCCAAGAGGGCCAATCTCACCCAAACAAAAAATATATTGGCGATACCTAAGTAAGGTTACTAAGTAATAAATCAGTAAAATGTAGCCAATTATAAAATATGGAGTGATTAGAGTAAGATGTAAACTATAAACACTGTGTCTAGTGGGATGAGTTTACTGTGGATGAGTTCAAATATAATAAACTGTTTAATTAATATTTAATGTTTTATAAAGACGTACCTGTTGTTGTGCTTTATCATGATATTGAGTTTACATGATATTTATTTTGTATATTGTATGTAGTAGGTGTGGAGCCATTACTTTAAGGAAGTACTAAGTAATGGGTACTCAGTTCATTCATGTTAAACTTGTATTTAAGTAATTAAATACAAGTGTGTTTATTATGTATGGTATCATGTTAAAGGTATTTACTTTAAATAATTAATGAAGATGTCTTAGAAAATATTTGTAAACTTGGCCAGGAAGACAATAATTCTAAATAAATTGCCTAGTGGTCATTATAATGATGTTAAAAACCGATGAAGGGTTCTACGATAAACTCAATAATAATAATAAAATGAAATCAGGAATTTAAAATTGTAATAATTGGCCATAAGCCAGTGACTCTTTGTACAGTAGGTCAGGCAAGAAAAATTAATTAAAAACAAAAAAATTATAACATGTGTAATAAAACCCATAGGCCTAAATTTAGTATTTGTAAAAGGAAATTAATACATTTTTAATAAGTCCAGTCAGATGAAAATGTAGTAAAATGTATACGGTTTAATAAGGCAGATTAAGTGAAAGTTTTATGTGATTTAGTGTAATTCCAAGCAGGGAGTATTTTATTAAATAAGAGTAGTAATATTTCCTAATTCTGGCTCTAGGATATCAAATATTATCCAATTACAGAAGAAGTAATGGTTGTTAGGGTAACAGAAATGCAAGAAATTTTGTTGACTTCAACATTCAATTGTTATATACTAATGGGTAAAGTTCAGCAGACAAATTTAAAAAAGAGAACCAAATAAAATGAATCAAATTTAAACAAATTAAATGTCTTAAAGAAATCCATTTAAAAAGAACTGAGTAATAACTCCTGAAACTATATCTCAGTAAATATAATTCTACACATCCTTAAAGTTCACTGAATTAATAAATACTCATTCGACCTATTTCCAGTAAAAGAATGATGATGAAAATGATTTACCATTAAACAAAGATGATCCATAGCAGAAGATGTCAAAATTAATTAAAATATAAATTTAAAAATACGAAGAACTTTTGTATTGAAGTACCAAACCTCACTTTCAATAAACAAACGAAGTCGTAATACTACACCAATTCCATTGGGACCGGCAACTACTAGGATCGTGAAGAAGAACGAAGACCAGAACTGAACTTCTATTACACTCCGGGACATCACATCTAAACCTCTATTGAGAAGCTGGACGCTGTTTTTGGTCAAGAGTAGTATAACCATTCCGTCTTCACTCCGTTGTAAACAGACACGGCTACCTTAAGTATCGTTCTCCGTTTGGTAACAAACCTGCTTATATTTAATTTTATATATAAAGAGTTAATAACAATTGTAATAATTAGTAACCTTAATTTTGCATTACCTGGCCTTACTAATCGTTAAAAAAATTACCTGTACCCTGAGATAAGAGATAAAAAAGAATAAAATATAATTATAATCAAATTGTAACATAAACCACGAGTTCAATAACGAATCGATCCTGTATTGTGCGATCGACATGATGTATTAATCACTGGAGAAGGAAACTGTTGGAATTGGAAACTTAGATAAAATAAAGAACCCTTATTGTATTTAACGAGTTTGTGTTATTGTAGAATAATTATTGTATTTCAATAGGGTGTAATTTACAGAGAAAGAAAGCGATAAAAACCTCAAGTGGAACGACTTAACCTAGAATAACGGATTAATCGCCCACCACAGCACTCATTTGCCTACAGCTGGTGAATACAGGAGAATAGAGAACTTACGTACTCTCTCCACACTACGCTCTTTTCAATTTAGATAATACATACCGAATAGGGTTGGAGAAAATTACTGAATTATTCACTGTAATAACTGTAATATAGTGCTTTTTCTTGGGTAAAACACTTAATAAACACTTAACACAGGTCTATGTTCGACAAACGAATAATATCAACTATATAATAAATAACTGTTTCTATAAATTAACATTGATTTGCAGGAGATATCATCTGCAATAACATATTACAAATAATACATTTGTAAACATTTAGATTAAAAATTGGCGCATACCAACGTGGAGCTTAATTAAACCCCGAAACAACAACTTTTAATTTAGATAACAAATTGGCACTCAACGAGTGGGCTTTAGTTAAGTAAAAAAAAATCGACTATATCGCTATTACATAACTGGAGCATGCAACTATTAGAGGAACAGGAATGCATATGAGAGGTATTTCTAAAAGGATAACGAAGGACCAAGAAACGGAAGAAGATAGACGGGAAGAAGAAGCGGAGATAATTACAGACACCGAAATGGAACAACAAACGAGTGATAAAGAGGATGCCCAAGGGGACCAACCAGATAAAGCGGTAGCCAAAGAAGAACCAAATTGGCAAGACATGATGAAATTTATGGCAGAACAATTTAGGAAACAGGAGGAAAACTTAAAGCAAACTAATGAGAAAAACAATGAAATGTCAGAAAAGCTGGAAAATAAAATAGACAGTATAAACGAAAATTCAGAAAAGCTGGAAAATAAGATAGACAGTATTAACGAAAACTCAAAGAAACAAAACGAAATTTCGAGTGAGAATTTAATCAAACTAAGAAATGAGAAGTTTGACAAAAATAAAGAGGAAACTGATGAGAATAACCGGCTGATAAATGAAAGCTTAAACCAAATTAATGAAAGGCTTGACAGGAACGATGAGAGCTTAAAGCAGATTCTGGAAAATAACAAACAAAGAGACGAAAGAATTGAAAACAATAATAAGGACTTGCGGCAAATCATCAATGAACAAAACCAAGCGTTGAGGGAAGTCATCAACGAAAGGATTGCAATTATCGATGAAACACTTAGCAAAGGAGTGTATAATTACGAAAAGGAAGTAAGACAGCAAATAACTGAAACTAAGGTAGGTCTAGAAAAGACGGATGAAATCATCACACAACTCAGAGTGGAAGTAGAGACCAAAATAAACCAAATAGGAAACCATAACGATACTAGAGTAAAGGAGATACAAGCGAAAACCCCCCAAAAATTAAACAAAGTACGAATCAACATAGCCGGAAGAATAGAACGGGTTAACAATGAATTGAAGACAATGAAAATAAGGCAAAAACGTCAAAGGAAATTAATGAATACACGGGAAGGATTGGAGATGATTAAAAGGGAATTAGTTAAGCTGCATAATATACCCATTACGGAACCCAGAGAAGTAAGGCAATTAAGAAACTCTAAACGAACCACAATTGAATTCCTAGATAGATTAGAAGGACCGAAAAAGCCAAAACTAACCGAGGAGCACGGAGGACTTCTGGAGATTATGTATGAACCATTTGAACAATTAAGAAACAGTACGGAAGAATCAGCTCGAAGGACGATGGTAAATTTTAGCATAAATGAAAATTTTATAGCGACAAGATGGAAGGACCAGATGATAGTGAGACACGTCACCAGGACGGAAATAATTCTACACACTAGAGAAATCCGAACAATCAGTACAGAGGAAATAATGGACCACGGTTAAACAGATTCCAAACAGAATATAGAGAAAAGGGACGGATTTTATGGATAACAAATAAAGCAAACCGAAGGAAAATAATGAGAAACTAATTAAAATATATTAAACCAACTATTAAATGAAATAAACTAATTACACGATACTTCAGAGAAATTATGTGGAATCAATTTAAAAACCAAAAAATTCAAAAAATAAGTAAGAACACCTTACTATATAATTCAGAAGAAATTATTTTAAACTAATAAACATGAAAGAAGAGACAGAAGGGTTAGAAATGAGTTAAATGAAGGAAGAATATGCCATACAATTTATGATAAGGAGGAGATTCAGTGTTTAACTGCAGAAGTAAATGGGAGTGAATTAAAAATAGTAAAATACGTATGCTAAAGAATAATTAATTGACAGCACGGAACTAAGAAGAATTTAAAATGAATATTGAACAGCTTTAACTAATATACTGGTAAATAATATGATAAATGGAACTACAGAACAACGAGATAAATAATTTAAGAAAAGTATTAGGATACCTAAATAATAATCGTAATCATCCCTTGAATATAAGTTTGTAGCAAAGGAGCTACCTTTAAGATAATAATTATGTGTATTGTGTTGTGATCGTGCAACGTTTATTTTTTTTCTGGACAGAGATGAAGTTCCTCTGATCTCAGAAGATATAGTTAGGGAAACGGCAGAGCAATGGAAGCCAATAGTGCCCCTCTGATTCCGTACCAGCTATGATATTAGGGAAAAATGTTAGGGAAATACAGTATTTTAGGGATTAATTATAAAAATGATAATAAGAAACGATAGCGTAAAAAGCTAGAAGAAGTTATGAGTTCCAGAGAAGAGGACAGGTCTACAACTGAGGGAGGTACCAGTAGAGAATTAATGACCAGATACACAAGGAGTGTCAACACAGTTTTCCAGTGCAATTAAAAGTTTAAAGAATAGAAAGAGAAAATAAACCACAAACAACCCATTGAATTGCGTATTAAAACAGAAACGATGAAAAACTGAAACATTATAAATTGATAATTTTATTAAATAAATATTCCAAGGCATGAAGAAACTATAAGTTTATTTTAACTAAACTTTATTCAGCCAAAATAAACTTCTTTCGGAGGGGGAGTATTATGTAACATAACAAAGTTGAGGTTCCCGACGTTACATAAAAACTTTGTCAACATAGCGAAAAACAATGTCCAAGGCATGCCATAATTAAGGTCAAGAGGGCCAATCTCACCTAAACAAAAAATATATTGACGATACCTAAGTAAGGTTACTAAGTAATAAATTAGTAAAATGTAGCCAATTATAAAATATGGACTGATTAGAGTAAGATGTAAACTATAAACACTGTGTCTAGTGAGATGAGTTTACTGTGGATGAGTTCAAATATAATAAACTGTTTAATTAATATTTAATGTTTTATAAAGACGTACCTGTTGTTGTGCTTTATCATGATATTGAGTTTACATGATATTTATTTTGTATTTTGTATGTAGTAGGTGTGGAGCCATTACTTTAAGGAAGTACTAAGTAATGGGTACTCAGTTCATTCATGTTAAACTTGTATTTAAGTAATTAAATACAAGTGTGTTTATTATGTATGGTATCATGTTAAAGGTATTAACTTTAAATAATTAATGAAGATGTCTTAGAAAATATTTGTAAACTTGGCCAGGAAGACAATAATTCTAAATAAATTGCCTAGTGGTCATTATAATGATGTTAAAAACCGATGAAGGGTTCTACGATAAACTCAATAATAATAATAAAATGAAATCAGGAATTTAAAATTGTAATAATTGGCCATAAGCCAGTGACTCTTTGTACAGTAGGTCAGGTAAGAAAAATTAAATTAAAAACAAAAAAATTATAACATGTGTAATAAAACCAATAGGCCTAAATTTAGTATTTGTAAAAGGAAATTAATACCTTTTTTAATAAGTCCAGTCAGATGAAAATGTAGTAAAATGTATACGGTTTAATAAGGCAGATTAAGTGAAAGTTTTATGTGATTTAGTGTAATTCCAAGCAGGGAGTATTTTATTAAATAAGAGTAGTAATATTTCCTAATTCTGGCTCTAGGATATCAAATATTATCCAATTACAGAAGAAGTAATGGTTGTTAGGGTAACAGAAATGCAAGAAATTTTGTTGACTTCAACATTCAATTGTTATATACTAATGGGTAAAGTTCAGCAGACAAATTTAAAAAAGAGACCAAATAAAATGAATCAAATTTAAACAAATTAAATGTCTTAAAGAAATCCATTTAAAAAGAACTGAGTAATAACTCCTGAAACTATATCTCAGTAAATATAATTCTACACATCCTTAAAGTTCACTGAATTAATAAATACTCATTCGACCTATTTCCAGTAAAAGAATGATGATGAAAATGATTTACAATTAAACAAAGATGATCCATAGCAGAAGATGTCAAAATTAATTAAAATATAAATTTAAAAATACGAAGAACTTTTGTATTGAAGTACCAAACCTCACTTTCAATAAACAAACGAAGTCGTAATACTACACCAATTCCATTGGGACCGGCAACTACTAGGATCGTGAAGAAGAACGAAGACCAGAACTGAACTTCTATTACACTCCGGGACATCACATCTAAACCTCTATTGAGAAGCTGGACGCTGTTTTTGGTCAAGAGTAGTATAACCATTCCGTCTTCACTCCGTTGTAAACAGACACGGCTACCTTAAGTATCGTTCTCCGTTTGGTAACAAACCTGCTTATATTTAATTTTAGATATAAAGAGTTAATAACAATTGTAATAATTAGTAACCTTAATTTTGCATTACCTGGCCTTACTAATCGTTAAAAAAATTACCTGTACCCTGAGATAAGAGATAAAAAAGAATAAAATATAATTATAATCAAATTGTAACATAAACCACGAGTTCAATAACGAATCGATCCTGTATTGTGCGATCGACATGATGTATTAATCACTGGAGAAGGAAACTGTTGGAATTGGAAACTTAGATAAAATAAAGAACCCTTATTGTATTTAACGAGTTTGTGTTATTGTAGAATAATTATTGTATTTCAATAGGGTGTAATTTACAGAGAAAGAAAGTGATAAAAACCTCAAGTGGAACGACTTAACCTAGAATAACGGATTAATCGCCCACCACAGCACTCATTTGCCTACAGCTGGTGAATACAGGAGAATAGAGAACTTACGTACTCTCTCCACACTACGCTCTTTTCAATTTAGATAATACATACCGAATAGGGTTGGAGAAAATTACTGAATTATTCACTGTAATAACTGTAATATAGTGCTTTTTCTTGGGTAAAACACTTAATAAACACTTAACACAGGTCTATGTTCGACAAACGAATAATATCAACTATATAATAAATAACTGTTTCTATAAATTAACATTGATTTGCAGGAGATATCATCTGCAATAACATATTACAAATAATACATTTGTAAACATTTAGATTAAAAATTGGCGCATACCAACGTGGAGCTTAATTAAACCCCGAAACAACAACTTTTAATTTAGATAACAAATTGGCACTCAACGAGTGGGCTTTAGTTAAGTAAAAAAAATCGACTATATCGCTATTACATAACTGGAGCATGCAACTATTAGAGGCACAGGAATGCATATGAGAGGTATTTCTAAAAGGATAACGAAGGACCAAGAAACGGAAGAAGATAGACGGGAAGAAGAAGCGGAGATAATTACAGACACCGAAATGGAACAACAAACGAGTGATAAAGAGGATGCCCAAGGGGACCAACCAGATAAAGCGGTAGCCAAAGAAGAACCAAATTGGCAAGACATGATGAAATTTATGGCAGAACAATTTAGGAAACAGGAGGAAAACTTAAAGCAAACTAATGAGAAAAACAATGAAATGTCAGAAAAGCTGGAAAATAAAATAGACAGTATAAACGAAAATTCAGAAAAGCTGGAAAATAAGATAGACAGTATTAACGAAAACTCAAAGAAACAAAACGAAATTTCGAGTGAGAATTTAATCAAACTAAGAAATGAGAAGTTTGACAAAAATAAAGAGGAAACTGATGAGAATAACCGGCTGATAAATGAAAGCTTAAACCAAATTAATGAAAGGCTTGACAGGAACGATGAGAGCTTAAAGCAGATTCTGGAAAATAACAAACAAAGAGACGAAAGAATTGAAAACAATAATAAGGACTTGCGGCAAATCATCAATGAACAAAACCAAGCGTTGAGGGAAGTCATCAACGAAAGGATTGCAATTATCGATGAAACACTTAGCAAAGGAGTGTATAATTACGAAAAGGAAGTAAGACAGCAAATAACTGAAACTAAGGTAGGTCTAGAAAAGACGGATGAAATCATCACACAACTCAGAGTGGAAGTAGAGACCAAAATAAACCAAATAGGAAACCATAACGATACTAGAGTAAAGGAGATACAAGCGAAAACCCCCCAAAAATTAAACAAAGTACGAATCAACATAGCCGGAAGAATAGAACGGGTTAACAATGAATTGAAGACAATGAAAATAAGGCAAAAACGTCAAAGGAAATTAATGAATACACGGGAAGGATTGGAGATGATTAAAAGGGAATTAGTTAAGCTGCATAATATACCCATTACGGAACCCAGAGAAGTAAGGCAATTAAGAAACTCTAAACGAACCACAATTGAATTCCTAGATAGATTAGAAGGACCGAAAAAGCCAAAACTAACCGAGGAGCACGGAGGACTTCTGGAGATTATGTATGAACCATTTGAACAATTAAGAAACAGTACGGAAGAATCAGCTCGAAGGACGATGGTAAATTTTAGCATAAATGAAAATTTTATAGCGACAAGATGGAAGGACCAGATGATAGTGAGACACGTCACCAGGACGGAAATAATTCTACACACTAGAGAAATCCGAACAATCAGTACAGAGGAAATAATGGACCACGGTTAAACAGATTCCAAACAGAATATAGAGAAAAGGGACGGATTTTATGGATAACAAATAAAGCAAACCGAAGGAAAATAATGAGAAACTAATTAAAATATATTAAACCAACTATTAAATGAAATAAACTAATTACACGATACTTCAGAGAAATTATGTGGAATCAATTTAAAAACCAAAAAATTCAAAAAATAAGTAAGAACACCTTACTATATAATTCAGAAGAAATTATTTTAAACTAATAAACATGAAAGAAGAGACAGAAGGGTTAGAAATGAGTTAAATGAAGGAAGAATATGCCATACAATTTATGATAAGGAGGAGATTCAGTGTTTAACTGCAGAAGTAAATGGGAGTGAATTAAAAATAGTAAAATACGTATGCTAAAGAATAATTAATTGACAGCACGGAACTAAGAAGAATTTAAAATGAATATTGAACAGCTTTAACTAATATACTGGTAAATAATATGATAAATGGAACTACAGAACAACGAGATAAATAATTTAAGAAAAGTATTAGGATACCTAAATAATAATCGTAATCATCCCTTGAATATAAGTTTGTAGCAAAGGAGCTACCTTTAAGATAATAATTATGTGTATTGTGTTGTGATCGTGCAACGTTTATTTTTTTTCTGGACAGAGATGAAGTTCCTCTGATCTCAGAAGATATAGTTAGGGAAACGGCAGAGCAATGGAAGCCAATAGTGCCCCTCTGATTCCGTACCAGCTATGATATTAGGGAAAAATGTTAGGGAAATACAGTATTTTAGGGATTAATTATAAAAATGATAATAAGAAACGATAGCGTAAAAAGCTAGAAGAAGTTATGAGTTCCAGAGAAGAGGACAGGTCTACAACTGAGGGAGGTACCAGTAGAGAATTAATGACCAGATACACAAGGAGTGTCAACACAGTTTTCCAGTGCAATTAAAAGTTTAAAGAATAGAAAGAGAAAATAAACCACAAACAACCCATTGAATTGCGTATTAAAACAGAAACGATGAAAAACTGAAACATTATAAATTGATAATTTTATTAAATAAATATTCCAAGGCATGAAGAAACTATAAGTTTATTTTAACTAAACTTTATTCAGCCAAAATAAACTTCTTTCGGAGGGGGAGTATTATGTAACATAACAAAGTTGAGGTTCCCGACGTTACATAAAAACTTTGTCAACATAGCGAAAAACAATGTCCAAGGCATGCCATAATTAAGGTCAAGAGGGCCAATCTCACCTAAACAAAAAATATATTGACGATACCTAAGTAAGGTTACTAAGTAATAAATTAGTAAAATGTAGCCAATTATAAAATATGGACTGATTAGAGTAAGATGTAAACTATAAACACTGTGTCTAGTGAGATGAGTTTACTGTGGATGAGTTCAAATATAATAAACTGTTTAATTAATATTTAATGTTTTATAAAGACGTACCTGTTGTTGTGCTTTATCATGATATTGAGTTTACATGATATTTATTTTGTATTTTGTATGTAGTAGGTGTGGAGCCATTACTTTAAGGAAGTACTAAGTAATGGGTACTCAGTTCATTCATGTTAAACTTGTATTTAAGTAATTAAATACAAGTGTGTTTATTATGTATGGTATCATGTTAAAGGTATTAACTTTAAATAATTAATGAAGATGTCTTAGAAAATATTTGTAAACTTGGCCAGGAAGACAATAATTCTAAATAAATTGCCTAGTGGTCATTATAATGATGTTAAAAACCGATGAAGGGTTCTACGATAAACTCAATAATAATAATAAAATGAAATCAGGAATTTAAAATTGTAATAATTGGCCATAAGCCAGTGACTCTTTGTACAGTAGGTCAGGTAAGAAAAATTAAATTAAAAACAAAAAAATTATAACATGTGTAATAAAACCAATAGGCCTAAATTTAGTATTTGTAAAAGGAAATTAATACCTTTTTTAATAAGTCCAGTCAGATGAAAATGTAGTAAAATGTATACGGTTTAATAAGGCAGATTAAGTGAAAGTTTTATGTGATTTAGTGTAATTCCAAGCAGGGAGTATTTTATTAAATAAGAGTAGTAATATTTCCCTAATTCTGGCTCTAGGATATCAAATATTATCCAATTACAGAAGAAGTAATGGTTGTTAGGGTAACAGAAATGCAAGAAATTTTGTTGACTTCAACATTCAATTGTTATATACTAATGGGTAAAGTTCAGCAGACAAATTTAAAAAAGAGAACCAAATAAAATGAATCAAATTTAAACAAATTAAATGTCTTAAAGAAATCCATTTAAAAAGAACTGAGTAATAACTCCTGAAACTATATCTCAGTAAATATAATTCTACACATCCTTAAAGTTCACTGAATTAATAAATACTCATTCGATCCATAGCAGAAGAAGTCAAAATTAATTAAAATATAAATTTAAAAATACGAAGAACTTTTGTATTGAAGTACCAAACCTCACTTTCAATAAACAAACGAAGTCGTAATACTACACCAATTCCATTGGGACCGGCAACTACTAGGATCGTGAAGAAGAACGAAGACCAGAACTGAACTTCTATTACACTCCGGGACATCACATCTAAACCTTTATTGAGAAGCTGGACGCTGTTTTTGGACAAGAGTAGTATAACCATTCCGTCTTCACTCCGTTGTAAACAGACACGGCTACCTTAAGTATCGTTCTCCGTTTTTGTAACAAACCTGCTTATATTTAATTTTATATATATAGAGTTAATAACAATTGTAATACTTAGTAACCTTAATTTTGCATTACCTGGCCTTACTAATCGTTAAAAAAATTACCTGTACCCTGAGATAAGAGATAAAAAAGAATAAAATATAATTATAATCAAATTGTAACCTAAACCACGAGTTCAATAACGAATCGATCCTGTATTGTGCGATCGACATGATGTATTAATCACTGGAGAAGGAAACTGTTGGAATTGGAAACATAGATAAAATAAAGAACCCTTATTGTATTTCAATAGGGTGTAATTTACAGAGAAAGAAAGCGATAAAAACCTCAAGTGGAACGACTTAACCTAGAATAACGGATTAATCGCCCACCACAGCACTCATTTGCCTACAGCTGGTGAATACAGGAGAATAGAGAACTTACGTACTCTCTCCACACTACGCTCTTTTCAATTTAGATAATACATACCGAATAGGGTTGGAGAAAATTACTGAATTATTCACTGTAATAACTGTAATATAGTGCTTTTTCTTGGGTAAAACACTTAATAAACACTTAACACAAGTCTATGTTCGACAAACGAATAATATCAACTATATAATAAATAACTGTTTCTATAAATTAACATTGATTTGCAGGAGATATCATCTGCAATAACATATTACAAATAATACATTTGTAAACATTTAGATTAAAAATTGGCGCATACCAACGTGGAGCTTAATTAAACCCCGAAACAACAACTTTTAATTTAGATAACAAATTGGCACTCAACGAGTGGGCTTTAGTTAAGTAAAAAAAAATCGACTATATCGCTATTACTTAACTGGAGCATGCAACTATTAGAGGCACAGGAATGCATACGAGAGGTATTTCTAAAAGGATAACGAAGGACCAAGAAACGGAAGAAGATAGACGGGAAGAAGAAGCGGAGATAATTACAGACACCGAAATGGAACAACAAACGAGTGATAAAGAGGATGCCCAAGGGGACCAACCAGATAAAGCGGTAGCCAAAGAAGAACCAAATTGGCAAGACATGATGAAATTTATGGCAGAACAATTTAGGAAACAGGAGGAAAACTTAAAGCAAACTAATGAGAAAAACAATGAAATGTCAGAAAAGCTGGAAAATAAAATAGACAGTATAAACGAAAATTCAGAAAAGCTGGAAAATAAGATAGACAGTATTAACGAAAACTCAAAGAAACAAAACGAAATTTCGAGTGAGAATTTAATCAAACTAATAAATGAGAAGTTTGACAAAAATAAAGAGGAAACTGATGAGAATAACAGGCTGATAAATGAAAGCTTAAACCAAATTAATGAAAGGCTTGACAGGAACGATGAGAGCTTAAAGCAGATTCTGGAAAATAACAAACAAAGAGACGAAAGAATTGAAAACAATAATAAGGAGTTGCGGCAAATCATCAATGAACAAAACCAAGCGTTGAGGGAAGTCATCAACGAAAGGATTGCAATTATCGATGAAACACTTAGCAAAGGAGTGTATAATTACGAAAAGGAAGTAAGACAGCAAATAACTGAAACTAAGGTAGGTCTAGAAAAGACGGATGAAATCATCATACAACTCAGAGTGGAAGTAGAGACCAAAATAAACCATATAGGAAACCATAACGATACTAGAGTAAAGGAGATACAAGCGAAAACCCCCCAAAAATTAAACAAAGTACGAATCAACATAGCCGGAAGAATAGAACGGGTTAACAATGAATTGAAGACAATGAAAATAAGGCAAAAACGTCAAAGGAAATTAATGAATACACGGGAAGGATTGGAGATGATTAAAAGGGAATTAGTTAAGCTGCATAATATACCCATTACGGAACCCAGAGAAGTAAGGCAATTAAGAAACTCTAAACGAACCACAATTGAATTCCTAGATAGATTAGAAGGACCGAAAAAGCCAAAACTAACCGAGGAGCACGGAGGACTTCTGGAGATTATGTATGAACCATTTGAACAATTAAGAAACAGTACGGAAGAATCAGCTCGAAGGACGATGGTAAATTTTAGCATAAATGAAAATTTTATAGCGACAAGATGGAAGGACCAGATGATAGTGAGACACGTCACCAGGACGGAAATAATTCTACACACTAGAGAAATCCGAACAATCAGTACAGAGGAAATAATGGACCACGGTTAAACAGATTCCAAACAGAATATAGAGAAAAGGGACAGATTTTATAGATAACAAATAAAGCAAACCAAAGGAAAATAATGAGAAACTAATTAAAATATATTAAACCAACTATTAAATGAAATAAACTAATTACACGATACTTCAGAGAAATTATGTGGAATCAATTTAAATACCAAAAAATTCAAAAAATAAGTAAGAACACCTTACTATATAATTCAGAAGAAATTATTTTAAACTAATAAACATGAAAGAAGAGAAAGAAGGGTTAGAAATGAGTTAAATAAAGGAAGAATATGCCATACAATTTATGATAAGGAGGAGATTCAGTGTTTAATTGCAGAAGTAAATGGGAGTGAATTAAAAATAGTAAAATACGTATGCTAAAGAATAATTAATTGACAGCACGGAACTAAGAAGAATTTAAAATGAATATTGAACAGCTTTAACTAATATACTGGTAAATAATATGATAAATGGAACTACAGAACAACGAGATAAATAATTTAAGAAAAGTATTAGGATACCTAAATAATAATCGTAATCATCCCTTGAATATAAGTTTGTAGCGAAGGAGCTACCTTTAAGATAATAATTATGTGTATTGTGTTGTGATCGTGCAACGTTTATTTTTTTTCTGGACAGAGATGAAGTTCCTCTGATCTCAGAAGATATAGTTAGGGAAACGGCAGAGTAATGGAAGCCAATAGTGCCCCTCTGATTCCGTACCAGCTATGATATTAGGGGAAAATGTTAGGGAAATATAGTATTTTAGGGATTAATTATAAAAATGATAATAAGAAACGATAGCGTAAAAAGCTAGAAGTTATGAGTTCCAGAGAAGAGGACAGGTCTACAACTGAGGGAGGTACCAGTAGAGAATTAATGACCAGATACACCAGGAGTGTCAACACAGTTTTCCAGTGCAATTAAAAGTTTAAAGAATAGAAAGAGAAAATAAACCACAAACAACCCATTGAATTGCGTATTAAAACAGAAACGATGAAAAACTGAAACATTATAAATTGATAATTTTATTAAATAAATATTCCAAGGCATGAAGAAACTATAAGTTTATTTTAACTAAACTTTATTCAGCCAAAATAAACTTCTTTCGGAGGGGGAGTATTATGTAACGTAACAAAGTTGAGGTTCCCGACGTTACATAAAAACTTTGTCAACATAGCGAAAAACAATGTCCAAGGCATGCCATAATTAAGGTCAAGAGGGCCAATCTCACCTAAACAAAAAATATATTGACGATACCTAAGTAAGGTTACTAAGTAATAAATTAGTAAAATGTAGCCAATTATAAAATATGGACTGATTAGAGTAAGATGTAAACTATAAACACTGTGTCTAGTGAGATGAGTTTACTGTGGATGAGTTCAAATATAATAAACTGTTTAATTAATATTTAATGTTTTATAAAGACGTACCTGTTGTTGTGCTTTATCATGATATTGAGTTTACATGATATTTATTTTGTATTTTGTATGTAGTAGGTGTGGAGCCATTACTTTAAGGAAGTACTAAGTAATGGGTACTCAGTTCATTCATGTTAAACTTGTATTTAAGTAATTAAATACAAGTGTGTTTATTATGTATGGTATCATGTTAAAGGTATTAACTTTAAATAATTAATGAAGATGTCTTAGAAAATATTTGTAAACTTGGCCAGGAAGACAATAATTCTAAATAAATTGCCTAGTGGTCATTATAATGATGTTAAAAACCGATGAAGGGTTCTACGATAAACTCAATAATAATAATAAAATGAAATCAGGAATTTAAAATTGTAATAATTGGCCATAAGCCAGTGACTCTTTGTACAGTAGGTCAGGTAAGAAAAATTAAATTAAAAACAAAAAAATTATAACATGTGTAATAAAACCAATAGGCCTAAATTTAGTATTTGTAAAAGGAAATTAATACCTTTTTTAATAAGTCCAGTCAGATGAAAATGTAGTAAAATGTATACGGTTTAATAAGGCAGATTAAGTGAAAGTTTTATGTGATTTAGTGTAATTCCAAGCAGGGAGTATTTTATTAAATAAGAGTAGTAATATTTCCCTAATTCTGGCTCTAGGATATCAAATATTATCCAATTACAGAAGAAGTAATGGTTGTTAGGGTAACAGAAATGCAAGAAATTTTGTTGACTTCAACATTCAATTGTTATATACTAATGGGTAAAGTTCAGCAGACAAATTTAAAAAAGAGAACCAAATAAAATGAATCAAATTTAAACAAATTAAATGTCTTAAAGAAATCCATTTAAAAAGAACTGAGTA
This sequence comes from Magicicada septendecula, assembly GCA_034769895.1. Lineage (NCBI taxonomy): Eukaryota > Metazoa > Arthropoda > Insecta > Hemiptera > Cicadidae > Magicicada > Magicicada septendecula. Next base: position 164,792,696 of record CM068373.1, on the reverse strand, counting down.
ATAACTCCTGAAACTATATCTCAGTAAATATAATTCTACACATCCTTAAAGTTCACTGAATTAATAAATACTCATTCGACCTATTTCCAGTAAAATAATGATGATGAAAATGATTTACCATTAAACAAAGATGATCCATAGCAGAAGAAGTCAAAATTAATTAAAATATAAATTTAAAAATACGAAGAACTTTTGTATTGAAGTACCAAACCTCACTTTCAATAAACAAACGAAGTCGTAATACTACACCAATTCCATTGGGACCGGCAACTACTAGGATCGTGAAGAAGAACGAAGACCAGAACTGAACTTCTATTACACTCCGGGACATCACATCTAAACCTTTATTGAGAAGCTGGACGCTGTTTTTGGTCAAGAGTAGTATAACCATTCCGTCTTCACTCCGTTGTAAACAGACACGGCTACCTTAAAGTATCGTTCTCCGTTTGGTAACATACCTGCTTATATTTAATTTTATATATTAAGAGTTAATAACAATTGTAATACTTAGTAACCTTAATTTTGCATTACCTGGCCTTACTAATCGTTAAAAAAATTACCTGTACCCTGAGATAGGAGATAAAAAAGAATAAAATATAATTATAATCAAATTGTAACATAAACCACGAGTTCAATAACGAATCGATCCTGTATTGTGCGATCGACATGATGTATTAATCACTGGAGAAGGAAACTGTTGGAATTGGAAACTTAGATAAAATAAAGAACCCTTATTGTATTTAACGAGTTTGTGTTATTGTAGAATAATTATTGTATTTCAATAGGGTGTAATTTACAGAGAAAGAAAGCAATAAAAACCTCAAGTGGAACGACAACCTAGAATAACGGATTAATCGCCCACCACAGCACTCATTTGCCTACAGCTGGTGAATACAGGAGAATAGAGAACTTACGTACTCTCTCCACACTACGCTCTTTTCAATTTAGATAATACATACCGAATAGGGTTGGAGAAAATTACTGAATTATTCACTGTAATAACTGTAATATAGCGCTTTTTCTTGGGTAAAACACTTAATAAACACTTAACACAGGTCTATGTTCGACAAACGAATAATATCAACTATATAATAAATAATTGTTTCTATAAATTAACATTGATTTGCAGGAGATATCATCTGCAATAACATATTACAAATAATACATTTGTAAACATTTAGATTAAAAATTGGCGCATACCAACGTGGAGCTTAATTAAACCCCGAAACAACAACTTTTAATTTAGATAACAAATTGGCACTCAACGAGTGGGCTTTAGTTAAGTAAAAAAAAATCGACTATATCGCTATTACTTAACTGGAGCATGCAACTATTAGAGGCACAGGAATGCATACGAGAGGTATTTCTAAAAGGATAACGAAGGACCAAGAAACGGAAGAAGATAGACGGGAAGAAGAAGCGGAGATAATTACAGACACCGAAATGGAACAACAAACGAGTGATAAAGAGGATGCCCAAGGGGACCAACCAGATAAAGCGGTAGCCAAAGAAGAACCAAATTGGCAAGACATGATGAAATTTATGGCAGAACAATTTAGGAAACAGGAGGAAAACTTAAAGCAAACTAATGAGAAAAACAATGAAATGTCAGAAAAGCTGGAAAATAAAATAGACAGTATAAACGAAAATTCAGAAAAGCTGGAAAATAAGATAGACAGTATTAACGAAAACTCAAAGAAACAAAACGAAATTTCGAGTGAGAATTTAATCAACCTAATAAATGAGAAGTTTGACAAAAATAAAGAGGAAACTGATGAGAATAACCGGCTGATAAATGAAAGCTTAAACCAAATTAATGAAAGGCTTGACAGGAACGATGAGAGCTTAAAGCAGATTCTGGAAAATAACAAACAAAGAGACGAAAGAATTGAAAACAATAATAAGGAGTTGCGGCAAATCATCAATGAACAAAACCAAGCGTTGAGGGAAGTCATCAACGAAAGGATTGCAATTATCGATGAAACACTTAGCAAAGGAGTGTATAATTACGAAAAGGAAGTAAGACAGCAAATAACTGAAACTAAGGTAGGTCTAGAAAAGACGGATGAAATCATCATACAACTCAGAGTGGAAGTAGAGACCAAAATAAACCATATAGGAAACCATAACGATACTAGAGTAAAGGAGATACAAGCGAAAACCCCAAAAAAATTAAACAAAGTACGAATCAACATAGCCGGAAGAATAGAACGGGTTAACAATGAATTGAAGACAATGAAAATAAGGCAAAAACGTCAAAGGAAATTAATGAATACACGGGAAGGATTGGAGATGATTAAAAGGGAATTAGTTAAGCTGCATAATATACCCATTACGGAACCCAGAGAAGTAAGGCAATTAAGAAACTCTAAACGAACCACAATTGAATTCCTAGATAGATTAGAAGGACCGAAAAAGCCAAAACTAACCGAGGAGCACGGAGGACTTCTGGAGATTATGTATGAACCATTTGAACAATTAAGAAACAGTACGGAAGAATCAGCTCGAAGGACGATGGTAAATTTTAGCATAAATGAAAATTTTATAGCGACAAGATGGAAGGACCAGATGATAGTGAGACACGTCACCAGGACGGAAATAATTCTACACACTAGAGAAATCCGAACAATCAGTACAGAGGAAATAATGGACCACGGTTAAACAGATTCCAAACAGAATATAGAGAAAAGGGACAGATTTTATGGATAACAAATAAAGCAAACCAAAGGAAAATAATGAGAAACTAATTAAAATATATTAAACCAACTATTAAATGAAATAAACTAATTACACGATACTTCAGAGAAATTATGTGGAATCAATTTAAAAACCAAAAAATTCAAAAAATAAGTAAGAACACCTTACTATATAATTCAGAAGAAATTATTTTAAACTAATAAACATGAAAGAAGAGAAAGAAGGGTTAGAAATGAGTTAAATGAAGGAAGAATATGCCATACAATTTATGATAAGGAGGAGATTCAGTGTTTAATTGCAGAAGTAAATGGGAGTGAATTAAAAATAGTAAAATACGTATGCTAAAGAATAATTAATTGACAGCACGGAACTAAGAAGAATTTAAAATGAATATTGAACAGCTTTAACTAATATACTGGTAAATAATATGATAAATGGAACTACAGAACAACGAGATAAATAATTTAAGAAAAGTATTAGGATACCTCAGAAATAATAGTAATCATCCCTTGAATATAAGTTTGTAGCGAAGGAGCTACCTTTAATATAATAATTATGTGTATTGTGTTGTGATCGTGCAACGTTTATTTTTTTTCTGGACAGAGATGAAGTTCCTCTGATCTCAGAAGATATAGTTAGGGAAACGGCAGAGTAATGGAAGCCAATAGTGCCCCTCTGATTCCGTACCAGCTATGATATTAGGGGAAAATGTTAGGGAAATATAGTATTTTAGGGATTAATTATAAAAATGATAATAAGAAACGATAGCGTAAAAAGCTAGAAGAAGTTATGAGTTCCAGAGAAGAGGACAGGTCTACAACTGAGGGAGGTACCAGTAGAGAATTAATGACCAGATACACCAGGAGTGTCAACACAGTTTTCCAGTGCAATTAAAAGTTTAAAGAATAGAAAGAGAAAATAAACCACAAACAACCCATTGAATTGCGTATTAAAACAGAAACGATGAAAAACTGAAACATTATAAATTGATAATTTTATTAAATAAATATTCCAAGGCATGAAGAAACTATAAGTTTATTTTAACTAAACTTTATTCAGCCAAAATAAACTTCTTTCGGAGGGGGAGTATTATGTAACGTAACAAAGTTGAGGTTCCCGACGTTACATAAAAACTTTGTCAACATAGCGAAAAACAATGTCCAAGGCATGCCATAATTAAGGTCAAGAGGGCCAATCTCACCTAAACAAAAAATATATTGACGATACCTAAGTAAGGTTACTAAGTAATAAATTAGTAAAATGTAGCCAATTATAAAATATGGACTGATTAGAGTAAGATGTAAACTATAAACACTGTGTCTAGTGAGATGAGTTTACTGTGGATGAGTTCAAATATAATAAACTGTTTAATTAATATTTATTGTTTTATAAAGACGTACCTGTTGTTGTGCTTTATCATGATATTGAGTTTACATGATATTTATTTTGTATTTTGTATGTAGTAGGTGTGGAGCCATTACTTTAAGGAAGTACTAAGTAATGGGTACTCAGTTCATTCATGTTAAACTTGTATTTAAGTAATTAAATACAAGTGTGTTTATTATGTATGGTATCATGTTAAAGGTATTAACTTTAAATAATTAATGAAGATGTCTTAGAAAATATTTGTAAACTTGGCCAGGAAGACAATAATTCTAAATAAATTGCCTAGTGGTCATTATAATGATGTTAAAAACCGATGAAGGGTTCTACGATAAACTCAATAATAATAATAAAATGAAATCAGGAATTTAAAATTGTAATAATTGGCCATAAGCCAGTGACTCTTTGTACAGTAGGTCAGGTAAGAAAAATTAAATTAAAAACAAAAAAATTATAACATGTGTAATAAAACCAATAGGCCTAAATTTAGTATTTGTAAAAGGAAATTAATACCTTTTTTAATAAGTCCAGTCAGATGAAAATGTAGTAAAATGTATACGGTTTAATAAGGCAGATTAAGTGAAAGTTTTATGTGATTTAGTGTAATTCCAAGCAGGGAGTATTTTATTAAATAAGAGTAGTAATATTTCCCTAATTCTGGCTCTAGGATATCAAATATTATCCAATTACAGAAGAAGTAATGGTTGTTAGGGTAACAGAAATGCAAGAAATTTTGTTGACTTCAACATTCAATTGTTATATACTAATGGGTAAAGTTCAGCAGACAAATTTAAAAAAGAGAACCAAATAAAATGAATCAAATTTAAACAAATTAAATGTCTTAAAGAAATCCATTTAAAAAGAACTGAGTAATAACTCCTGAAACTATATCTCAGTAAATATAATTCTACACATCCTTAAAGTTCACTGAATTAATAAATACTCATTCGACCTATTTCCAGTAAAATAATGATGATGAAAATGATTTACCATTAAACAAAGATGATCCATAGCAGAAGAAGTCAAAATTAATTAAAATATAAATTTAAAAATACGAAGAACTTTTGTATTGAAGTACCAAACCTCACTTTCAATAAACAAACGAAGTCGTAATACTACACCAATTCCATTGGGACCGGCAACTACTAGGATCGTGAAGAAGAACGAAGACCAGAACTGAACTTCTATTACACTCCGGGACATCACATCTAAACCTTTATTGAGAAGCTGGACGCTGTTTTTGGTCAAGAGTAGTATAACCATTCCGTCTTCACTCCGTTGTAAACAGACACGGCTACCTTAAAGTATCGTTCTCCGTTTGGTAACAAACCTGCTTATATTTAATTTTATATATTAAGAGTTAATAACAATTGTAATACTTAGTAACCTTAATTTTGCATTACCTGGCCTTACTAATCGTTAAAAAAATTACCTGTACCCTGAGATAGGAGATAAAAAAGAATAAAATATAATTATAATCAAATTGTAACATAAACCAAGAGTTCAATAACGAATCGATCCTGTATTGTGCGATCGACATGATGTATTAATCACTGGAGAAGGAAACTGTTGGAATTGGAAACTTAGATAAAATAAAGAACCCTTATTGTATTTAACGAGTTTGTGTTATTGTAGAATAATTATTGTATTTCAATAGGGTGTAATTTACAGAGAAAGAAAGCGATAAAAACCTCAAGTGGAACGACAACCTAGAATAACGGATTAATCGCCCACCACAGCACTCATTTGCCTACAGCTGGTGAATACAGGAGAATAGAGAACTTACGTACTCTCTCCACACTACGCTCTTTTCAATTTAGATAATACATACCGAATAGGGTTGGAGAAAATTACTGAATTATTCACTGTAATAACTGTAATATAGCGCTTTTTCTTGGGTAAAACACTTAATAAACACTTAACACAGGTCTATGTTCGACAAACGAATAATATCAACTATATAATAAATAATTGTTTCTATAAATTAACATTGATTTGCAGGAGATATCATCTGCAATAACATATTACAAATAATACATTTGTAAACATTTAGATTAAAAATTGGCGCATACCAACGTGGAGCTTAATTAAACCCCGAAACAACAACTTTTAATTTAGATAACAAATTGGCACTCAACGAGTGGGCTTTAGTTAAGTAAAAAAAAATCGACTATATCGCTATTACTTAACTGGAGCATGCAACTATTAGAGGCACAGGAATGCATACGAGAGGTATTTCTAAAAGGATAACGAAGGACCAAGAAACGGAAGAAGATAGACGGGAAGAAGAAGCGGAGATAATTACAGACACCGAAATGGAACAACAAACGAGTGATAAAGAGGATGCCCAAGGGGACCAACCAGATAAAGCGGTAGCCAAAGAAGAACCAAATTGGCAAGACATGATGAAATTTATGGCAGAACAATTTAGGAAACAGGAGGAAAACTTAAAGCAAACTAATGAGAAAAACAATGAAATGTCAGAAAAACTGGAAAATAAAATAGACAGTATAAACGAAAATTCAGAAAAGCTGGAAAATAAGATAGACAGTATTAACGAAAACTCAAAGAAACAAAACGAAATTTCGAGTGAGAATTTAATCAACCTAATAAATGAGAAGTTTGACAAAAATAAAGAGGAAACTGATGAGAATAACCGGCTGATAAATGAAAGCTTAAACCAAATTAATGAAAGGCTTGACAGGAACGATGAGAGCTTAAATATTCTGGAAAATAACAAACAAAGAGACGAAAGAATTGAAAACAATAATAAGGAGTTGCGGCAAATCATCAATGAACAAAACCAAGCGTTGAGGGAAGTCATCAACGAAAGGATTGCAATTATCGATGAAACACTTAGCAAAGGAGTGTATAATTACGAAAAGGAAGTAAGACAGCAAATAACTGAAACTAAGGTAGGTCTAGAAAAGACGGATGAAATCATCATACAACTCAGAGTGGAAGTAGAGACCAAAATAAACCATATAGGAAACCATAACGATACTAGAGTAAAGGAGATACAAGCGAAAACCACAAAAAAATTAAACAAAGTACGAATCAACATAGCCGGAAGAATAGAACGGGTTAACAATGAATTGAAGACAATGAAAATAAGGCAAAAACGTCAAAGGAAATTAATGAATACACGGGAAGGATTGGAGATGATTAAAAGGGAATTAGTTAAGCTGCATAATATACCCATTACGGAACCCAGAGAAGTAAGGCAATTAAGAAACTCTAAACGAACCACAATTGAATTCCTAGATAGATTAGAAGGACCGAAAAAGCCAAAACTAACCGAGGAGCACGGAGGACTTCTGGAGATTATGTATGAACCATTTGAACAATTAAGAAACAGTACGGAAGAATCAGCTCGAAGGACGATGGTAAATTTTAGCATAAATGAAAATTTTATAGCGACAAGATGGAAGGACCAGATGATAGTGAGACACGTCACCAGGACGGAAATAATTCTACACACTAGAGAAATCCGAACAATCAGTACAGAGGAAATAATGGACCACGGTTAAACAGATTCCAAACAGAATATAGAGAAAAGGGACAGATTTTATGGATAACAAATAAAGCAAACCGAAGGAAAATAATGAGAAACTAATTAAAATATATTAAACCAACTATTAAATGAAATAAACTAATTACACGATACTTCAGAGAAATTATGTGGAATCAATTTAAAAACCAAAAAATTCAAAAAATAAGTAAGAACACCTTACTATATAATTCAGAAGAAATTATTTTAAACTAATAAACATGAAAGAAGAGACAGAAGGGTTAGAAATGAGTTAAATGAAGGAAGAATATGCCATACAATTTATGATAAGGAGGAGATTCAGTGTTTAATTGCAGAAGTAAATGGGAGTGAATTAAAAATAGTAAAATACGTATGCTAAAGAATAATTAATTGACAGCACGGAACTAAGAAGAATTTAAAATGAATATTGAACAGCTTTAACTAATATACTGGTAAATAATATGATAAATGGAACTACAGAACAACGAGATAAATAATTTAAGAAAAGTATTAGGATACCTCAGAAATAATAGTAATCATCCCTTGAATATAAGTTTGTAGCGAAGGAGCTACCTTTAAGATAATAATTATGTGTATTGTGTTGTGATCGTGCAACGTTTATTTTTTTTCTGGACAGAGATGAAGTTCCTCTGATCTCAGAAGATATAGTTAGGGAAACGGCAGAGTAATGGAAGCCAATAGTGCCCCTCTGATTCCGTACCAGCTATGATATTAGGGAAAAATGTTAGGGAAATATAGTATTTTAGGGATTAATTATAAAAATGATAATAAGAAACGATAGCGTAAAAAGCTAGAAGAAGTTATGAGTTCCAGAGAAGAGGACAGGTCTACAACTGAGGGAGGTACCAGTAGAGAATTAATGACCAGATACACACAAGGAGTGTCAACACAGTTTTCCAGTGCAATTAAAAGTTTAAAGAATAGAAAGAGAAAATAAACCACAAACAACCCATTGAATTGCGTATTAAAACAGAAACGATGAAAAACTGAAACATTATAAATTGATAATTTTATTAAATAAATATTCCAAGGCATGAAGAAACTATAAGTTTATTTTAACTAAACTTTATTCAGCCAAAATAAACTTCTTTCGGAGGGGGAGTATTATGTAACGTAACAAAGTTGAGGTTCCCGACGTTACATAAAAACTTTGTCAACATAGCGAAAAACAATGTCCAAGGCATGCCATAATTAAGGTCAAGAGGGCCAATCTCACCTAAACAAAAAATATATTGACGATACCTAAGTAAGGTTACTAAGTAATAAATTAGTAAAATGTAGCCAATTATAAAATATGGACTGATTAGAGTAAGATGTAAACTATAAACACTGTGTCTAGTGAGATGAGTTTACTGTGGATGAGTTCAAATATAATAAACAGTTTAATTAATATTTAATGTTTTATAAAGACGTACCTGTTGTTGTGCTTTATCATGATATTGAGTTTACATGATATTTATTTTGTATTTTGTATGTAGTAGGTGTGGAGCCATTACTTTAAGGAAGTACTAAGTAATGGGTACTCAGTTCATTCATGTTAAACTTGTATTTAAGTAATTAAATACAAGTGTGTTTATTATGTATGGTATCATGTTAAAGGTATTAACTTTAAATAATTAATGAAGATGTCTTAGAAAATATTTGTAAACTTGGCCAGGAAGACAATAATTCTAAATAAATTGCCTAGTGGTCATTATAATGATGTTAAAAACCGATGAAGGGTTCTACGATAAACTCAATAATAATAATAAAATGAAATCAGGAATTTAAAATTGTAATAATTGGCCATAAGCCAGTGACTCTTTGTACAGTAGGTCAGGTAAGAAAAAAAAATTAAAAACAAAAAAATTATAACGTGTAATAAAACCAATAGGCCTAAATTTAGTATTTGTAAAAGGAAATTAATACCTTTTTTAATAAGTCCAGTCAGATGAAAATATAGTAAAATGTATACGGTTTAATAAGGCAGATTAAGTGAAAGTTTTATGTGATTTAGTGTAATTCCAAGCAGGGAGTATTTTATTAAATAAGAGTAGTAATATTTCCTAATTCTGGCTCTAGGATATCAAATATTATCCAATTACAGAAGAAGTAATGGTTGTTAGGGTAACAGAAATGCAAGAAATTTTGTTGACTTCAACATTCAATTGTTATATACTAATGGGTAAAGTTCAGCAGACAAATTTAAAAAAGAGAACCAAATAAAATGAATCAAATTTAAACAAATTAAATGTCTTAAAGAAATCCATTTAAAAAGAACTGAGTAATAACTCCTGAAACTATATCTCAGTAAATATAATTCTACACATCCTTAAAGTTCACTGAATTAATAAATACTCATTCGACCTATTTCCAGTAAAAGAATGATGATGAAAATGATTTACCATTAAACAAAGATGATCCATAGCAGAAGATGTCAAAATTAATTAAAATATAAATTTAAAAATACGAAGAACTTTTGTATTGAAGTACCAAACCTCACTTTCAATAAACAAACGAAGTCGTAATACTACACCAATTCCATTGGGACCGGCAACTACTAGGATCGTGAAGAAGAACGAAGACCAGAACTGAACTTCTATTACACTCCGGGACATCACATCTAAACCTCTATTGAGAAGCTGGACGCTGTTTTTGGTCAAGAGTAGTATAACCATTCCGTCTTCACTCCGTTGTAAACAGACACGGCTACCTTAAGTATCGTTCTCCGTTTGGTAACAAACCTGCTTATATTTAATTTTATATATAAAGAGGTAATAACAATTGTAATAATTAGTAACCTTAATTTTGCATTACCTGGCCTTACTAATCGTTAAAAAAATTACCTGTACCCTGAGATAAGAGATAAAAAAGAATAAAATATAATTATAATCAAATTGTAACATAAACCACGAGTTCAATAACGAATCGATCCTGTATTGTGCGATCGACATGATGTATTAATCACTGGAGAAGGAAACTGTTGGAATCGGAAACTTAGATAAAATAAAGAACCCTTATTGTATTTAACGAGTTTGTGTTATTGTAGAATAATTATTGTATTTCAATAGGGTGTAATTTACAGAGAAAGAAAGAGATAAAAACCTCAAGTGGAACGACTTAACCTAGAATAACGGATTAATCGCCCACCACAGCACTCATTTGCCTACAGCTGGTGAATACAGGAGAATAGAGAACTTACGTACTCTCTCCACACTACGCTCTTTTCAATTTAGATAATACATACCGAATAGGGTTGGAGAAAATTACTGAATTATTCACTGTAATAACTGTAATATAGCGCTTTTTCTTGGGTAAAACACTTAACACAGGTCTATGTTCGACAAACGAATAATATCAACTATATAATAAATAATTGTTTCTATAAATTAACATTGATTTGCAGGAAATATCATCTGCAATAACATATTACAAATAATACATTTGTAAACATTTAGATTAAAAATTGGCGCATACCAACGTGGAGCTTAATTAAACCCCGAAACAACAACTTTTAATTTAGATAACAAATTGGCACTCAACGAGTGGGCTTTAGTTAAGTAAAAAAAATCGACTATATCGCTATTACTTAACTGGAGCATGCAACTATTAGAGGCACAGGAATGCATGTAACAGTACAGACTGACTCAGTACCAGAATTATGGGTATTTTCAATGTTTATATTATGTAATTATTAAACAGACAGAATGGTTAGGTACATTGTCCCTCTGGAAAAAGGAACAACGTAAATTCGGCCAGAGTAAAACACCAAGGTCTCCGGTGGACGTGAAAACATCAAAATATACCATGGCGGTGTTTATGACGAAGTACAACAATATGCATTATGATTGGGCTATAACACAGCTCCGTCATCGCTGAGAACAATGACGCACTGAGTACAATGTGTGTAACGAGGCGTTGTCCAGCAAGACAAAGCGGGATGACGTAAGAACTACACACACACAAGCAAAAATTTACATTTGCCTCGTTCTCATTTCGACGCCATTCTTTATAGCAGCCACAGCGATGTATCGTTGTGAGCACAAAATTTTACAATAATTTAAATACAACTGGCAAAATGTTGGCCATTATAGTGGAGCAAGAAAGGCTCATATGATTTATTAACATACAGTTACTTAAAATGTAAATTCAGTGTAATATCAACTTAATTAAACGGCAGACTAAAAAAGGCGAACACCGGCCATCACCATGGGCAGCAAGCACAATCAACGGATGGACATCAGCACCGATTAACCAGAGAAGTTCCTTTCATTATTTTCTATCTTATGAGCTCATTAATATTCCATTGTTAATTAAAAATGTATGGGTCTAAAACTGAGTGTGCAAATGAGAGAGTGGATGTATGGCCATAAAAAAACATATGCCGAGGGCATTGGTTTGTGTAATAAATTTAAACTCTATTCATTCATAATTTGAAGCTGCAGCAGTAATGTTAACTGATATTAATCCAGCAATAAAACAATTAAAGAATACCAAGAGATATAAAAAGGCAACCGCCATTTTGTTTGAGTCAGGCCACCTGACGTCATTATAGAAAACACCTGGTGCTGTATGTACGAACGTAGAGTGAGATTAAAATTAATGGTTAACCTCCTGAATATTGTGTTATCAATTGTGTCGTCCACTGTGTTTCGAAATCTTCCTGTACCCGAAGCCCTGGAACCCTTAGGTATAAAACAGTGTATAAAAGCAGAAGATGAGCCCGGCGAATAATGAATTGGTGAGTACCAGTAATACCAAATCATGGTATTTGTCATACATATCTTGCTAAATATATGTAATAATATTATAAGTAGTTTTGAGAGAGAGAGGGGAAGATTACAATTGCCGCCCTCACAGTAACTTACTAGTTAATTAATATTACAATTGCCGCCCTCACAGTGAATTGATTGTATGTAAAGTTCATTGACAAAGGTAGCATTTACAAATATAAATATAAAAATATTATCATTATTATTGTTTATAAGTATGTTAGATAACAATTGGTCGCCCTCACAGTGGACTTTATATAAAATTAATTTATATAAAACAGATAGATGGAGAAACACAGAAGACGATATATAATGAATGAGAGGTTATGTTGTTGAAGTTGAATAGTTAAATACGAGTTGAGTAAATTGCGTAGCCAAATACAAATAGAGATAAATAACCATTTAAAATACTAAAATACAAAATGGCAGAAAATAATAATAGCATAGAAATAGAAAATTCAGAGACAGAATCCATTTTACTGGAAAGACACATTAGCTCAACACCCAAAGTAGTCGAAAATAAAATATCATTAGAAGACCTGTTCGCATTGATTAAAACACAAAATAGTGTGTTAAAGGAGATTGACGAGAAGTTTGATAGCCTCGAAAATGAATTGAAAAAACAAAATAATGTGCAAGATGTAAAATTGAACCAATTAGACGAGAAACTTAAAAAAGTTGAAAACGAAATACATAAACAAAATTCCAATGTTAATGAGAAAATTAATATAATAGAAACACAATGTAATGATATTAAAAAGCACACAGAAATTGTAGACGAGCAAATTAAAACTAAGATAAGTAATTTAGATGATAAAGTCAAACAAATCAATGAAACGGTTCAAAATCAGATAGAAACCCAGAGTAGAGAAGTAAAAAATAAATATGTAGAGACAGTAGAACAGTTAGAAATTAAAACTAAGAATGAAGTAAATAAGCAGTTAGAATCGAGAACTCAGATTTTACAAAATAAAGTAGAACAATGTGAATCAAATGTAGTAGACCTAACCAAAAACATTCAGACAATAGATAGCACTATATCAAAACATGAAAACGATACAACAAACAAAATAAGTATGTTGCAGAATAGAGTTAAAGAAATAGATAGTTTAAGTGTGCAAAATTATAACAATGTCCATGATAGATATAACCTAGTTGAGAGTGATTTAACCAAAATGAAAAATGAATTGCGGGGGGAGATTAGAAAAAATTTAACGGGAAATACGGAAAGAGTTGTTATTGCGAGAGATATGTACAACGAAATAGAGTTAGAATTATTCAGTTACGAAAACCGCTCAATACACCCCATGCGATTTATTAACCAAACTAGGGAGTACCACCATTTTAGTAGTAGTAATTGGGAGATCCAGTTAACTAAAATAATCAGATGTTTTAAGGGTAGTGCCGCGGTATGGGCAGAAGCACACAGAATAGAGTGGGGTAATTACGAGATGTTTGAACAAGCGTTTAAAGGAAAATATTGGCCAGAGGAGGAACAGGAAGCGTTGAGGAGTAAAATAATGGGAACGGGTAATTTCGGGAGCCACTCAAACAATAACATAACACTATATGTGACACAGTTATACAATGAAGTTAAATATTTAGAACATCCAATTCCTTTTAATTCTTTTGTAAGGTACGTTAGTAAGCATCTACCTCGAGAGGTTCAAATAACATTAATGACTAAAGAAATATCGAATTTAAGCGAACTTGAGAAAGTCCTTGATATTTTGCAGAGTATACGGGATAGGGAAGTGAATAGGCGATTAATACAGGGTAACTATAAATCGAATTTGATAGAGTATAATTCACAAAGAAGCAATTACAATGAACATAATGTGACTAATAAAAACAACCATTATAAACCAGGTGAGTGGAGATGTTATAAGTGTCAACAGGAGAATTTCCCATTCAGGCGACAGTGCTTCAAATGTAGAACGCCTAGAGAAGGACAACGGAGGACAGACGAGGAGAGACGAGATAAACCACAAGGCAGAGAGACACCTGACACTAGAGGAGCGATGAACAACAACCAGAGGCCAGATAAGGGACACCGAGGCCCCTCCACTAGCAGACACCAGGAAAACTAGAAACGACAGTGGTAGCCAGGACCCGACCACTGTTCAGGGAAACGCAGGAGGTCCAACCAGTCGAGGAAATACACAGCCATGTAATCAAAGCAGATCTTGTCGCTGATCTGATGGAAGAAGAAAACAATGCCAACAGCGAGGTGAGAGCAGGACTGACAGAGATTCAGGTAACTGTAGGAAATAAGAATTTTAAAACTTTGATAGATACGGGTAGCGAAATTTCCGTGATAGCAGAGAACATTTTAGCAGAACTAAGAGAGTGTAACAAGGATATTCCAGTTCTACCAGTAGCAGGAGTCACGGTGATAGGAGTCATGGGTGTACGCAGTAAGAGAGTCACTAAACAGATACATTTGAATTTTCTGATAGATAATGTCGAATTTGTAAACACATTTTTGGTAGTAAGAGGGTTAAGTTTAGATGTCATACTGGGTAACGATTTTTTACAAAGGACTAAAGCTGTTATAAATTTTAGAGATAAGGTGATAGAGTTAGATGGGGGTGACAGGTCGGTAAGAGTAAAATTTGAGCATATAATAGGTAGAGTTAGAACGTGCGGAGTTAAAATACTACAGAAGGGTGTAAGTGAGAATAATTTAGGTACCATGGTAAGTGCATGTTTAGAGACAGAATATATGAGTGAGTTGGAGAGTGAAAAGAGTAATATTAATGAAGCAGTATGGGAGATACGGGCGGATGAATTTTGTAGTGAAGGTGAGGTGGTAAGGAGTGGCCAGCGTGCAGCGTTATGGCAGGTGATAGCGAGGTACAGAGGAGTGTTTGCTGAAGTTCCAGGAAGGGCAAAAGGGTATGAATGTGTATTACAAATAAGGGAACACACACCGTTCTTGCAAAGGAGCTACCCCGTCCCTTACTCAAAAAGAAGCGCGGTGCAGAGAGAACTCGACAGGATGGTAGAAACAGGTATAATCGAACGGTCAGTATCGCATTATTCTAACCCACTCGTAGTAGTAATCAAGAAGGATGGACGTGTACGTTTGTGCCTAGATGCCAGAAAAATCAACCAGATCATAATTCCTGACAGAGAGTCACCAGAGCCTATCAATGAGATCTTCCAGAAGTTCAGTGGAGTAAAGTATATGACATCGTTGGATTTGACATCTGGATATTGGCAGGTTCCGCTAGCCGAGGTTAGTAGAAAGTATACAGCATTTTTATTTAATGGTAAGAACTACCAGTTTCGACGTCTACCTTTCGGATTGAACACCAGCGTCGCCAGCTTTATAAAGTGTTTGGACAAAATTTTGCGACCCAAAGACTTAGACTTTTTGACGGTCTATGTGGACGATATTTTGATTGCTTCCAGGACCTTCGAAGACCATATAGATCATTTGGAATATGTATTGGCTAAACTAGAGGCAGGAGGACTCACCGTGAATTGGGATAAGTCAACGTTTCTGCAGACACAGGTAAAATTTTTAGGATTTATTATCACACCTGAAGGAATAGCAGCGAACCCCGACAAAGTCGAATCAATCATGCGTTTCCCTGAACCGAGGAATGTGAACCAATTGCAAAGTTTCCTTGGGTTATGTAATTTCTACCGGAAATTTCAGCAGAATTATGCAGAGTTAACCACAAGATTGAGCGCAGTACTCCAGAAAACCAAACAATGGAAATGGGGCGAGAAGGAGCGCACAGCATTTGAAGAGATAAAGCAGAAATTCAGTCAAATGGTAATGATGAAACACCCAGACTTCGAGAAAGTATTTTATTTACAAACGGATGCGAGCAATGTGGCCCTCGGCGCAGAATTATACCAAGAAGGTGAGGACAAGGAGCATAAGGTAATAGCATTTGCAAGTAGATCACTGATCCAGGCCAAGAAGAACTATACGACGACGGAGAAGGAGCTATTGAGCATAGTGTTCGCAGTGGGAAAGTTTCGAACATACATCCTAGGAAATCGCACAGTAATTAGGACGGACCACAAAGCTTTATCATTTTTAAACACATGTAAGCTAGCTCATAGTCGTCTAACCAGATGGGTACTTATTTTACAAGAATATAATTTTGAATGGGAATATATCAAAGGATCAGAGAACAAGATACCGGATACTTTGTCAAGGATAGACATGCTGCACAACAGAACAGGTAGAGATTTAAAGGAAATCGAGATTTTCAAGATCAGCCGAGAGGATAAAATTTTTGGAGAAGAGATGAGAGACATCCGGAACATGCAACGAGCAGAGGACAAGTCAGGTAAGGTGATAGAGAGTTTAGAAAAGGAGGTAAGTGGATCAGAGTATAGTCAGTATTTTCAAGTTCATAATGGGTTATTGTTTAAGAGGATAGTAGGGGGTGAGCGTGTGTGGAAATTAGTAATTCCAGAAGGGTTAGTTGATAAGGTTATTTGGGATTGTCATTTAAGGTATGGACATTTTGGAGCGAAGAAGTGTGTGAATGTATTGAAAGAGTCTTGTGTTTTTAGAAATATGGAGAGAAGGGTTAGAAAGCTGTTAAAGAGTTGTGATTTATGCCAGAAATCAAAAGTGGTCAACTATAGAGTCGAAGGGGAGATGAATTTTATAAAAGTGGAGAGACCATTTGATTTGGTTGCAGTGGACTTGTTCGGACCGCTACCAAAGGGTAGAGGAGGAGTGCAGTATGTGTTTGTAATGTTAGATACATTTTCTAAGTATGTGAGGCTGTATAGTATTAAAAGAGCTACCAGTCTGGTATTGAGTAAGAAAGTGACTAAAGACTACATGATACAAGTGGGTAAGCCGAAAGTAATTTTGTCAGATCACGAACCGCAATTCATCAGTGGCCGATGGCGTCAGACATTAGGATGGGAAGGAATCATCACGAAGCATACGGCTGTGTACCATCCCCAGTCCAACCAGGCTGAGCGTGTAATGAGAGAGATAGGCGGGATCTTTAGAGCCTATTGTCACGCTAAACACAGCGAGTGGCCGTTGTATGTGAAGAAGGTAGAGAGTTGGCTGAACAGTACCACCCACGAGTCCACCGGCTATACACCTCACGAGCTTGTCAAAGGGACACGTCCTCCGAGAATATTGGAACAGTTATTTGATTACCCATCTGAGAGTACATCTATGGACGCGAGCATCAAGATTCGTTTGGCAAATGAAAACTTATTAAGCAAAGGAGAAAGAAGGAAGAATAGGCACGACACAAGAGGTAAGTGGATGAAATATGAAATAGGACAGTTGGTTTTGGTGAAGAGGCACGATTTGTCAAATGCACAGGAGAAGGAAATTAAAAAGTTCTTCTTGCTGTACGAAGGACCTTATGAGGTAATTGAAGTTAAAATGCAGAATGCCTATGTACTACAGGATAGGGAGACTAAAGAAATAGTGGGTACACAAAATGCTAGCAATTTGAAATTATACTGGGAGGCATAGAAAAAAAAAAAAAAAAAAAAAAAAAAAAAAAAAAAAGAGGAGGGGTGCTTGATTAGAGGTGTGAATGAGAATTAACTGTGTATTGAAAAAAAAATATATATATATATATATATATATGTATTCCAGTAACAAACGATTTCTTTGAAAATGTGAAGTAAAATGTATTAAGATTGTTATAATTATAGAAATGAGAATTGTTGGTTTTTCATCTGAAAACAGGGAAATATGTGTATGTAAGGTAAGCTGAGCAGGTGATCATTGTTGTCATTCCTATCTTGTTATAGCAGTGAATATAGTTGTGAAAAAAGGGTAAAGCTCGAACTTGTAAAGTGTCTATGTGAAAATTTTAAATAAATAACGAACTTGTTTTTGAGCAAGAGTGAAGGGTATTTTGTAGTTAGGTGGTGTTAGTGAAATATAAGTCAAGATTGGACTGTGAGAGCAGCTAATGTAGAAAAAGTAAAGTATAAGTAATGGGCTAGGACAGTAGTGACATGTACTACTGTGGCTAGTGAAATGGGTTGATGAGCAACACATAGAATGCTGCCATCATCGGAGGCCTCATGTGGGCGTAATGCACTGTACACTTTGAATGTAATTCATATTATATGTGATTTTATTTGTGCAGTGTAGCAATATTATTAAGTGTGAAACATGTAAATGAAATTAATTTCCCCGACTTTCGGGCGATTACTGCCTTACCAGCACTAATCGTGGTTTTGGCAAGCGGTCAGCTATGGCCATTATTTAAGTCCTTCGACCATAGCTGTCTTGAAATTGGTGTAGAATAGAAATTAACAGGGGGGTATATCTATGGGGAAGTTCCCCGGAATTATGGAACAGCGGCTGCCACTCTGTTCGAGAAGGAACAGCAGAGTCCGGTGGTAGAACCGTTTAAGGGCGTGTAATTATATAAGTTAGATATTATGATATCTTGTTGTTTAAATGTGAAGCCAACACAAGAACAAAGGAGATGATAATTCCTCCACAATTACAGTTCTTGCAGAGGCACCCGAGCGCTACAGTTCGGTTGGGGGGCAATAGAGTGTGTGGTTAGGAGGTCGTTACAGGGGTAATGACGATAACAGTGTTAAGAGATAGTATATTCTAAAGTTGAAAATCTAAAGTTACAAGTGAAGATTGATAAAAAATATTCTAGTAAGCTGCCATTTACAAAATAGATAAAGGATTATAAGTTGAGCAATAGAATTCAAATAATAAAAGTATCTGCCATGATAGTTGTAAGCTGAATTTGTAGAATTAATTAGGTGAAGGTATTTTGGGGGTATATTAAAGAATTATTGATATATTGTGTTATGTGTGTAGTTATAGATATGTTGTTATTTTCTTACAAATAAGAAATTGATTTAGGTGGTGGTAAAAATCAAGGTATTCTAAGTCTTGTAGTTGTGAGGTTGAACCTGTTGATATTAAGACCAAACCAATGCCCCAAACATAAACCAATGCGTCTAAAGGGGAACATATCAGTTGTAGATATGTAAGTGTATCAGACCACTATTTTGAATTTTGTATTGAATGTTTCAGAGTTTTGTGGTGATGTGACCGCAGTCCTGGGCTGGCTGGAGCGTCAGAACAGGAGTGTAGAGTGCCTCATGGCCTTATGGTGTAGGGATCTCTCAGGAGAAGTCCAGTAAGGTCAGAGGGTGCGACCAACATCATGGGACCAAGGGTAAGTGATGATAAATTTTTTTTGTAACGTTACAGGGGGCTGTGGTGACGTATCTAGACTGATCCTTTTAGGAAAGTGTGAATGAGTCAAGGAAATTTTTTGTGTTTCAACACAAAAATTTTCCTTGAGGGGGTTTGTAACAGTACAGACTGACTCAGTACCAGAATTATGGGTATTTTCAATGTTTATATTATGTAATTATTAAACAGACAGAATGGTTAGGTACATTGTCCCTCTGGAAAAAGGAACAACGTAAATTCGGCCAGAGTAAAACACCAAGGTCTCCGGTGGACGTGAAAACATCAAAATATACCATGGCGGTGTTTATGACGAAGTACAACAATATGCATTATGATTGGGCTATAACACAGCTCCGTCATCGCTGAGAACAATGACGCACTGAGTACAATGTGTGTAACGAGGCGTTGTCCAGCAAGACAAAGCGGGATGACGTAAGAACTACACACACACAAGCAAAAATTTACATTTGCCTCGTTCTCATTTCGACGCCATTCTTTATAGCAGCCACAGCGATGTATCGTTGTGAGCACAAAATTTTACAATAATTTAAATACAACTGGCAAAATGTTGGCCATTATAGTGGAGCAAGAAAGGCTCATATGATTTATTAACATACAGTTACTTAAAATGTAAATTCAGTGTAATATCAACTTAATTAAACGGCAGACTAAAAAAGGCGAACACCGGCCATCACCATGGGCAGCAAGCACAATCAACGGATGGACATCAGCACCGATTAACCAGAGAAGTTCCTTTCATTATTTTCTATCTTATGAGCTCATTAATATTCCATTGTTAATTAAAAATGTATGGGTCTAAAACTGAGTGTGCAAATGAGAGAGTGGATGTATGGCCATAAAAAAACATATGCCGAGGGCATTGGTTTGTGTAATAAATTTAAACTCTATTCATTCATAATTTGAAGCTGCAGCAGTAATGTTAACTGATATTAATCCAGCAATAAAAAAATTAAAGAATACCAAGAGATATAAAAAGGCAACCGCCATTTTGTTTGAGTCAGGCCACCTGACGTCATTATAGAAAACACCTGGTGCTGTATGTACGAACGTAGAGTGAGATTAAAATTAATGGTTAACCTCCTGAATATTGTGTTATCAATTGTGTCGTCCACTGTGTTTCGAAATCTTCCTGTACCCGAAGCCCTGGAACCCTTAGGTATAAAACAGTGTATAAAAGCAGAAGATGAGCCCGGCGAATAATGAATTGGTGAGTACCAGTAATACCAAATCATGGTATTTGTCATACATATCTTGCTAAATATATGTAATAATATTATAAGTAGTTTTGAGAGAGAGAGGGGAAGATTACAATTGCCGCCCTCACAGTAACTTACTAGTTAATTAATATTACAATTGCCGCCCTCACAGTGAATTGATTGTATGTAAAATTCATTGACAAAGGTAGCATTTACAAATATAAATATAAAAATATTATCATTATTATTGTTTATAAGTATGTTAGATAACATGCATACGAGAGGTATTTCTAAAAGGATAACGAAGGACCAAGAAACGGAAGAAGATAGACGGGAAGAAGAAGCGGAGATAATTACAGACACCGAAATGGAACAACAAACGAGTGATAAAGAGGAGCCCAAGGGGACCAACCAGATAAAGCGGTAGCCAAAGAAGAACCAAATTGGCAAGACATGATGAAATTTATGGCAGAACAATTTAGGAAACAGGAGGAAAACTTAAAGCAAACTAATGAGAAAAACAATGAAATGTCAGAAAAGCTGGAAAATAAAATAGACAGTATAAACGAAAATTCAGAAAAGCTGGAAAATAAGATAGACAGTATTAACGAAAACTCAAAGAAACAAAACGAAATTTTGAGTGAGAATTTAATCAAACTAATAAATGAGAAGTTTGACAAAAATAAAGAGGAAACTGATGAGAATAACCGGCTGATAAATGAAAGCTTAAACCAAATTAATGAAAGGCTTGACAGGAACGATGAGAGCTTAAAGCAGATTCTGGAAAATAACAAACAAAGAGACGAAAGAATTGAAAACAATAATAAGGAGTTGCGGCAAATCATCAATGAACAAAACCAAGCGTTGAGGGAAGTCATCAATGAAAGGATTGCAATTATCGATGAAACACTTAGCAAAGGAGTGTATAATTACGAAAAGGAAGTAAGACAGCAAATAACTGAAACTAAGGTAGGTCTAGAAAAGACGGATGAAATCATCATACAACTCAGAGTGGAAGTAGAGACCAAAATAAACCAAATAGGAAACCATAACGATACTAGAGTAAAGGAGATACAAGCGAAAACCCCAAAAAAATTAAACAAAGTACGAATCAACATAGCCGGAAGAATAGAACGGGTTAACAATGAATTGAAGACAATGAAAATAAGGCAAAAACGTCAAAGGAAATTAATGAATACACGGGAAGGATTGGAGATGATTAAAAGGGAATTAGTTAAGCTGCATAATATACCCATTATGGAACCCAGAGAAGTAAGGCAATTAAGAAACTCTAAACGAACCACAATTGAATTCCTAGATAGATTAGAAGGACCGAAAAAGCCAAAACTAACCGAGGAGCACGGAGGACTTCTGGAGATTATGTATGAACCATTTGAACAATTAAGAAACAGTACGGAAGAATCAGCTCGAAGGACGATGGTAAATTTTAGCATAAATGAAAATTTTATAGCGACAAGATGGAAGGACCAGATGATAGTGAGACACGTCACCAGGACGGAAATAATTCTACACACTAGAGAAATCCGAACAATCAGTACAGAGGAAATAATGGACCACAGTTAAACAGATTCCAAACAGAATATAGAGAAAAGGGACGGTTTTTATGGATAACAAATAAAGCAAACCGAAGGAAAATAATGAGAAACTAATTAAAATATATTAAACCAACTATTAAATGAAATAAACTAATTACACGATACTTCAGAGAAATTATGTGGAATCAATTTAAAAACCAAAAAATTCAAAAAATAAGTAAGAACACCTTACTATATAATTCAGAAGAAATTATTTTAAACTAATAAACATGAAAGAAGAGAAAGAAGGGTTAGAAATGAGTTAAATGAAGGAAGAATATGCCATACAATTTATGATAAGGAGGAGATTCAGTGTTTAATTGCAGAAGTAAATGGGAGTGAATTAAAAATAGTAAAATACGTATGCTAAAGAATAATTAATTGACAGCACGGAACTAAGAAGAATTTAAAATGAATATTGAACAGCTTTAACTAATATACTGGTAAATAATATGATAAATGGAACTACAGAACAACGAGATAAATAATTTAAGAAAAGTATTAGGATACCTCAGAAATAATAGTAATCATCCCTTGAATATAAGTTTGTAGCAAAGGAGCTACCTTTAAGATAATAATTATGTGTATTGTGTTGTGATCGTGCAACGTTTATTTTTTTTCTGGACAGAGATGAAGTTCCTCTGATCTCAGAAGATATAGTTAGGGAAACGGCAGAGTAATGGAAGCCAATAGTGCCCCTCTGATTCCGTACCAGCTATGATATTAGGGAAAAATGTTAGGGAAATATAGTATTTTAGGGATTAATTATAAAAATGATAATAAGAAACGATAGCGTAAAAAGGTAGAAGAAGTTATGAGTTCCAGAGAAGAGGACAGGTCTACAACTGAGGGAGGTACCAGTAGAGAATTAATGACCAGATACACAAGGAGTGTCAACACAGTTTTCCAGTGCAATTAAAAGTTTAAAGAATAGAAAGAGAAAATAAACCACAAACAACCCATTGAATTGCGTATTAAAACAGAAACGATGAAAAACTGAAACATTATAAATTGATAATTTTATTAAATAAATATTCCAAGGCATGAAGAAACTATAAGTTTATTTTAACTAAACTTTATTCAGCCAAAATAAACTTCTTTCGGAGGGGGAGTATTATGTAACGTAACAAAGTTGAGGTTCCCGACGTTACATAAAAACTTTGTCAACATAGCGAAAAACAATGTCCAAGGCATGCCATAATTAAGGTCAAGAGGGCCAATCTCACCCAAACAAAAAATATATTGACGATACCTAAGTAAGGTTACTAAGTAATAAATTAGTAAAATGTAGCCAATTATAAAATATGGACTGATTAGAGTAAGATGTAAACTATAAACACTGTGTCTAGTGAGATGAGTTTACTGTGGATGAGTTCAAATATAATAAACTGTTTAATTAATATTTAATGTTTTATAAAGACGTACCTGTTGTTGTGCTTTATCATGATATTGAGTTTACATATTTATTTTGTATTTTGTATGTAGTAGGTGTGGAGCCATTACTTTAAGGAAGTACTAAGTAATGGGTACTCAGTTCATTCATGTTAAACTTGTATTTAAGTAATTAAATACAAGTGTGTTTATTATGTATGGTATCATGTTAAAGGTATTTACTTTAAATAATTAATGAAGATGTCTTAGAAAATATTTGTAAACTTGGCCAGGAAGACAATAATTCTAAATAAATTGCCTAGTGGTCATTATAATGATGTTAAAAACCGATGAAGGGTTCTACGATAAACTCAATAATAATAATAAAATGAAATCAGGAATTTAAAATTGTAATAATTGGCCATAAGCCAGTGACTCTTTGTACAGTAGGTCAGGTAAGAAAAATTAAATTAAAAACAAAAAAATTATAACATGTGTAATAAAACCAATAGGCCTAAATTTAGTATTTGTAAAAGGAAATTAATACCTTTTTTAATAAGTCCAGCAGATGAAAATGTAGTAAAATGTATACAGTTTAATAAGGCAGATTAAGTGAAAGTTTTATGTGATTTAGTGTAATTCCAAGCAGGGAGTATTTTATTAAATAAGAGTAGTAATATTTCCTAATTCTGGCTCTAGGATATCAAATATTATCCAATTACAGAAGAAGTAATGGTTGTTAGGGTAACAGAAATGCAAGAAATTTTGTTGACTTCAACATTCAATTGTTATATACTAATGGGTAAAGTTCAGCAGACAAATTTAAAAAAGAGAACCAAATAAAATGAATCAAATTTAAACAAATTAAATGTCTTAAAGAAATCCATTTAAAAAGAACTGAGTAACAACTCCTGAAACTATATCTCAGTAAATATAATTCTACACATCCTTAAAGTTCACTGAATTAATAAATACTCATTCGACGTATTTCCAGTAAAAGAATGATGATGAAAATGATTTACCATTAAACAAAGACGATCCATAGGCAGAAGAAGTCAAAAATAATTAAAATATAAATTTAAAAATACGAAGAACTTTTGTATTGAAGTACCAAACCTCACTTTCAATAAACAAACGAAGTCGTAATACTCCACCAATTCCATTGGGACCGGCAACTACTAGGATCGTGAAGAAGAACGAAGACCAGAACTGAACTTCTATTACGCTCCGGTACATCACATCTAAACCTTTATTGAGAAGCTGGACGCTGTTTTTGGTCAAGAGTAGTATAACCATTCCGTCTTCACTCCGTTGTAAACAGACACGGCTACCTTAAGTATCGTTCTCCGTTTGGTAACAAACCTGCTTATATTTAATTTTATATATTAAGAGTTAATAACAATTGTAATACTTAGTAACCTTAATTTTGCATTATCTGGCCTTACTAATCGTTAAAAGAATTACCTGTACCCTGAGATAAGAGATAAAAAAGAATAAAATATAATTATAATCAAATTGTAACATAAACCACGAGTTCATAACGAATCGATCCTGTATTGTGCGATCGACATGATGTATTAATCACTGGAGAAGGAAACTGTTGGAATCGGAAACTTAGAAAAAATAAAGAACCCTTATTGTATTTAACGAGTTTGTGTTATTGTAGAATAATTATTGTATTTCAATAGGGTGTAATTTACAGAGAAAGAAAGCGATAAACCTCAAGTGGAACGACTTAACCTAGAATAACGGATTAATCGCCCACCACAGCACTCATTTGCCTACAGCTGGTGAATACGGGAGAATAGAGAACTAACGTACTCTCTCCACACTACGCTCTTTTCAATTTAGATAATACATACCGAATAGGGTTGGAGAAAATTACTGAATTATTCACTGTAATAACTGTAATATAGCGCTTTTTCTCGGGTAAAACACTTAACACAGGTCTATGTTCGACAAACGAATAATATCAACTATATAATAAATAATTGTTTCTATAAATTAACATTGATTTGCAGGAGATATCATCTGCAATAACATATTACAAATAATACATTTGTAAACATTTAGATTACAAATTGGCGCATACCAACGTGGAGCTTAATTAAACCCCGAAACAACAACTTTTAATTTAGATAACAATATATATATATATATATATATATATATATTATATTGTAAGGTATATTACAGTATATTGTAACGTTGTTTCTTCTGTCTGCCTTTTTTAAGCCCCACGATGGAAGCCAATCTGTAACGAGTTGATTCTTTATCGTCTCTGAAAAATGTGTAAAAGTGTACGTTTTGTACGTTCGCCTCACACGAATGGTCGTTACTTTATTTTCACACTGACGATGTCCGTAGCGATCTTTCGAATTACCAGTACACATGAGTGGAAACATTACCTGTTCTTCAGTATGTGTTCATAAATCCCGGGTGGCGCCAAATTCTTTAACTAAAAACAATTAAAAAAATAATTATCTTGTTGATACATCCTCTTCGTTCACTTTTTTAAATATTATATATTATATAAACTTTCACTATGAACTTACTTTGGTTATTATTTCCCAAACGTTTCAACGTGTTGTACGTCTTCTTCAGTGGGAGTAAATACTGAATGTCTTCACAGAGTAACGGTTATGGACTATAGGTGTGTGTGGTGGGGGTTGATGGTGGGAGGGAAATAGCGCTGGGGTTCAAATTGTGTGTTTGGATCAGTGTGTCGAAAAGTATGTGTGACCTATAATGTAATTGTTCATTTAATATGTTGTTTGGTTGTAGTGCGTGATATCTGTATATTTCAAACTGTTCTGCTGTGTTTAGTTTTCTACTTTGAGGTAAGTAGTGTAATATTTCCATGTTGTGCTCTATGTTTGTGTAACTGTGGTTCTCGTTTTGTAAATGTGTGGCAAATGTGGAATGTATGTAGTTTGTGGTGAGAGCTTTTAAATGTTCTGAAAATCTAGAGGAAAAAGATCTTCCCGTCTGGCCGATGTAGAATTGGTGAAAATCATTGCAGTTTAATTTATAAACCCCTGTTTTGCTGTATGTGTCTGTGCATTTGTTAGTATTATTTATGTGTTTCCTAATATTAAAATCACTTTATTTATACTAATTTGTTTTTCTAATAATTCTGCCTCAAGTCTGGCATCTTCAAGAATCTTTTGCTTTTTTTGCTGAAGCTCCCGTAATACTTCCTGGGTTTTTCGCTTTTTAGCTTTTAATTTCAATGCAGCGTCTAGTTTAAAGCGTTACGAGCTTTAAAATAAATATTTAAAATCTAGAAATCTGTGTATATAACTGAAACTCTACTCGCTTAATAAAAAAGATTTAAATTGGTCTCACTTACCTTCTTAGCGAATTATCAGGGTGTCGTCTGATGTACTTAGGCAGAGAAAAACAGGCAATGCAATGACAAACACACATTAATGTGTTTAATTGACACTTTTTATTAACTTTTAATTTTTTAATATTAATTATTAAACTTTAACTCCCTCTTCATCAATTTCTTTTACATTACATCGTTAATAATTATTGGAATATCAGTTTAATTTTAATTTACTAGCGGTTCATTCGAAAAACTTTGCTTGAAAGCATTGATACTTGTTATACATGAAATGAAAATAGTTGCGATACTTATGACTAAACACTTAACATTCTAACCATGGTATCTAAATTATGAAAGCGACCCATATTGCTCTCTCTCTCTCTCTCTCATACTATAAAATTCCCTATAATTTAGTTATAACCCCCCTTTTTTTATGAATTTGAAAAATAATTGAAATTAGATTTGAGTCGACTACTTAACCAGAGTCCTTCGGCTGACCGCGTGTGGCGTCGCGCATGTATACGACTGTCCTGTTTATTTGTCACATTTTTCACTTTTGCTGTACACTCTGCTAACTTCGTTTACACTGTCGGATTTAACTGTTTATCTTCAACTTTACTGTTACACTTCAGAATATGTTAAAATGCAAAATTTAAGGGTCGCGAACTGCGAACCTTGTCCCGGCCGGGAATGGGTGATTTCGTCGACTGACGACGCTACAAGTGCGTTGGTCAAAAAACATTTCCGCCAGCTCGTGCTGTGATTGGCTGCGGCATCTCACATGGCTGGTTCCGGTGATCGACTTTGGTGTCGAGAGTACAGATAGCGGCACACGGGCGCACACGCACTGCCACATTCCATTGTAGTTGAGCGTTATTCACCAAGTTTTTGTTACTTCTCCCCAACGGAGGATACACGCATGTGCGCACAAGCTGACATTCCACGGTGTTATCGTTGTGCGCTAGGCACGGACCGGTACAGGATTGTATACAGGGTGTCCAAATAAGTGTTAGTGGTCTCGGTGGCCGCAAAGGGTGTCCAAACCGATTATTTCCCAATAGTTGATATTAAATGAAATAAAAAAAAAAAATACCTCCTTCAAAATTGTCCCATTACAATACCCCCCCAATGAGAGATCTTCTGCCGAAACAGAAGATATCTCATTGCCAAAACCCCTAAGAGGACCGGTGAGGATATGGAGCCAACAACCCCCCTTTAATTTCTTAACACATCATGGGTAAGCTACCCCCCTGGCTCAGCGACTATGGACTCATCTGAACGAGATCACTGGACTTCTCCGTAAGAGATCCCAACACCGAGAAATCGAACCGACAAGTACCACAGCGCACCTCACCTTCTAACATGCTACCCCCCAAAATCCTCACTCCCTGGCTTATATCATGCCAGATCCTCAACCGATCTGTTCCCCCTTATATGCAAACTGGGTCGCCTTCAGCAATACTGGGCGCACACATGTACTTGTTAATTCCTACCTATCAAATTTTAAGTTTCAGTTAAATTAACATCAAAAAAAATTTTTTTTTTCTCTCAAAACAAAAAAATTTAAATTCAAAAATTTACATTTTATAACATTTTTTCTCAATAGGAAATTTATTTGAACTTATTTAAATTAATGAATAAACAAAATTGGCATCGCTTCCTTGCCAAAACTGGTTTAGTATAGAACACCACCCATCAGCTGACCAAAACTGGGTCAAGTCCAGATCTTTGACCTACATACGTTATGTACAAGTTACATCTGTGAATACATTAAACTACTGTAAAATTCAGTCTTGCAACGCAAAAACATAACAAAATACAACATTTAAAATTAACAAAATATTATTATAATTAACAATTGGATTGACATTTAAATTATTCAAATAGACACTTTATAATTTTACATTTTCAAGTTCTATTAAAATTTTCCTCGGTTTCAATCAAAATTTTACCTTTTTACTATGAACCTCTTTTCTTTGATAATCTCATCTCCATTACTTTTGGTGATTTAGTTATTTATACTGGCTTGAACAAATTGCAAATCATTCCTAAGTGATATTCTACAGCTGATCAGCTGACATCCCTAGCTAATTGTAAACACATTTCAAAATTGAGCAAATTGCATGAAATATATTTTTATCAATTCTTATATCTAACGTACAACAATAAAATAATACACTTAAAATTATAGCACGAACAACTTGTATTGACTTGTCTGAGCAGCTAGTTATTTAACAGAGCACAAGCAGTTTTTATAGGATCAAATTTGAATTAGTAAAACATTTTTATATATAAAATTTACATTCGTGGCTCATTTGAGCCACCTCCCAGCCACACACTCTATTGCAAATTGTGTAAGACTGTGGCGCCTTTTCGCTTCCACAAAGACTGTATATTTTGGAGCAGGGTTTTACCTCTCCATGTCTCTGCTTCCGCTATTAAGTTTTAACATAGTGAACATCATCATGTTCTTGTTACAAAATGATACACCCTTAAAACGGTTCTACCACCTGTCTCTGCTACCCCTACGCGGGCAGAGTGGCAGCCGCTGTTCCATAGTCTGGTGATTCCCCTTAATTTCACCCCCCATCAATTTCAAAGTACACCTTTACAACGATAACAGCTATGGCCAGTTATGGCAGAACGTGACGCAATGAGCCCCAACCATAGCTGTTAAAGCTAAACCAATTCCACGGTCAAGGTTCGGTGAGGCCGTGACCGCCCGAAAAGTTGGGGAATCACAAGTATAATATTTCCTTTTAAAATTAAAATTGATAATTTATATTACATGACATTTCTAGTCTTGGTGGTGTTTTAACTAATACATTTCTTTCTTAACTATCTTAATGTCCATTTACATAAAATACATAATGTGTGTATAAACAATAATAACAGTTTATAATAATAGAATATAAAAATGTCTGTTTAGGTATGAAAATATTAATATTCACAAATACATCCATCATCACTCAGCTAGATAATACTTTTTTAACTGGGTCACATTATAGGTTCCCTTTATTTCTCGAGTTTGCAAATCTACTAAAACATACGCATTCTCCATTTTCACTTGGCTAACCTCATATGGACCGTCATACAATAGGAAGAATTTTTTTATTTCTTTGTCCAACGCTGATGATTGATCGTGATTTTTTATTAATACTAATTGTCCTACCTCGTATTGTATGGGCGTTAAATTCCGGTCATGCCTCCGTTTCCGCTGTTCGGCCTTACTCAGCAGGCGCTCCCTAGCGATTACCAATTTCCTATCATGTGGTATTTCCGTCCGGGTTGGAAACTTTACTAGCTCTTCTAATATGCGTGACGGTCTTCTCTGAAACATCAACTCACATGGGCTGTAACTAGTGGATTCATGTAAACTATTGTTAATATACCCCTCAATTTTGCACACAAAAATGGCCCACAAAGAATGTTTTTTATGGCAAAAGGTCCTAAACATTCTACCTAACTCCCGCATAACCCGTTCACTTCGATTTGACTGTGGATGATACACTGATGTATGTTTAACTAAAATATTTTCCCAACCTAAAGTTTCCCGCCAGGTGTTGCTGGTGAACTGCGAACCATGATCTGATAATACTATTTTCGGCTTACCTACTTCAACAAGGTATTCATTCACTATTTTCCTAGCCAACACTGATGAGGTTGCCTTTTTAATCGGGTACAATTTTACAAATTTGGTAAAAACATCTGATACAACAAATAAATAATTTACCCCTCCTCTACCTTTGGGTAAGGGGCCATATAAATCAACGGCAACTAATGCTAAAGGACTGTCGGGCATTACATGTTGCATTAAACCCTCCTGTTTACGATTGTTTACTTTAGCTTTCTGACAAATTTCACATGTTTGTAATATTTTACGCACCGTTCTTTCCATATTATTAAATTTACATGACTCCTTTAATATATCACTACATTTCTTGGGGCCTATATGACCATATCTTAGATGGCAATCTCTCACTACTTCAGGTATTATGACTTTAGGGATACACAGCTTCCAATCATCTACCTGTTCATTTGCCCGATGACATAAGTGTTTGTTAAACAAGCTAAAATGTTTCTCCCACTTATGAGGTACGTTTGGTATTTGACTCAAAGCTAATATTATTTTATTAAGTTCGGTGTCCCTTTCTTGTTCTGTTGCTAAGTTACTTATTAATTTTTTCATATCTACTTCCCCCGCTTCTTTTACTATAAATATTTTATATGTATTTGCTATGTCTACTTCGGTATTATTATCAAAATCTGTTCTGGATAGGACATCAGCTACTATATTTTCTTTACCCTTACAATACTCAATTGTTAAGTCATATTCTTGTAATATTAACATCCACCGCACTAACCTACCATGCGTTAATTTACAGTTCTTTAAAAACGTTAAAGCTTGATGGTCGGACCTTATGATTACTTTATTTCCTAACAAGTACGTTCTAAACTTCCTACAGGCGAAAACTATTGATAACGCCTCCTTCTCCGTCGTAGTGTAGTTCTTTTCACTAGTTAACAGAGATCTACTTGCAAAAGCTACTACTTTGTGGTTATCACTCCCATCTAACTGAAACAACTCTACTCCTAATGCAATGTCTGACGCGTCTGTGTGTATATAAAATGGCTCTGAAAAATTAGGATGAGCTAATATAACTGTGTTTAAGAATTTATTTTTTATCAGCTCGAATATATTTTGCTCTTTTAAATTCCACCGCCATCGATTGTCTTTATTTAATAAATGTCCCAATTGTACTGTTAAATATGAATATTTGTCTACAAATTGCCTATAATAATTGCACAATCCTAAAAAACTTTGCAACTGTTTAACATTTTTTGGTATCGGAAAATTTTGTATTATTTCTACCTTCTTAGGGTCTGTACTAATACCCCTTGCTGAAATTATATGTCCTAAAAAATTAACTTGTTCTTTCAAAAATTCTGACTTCTTAAATTTAACTGTTATGCCATACTCATGCAGTCTACTTAGTACCCTATCTAACCTTTCACAGTGTGTATCAATGTCTGGTGATGTAATTACTATATCATCTACATAAACGGTTGTGAATTCTAAAATCTCTCTCCCTAACACATAATCCAGGCATTTGATAAAAATTGAAACACTTACGTTGAGTCCAAAAGGCAGTCTTCGAAATTGGTAATTCCTACCGTTGTATAGAAATGCCATATACTGCCGAGACTCCTCTTCCAGCTCTATCTGCCAGTAGCCTGCAGTCAAGTCTAAGGTGGTGATGTATTTGGTCCCACTAAAACGTTGCAGAATTTCACTTACTGGTTCCGGTGATTCTCTGTCTGGAACAATTATTCTGTTTACTTGTCTTGCGTCTAAACATAATCTTATCGATAAATCTTTCTTTGTCACCACTACTAAAGGGTTGGAATATGGTGATGTAGATTTTTCTATTATACCTTCCCTCAACATTTTATTTATTTCCTCCTGTACTAAACCCCTCTTGGAGTATGGTACCGGATAGGTTTTAGGTGCAAAGGGTGTTTTTTCTTTCACGACCAATTTACCTTTAAAATTCTTTACTAAACCGGGTTCATCTGAAAAAACTGATTTATTTTTGTTTATTATTAGCACTATTTTTTCCCTGTCTTGGTAGCTAAATTCCCCCTCTTGATACAGGATTTCATTCATTTTCTCCTCCCAATTATTTTCATTTTCACATAACTCATTACTATTTACTCTCAAGTTACAATAATTTATCATTAAGGGCCTACACTCATTTATATCATTGTCAGAAACTAACATTCCCTTACTAATTATTTTTAATGCTTTCATTCCTACAACTTCCTTTTGTATGAATGGTATTTCAATTATATTATTATTATTATTTAATTTCATAGTCTGTGTGTAATAGTTTAATTCTACTTTGAAATTATTCAAAAAATCATTACCTATTATAGCTCCCATATTTAGTCCTGGAATAACTAAGAAAGGTACATTTATTGTGTTCTCATTTACTTTTAATTGTAGCATTATTTGTTTGGTTACTTTTTTACTGCGAACACCCGTTACTCCTACAACACTAATTCCCAGTACTGGTAATTGTGGAATTGTTTCTGTAGTCTGATTTTTGATTTTTTCAAACATTCTATCGTCTATAGCAGTCAGTTCACTCCCTGAATCTACCAGAAAAACATATTTAGAATTAAATACTTCAGCTTCAAATTCTGCCATCCCGAAAGCATTATTACTCTCTCCCGCTTCTTCGTCAGATAAATCATTGTGTATATTAGTAATTAGTGACCCTATTGTCATGTGACTACTAGACGGCTGGGGGCTTTCTTTTTCAACCGCCCTTTTTAGTTTAACGGATGTGAAGGTGGTGGTTCACTGTAAACCCCCCTACTGTTTTGATTATGAGCTGGTACTTCTACGCCCCGAGTTTCATTTGGGTTACTAACATATCCCCCTCTTCCTCTATGATTAAAATTTCCTGACACTCCCCGATTACTAGTAAAACCTCTCCCTCTATGATTCCCTCTAAATTGATCACAACCCCTATTATAATTCTCCCCTCTCCCTTGGGCACTACTCCTCGGACCCTGACACCGGTAACATTGATTCCGCGACCCATTATAATTACTGGCTCCACAACTAGGGTTTGGACATAACCACGCCCCCTCCCCTGATCTACTCACATTACTAATAAAATGGTCTAGTTGTCTTGTTTCAGTATTTATTTGACTTGATTCGTTGACTCTAAACTGGTATTTATTATCTTCTTCCTCTTTCATACTCTGGTAAGCTTCTAGTATTTTTTCTAATTCTGCGATATTAGCAAACTCCCGGGTTCTGATTGTGGACCGTATGTCCTTAGGTAAATGTTTACTAATGTATCTTATAAAAGATGAAAGAGGCATTGGTGGTTCTAAATATTTAACCTGACTATATAGTCTCGTTACATACGATGTAATACTCATGTGTTTAATATTAAAATTTCCCCACCCCATTATGGTACTACGTAACCCCTCTTGTTTCTCTTCTGACCAGTACTTATTTCTAAATGCTTGCTCAAACTCATTAAAATCTACCCAGTTATCGTTATGAGCATCCGCCCATATTTTAGCATCCCCTTTAAAGTACTTTAAAATTCTTACTAATTTAATCTCCCAACTTTCTTGGTTATATTTATTAAAACTTTTTATAGAGTTCAAAAATTGTATGGGGTTCACTCCCCTACTTTCATTACTAAAATAGCTTAACTCTACTTCCATATTCACTCTCTCACTCACACTAGTAAATTTTTGGTTAATTGCTACACTTAAATCTTCTCTGACTTTAGTTATTTCTTTTTCGTGTTCTGTGTGTTTACTTTTCAAATTAGTTACATCAGTTTTAATTACATCAATCTGCTCAAAGTTACTTCTAAATTCATCATTTATTTTTTCTTGTATTTCACCTGCTCGTCTGAATTGTTCGCACTCATTTATTATAGATTGAACATTACTGTCCATTTTGTCATTTTGCTTTTTATTTTATCATTAAATTTACTTGTCAATGTGTCAAATTTTTTATCTGTTTCTAACATTTTCTCTTTTTGTTTCTCGTTAATTATTTTGATATCATTTTTCATTTCAGTTTGTATCTTATTGATATCACTAGTCAGTTCATCTCTCACTCCAATAATAGTCTCATTCATACTTTCCAAACGGCTATTCATATATATTTCACTCGCTCTCAATTCGCTCCTCACATTTATGAACTCGTTATTTAAATCAGTCAGTTTAATATTTATAGTATTCACTTCTGATTTGATCTCAGTTTTCAAATTATCATTTTCTGATTTCATTTTCTCATTTTGTTTGTCAAGTTTGTCATTGATTTCAGTTTTCATTCCTGACATCATTTCCATTATTAACGCTAACTGAGTAAATATATTTACATTATCGCTTATTTTTGCGTCTACTGTCTCAATCGTTAATTCGTATGTTGTATTGTCTACA
The DNA here is from genome assembly GCA_034769895.1 of Magicicada septendecula. Taxonomy (NCBI): domain Eukaryota; kingdom Metazoa; phylum Arthropoda; class Insecta; order Hemiptera; family Cicadidae; genus Magicicada; species Magicicada septendecula. The sequence goes on along the minus strand of CM068373.1, from coordinate 164,757,629 downwards.
CTCTCGTTAATATTTGTCGATACTAAATCGTCTTGCGTAACATTTAAAATTGCCCCTTCCACAATATCTTCACATAAATTTACACTCTCGCTTTTCTCTGCCATTTTTCGATCAGGTTGTAAATTACTTTATTTTATATTACATTAAAAATTAATTTACATAATTTACAATGTCCCTGTTCGGGCGCCAATTAAAGCGTTACGAGCTTTAAAATAAATATTTAAAATCTAGAAATCTGTGTATATAACTGAAACTCTACTCGCTTAATAAAAAAGATTTAAATTGGTCTCACTTACCTTCTTAGCGAATTATCAGGGTGTCGTCTGATGTACTTAGGCAGAGAAAAACAGGCAATGCAATGACAAACACACATTAATGTGTTTAATTGACACTTTTTATTAACTTTTTTTTTTTTAATATTAATTATTAAACTTTAACTCCCTCTTCATCAATTTCTTTTACATTACATCGTTAATAATTATTGGAATATCAGTTTAATTTTAATTTACTAGCGGTTCATTCGAAAAACTTTGCTTGAAAGCATTGATACTTGTTATACATGAAATGAAAATAGTTGCGATACTTATGACTAAACACTTAACATTCTAACCATGGTATCTAAATTATGAAAGCGACCCATATTGCTCTCTCTCTCTCTCTCTCTCTCATACTATAAAATTCCCTATAATTTAGTTATAACCCCCCTTTTTTTATGAATTTGAAAAATAATTGAAATTAGATTTGAGTCGACTACTTAACCAGAGTCCTTCGGCTGACCGCGTGTGGCGTCGCGCATGTATACGACTTTCCTGTTTATTTGTCACATTTTTCACTTTTGCTGTACACTCTGCTAACTTCGTTTACACTGTCGGATTTAACTGTTTATCTTCAACTTTACTGTTACACTTCAGAATATGTTAAAATGCAAAATTTAAGGGTCGCGAACTGCGAACCTTGTCCCGGCCGGGAATGGGTGATTTCGTCGACTGACGACGCTACAAGTGCGTTGGTCAAAAAACATTTCCGCCAGCTCGTGCTGTGATTGGCTGCGGCATCTCACATGGCTGGTTCCGGTGATCGACTTTGGTGTCGAGAGTACAGATAGCGGCACACGGGCGCACACGCACTGCCACATTCCATTGTAGTTGAGCGTTATTCACCAAGTTTTTGTTACTTCTCCCCAACGGAGGATACACGCATGTGCGCACAAGCTGACATTCCACGGTGTTATCGTTGTGCGCTAGGCACGGACCGGTACAGGATTGTATACAGGGTGTCCAAATAAGTGTTAGTGGTCTCGGTGGCCGCAAAGGGTGTCCAAACCGATTATTTCCCAATAGTTGATATTAAATAAAATAAAAAAAAAAACATACCTCCTTCAAAATTGTCCCATTACAATTTCTTCCTTTTTCTTCTTTTGTGGTTCTTGATATAAGCTGCTTGCGTTCCGGACAGCATGAATTAGTTTTTTACTTATATAAATTTTTTGAATCCCCCCATAATGCATGATAGCATCATACACCTGCCTCTGCGCTACTAAAGACTGTTCACTAAGATTGTCGATTATAACTTCTTTATTTATCGAAAATCCCCGCTCAGCAAAGGCATTGCCATGAGATAATATCATGACCGGTTTGATAAATGATCGCAGGTCTTTATGTTCAGATGTAAACAGAGGAACTATTTCCAGCCACAAATCATCTAAGCGGTGATTCTTGGTCAGTGAATATGTTTTCATTTTCTGATCAAAATCTAACTGTTTGCAAACGTCGGTGTAGGAATTTTTAACGTTATCTGCTTGAGATCCAGTTAGCCAATTATTTTGGACGAAAATATCTAACGCTTTGTCAAGTCTCTCTAATCATAGTTTAGGATTGATTGTGATTGTAGGATCGAAGCATGAAATCCCTTTTGTCAAGGCGTACAACAGTGCAGATGACTTCGTCAACAACACACAAAATTCAATAAGACATTTGCGGCAGTCTTGGCGAAATCACAAAATGTTGATGTCTATGTGTTCACGACTGTTGCGTAGTGCATTTTTTACTGCAAATCCCAATTCAATTTCTTTGGCATTAATGAGATTTGACTCACTTTTCAACTTTATAGTTGTTATATTTCTAGAAGTGTTCCAAACTTCAGCCTTCACGACGCGCATCATTATTTTTTTTAGAGTAGTCAAAAGTGCCTCATATAGTAGAGGGGAGAGTGGAGCGTTTGACTGAAACAACGATAAAAAAGGCTCCACTTGTGAAGCAATCATCTGAAAAAAGGCAAGTTTTGCCTTCAAAAGTTGATCATTCAGTGCAGCATTCACTACTTCAAAACTGTTGCTGTCGGGTTTTCTTCTTTCTTTTATCACTCCCTGTACATATTTTGTCACATTGGGGATGATTTGAGTAGCCCGCTCAACTACGGTGAAATTCTCAAGCCAACGTACTGCACAAAATTTAAGAGGAAATATATTCGATCCTTTCGCTTCTTATAATCGGCGCGTCGGGCTGGACTGTTGTAAAAAAGATAATACAGAGATCTCAAAAATGTTGTTAAATCCCAATCGGACGCTTTCATTGCTATTTTAAAAGCATTGTGCATTGTATGTAACCCGCAACTACCTAGGTCCAAAAGGATTGGTCCGTTAGCATCACAGTTCTCTTCCTTAATTTTTGCTTTTATATCTTGAAGAAACTTCTTATTGACGTTGGGAACATCCATTGAAATTTGGAGTAGTTTTGCAATATCCAGTCCTTTAATTGCTTCTTCTAGAAAAGCAGTCATTATATCAGCAGGGGTTGCATGACCGAGAAACGCTGACCCGTAGTATCTGGTGCAGACTCGACTGTTTTCATCATTCCAGAAACGAACAAATACGTCCATTTGTCCTTTTTGTGCCACTTTGTTAAGGGATTCATCAAACCCGATTACAATGTAATCACACGCTGAACACATATTTTGAAGTTCACGAAAAAAATAAGGAGCCAATCCAAAAACGATCGTGTATGCAATTTTGGTTCTTTGATGTCTCATTTTCGATGCATGTCTGAATCAGGAAACATTAGAGGAAACAACTCCACTGCCTGTCCTCCACTTCGTTGTGATCTATGACTCATGACAACATGCAAACACCATAATATTTCGGCCTTAGTGACATTGCCTTTGACAAGCATTGAAACTAAGCCCTGTGATTCATTTGTAGTCATTGGCTTCGCTTGTCTTGATGTTCGGAGAAGTTGATAATACAAGATCTTTGATTATCAAAGATTATCAAAAGAGTCGGCTCCGTAGGCGACTTTTCTTTAGTAGTATCTTTTGATGAGTAAAATACTGACAGGTTCATGCTTTTTTGTGTATTCGACTCTGCTCGTTTGTGTTTTTTTCCGTTCATGTGGCTTGTAAGAGCTTGCTCTCCCATATTACTCAATGTAAAAGATTTCGAACATAGTTTGCAATAGGCAGTGAAAGAATCTTTTTCGATTTGGCCAAACCACGATTCAAATTTCTCTTTCAACAGCCAATCAGAATTAAATGAAGTTTTCTTCCTACTCGACGACATTGTGAAAGTAAATATCTGTAAATAAATAAAAGAAAATGATAATTATATTTATGGTTCAATCAATTTATAATAACAAGATAGGTAAGTAAATTCACTGAGGATTTTCATCATTTCATAAGATAACTGCCGCATAAAGATCGATTCAGACTAGGCAAAGCACGGTGAAGAGCATTTTTTGAGATCATTCTGAATTCAGCTTTATCAGGTAGGATTTAAGATTGAAAGTTGTGTGCAAGCTTGACGCGACATGACGCGCCTCGCGGAATACTTGCACACAATATACAACCTTAAATCTTAACAGATAAGGTTGAATTCAGAAGTATCTCAAAACATGCTCTTCGCTTAGTTTAAACCGACCCTAAGAATCTCTACGTAGGTAAGAATCTTTTAATTTTACGAACATTCAAACAAATTGTGCATTTAATGGCTCCTCACATGATCCGCCATGATTGTTAATCGCTTGAAGGCCCATCATCGTCGCGATGATTGCGTTGAGTGTCCACACGATCCTCCGTATTTATAATTCATAATGCCATACTCAGATAGAGTTATAACAAAACAGGTGCAAAAATGGCAACTTTGATAGTCCACCAAGTTATTTTTAGCAGAAAAATTTAAAAGACGAAAACTTTAGAAGACTCTACTCAACGATATCCCACATGTATAAGTGAGAAAAAGGAAAGGGCCAAGGAACTATGTATCCTACATGCAAAGAATACCTACACGTATCATATGTGTAAATTTCATGTCCCGGTTTCATGGTTGGGGCGCTAGAATCCTCTGATATACAGTATGTAAAATAACGAAGGGTGATCCCGTTGACATATGAATGTGCTCATGAAACTGAACAACTTTCCCAAGGAACATGGGTCGACATCCAAAAAAAAATTTGGACCTCCAAATTTATACTAATTTATTAGTATAACCCCTCTAAAAATTCAACTTAAATTGTAAATTGATGAATATGCTAAAATTTTTTGAATTGCTGAATAACATAATCTCCCTAATGACCTCCATAAACATGATAAAACAATAAATAAAATTTATCTTATATCCAAGTAACTCAATAAAATAATGGGAATAATCCTCTGAACGGTTATAATTAGGAAAGACACTATTCAGGATAAGCCATCAATTACTGAAACATATCAATAATGAAATGGAGGAGACCCAATTTTAATTATTAAACTAACCATAATAAAATATTTTACTTGAAATAATATGCCCAAAATAACAACAAATGGGAATAATAATCTCAAACCCACTCTTTGAATAATAAAATATTTAATTATTGACTCAGATGAGTAAACTCTTTTATTCATTATAAAAGGCAAAAATGATACCATATTCATTTCGATTCCCATTCAACAACCCAGCCAATTGTTTGAGCAAATCGACAGCATGATACCAAAAAAAAAAAGAATGCCACAAATACTATATAAGAGGAATTATTTTTAATTAAAAAGAGGATAATTTTCCATAAATGAGGTATGAACCCATTAGCTTAATTTTAGCTTATCTTTTATGTTATGTTGTAGTTTATGAAGAACATTAATTTTTGATATTAAAAGACAGTTTAATTCTGCCAACATAATAAGAGTATAATATTACATAATTTATTCTATCAAAATAATCCTTTTTGTTCAGGCACCTTATCATATTTTTTTATCTTTACATTTTATGTAAAACTTATAATATCTGGAATGCTATAAACTATATCAATAGACTTACAACCAATGCATGAATTCGCAAACTTATAATCTCTTTTATATATATTTTCATATATTTATTTATTGATTAAAATAAGTTTACGGAATTGAATGATAGCCAACAACTTAATATTCAACCAAAATACAATAATTGTATTAATTATTGTACAGGCACATTCCACAAATCCAAAATATAAAATGTATAATTATAGTATAATTATAGTCAAATTAAAAATATTAATGTTATTATTATAATATTATTATATTCATATATAATATATATATATTGTAACGCAACATAGTTGAGGTTCCCCAACGTTACATAAAAGATTGAATGAAATATGGTCAAGGACCATACCCTGACTTAAGGTTGTTCAATAGGTCATGTGCTCGAGAAGTAACTCAAACCAGAAGGAGGCAATGACTAGTATTAAATGTATAAAAACCAGACTAAGGAATGATTGAATGTTATGAATTGTTTGTTTGGTACTGTGGCATGTTCAGGTCACAGAGTATTTTATATTGTATGTTGACTATACTAAAGATGAAATAATGTTATTTGATAATAATACTTCACCAATAATTATGTTTATGTTTATATTGGATTTGTATTTATATAACCCAGTATAGTTACCAATGTTAGGTACTGTACTAAGTTGTCAGTATTGTATAATGTTGAAAAATAATGTTGTTCTAATTAATGTTTATAAACTGAATCAGGAGTGTGACCAGTGTTTTAAATCTAACAAGTAGTTCTGACAATTATGTCATAAATTAATAAAGGGTTCCAGAACCAGTTAATTAATATAAAAAAAACAACTAACCACCAGTAAATTAAAATTCATGTAATTAACTATGTAATCAATAATTAATTGTACAGTAGGTCAGGTAAAAAAGAAAATTAAGTTAAAAACCAAATAATGTTATAATGGTTGTAAATGAATCTATAGGCCTAAATTCCATATTAGTGAAAGGAAATTAATACCTTTTTAGTAAACCCAGTCCAACGAAACTCTAGTAAAACATTTACTGTTTAATAAGGAAGGTTAGGGGAGAATTTTATGTGATTCAATATTAATCCAAGCATGGAGTATTTTATTGGAAAGGAGTAGTAATATTCTATAATGCCGGCTCAAGGATATATAGAAAACATGGTTGTTAAGGCAACTGATTTTTAATAAGTTGTTGATTTTGAATGGATGGGACTGATTGTTACAAGCTATTAGATTGAAATGAACCGATATATTTAAATATATGAATAAATATAAAGGAAAGATATATCCAAACTGAAAAAGCCTTTTTGTAAAACAATTATATTTGAACGCTAATGCCCGTACAAATTAAATAACACTCTAAATTATCAATGAGTAAAATAAAAAAGAATTGAAAGCTTCTCACCTCAGTCACTAAATATTTCCGCTGAATTTGGTATCAAACCAATTCATGCTATAAATTGAAGACCAGTAAAGAGTTAAGGCCTGAATTAACGGAAATATTTGGAAATACAGAAGATTCGGTTGACGAAATAACCTTCATTGACAGCGTAAGCTGAGATCCTAATTCCAGTTCGTTGGGACCAAGAATTGTGAAGACGCAAAAGAAGAATCGAAGCACAAGAGTTCCTGTGGGATTACCATCATCCATTCATTGAAAACCAGAGCAGTTTTACTGGGTGAAGACGATATAAACTGGATTTTGACCGCTGTTGACAAACATTCACCGCCTAATGAAGCTTTCGCCGTTTGGGTAAAAAACAAATTATTTTCATATCATTGTATTTTAAGTAAATAATTTTATTCCTTTTGTAAATTGAACAACCTTAATTATGCGTTTTACCTGGCCTTACTAATGGTTCAAAGAACTACACGAACCCTGGTATAAGAATTAATTGTCATTATTTTCAAGTATATATGTTTTTAGAGTTTGAATAATTAAGAATCGATATATGTTGGGATAATCGATTGGATCGTCTTATTGTTTGTCTGAGACAACGTGACTTGTTAAATATCAGAGAAAAATAAATAAAGTACATTTGTTGTATGAGATAACGTTTTAGTCGTTGCAGAGAAAACTCTATATGTAGTTGGTGTAATAATTTATTAACAGATTGATATAAACACTCCGAATAACTAACCTATAAGTACACTTATTTCTAGTAATAGCGCTCCAAGTTTGCAGCTGGTGGGACGGGAGATTGCTGAACTAACTGGTTTTGTCATACTAAATTTGAACGAAATTTTTATTGTTGAGGGACTAGGGTTGAAACAAATACCACTTACATTCAGTAAATACTCCATATATATTGCTCATATTAAACAACCACTGAGAACTAAATTAAGTCTATAGAATAATACCATTATAAATTCAGGAACATAATTCTAATTTTGTGGACTTAATAATCTATGTTCTGAGGGTTTCACCGGTCACAACCGAAAGGTATATTAGTTAATAATATATTAATTAAACCAGGTGACAGCAGTTAAATAGTTACGGATCGCCACCTACAACGTATTACTTGGCGTTTGTTACACCGAAGTCTCTTATAACTAATTACACTAATAGACAAGATTTCTTTACAATTTGACGTCTCCAGCTGGTATCATACAATATAACATACGTCCTCACATAATTAACAAGCAGTTCGTTACTAAATTGATTACAACAGTGGGGTTTTCAAACGTCCTCATAGGTGATCTTTATTTCTCTTTTTACAAATTGACGCTCGCAACGTGGGGCATCATCGTCGCATCTTAACACCTAATTATTTCTCTCTTTACAAATTGGCGCTCAACGAGTGGGCTTTAGTTAAGTAAAAACTCATATTATTTGTTACTTAACTTGAGCAGGCAACCATTAGAGGCACAGGAATGCATGCGAGAGCTATTACGAAAAGAATGGAGAAGGAACAAGAAACAGAAGAAGATAGGAGGGAGAAAGAAACAGAGGTAGGTACAGATACTGAAATGGATCAACAGACAGGTGATACAGAAGAAACCGAAATAGTTATGGATACGGAAACGGAAATAGTGGAAGAAGATGCCCAAGGGGACCAACCAGATAAAGAGGAAGCCAGAGGAGGCCTAGATTTACAAAAATTATGGGAATTAATCAAAGAAGATTCCAGGAAACAGAAGGAAGAATTAAATAAAAAATTTGAAGAAAACTCTGAAAAAATAGACAGTATTAAGGAAAGTACTAGTGAACTGTTGAGACAAACCATAAATGAAAATAATGAACAATTGAAGGCCGATTTTAGACAAATCAATGAGAAGCTGGAAAATAAAATAGACAGTATTAATGAGAACTCAAGAAAACAATACGAAATTTTGAGCGAAAATTTAATCAAGCAAATGAATAAAAGGTTTGACAGGAATGATGAGATTTTGAGGCAGATTCTGGAGAATACCAAACGAATGGATGAGAAAATTGAAAACCATAATAAGGAGTTGCGGCAAATCATCAATGAACAAGGCCTAGCATTGAGGGAAGTCATCAATGGAAGTATTATAATTGTCAATGAAACATGGAACAAAGGAGTTGATAGCTGTGAAGTGGGGGTAAGACAGCAAATAAATGAAATTACGGTGGATCTGGAAAAGACAGATGAACCCATCATGCAACTCAGAGTAGAAGTAGAGACCAAAATTACTCAAATAGGAAACATACAAGCGAAGACCCAAGAAAAATTTGACAAGATACCAATTGATAGAACCGGAAGAATAGAACGGGTTCATGATGAAATGAAGATAGTGAGAATACGACAAATGTGTAAAAGGAAATTAATAGATACACGGGAAGAATTGGAAATGATTAAAGGGGGATTAGTTAAACTGCATAATAGACCAATTACGGAAAACAGAGAAGTAAGGCAAGTGAGAAACTTTAAACGAACCACACTTGAATTCCCAGATGGACTAGAAGGACCAAAAAGGCCAAAACTAACTAAGGAGCATGGAGGACTTATGGAATTTATGTATGAACCATCAGAACAATTAAGAGACAGTACAGAAGAATCAGTTCAAAGGACAATGATGAGCTTGGCTATAAATGACAATTTTATAGTGACAAGAGGCAAGAACTGTACAATAATGAGATATGTCACAAGGACAGAAATAACTCTATACACTAGAGGAATCCGGACAATCAGTACAGAGGAAATAATGGACCACGGTTAAAAACAGATTCTAAACAGAATATAAAAGAAAGGGGACGGATTTTATGGATACAGGACCAAGCAACCCATTGTAAATGAAAAACCCAAAATTCCAAAGGATGTAAGAACAACTTACTCATAATTATTCAGAAACAGTATGATTTAAAATAAAGAGAATAAATACCCCAAAATTCAAAAAAAATGAAGTAAGCCCAACTTACAAACAAGTATTTAAGAAAACAATTTATGAGCCAATGAAGATAAGAGAATGAAGAAGCCAAAATGGAACCCTCAAAAGGATCACAAGAAAAGAAAAAACAAATATTTAAGAATTATCCGAAAACAAAACCCAATTAATAAATGTCAATAAAATAGCCAAGTATTGGAGATGAGAAGTGTATAATAGAAGGAAGAATTAATATGAAGAAATAATATGATCTGAGTTAAAGTACAGTGAATAATCCCTAGAATATGATTATTATTTATTATTTTATTGAAGGTCACATGATGACTACCTTACGAGGTTTATTAATGAAGATTGACTGTAGAATATTCCAGCAATCATTTGACTGGGCAGAGATGATGTTCCTCTGATCCCAGAAAGTATGTAACGGACGACGGTAATTGGTTAGCCGATAGAGCACCACCGATTCGATTCCAGTTATAATGTTAGGGAGGTTTAGGAAAATTAAATATTAGAGGGAAAACTCACAAATAAATATAGAGAATTAAATAAAACCAGATCCAAAATGTATAATTAATGAAGAATGTCACAAGAATGATTATAGAAATAAGATTTAAACTTGGGAAATAATTGACTTTAAGAAGGAACGAAGAAATGATAATAAAATAACGGATAATTGTGAAATATAAAAGTACTATAAATAGGAAACCAATTGGCCAGATACAAATTAGAAGTTTATTTCTTGCTAAACTTTGTTTATACCCAAAATAAACTTATTTCGAAGGGGGGGTGTTATGTAACGCAACATAGTTGAGGTTCCCCAACGTTACATAAAAGATTGAATGAAATATGGTCAAGGACCATACCCTGACTTAAGGTTGTTCAATAGGTCATGTGCTCGAGAAGTAACTCAAACCAGAAGGAGGCAATGACTAGTATTAAATGTATAAAAACCAGACTAAGGAATGATTGAATGTTATGAATTGTTTGTTTGGTACTGTGGCATGTTCAGGTCACAGAGTATTTTATATTGTATGTTGACTATACTAAAGATGAAATAATGTTATTTGATAATAATACTTCACCAATAATTATGTTTATGTTTATATTGGATTTGTATTTATATAACCCAGTATAGTTACCAATGTTAGGTACTGTACTAAGTTGTCAGTATTGTATAATGTTGAAAAATAATGTTGTTCTAATTAATGTTTATAAACTGGATCAGGAGTGTGACCAGTGTTTTAAATCTAACAAGTAGTTCTGACAATTATGTCATAAATTAATAAAGGGTTCCAGAACCAGTTAATTAATATAAAAAAAACAACTAACCACCAGTAAATTAAAATTCATGTAATTAACTATGTAATCAATAATTAATTGTACAGTAGGTCAGGTAAAAAAGAAAATTAAGTTAAAAACCAAATAATGTTATAATGGTTGTAAATGAATCTATAGGCCTAAATTCCATATTAGTGAAAGGAAATTAATACCTTTTTAGTAAACCCAGTCCAACGAAACTCTAGTAAAACATTTACTGTTTAATAAGGAAGGTTAGGGGAGAATTTTATGTGATTCAATATTAATCCAAGCATGGAGTATTTTATTGGAAAGGAGTAGTAATATTCTATAATGCCGGCTCAAGGATATATAGAAAACATGGTTGTTAAGGCAACTGATTTTTAATAAGTTGTTGATTTTGAATGGATGGGACTGATTGTTACAAGCTATTAGATTGAAATGAACCGATATATTTAAATATATGAATAAATATAAAGGAAAGATATATCCAAACTGAAAAAGCCTTTTTGTAAAACAATTATATTTGAACGCTAATGAATCGTACAAATTAAATAACACTCTAAATTATCAATGAGTAAAATAAAAAAGAATTGAAAGCTTCTCACCTCAGTCACTAAATATTTCCGCTGAATTTGGTATCAAACCAATTCATGCTATAAATTGAAGACCAGTAAAGAGTTAAGGCCTGAATTAACGGAAATATTTGGAAATACAGAAGATTCGGTTGACGAAATAACCTTCATTGACAGCGTAAGCTGAGATCCTAATTCCAGTTCGTTGGGACCAAGAATTGTGAAGACGCAAAAGAAGAATCGAAGCACAAGAGTTCCTGTGGGATTACCATCATCCATTCATTGAAAACCAGAGCAGTTTTACTGGGTGAAGACGATATAAACTGGATTTTGACCGCTGTTGACAAACATTCACCGCCTAATGAAGCTTTCGCCGTTTGGGTAAAAAACAAATTATTTTCATATCATTGTATTTTAAGTAAATAATTTTATTCCTTTTGTAAATTGAACAACCTTAATTATGCGTTTTACCTGGCCTTACTAATGGTTCAAAGAACTACACGAACCCTGGTATAAGAATTAATTGTCATTATTTTCAAGTATATATGTTTTTAGAGTTTGAATAATTAAGAATCGATATATGTTGGGATAATCGATTGGATCGTCTTATTGTTTGTCTGAGACAACGTGACTTGTTAAATATCAGAGAAAAATAAATAAAGTACATTTGTTGTATGAGATAACGTTTTAGTCGTTGCAAAGAAAACTCTATATGTAGTTGGTGTAATAATTTATTAACAGATTGATATAAACACTCCGAATAACTAACCTATAAGTACACTTATTTCTAGTAATAGCGCTCCAAGTTTGCAGCTGGTGGGACGGGAGATTGCTGAACTAACTGGTTTTGTCATACTAAATTTGAACGAAATTTTTATCGTTGAGGGACTAGGGTTGAAACAAATACCACTTACATTCAGTAAATACTCCATATATATTGCTCATATTAAACAACCACTGAGAACTAAATTAAGTCTATAGAATAATACCATTATAAATTCAGGAACATAATTCTAATTTTGTGGACTTAATAATCTATGTTCTGAGGGTTTCACCGGTCACAACCGAAAGGTATATTAGTTAATAATATATTAATTAAACCAGGTGACAGCAGTTAAATAGTTACGGATCGCCACCTACAACGTATTACTTGGCGTTTGTTACACCGAAGTCTCTTATAACTAATTACACTAATAGACAAGATTTCTTTACAATTTGACGTCTCCAGCTGGTATCATACAATATAACATACGTCCTCACATAATTAACAAGCAGTTCGTTACTAAATTGATTACAACAGTGGGGTTTTCAAACGTCCTCATAGGTGATCTTTATTTCTCTTTTTACAAATTGACGCTCGCAACGTGGGGCATCATCGTCGCATCTTAACACCTAATTATTTCTCTCTTTACAATATATATGTATATATATATATATAATAGTATGTTTTTCTTTTTTTTATAGTTATAAAAAAAGAAAAACATACTATTATTATTATAAATATTTATATATAAATATATATTAATATATTATATATTGCAACGAATCACAGGATCATGATAGGCGGGGCAAGTTCATATATTACACAGACAATGGACATTCATATTATATTGGTAGATGGTTAAGTTTGGTTGTTATCAATTGTATTTAGTAAGGTTAAGGGTTTAGTTTAGTAAAACTGTGGATTATTATTTATGGTTATTCATGTACTGTGTTTGTGGAAATGTGCGCGCGTGCGCGAGGGGTAAACGTTTCCCGGGCGGTGCGTGAAGTATTTATCGTTGTGTTGACATTAACTGAACTTAGACATATGTATCGCTACAATCCCTATACCTGTCGGACTATTGTTTACGTTCATGTATGATATTAGTATGTAGGCAGTTTTGCATGAGATACGGGTAGTCTGATTACCGCTATGCATGCTGTTACAAAGTAAATGCATTCTACTGCATGAAAAGTCCATTGTCACTATATACTGACCATGTGACTTCCATCCACCAACAGAATGCTGACTGGTGGTTGGAAATTTTCTTAAGCCTGTCGTTACACAGGTAGTTCTTCTACGCCATTTACCGCGAACGGGTCGTGCACTCCTTGTACAAGAATTCTACCGCTTGCAAGGTGCTGTAAAGACTATTCGTTGTTAGTGAAACGGGAAGGCTCAGAACTGTGTGTGTAGTACATCTGCACACAGTATTGTTTTAACGCATTGCGCGTATAATTACGACAGTTCTTCTACGCCATCTACCGCGAACGGAACGTGCACTCCTTGTACAAGATTCTACCGCTTGCAAGGTGTTGTAAAAACTATTCGTTGTTAGTGAAACGGGAAGACTCAGAACTGTGTGTGTAGTACATCTGCACACATTAGTGTTTTAACGCATTGTGCGTAAAATTACATGCAGTTCTTCACTGCTGCTACCGCGAACGGTACATACAATCCTTGTACAAGAGTCTACCGCTTGCAAGGATCTGTTAAGACTTTTCGGGGTTAGTAACGCGTGTGACGCATAACAGTTGATATTATCTCGTTACACACGATATTAATATTGTAGTCTTACGTGTGTAAGAAGCGAGTGTAACTGTATCACTGTGCGAGATTTTCCGCAGTGACAGTATCATTAATTGTTACGCAATAGTTCCATCAAGACGTTTCCGTGCTAGTGCAAGATTTCCTCATAGGGTGGTCTGCTGATCGCGGTAGACCTTGGTATTCGCGAGAACACTTGAAGAAGCCGGAGAGGTATAAGCTCAATATACCGTTATTAGATTAAACTCACTGTCACCTGAGATATTACTTGGTCTTAAACTCTATATAAGTTTTGCGAGTAATAAAATCCGTAGTACCGTTGTGTGTGCGAAGTGTCGGATTCATCGTGGGAATTGCAGGACATCAGCCCAGCTGTTATAGGACATCAGCCCAGCTGTTATAGGACATCAGCCCAGCTGTTACAGGACATCAGCCAAGCTGTTACAGGACGCCAGCCCAGCTGTAAACGTTTCTGGGAAAACGTCTGTCATTTGTAAGCCGCACCTGACGAACCAACTACACCGCAAAGACCGGCCCTTCTCTTCAGCAACATCATCGTGGGAGTCTTCTTATGTAACGTATCACGTCTTGCGTATGAACATTATTTAACATTTTAAAAGAAAGACTCTATATCAAACATTACATTCTGTACATTTCAAATATACCATATTAACTATAACTTGTGTTTGTACAATAAATAATCTTAAACCCTCCAATATAGACTTGTAATTTGAAATACACATACTATCATATCCTATGCGCCAATAGTTTAGTAATTTGTGTTGTCGCATAGAGATATTATGGCGCTTAGCAACGTAGGGCTTGTAAAATAGCGGTAATTTTACGCTATTATATATTTGTCTATGAATATAAAATTTGTTGGAAAAATCCTACGTATAAGTATAATTAACATAATAATTTTATGTGTATTGTTCATATGAAAATCTGAGGATGTAATTTTTCAAGTGTGCATATTCTCTTGTATATCATATATGAACAGATTTTATCAGTATATTGGAGGTAGATTATTAGTTGTTGTGTGTTAGATAAGGTATTTACATGTTGATGTTTTGAACTGCTTTCCGCGTGCATATAAACTGGTTACCATATGTTCTAATCTTGTCGAAATAATAATAACTTTCTTTGCTTATAAATCAATAAATTTAAATTTACTAAATTTTAAATTAATTTGTGATCACTATGTCGAAGACAAAAGAGTGTATAGAATATTTAAGGGCCAAGTCACTTGATGATAAAACCATATCTGAGGTGAGTAGAGCCATTAGGCGGAAATTGTGGGATAAAATTGAAAGTAATTTTAACGAGGCAACTCGCTTAGGGCATAGTATTTCATTGTTCGATATGGTCGGAGATATAGATTATGCACGCAATTATAGTGAAGATGACGAAAATGAAATTAGTAATAGCAACACTATTAGTCCAGAACATACTTCAGGTAATTGCTGCGAGGAGATGAAAGCCGTGGAAGAAGAGATGATATCGGATATACAAGGAGTTTCAGAGGAAAGTAAAGCCAGGGATGAGGAGATGATAGCCATTAGGCAGGAATTTTGGGAAGAAATGGACGCCGACAGAGAGGAGAGGATGGCGAAACTACAGGAAATGTCAGCTGATATTGAAGTAGATTTATCTGTTGAGAATATTGCACCTTGTGATAATTTTGAAGTACCAAATGTCCTTGTGGAACATACTCTCAAAGAAAGTAATATGGAAGTTAACCAAGATGTTACATCTGGAGGAGTAACGGAGAACAGTAGCGTAGTAAATGAAATTGAAAGTGATTATACAGAAACAACCTTATTAGGGCCTAGTAGTTCATATCTCGGTAAAGTCGAGTATTTAGATTCTGCATCAAATTGTAGTGAAGATAACAGAAATGAAATTAGTAGTAACAACACTATTAGTCTGGAACATACTTCAGGTAAGTGCTGTGATGAGGTGATAGTTTATAGTGTAACAGATATAGCATGCGAGAACCGTGAACGTATGATAGAATCTGAAGCTATCATGGATGCGGACAGTGTATGCATAACACATAAAAATCCCGAACCAGTAGTAGAGCCTGGAACTAGTATGGATACTACCGGTGCAGGTATTTATGACACATGGCCTAATGATGAGGTACTAGATGAATCAATATCAGGTACTGAGGTGTTTACGGAGGACGGAGAGGTGAATGATACTGGTGACAATAAGGTGACAACAATTATGGTAAATAATAATGAACCGCCGCGTAATCAGTTTCATGTTCAAACACCACAAAATCAGCCGCAATCACAACAACATAAAAATACAACTCAGCAATTTAATACCAACTTATTAGCAACAGTTATTGAAAATGATTTAGTTGAAAAGCAGTTCAATCAATCAAGTATGAAAAATGTTAGTTATAAGAATGAAACTGTTATGTCTGGCCTATATCCTGCAGAAAGTAGAGATAGTTTAATTTGCGGTAATAATAATAATGAAGGTAAGAAGAATATTAGTATTGGAAATTGCACCGACCTTATTGTCGAAGCAAAAATCAGGGGTTATGTTGACGAGATGTTGGTCAACAGCGGCACAGAAATATCGCTGTTGGACGAGCAGTTACGAAAGAGGTGTAAAAACCACTTTGTACAAATGCCGATTCTGCAGGTAAGTCACACAAGGATAAAATCAGCAACGTGTGAGTCGCAGGTAATTGAAAAACAGGCAATTAAAGCAACATACGAACAGGGTACGGAAATAGATGCGACCGTCCTTGGAGTTAGAAAACTCGGACATAATATTATTTGGGAAGTTGATAAATTGAATAAATTGCATGCTGCATTGGAATGTCAGAAAGAATTATTGCAAGCTAAAGTTGATTGTCGACCTCAAGTTATCAGACTGGGACGCTTGAAAGATAAGATAACGAATAACTCACCGACCCCCAAGGTTCAGTTAATGAGTTGCGAGATAAGGCAATTACGGCGTATATTAAACAAATTCAAATCTGTATTTCCAAGTAAACGTGTGCGTTTCAAAGCTGAGAAAAATTTATACAAAAAACTCAGAAATAAATGTCAGGATATAGGGGTAAGAATGTGTAGTGATTTAAATATGTCATTTCAGGTTTAAATGTTGTATGTAAGATGACTCTGTGAATGAACAATAATCTAGTTTTGCTAAGGAATGTTGTCTGTGTACTCTGTGACCCTGCATAAGATTTCGTTATCTGTGTGTCAAGAACATGTGTGTTTGTTTTGGTTTGAAGGTTACCACGTGTCTTTTGATTTGATGCTTCTGTCAAAGTGACAGTTTGGAAATGTTAGTATTAATTGAGGATGTTTATTTGATTTTAGTTCGAGCGTATTATTATTATTTCAGGATTAGGAAATTGTTTTGGTTATATAAAAAAAAAAAAAAATTTATTTTTTGTGAATTAAATAAAAAAAAAAAATTTTTTTTTATGCGGGAAGGGGTTAATCCTGCAACGAATCACAGGATCATGATAGGCGGGGCAAGTTCATATATTACACAGACAATGGACATTCATATTATATTGGTAGATGGTTAAGTTTGGTTGTTATCAATTGTATTTAGTAAGGTTAAGGGTTTAGTTTAGTAAAACTGTGGATTATTATTTATGGTTATTCATGTACTGTGTTTGTGGAAATGTGCGCGCGTGCGCGAGGGGTAAACGTTTCCCGGGCGGTGCGTGAAGTATTTATCGTTGTGTTGACATTAACTGAACTTAGACATATGTATCGCTACAATCCCTATACCTGTCGGACTATTGTTTACGTTCATGTATGATATTAGTATGTAGGCAGTTTTGCATGAGATACGGGTAGTCTGATTACCGCTATGCATGCTGTTACAAAGTAAATGCATTCTACTGCATGAAAAGTCCATTGTCACTATATACTGACCATGTGACTTCCATCCACCAATAGAATGCTGACTGGTGGTTGGAAATTTTCTTAAGCCTGTCGTTACACAGGTAGTTCTTCTACGCCATTTACCGCGAACGGGTCGTGCACTCCTTGTACAAGAATTCTACCGCTTGCAAGGTGCTGTAAAGACTATTCGTTGTTAGTGAAACGGGAAGGCTCAGAACTGTGTGTGTAGTACATCTGCACACAGTATTGTTTTAACGCATTGCGCGTATAATTACGACAGTTCTTCTACGCCATCTACCGCGAACGGAACGTGCACTCCTTGTACAAGATTCTACCGCTTGCAAGGTGTTGTAAAAACTATTCGTTGTTAGTGAAACGGGAAGACTCAGAACTGTGTGTGTAGTACATCTGCACACATTAGTGTTTTAACGCATTGTGCGTAAAATTACATGCAGTTCTTCACTGCTGCTACCGCGAACGGTACATACAATCCTTGTACAAGAGTCTACCGCTTGCAAGGATCTGTTAAGACTTTTCGGGGTTAGTAACGCGTGTGACGCATAACAGTTGATATTATCTCGTTACACACGATATTAATATTGTAGTCTTACATGTGTAAGAAGTGAGTGTAACTGTATCACTGTGCGAGATTTTCCGCAGTGACAGTATCATTAATTGTTACGCAATAGTTTCATCAAGACGTTTCCGTGCTAGTGCAAGATTTCCTCATAGGGTGGTCTGCTGATCGCGGTAGACCTTGGTATTCGCGAGAACACTTGAAGAAGCCGGAGAGGTATAAGCTCAATATACCGTTATTAGATTAAACTCACTGTCACCTGAGATATTACTTGGTCTTAAACTCTATATAAGTTTTGCGAGTAATAAAATCCGTAGTACCGTTGTGTGTGCGAAGTGTCGGATTCATCGTGGGAATTGCAGGACATCAGCCCAGCTGTTATAGGACATCAGCCCAGCTGTTACAGGACATCAGCCCAGCTGTTATAGGACATCAGCCCAGCTGTTATAGGACATCAGCCCAGCTGTTATAGGACCAGCCCAGCTGTTACAGGACATCAGCCAAGCTGTTACAGGACGCCAGCCCAGCTGTAAACGTTTCTGGGAAAACGTCTGTCATTTGTAAGCCGCACCTGACGAACCAACTACACCGCAAAGACCGGCCCTTCTCTTCAGCAACATAATCGTGGGAGTCTTCTTATGTAACGTATCACGTCTTGCGTATGAACATTATTTAACATTTTAAAAGAAAGACTCTATATCAAACATTACATTCTGTACATTTCAAATATACCATATTAACTATAACTTGTGTTTGTACAATAAATAATCTTAAACCCTCCAATATAGACTTGTAATTTGAAATACACATACTATCATATCCTATGCGCCAATAGTTTAGTAATTTGTGTTGTCGCAATATATATATAAAATAATATATATATATATATATATGTGGATTTCCATTTATTTTTTTAGCTGAATATGCTAGAATTATCTTTATGAGTATAATACTTTGTTTAATATTTTTAGGTAGAAATATTGATTCCTTAATTTTTTCTATTCAATTAACATTAATTTCGTTTTTATTTATTTGAGTTCGAGGGACATTGCCTCGTTATCGTTATGACAAGTTAATATATTTAGCATGAAAATCGTATTTACCAGTAAGTTTAAATCTATTGATTTTTTTTTCATGATTAAATCTATTATTTAGTTCATTAAAAATTGTCCTAATAGTAAGTTAATAGAATTAATTTTTTCTTTTCTCTATTTTCAAAATAAATGCTTTATCAATAAGCTAATTATCTAGTTAATTAATTTATCTCAAAAAGATTTAATTACTGGGTCTAAGACAAAATATATAAAATAAATTGTTGTTAAAATTATTCCGATCTTAATATATGGATATTCAACAGGACAAGCACCAATCCAAGTTAATAAAATTAGAATAATGAATAAGTATCAAAATAAAATTTGATTAATGGGATAATTTAATATTCCTATAAATTTTGAATTGTTTGTGAAGGGAACAAAAATTAAAATAAAAATTGATATAAATAATGCAATTACTCCCCCTAATTTATTAGGAATAGATCGAAGAATTGCATATGCAAATAAAATATCGGTATGGAGAACCATACATGACTTCCATATTCTAAGATTTATATTTAAAATCATTTTCAGCGAAACAGCCAGGCTGTGTCTTACCTGCCTTTTTATTGCTGTATTAAATGAAAAATATTATATTACATTAAAATGAAAAAATTATAATTTTATTGCCTGGCAACAAAATTATTTTATTTTTAACAATTACCATTGTTTCAAAAAGTTTAAATAAATTTTCAAGTACTTTACTCTTGTTAAAACGTAAAAGGTTGCAGGTAAACTACCCCTTCCCCTTAACCGATCTTCACCAAAATCGAAAGCCATTGAGACCTCTACAATTCAGGGGCGTAGGAAAAAAATTATTTGATTCTGTTTGAATTTGCAGCTGTTATCGTTTGCCATAGAAAATACGCTTGAAAAAAAAATGTTGCAGGTAAACTACCCCTTCCCCTTAACCGATCTTCACCAAAAACAATAGGTCTTGAGTACTCTACAAATCAGGGCTGTATGCAAAACATTATTTGATTCTGTTTGAATTTGCGGCTGATATCGTTTGCCATAGAAAATACCCTTTTTAAAAAAACGTTGCAGGTAAACTACCCCTTTCCCTTAACCGATCTTCACCAAAAACAATAGGTCTTGAGAACTCTACAATTTAGGGCTGTATGCAAATAATCTTTTAATTCTGTTTGAATTTGCGGCTGTTATCGTTTGCCATAGGAAATACCCTTGTTAAAACATAAAACGTTACAGGTAAACTACCCCTTTCCCTTAACCGATCTTCACCAAAAACAATAGGTCTTGAGTACTCTACAAATCAGGGCTGTATGCAAAACATTATTTGATTCTGTTTGAATTTGCGGCTGTTATCGTTTGCCATAGAAAATACCCTTGTTAAAAAAACGTTGCAGGTAAACTACCCCTTTCCCTCAACCGAACTTCACCAAAAACAATAGGTCTTGAGAACTCTACAATTTAGGGCTGTATGCAAATAATCTTTTGATTCTGTTTGAATTTGCGGCTGTTATCGTTTGCCATAGGAAATACCCTTGTTAAAACATAAAACGTTACAGGTAAACTACCCCTTTCCCTTAACCGATCTTCACCAAAATCAACAGATCTTGAGAACTCTGCAATTCAGGGCTGTATGCGAAACATTATTTGATTCTGTTTGAATTTGCGGCAGTTATCGTTTGCCATAGAAAAAAAATCTACAGGCAGACAGACAGACACACAGACAGACAGACAGACACACACACAGACACTTTTCGGAAAACGACTTTTTTTCATGTTTTGAGTGTAGTAGAATCAGAATCTGCAATAATCTCGAACACGATTTTTTTTGCCATCACCATACTTCCATTCCTTAAGGAATATGGAAGTAAAATTACCCATGTTAAAACATAAAACATGAGATTTATAAAACATATCTAAGATTTATATTTAAAATCATTTTTGAAATAAAATATTTTCATAGAACCTACTAACGCTGGGGAAATCTGAGGAGGCAGAGTTGGGCCTACCTGTCACTCTGCTGAATTTGGTGGAAAGCCCTGTCACTGTCGTCAAAGTATCAGCCTTGACAGGGTCCTCTTTTTCTGCAAAATGGGAGAGGAGGCTTGAGATGGAGTGAGTGACATGGTCCCCACCTCAATGAAGAACCCATTGTTTTATAAAAATATATTTAAATTTTGAAAACTGAAAATTCTTTTCTTGTTGTAAATATTTATATTTTATAATCAAAATGACTTTATCAAAAAACAAACATTTTTTTATAATAAGTACTTACATATGTTTCTTAATATGCTTACTTTTTCTTCAATGTTGATGATCATTTCCAAACATTCTGACAAAATTGTATCTACAGAACAGTTAACATTCCCCAGGTTTCCATTTCTGCTAATTTCTCATTACACCTTCCACTGACGTATTATTAACCATTTCATAAACTATCGTATAATCTTTTCAGATTTTGTGGTACAAAATCTGAAATTTTCAGATTGCCTGGCAACAAAATTATTTTATTTTCAACAATTA
Organism: Magicicada septendecula; assembly: GCA_034769895.1. NCBI lineage: Eukaryota > Metazoa > Arthropoda > Insecta > Hemiptera > Cicadidae > Magicicada > Magicicada septendecula. The sequence goes on along the minus strand of CM068373.1, from coordinate 164,735,578 downwards.
CCATTGTTTGAAAAAGTTTAAATGAATTTTCAAGTACTTTACTCTTGTTAAAACGTAAAAGGTTGCAGGTAAACTACCCCTTCCCCTCAACCGTTCTTCACCAAAAACAATAGGTCTTGAGTACTCTACAAATCAGGGCTGTATGCAGAAAATTATTTGATTCTGTTTGAATTTGCGGCTGTTATCGTTTGCCATAGAAAATACGCTTGATAAAAAAACGCTGCAGGTAAACTACCCCTTTCCCTTAACCGATCTTCACCAAAAACAATAGGTCTTGAGAACTCTGCAATTTAGTGCTGTATGCAAATAATCTTTTGATTCTGTTTGAATTTGCGGCTGTTATTGTTTGCCAAAAAAAAAATTTCCCTTGATAAAAAAAACCGTTGCAGGTAAACTACCCCTTCCCCTCAACCGATCTTTACCAAAAACAATAGGTCTTGAGAACTCTACAAATCAGGGCTGTATGCAAAAAATTATTTGATTCTGTTTGAATTTGCGGCAGTTATCGTTTGCCATAGAAAATACGCTTGATAAAAAACGTTGCAGGTAAACTACCCCTTTCCCTAAACCGATCTTCACCAAAAACAATAGGTCTTGAGTACTCTACAAATCAGGGCTGTATGCAGAAAATTATTTGATTCTGTTTGAATTTGCGGCTGTTATCGTTTGCCATAGAAAATACCCTTGTTAAAAAAACGTTGTAGGTAAACTACCCCTTCCCCTTAACCGATCTTCACCAAAAACAATAGGTCTTGAGAACTCTACAATTTAGGGCTGTATGCAAATAATCTTTTGATTCTGTTTGAATTTGCGGCTGTTATCGTTTGCCATAGGAAATACCCTTGTTAAAACATAAAATGTTACAGGTAAACTACCCCTTTCCCTTAACCGATCTTCACCAAAAACAATAGGTCTTGAGAACTCTACAATTCAGGGCTGTATGCGAAACATTATTTGATTCTGTTTGAATTTGCGGCTGTTATCGTTTGCCAAAAAAAAAAATTTCCCTTGATTAAAAAAAACCGTTGCAGGTAAACTACCCCTTTCCCTCAACCGATCTTCACCAAAAACAATAGGTCGCGAGTCCTCTACAAATCAGGGCTGTATGCAAAAAATTATTTGATTCTGTTTGAATTTGCGGCAGTTATCGTTTGCCATAGAAAAAAAATCTACAGTAACACAGACAGACACACACACAGACACTTTTCGGAAAACGACTTTTTTTCATGTTTTGAGTGTAGTACAATCAGAATCTGCAATAATCTCGAACACGATTTTTTTTGCCATCACCATACTTCCATTCCTTAAGGAATATGGAAGTAAAAATATCATTCTGGTTGAATATGCTTTGGGGTAACCAATGGATTTGCTGGGGTGAAATTATCAGGATCACTTACTTTATATGGTACAAGTATAATATAACAGAAAAAAATAACTAAAATTAATAAAAATCCTAGTATATCTTTAATGGAAAAATAAGGATGAAATGGAATTTTATCATTATTTGAATTAATTCCTAATGGATTATTTGATCCTGTGACATGCAAGAAAATAAGATGTACAATTGTTAATGCTAAAACAACAAATGGTATAATAAAATGAAAAGAATAAAATCGAGTTAATGTTGCATTATCAACAGCAAATCCTCCTCAAATCCAATTCACTAAGACCGTTCCAAGATATGGAATTGCTGACAACAAATTTGTGATAACTGTTGCACCTCAAAATGATATTTGACCTCATGGAAGAACATAGCCTAAAAAAGCAGTAGCCATTAAAATTAATAAAATGATTACTCCTACAACTCAAGTCTCAAAATTTTTGTATGAACCATAATATAATCCTCGTCCAACATGTAAATATACACAAATAAAAAATAATGAAGCCCCATTTGCATGTAAAATTCGTAATATTCATCCATAATTAATGTCACGACAAATGTGTCTTAATCTGTTAAATGCACTTGTCACATCCGCATTATAATGCATTGACAAGAATAATCCAGTTAAAATTTGAATAACTAAACATATTCCCAATAACGATCCATAATTTCATCAATATGATAAATTTGTGGCTGCTGGTAAATCAATTAATGAATTATTTATTATTTTAATTAATGGGTGTGTGCGTCGAGTGATATTTAGCATTTGTTAAAATTTTCTTCGTAAAGGGGACAATTTAATTCTGACAATATTCACAACAACAATCAATGTGAATAAAAGATAAATAACTATTATTATAGTTATTATTCCTGATGGAAATATATATAATTTTTTAATTATAAATCCATCAAATAAATTATTTATCTCTAATAATTTATTGATGCTATCCATATTGAATCTAATAATATTTATAGTTATAATTAAAGTTCAAATAATCATATTTGATATTAACAATTTTATTGAAAAGTAAAATTTTTCATTTGAGGCAATTCTTGATATATATAAAAATAAAATTAATATTCCTCCAATAAAAATAAGAAATAAGATATAAGAAAAAAAATATGAATTTATATAAAATATACAAATAATTCTAGCAAGCATTGTTTGTATCAATAAAATAGATCACATTGATAATGGGTGTTTCATAAAAATAAAATTTATTGATAATAGAATTGTAATTGATATTATAATCTTCATACAGAAGATAATTTAATAAAAATGTAAGCTTTGGGTGCTTAAAATGACTTTTTACTCTCTTCTGAAGTTTTAAAATTATTAATTTATCTTAGATTTACAAGATCTACATTTTTTTTAAACTATTAAAACAAACGAATCTATCACTACCTTTACTATATTTAATTATATTTATATCAGGCATTGCCTCGTTATGCTTAAATCAAAAGCATATTATAATAAGTTTATTAAGATTAGAATTAATAATTTTGTATATTTTCTGTATTTTTATCAATTGAACTAAATGATATATATATATATATATATATATATATATATATATATATATTAATAGTTTTATTAACATTTAGTGTTTGTGAAGGAGTTGTGGGATTGTCAAGATTAATCAACTTAATTCGATCACATGGTAATGATCAGTTATTATCAATATCTTTAAAAACATGTTAAAATTAGTTTTATTTTCATTATTTTCAACCCCTCTATTATTTAACATATTAATTCTTTTAATATTATTTATCATTTTATTCTTCAGAAAAGATTTAGTCATATTAAGACATAACATATATATAGATAATATTTCATATGGATTAATTATTCTTACAGTTTGAATTACCTTCTTAATAATTAATTCTAGTCCTTTATATAAATATAATAATATAAATTTATTTTTATTTATAGTGTTATTATTAATAACATTATTAATTTTATCATTTTGTTCATATAACATTATAATATTTTATATATTTTTTGAAACTAGTTTAATCCCTACTATAATTATTATTATAGGATGAGGATATCAACCTGAACGAGTTAAACGCTAGATATTACTTGTTGTTTTATACTTTATTCGCATCCCTTCCCATATTAGTTTCAATTTTATATATATATATTGTAACGAGAAAACGAGGTCGTACCTGTTAAAATGTATCACACTTGTTTATTTTGTGTATTAGTGTGAATGTAGTGTGTTTGCCTCACACCGGTCGTTACATAAATCGACGTCACTACTGGAGTCCGTAGCGTTGTCAATATTACCAGTACAACCTACCTGTTAATTCATAGGGGTTGCGAATCCCGGGTGGCGCCAAATTGTTTCTGTTAAAACAATTAAAATAGTTAATTTCTAAGATAATACGTGGTATTACCATGGACAGCTGGATCGTTCGAATGGTTCCCGCCGCTATAGAAGTTGCCGCTTCGTCCACTCGTGATGAGCGCTAGTTGGCTGTTGCTTAAAACTCGCTAACACACATATACTCTACAAAATCCTATGAAATAACAAGATAGTAATACTCGGTACTGTGCTTTTAATACAAATTTGGTCATCAATAAATATGACAAATGAATTATAAATAATTTGTTAACAGATTGCTCCGGCTTATAGCATAAAACACAAATATCTCAGAGTTGGCAAAATTGATTCTAAAACACTTTTCATTGCCGAAAATGGCTTCAGTTGCATACAAAACATTACCAGGTTTAAAATCTGGAGTTCTTTGGATCATGAAATAAGACATAAACGTTGGTTACATTAAAAAAGTACACTACCATACCTTATACGTACTTAGAAATTATAATGTGTTTTTACAATTTGTTCGGTAGTGTCGTATTTCTGTTACAAAAATTGTGCTCTCAAATAAGGTTATATTTTGATTAATGAAATGTTTTTTAAGTAAGTAAATTATGCATTTACACCTTTGAAAGAAAATAATACTTGTTAAATAGTGAGAAATTTTATCATTTGAAAAATATTTTAAGTAATTTGGGGTTTTGGGATTAAGGAATTTATTCGATACTTATCAGTTCATATCACGTTGAAGTGTAGTCGTCAGGGTAGTTGGATATTCTTCAAATTTGGGCTGGTTTTAAACTTCTAACATCTTTTTCAATCTGGACTTGGGTTTTTCTCTTATGTTTTTCATCGTGGGAATTGCAGGACATCAGCCCAGCTGTTACAGGACATCAGCCCAGCTGTTATAGGACATCAGCCCAGCTGTTATAGGACATCAGCCCAGCTGTTATAGGACATCAGCCCAGCTGTTACAGGACATCAGCCAAGCTGTTACAGGACGCCAGCCCAGCTGTAAACGTTTCTGGGAAAACGTCTGTCATTTGTAAGCCGCACCTGACGAACCAACTACACCGCAAAGACCGGCCCTTCTCTTCAGCAACATCATCGTGGGAGTCTTCTTATGTAACGTATCACGTCTTGCGTATGAACATTATTTAACATTTTAAAAGAAAGACTCTATATCAAACATTACATTCTGTACATTTCAAATATACCATATTAACTATAACTTGTGTTTGTACAATAAATAATCTTAAACCCTCCAATATAGACTTGTAATTTGAAATACACATACTATCATATCCTATGCGCCAATAGTTTAGTAATTTGTGTTGTCGCAATATATATATAAAATAATATATATTGCAACGAATCACAGGATCATGATAGGCGGGGCAAGTTCATATATTACACAGACAATGGACATTCATATTATATTGGTAGATGGTTAAGTTTCGTTGTTAGTGAAACGGGAAGGCTCAGAACTGTGTATGTAGTACATCTGCACGCAGGAGTGTTTAAACGCATTACGCGTCTAATTACGACAGTTCTTCTACGCCATCTACCGCGAACGGAACGTGCACTCCTTGTACAAGATTCTACCGCTTGCAAGGTGTTGTAAAAACTATTCGTCGTTAGTGAAACGGGAAGACTCAGAACTGTGTGTGTAGTACATTTGCACACATCAGTGTTTTAACGCATTGTGCGAAAAATTACAAGCAGTTCTTCACTGCTGCTACCGCGAACGGTACATACAATCCTTGTACAAGACTCTACCGCTTGCAAGGATCTGTTAAGACTTTTCGGGGATAGTAACGCGTGTGACGCATAACAATTGATTTTATATCTTTACACACGATATTAATATTGTAGTATTACGTGTGTAAGAAGTGAGTGTAACTGTATCACTGTGCGAGATTTTCCGCAGTGACAGTATCATTAATTGTTACGCAATTGTTCCATCAAGACGTTTCCGTGCTAGTGCAAGATTTCCTCATAGGGTGGTCTGCTGATCGTGGTAGACCTTGGTATTCGCGAGAACACTTGAAGAAGCCGGAGAGGTATAAGCTCAATATACCGTTATTAGATTAAACTCACTGTCACCTGAGGTATTACTTGGTCTTAAACTCTATATAAGTTTGGCGAGTAATAAAATCCGTAGTACCGTTGTGTGCGAAGTGTCGGATTCATCGTGGGAATTGCAGGACATCAGCCCAGCTGTTATAGGACACCAGCCCAGCTGTTATAGGACACCAGCCAAGCTGTTATAGGACCAGCCCAGCTGTTACAGGACGCCAGCCCAGCTGTAAACGTTTCTGGTGAAACGTCTGTCATTTGTAAGCCACACCTGACGAACCAACTACACCGCAAAGACCGGCCCTTCTCTTCAACAACATCATCGTGGGAGTCTTCTTATGTAACGTATCACGTCTTGCGTATGAACATTATTTAACATTTTAAAAGAAAGACTCTATATCAAACATTACATTCTGTACATTTCAAATATACCATATAAACTACAACTTGTGTTTGTACAATAAATAATCTTAAACCCTCCAATATAGACTTGTAATTTGCAATACACATACTATCATATCCTATGCGCCAATAGTTTAGTAATTTGTGTTGTCGCATAGAGATAATTTTGGCGCTTAGCAACGTAGGGCTCGTAAAATAGCGGTAAATTTACGCTATTACATATTTGTCTATGAATATAAAATTTGTTGGAAAAATCCGACGTATAAGTATAATTAACGTAATAATTGTATGTGTATTGTTCATATGAAAATCTGAGGATATAATTTTTCATTTGTGCATATTCTCTTGTATATCATATATGAACAGATTTTATCAGTATATTGGAGGTAGATTATTAGTTGTTGTATGTTAGATAAGGTATTTACATGTTGATATTTTGAACTGCTTTTTCTGTGTGCGCATAAACTGGTTACCATATGTTCTAATCTTGTGGTGATAATAATAACTTGCTTTGCGTATAAATCAATAAATTTAAATTTACTAAATTTTAAATTAAATTTTAATCATTATGGCGGATACTGCTGAAATCAAGAATGCTTTAGCGGCCTTATTAGAAGAAATGAAAGCCAATAAAGAAGAGCGGAAAGCTGATAGAGAGGAAAATAAAGCCCGTCAAGAGGAGGTGAAAATGAGTCTACGGGAATTAGCGGAAAAAATGAAAGCAGAAGAAGAAGAACATGACGCCAGTATGCAGAAATTTTGGGAAGAAATGGAAGCTGGTAGAGAAGAGAGGATGGCGAAACTACAGGAAATGTCAGCTCATATTGAAGTAGATTTATCTGTTGAGAATATTGTACCTTGTGATAATTTTGAACTACCAAATGTCCTTGTGGAACATACTCTCGAAGAAAGTAATATGGAAGTTAACCAAGATGTTACATCTGGAGGATTAACGGAGAACAGTAGCGTAGTAGATGAAATTGAAAGTGATTATACAGAAACAACCTTATTAGGGCCTAGTAGTTCATATCTCGGTAAAGTCGAGTATTTAGATTCTGCATTAAATTGTAGTGAAGATAACAGAAATGAAATTAGTAGTAACAACACTATTAGTCTGGAACATACTTCAGGTAAGTGCTATGATGAGGTGATAGTTTATAGTGTAACAGATATAGCATGTGAGAACCGTGAACGTATGATAGAATCTGAAGCTATCATGGATGCGGACAGTGTATGCATAACACATAAAAATCCCGAACCAGTAGTAGAGCCTGGAACTAGTATGGATACTAACGGTGCAGGTATTTATGACACATGGCCAAATGATGAGGTTCTAGATGAATCTATATCAGGTACTGAGGTGTTTACGGAGGATGGAGAGGTAAATGATACGGGTGACAATAAGGTGACAACAATTATGATAAATAATAATGAACCGCCGCGTAATCAGTTTCATGTTCAAACACCACAAAATCAGCCGCAATCACAACAACATAAAAAAAATACAACTCAGCAAATTAATACCAACTTATTAGCAACAGTTACTGAAAATGATTCAGTTGAAAAGCAGTTCAATCGATCAAGTATGGAAAATGTTAGTTATAAGAATAAAACTGTTATGTATGGCCTATATCCTGCCGAAATTAGGGATAATTTAATGTGTAATAATGATAATAGTAATAAACATGAAGGAAATATGAGTATTGAAAATTGCACCGACCTTATTGTCGAAGCAAAAATCAGTGGTTATGTTGACGAGATGTTGGTCGACAGCGGCACAGGAATATCGCTGTTGGACGAGCAGTTACGTAAGAGGTGTAAAAACCACTTTATACAAATGCCGATTCTGCCGGTAAGTCACACAAGGATAAAATCAGCAGCGTGTGAGTCGCAGATAGTTGAAAAACAGGCACGTATAACAAGATATGTGCAGGGAACGGAAATAGATGCGACCGTCCTTGGAGTTAAAAAACTCGGACATAATATTATTTGGGAAGTTGATAAATTGAATAAACGGCATGCTGCATTGGAAGTTCAGAAAGAATTATTGCCAGCTAAAGTTGATTGTCGACCTCACGTTATCAGGCGGGGACGCTCGAAAGATAAGATAACGAATAACTCACCGACCCCCAAGGTTCAGTTAATGAGTTGCGAGATAAGGCAATTGCGGCGTATATTAAACAAATTCAAATCTGTATTTCCAAGTAAACGTGTGCGTTTCAAAACTGAGAAAAATTTATACAAAAAACTCAGAAATAAATGTCAGGATATAGGGGTAAGAATGTGTAGTGACTTAAATATGTCAAGGTCAGGTTTAAATGTTGTATGTAAGATGACTCTGTGAATGAACAATAATCTAGTTTTGTTAAGGAATGTTGTCTGTATACCCTATGACCCTGCATAAGATTTCGTTATCTGTGTGTCAAGAACATGTGTGTTTGTTTTGGTTTGAAGGTTACCACGTGTCTTTTGATTTGATGCTTCTGTCAAAGTGACAGTTGGAATTGTTAGTATTAATTGAGGATGTTTATTTGATTTTAGTTTGAGGGTATTATTATTATTTCTGGATTAGGAAGTTGTTTTGGTTATATTGAAAAAAAAAAAATTTTTTATTTTTTGTCAGTTAACTAAAGAAAAAAAAAAATTTTTTTTTTATGCGGGAAGGAGTTAATCCTGCAACGAATCACAGGATCATGATAGGCGGGGCAAGTTCATATATTACACAGACAATGGACATTCATATTATATTGGTAGATGGTTAAGTTTCGTTGTTAGTGAAACGGGAAGGCTCAGAACTGTGTATGTAGTACATCTGCACGCAGGAGTGTTTAAACGCATTACGCGTCTAATTACGACAGTTCTTCTACGCCATCTACCGCGAACGGAACGTGCACTCCTTGTACAAGATTCTACCGCTTGCAAGGTGTTGTAAAAACTATTCGTCGTTAGTGAAACGGGAAGACTCAGAACTGTGTGTGTAGTACATTTGCACACATCAGTGTTTTAACGCATTGTGCGAAAAATTACAAGCAGTTCTTCACTGCTGCTACCGCGAACGGTACATACAATCCTTGTACAAGACTCTACCGCTTGCAAGGATCTGTTAAGACTTTTCGGGGATAGTAACGCGTGTGACGCATAACAATTGATTTTATATCTTTACACACGATATTAATATTGTAGTATTACGTGTGTAAGAAGTGAGTGTAACTGTATCACTGTGCGAGATTTTCCGCAGTGACAGTATCATTAATTGTTACGCAATTGTTCCATCAAGACGTTTCCGTGCTAGTGCAAGATTTCCTCATAGGGTGGTCTGCTGATCGTAGTAGACCTTGGTATTCGCGAGAACACTTGAAGAAGCCGGAGAGGTATAAGCTCAATATACCGTTATTAGATTAAACTCACTGTCACCTGAGGTATTACTTGGTCTTAAACTCTATATAAGTTTGGCGAGTAATAAAATCCGTAGTACCGTTGTGTGCGAAGTGTCGGATTCATCGTGGGAATTGCAGGACATCACCCAGCTGTTACAGGACATCAGCCCAGCTGTTATAGGACATCAGCCCAGCTGTTATAGGACACCAGCCCAGCTGTTATAGGACACCAGCCCAGCTGTTATAGGACCAGCCCAGCTGTTACAGGACGCCAGCCCAGCTGTAAACGTTTCTGGTGAAACGTCTGTCATTTGTAAGCCACACCTGACGAACCAACTACACCGCAAAGACCGGCCCTTCTCTTCAACAACATCATCGTGGGAGTCTTCTTATGTAACGTATCACGTCTTGCGTATGAACATTATTTAACATTTTAAAAGAAAGACTCTATATCAAACATTACATTCTGTACATTTCAAATATACCATATAAACTACAACTTGTGTTTGTACAATAAATAATCTTAAACCCTCCAATATAAACTTGTAATTTGAAATACACATACTATCATATCCTATGCGCCAATAGTTTAGTAATTTGTGTTGTCGCAATATATATATATATATATATATATATATATATATATGGATTTGCATTTATTTTTTTAGCTGAATATGCTAGAATTATCTTTATGAGTATAATACTTTGTTTAATATTTTTAGGTAGAAATATTGATTCCTTAATTTTTTCTATTCAATTAACATTAATTTCGTTTTTATTTATTTGAGTTCGAGGGACATTGCCTCGTTATCGTTATGACAAGTTAATATATTTAGCATGAAAATCGTATTTACCAGTAAGTTTAAATCTATTGATTTTTTTTTCATGATTAAATCTATTATTTAGTTCATTAAAAATTGTCCTAATAGTAAGTTAATAGAATTAATTTTTTCTTTTCTCTATTTTCAAAATAAATGCTTTATCAATAAGCTAATTATCTAGTTAATTAATTTATCTCAAAAAGATTTAATTACTGGGTCTAAGACAAAATATATAAAATAAATTGTTGTTAAAATTATTCCGATCTTAATATATGGATATTCAACAGGACAAGCACCCATCCAAGTTAATAAAATTAGAATAATGAATAAGTATCAAAATAAAATTTGATTAATGGGATAATTTAATATTCCTATAAATTTTGAATTGTTTGTGAAGGGAACAAAAATTAAAATAAAAATTGATATAAATAATGCAATTACTCCCCCTAATTTATTAGGAATAGATCGAAGAATTGCATATGCAAATAAAAAATATCATTCTGGTTGAATATGCTTTGGGGTAACCAATGGATTTGCTGGGGTGAAATTATCAGGATCACTTACTTTATATGGTACAAGTATAATATAACAGAAAAAAATAACTAAAATTAATAAAAATCCTAGTATATCTTTAATGGAAAAATAAGGATGAAATGGAATTTTATCATTATTTGAATTAATTCCTAATGGATTATTTGATCCTGTGACATGCAAGAAAATAAGATGTACAATTGTTAATGCTAAAACAACAAATGGTATAATAAAATGAAAAGAATAAAATCGAGTTAATGTTGCATTATCAACAGCAAATCCTCCTCAAATCCAATTCACTAAGACCGTTCCAAGATATGGAATTGCTGACAACAAATTTGTGATAACTGTTGCACCTCAAAATGATATTTGACCTCATGGAAGAACATAGCCTAAAAAAGCAGTAGCCATTAAAATTAATAAAATGATTACTCCTACAACTCAAGTCTCAAAATTTTTGTATGAACCATAATATAATCCTCGTCCAACATGTAAATATACACAAATAAAAAATAATGAAGCCCCATTTGCATGTAAAATTCGTAATATTCATCCATAATTAATGTCACGACAAATGTGTCTTAATCTGTTAAATGCACTTGTCACATCCGCATTATAATGCATTGACAAGAATAATCCAGTTAAAATTTGAATAACTAAACATATTCCCAATAACGATCCATAATTTCATCAATATGATAAATTTGTGGCTGCTGGTAAATCAATTAATGAATTATTTATTATTTTAATTAATGGGTGTGTGCGTCGAGTGATATTTAGCATTTGTTAAAATTTTCTTCGTAAAGGGGACAATTTAATTCTGACAATATTCACAACAACAATCAATGTGAATAAAAGATAAATAACTATTATTATAGTTATTATTCCTGATGGAAATATATATAATTTTTTAATTATAAATCCATCAAATAAATTATTTATCTCTAATAATTTATTGATGCTATCCATATTGAATCTAATAATATTTATAGTTATAATTAAAGTTCAAATAATCATATTTGATATTAACAATTTTATTGAAAAGTAAAATTTTTCATTTGAGGCAATTCTTGATATATATAAAAATAAAATTAATATTCCTCCAATAAAAATAAGAAATAAGATATAAGAAAAAAAATATGAATTTATATAAAATATACAAATAATTCTAGCAAGCATTGTTTGTATCAATAAAATAGATCCCATTGATAATGGGTGTTTCATAAAAATAAAATTTATTGATAATAGAATTGTAATTGATATTATAATCTTCATACAGAAGATAATTTAATAAAAATGTAAGCTTTGGGTGCTTAAAATGACTTTTTACTCTCTTCTGAAGTTTTAAAATTATTAATTTATCTTAGATTTACAAGATCTACATTTTTTTAAAACTATTAAAACAAACGAATCTATCACTACCTTTACTATATTTAATTATATTTATATCAGGCATTGCCTCGTTATGCTTAAATCAAAAGCATATTATAATAAGTTTATTAAGATTAGAATTAATAATTTTAAGATTATTTTGTATATTTTCTGTATTTTTATCAATTGAACTAAATGATATATATATATATATTAATAGTTTTATTAACATTTAGTGTTTGTGAAGGAGTTGTGGGATTGTCAAGATTAATCAACTTAATTCGATCACATGGTAATGATCAGTTATTATCAATATCTTTAAAAACATGTTAAAATTAGTTTTATTTTCATTATTTTCAACCCCTCTATTATTTAACATATTAATTCTTTTAATATTATTTATCATTTTATTCTTCAGAAAAGATTTAGTCATATTAAGACATAACATATATATAGATAATATTTCATATGGATTAATTATTCTTACAGTTTGAATTACCTTCTTAATAATTAATTCTAGTCCTTTATATAAATATAATAATATAAATTTATTTTTATTTATAGTGTTATTATTAATAACATTATTAATTTTATCATTTTGTTCATATAACATTATAATATTTTATATATTTTTTGAAACTAGTTTAATCCCTACTATAATTATTATTATAGGATGAGGATATCAACCTGAACGAGTTAAACGCTAGATATTACTTGTTGTTTTATACTTTATTCGCATCCCTTCCCATATTAGTTTCAATTTTATATATATATATTGTAACGAGAAAACGAGGTCGTACCTGTTAAAATGTATCACACTTGTTTATTTTGTGTATTAGTGTGAATGTAGTGTGTTTGCCTCACACCGGTCGTTACATAAATCGACGTCACTACTGGAGTCCGTAGCGTTGTCAATATTACCAGTACAATCTACCTGTTAATTCATAGGGGTTGCGAATCCCGGGTGGCGCCAAATTGTTTCTGTTAAAACAATTAAAATAGTTAATTTCTAAGATAATACGTGGTATTAGCATGGACAGCTGGATCGTTCGAATGGTTCCCGCCGCTATAGAAGTTGCCGCTTCGTCCACTCGTGATGAGCGCTAGTTGGCTGTTGCTTAAAACTCGCTAACACACATATACTCTACAAAATCCTATGAAATAACAAGATAGTAATACTCGGTACTGTGCTTTTAATACAAATTTGGTCATCAATAAATATGACAAATGAATTATAAATAATTTAACAGATTGCTCCGGCTTATAGCATAAAACACAAATATCTCAGAGTTGGCAAAATTGATTCTAAAACACTTTTCATTGCCGAAAATGGCTTCAGTTGCATACAAAACATTACCAGGTTTAAAATCTGGAGTTCTTTGGATCATGAAATAAGACATAAACGTTGGTTACATTAAAAAAGTACACTACCATACCTTATACGTACTTAGAAATTATAATGTGTTTTTACAATTTGTTCGGTAGTGTCGTATTTCTGTTACAAAAATTGTGCTCTCAAATAAGGTTATATTTTGATTAATGAAATGTTTTTTAAGTAAGTAAATTATGCATTTACACCTTTGAAAGAAAATAATACTTGTTAAATAGTGAGAAATTTTATCATTTGAAAAATATTTTAAGTAATTTGGGGTTTTGGGATTAAGGAATTTATTCGATACTTATCAGTTCATATCACGTTGAAGTGTAGTCGTCAGGGTAGTTGGATATTCTTCAAATTTGGGCTGGTTTTAAACTTCTAACATCTTTTTCAATCTGGTCTTGGGTTTTTCTCTAATTGATTTATTTAATTTGGTTCCTGGACATAGTTAATTCTTCGTAGATCGACATCTATTCGACTTTGGTCATCTTTGTGCACTTTTTAAACTTCTTGTAACTATTTAAATTGAAAATTTAATCATTCCAATTTTGCGTGCCGCTTACCCACACGTCGTTTTTTAGAGTCTATATAATTTAACGGAAAATAAGCCCTCAACGTCTCGTTGTCATAGTAACCGTAATTCGGTGATTGGTTAATTACTCCTTTAAAGACATTGTTAAAATATTTGAATTTTTATTCAAATTTATTAAGTATTTTCCTAATGATTTTATTCGTTTATAATTCCTTTGGGGTAATAAATGACATAACTATTATCTTTCTTTCCTTTCATAGTTTACAACGATACCTCATAAGGTCATATTCTGTTATACATTAACTATAGTCTAATTATTTGACATTTAATAAATAACATATCTTTCTTATATTAAACTATTACAATAACATTTCTGTTTTAAAATAATTGACATATAATTACTGGCCCTTCATTGGTCTTAGATTAGTAAGATTTCTTGTGAAATTGATACAATTTACATTTGAATGTCTTTGGCAGTTAGATGTTTTCATAGTCAAGATTAGCCATGATTGTTTTTTGGTGTATTTCTTTTTAAATTATATTTTGAATTCAGCCTGATGGGCTGCACTTATTTGTTTGTGTTTTAACTACTATTCAACATACATTTCCGTTACTCTTCTTTTAAAATATAATAATTAGGTTTATGGACTGTAGGTTCCTTTCAGCCATATTCCTCTTTTAACATTGAATCAACTATTCTTTACAAGCCATTAGTTATTATTAGTTCTAATATTGATTTCTTTCTTTTGTTACAATTTAAAGTGATAAACATTGTCACTTCTCATAAAATTATGAAAGTTAATTCCCCTTTCAACATGGGGTGTTTTATTCTTTGTAGTCTTAATTTTAATAACAAAACTTTAATTCTATTCTACCATACCATGTTCACACAAGTTACTTTGTCTGGGCTTTCTCCCTGAATAACATCACAAGCTTCCTTTATATTAATTTGGAATACTATTGCTAATTATTTCTAGTTATATTACTGTTTACAATGTCACTCCAATCATTGATTGTTCATCAATGTTTTATAAAGTGTCTCCTTACCTATCATTGTATTTTTAATGTTTCACATACACTTTCACTATTTTTAGGGTACTTACACTTCACTAAAGCACTTCACTTTGGTTCACTGTTTTGTATTGAGTGTTATTTAATGGGTAATCCCTATGCTTTCTCCTATCATTTCTCACTATTTCTTTCTAGTATGATATTTACTATTAATAATATGAGGTTAGTTGTTTTTTGTTAAATCTAACCTTTCTGACTGTGTTAGTGTACTTTTTCTATATTACATTACTTTACAATTCTATTGTCTTTAAAATGGGTACATAGGTTATTTTAATGATAACAATAATATTGGTTTCATCAATACATAATTATTCGAGGTGTATTGACCGTATTCTATCCTTGAGTATACTATCTTTCCCCTTTATATGTGTGTTAGTTTCCCCTTGGGTTTAACCTGTCTCCTCTTCATTCTTCCTCTTCTTCATTTTCAATAGTCTTCATCTTCAATAGTCTTCATCTTGGTTCGGTTTTCCTCTTCTTCTCTTCTGGTTTAAATTCTGTTTAATTGTAGGGATCTGTTCTCTTCCTCTGGTTCTTCTTTAGTTCTGTGTTCATCATTGTTTTGTCTATCATATTTTTTCTTGAGTATGTTACGTGGTTCCCTTCTTTATGTTTATGTTGTTGGCTCAATCACTTGGGTTGGGTATTATCGTTGTACGTCGTGTCAAAATATTTACATTTTAATCATTTTTTAAACATTTTATTTTATATGAAGTATTTTTATATCAAGAATTATCTTTTTTATCACTGGTTGGCTGCTGGATGTTATTAAGGTTGTTTGTTGGTCTTTGGTCTTTTAAAGTTGTATTATTGTGTGTGGTTGTGGTATATGTTTTTGTATTAAGGCTGAAGATGAGAGAACAGGAACTCTCGAAACATGTTCCAAATAGAAAAAACATCTTGAGGTAAATTTAGTATAAATATTAAAGTATTATATACATCAAGAAACGGACTGTAGCAGAAAGTGATTGAAATATATATATATATAGAAATAATATAACTAACATTATAATATTAATGAGATCAAATAGTAAGTTTATTTATTTAGGAATAACGATAGCATTTATAATTAAAGTTCCATTATTTATATTTCATTTTTGATTACCAAAAGCTCATGTTGAAGCGCCTGTTTCTGGTTCTATAATTTTAGCTGGAATTCTTTTAAAATTAGGAACTTATGGTCTAATTCGTGTTATATATATTATACCAATAATATTTACAAATTTTAGATTTATTTGAATTTCTATTTCATTAATAGGAGGAATTATAATTAGATTATCTTGTATAATGCAAATTGATATAAAATCTATAATTGCATATTCTTCTGTAGCTCACATAAGATTAGTTATTGGAGGGATTATGACAATAAATATATGAGGTATAGTCGGAGCATATTTTATAATAATTGGGCACGGTTTATGCTCAACCGTCAATATATATATATATATATATATATATATATATATATATATATATATATATATATATATTAATATATATTTATATATAAATATTTATAATAATAATAGTATGTTTTTCTTTATTTTATAACTATAAAAAAAAAGAAAAACATACTATTATATATATATAATATACGAATATAATAATAATAACATTAATATTTTATTTGACTATAATTATACATTTTATATTTTAGATTTGTGGAATGTGGCTGTACAATAATTAATACAATTATTGTATTTTGGCTGAATATTAAGTTGTTGGCTATCATTCAATTCCATAAACTTATTTTAATCAATAAATAAATATATGAAAATATATATAAAAGAGATTATAAGGCTGCGAATTCATGCATTGGTTGTAAGTCTATTGATATAGTTTATAGCATTCCAGATATTATAAGTTTTACATAAAATATAAAGATAAAAAAATATGATAAGGTGCCTGAACAAAAAGGATTATTTTGATAGAATAAATTATGTAATATTATACTCTTATTATGTTGGCAGAATTAAACTGTCTTTTAATATCAAAGATTAATGTTCTTCATAAACTACAACATAACATAAAAGATAAGCTAAAATTAAGCTAATGGGTTCATACCTCATTTATGGAAAATTATCCTCTTTTTAATTAAAAATAATTCCTCTTATATAGTATTTGTGGCATTCTTGTTTTTTGGTATCATGCTGTTGATTTGCTCAAACAATTGGCTGGGTTGTTGAATGGGAATCGAAATGAATATGGTATCATTTTTGCCTTTTATAATGAATAAAATAAGAGTTTACTCATCTGAGTCAATAATTAAATATTTTATTATTCAAAGAATGGGTTCGAGATTATTATTCCTATTTGTTGTTATTTTGGGCATATTATTTCAAGTAAAATATTTTATTATGGTTAGTTTAATAATTAAAATTGGGTCTCCTCCATTTCATTATTGATATGTTTCAGTAATTGATGGCTTATCCAGAATAGTGTCTTTCCTAATTATAACCGTTCAGAGGATTATTCCCATTATTTTATTGAGTTACTTGGATATAAGATTAAGTTTATTTATTGTTTTATCATGTTTATGGGGGTCATTAGGGGGATTATGTTATTCAGCAATTCGAAAAATTTTAGCATATTCATCAATTTACAATTTAAGTTGAATTTTTAGAGGGGTTATACTAATAAATTATATATGGCTGGTATATTTTTTAATTTATTCCTTCTCTTTATTTTTAACTTGCTATCTGTTTTGAGTAAATAATATGAATTATTTAAATCAAATTTTTATTTTGTTTAACAATAAGATTAAGTCGTTAATGTTAATAATCATTTTTATATCAATAGGTGGATTGCCACCATTTTTGGGATTTTTCCCAAAATTTATGATGATTTATTGTCTTTTAGCTAGTAAAATATATTTTTTATGTTTAATTTTAGTAATAACTGCTTTATTAGTGTTATTTTATTATTTACGAATTGTAATAACAGGGCTGATGATAAACAATGTATCTTTAAAGTTATCAACTTTCAGGTTAAATAATACATTATTTATAATGAATTCTTTATTGGTTGGATTTGTAGCTGTAACCTTATTTAATATTATGAATTAATAAGGTTTTAAGTTAATAAAACTATTATCCTTCAAAGTTAAAAATATAATTTTTTTGTAAGCCTTAGATTTATTTTTATCACCTTTAAATTTGCAATTTAATATTATCATTAAATATAAGACTGAAGAAGAATAAGAAATAAAAAATAAGAAAAAAGATTATTGAGAGGAAAAATTTCCATAAATAAATTTACAGTTTATTACCTAATTCAGTCATCTCAATTTGGGAATAAATCAACGTTTAGTTATGAATAAGTGATTTTTCTCAACTAATCATAAAGACATTGGAACATTATATTTCATTTTTGGGATTTGATCAGGGATGGTGGGTACAACTTTAAGAGTTCTTATTCGTGTTGAATTAGGTATTCCTGGATCTTTTATTGGAGATGATCAAATTTATAATGTGATTGTTACTGCTCATGCTTTCGTTATAATTTTTTTTATAGTAATACCAGTTATGATTGGAGGATTTGGGAATTGATTGGTTCCTTTAATAATTGGTGCTCCTGATATAGCTTTTCCTCAAATAAATAATATAAGTTTTTGATTATTACCACCTTCATTAACATTATTATTAATTGGTAGAATAGTTGATAGAGGAGCAGGTACTGGTTGGACAGTATATCCTCCATTGTCAAGAGGTATCGCGCACTCAGGATCTTGTGTTGATTTAACTATTTTTTCTTTGCATTTGGCTGGAGCTAGCTCAATCTTGGGTGCAGTTAATTTTATTAGAACAATTTTTAATATACGTTCAGCGGGAATATACATGGATCGGCTGCCTTTATTTGTATGGGCAGTATTAATTACTGCCTTTTTATTATTACTTTCATTGCCAGTTTTGGCCGATGCAATTACGATATTATTAACTGATCGAAATTTAAATACTTCTTTTTTTGATCCTTCAGGTGGGGGGATCCAATTTTATATCAGCATTTATTTTGATTTTTTGGACACCCTGAAGTATATATTTTAATTTTACCTGGGTTTGGATTAATTTCCCAAATTATTACTCAAGAGAGAGGAAAAACTGAATCTTTTGGGTCATTAGGAATAATTTATGCTATAATATCAATTGGTATTTTAGGATTTGTTGTTTGAGCACATCATATATTCACAGTTGGTATGGATGTTGATACACGGGCTTATTTTACTTCCGCCACAATAATTATTCCTGTTCCAACTGGAATTAAAGTTTTTAGATGATTAGCAACTTTGAGAGGAGCAAAGATTAAAATTAGACCTTTGATTTTATGAGCAGTAGGATTTGTTTTTCTTTTTACTATTGGTGGATTGGCTGGAGTGATTTTGGCTAATTCATCAATTGATATTGTATTACATGATACATATTATGTTGTGGCTCGTTTTCATTATGTATTATCAATAGGTGCAGTGTTTGCAATTTTGGGGAGATTTATTCATTGATATCCTTTATTTACTGGACTATCCTTAAATTCTAATTGGTTAAAAATTCATTTTTTGATTATATTTATTGGAGTAAATTTAACTTTTTTTCCCCAACATTTTTTAGGATTAAGAGGTATACCACGTCGTTATTCAGATTATCCTGATGCATTTATATCATGAAACATTCTATCTTCTATTGGAAGAAGAATCTCATTTATTGAAATTTTATTTTTATTGTTTATTATTTGAGAAAGATTTATTTCACATCGATTGATTTTATATTCAATTAATATAAATCCTCCATTGAATGGATACAGAAACTTCCCCCATCTGAGCACTCGTATAGTGAGATCCCATTATTAGTTCAATTCTAATATGGCAGATGAAGTGCAATGAATTTAAGATTCATATATAAAATAATTTTTGTTAGAAATTTCTAATTGATCTTATATTAATATACAAGATGCTACATCGCCATTAATAGAACAATTAATATTTTTTCATGATCATACTTTAATTATTTTAATTATTATTACTTCAATTGTTACTTACATAATAGTAGTTATTATATTTAATAATATTGTTAACCGACTTTTATTGGAAGGACAATTAATTGAATTGTTTTGAACACTTCTTCCAGCTTTAACTTTGATTTTTATTGCATTTCCATCCTTACGATTATTATATTTATTGGATGAGATTAATAAGCCTTTAATAACTCTAAAAATTATTGGTCATCAATGATATTGATCATATGAATATTCAGATTTTTTAAATATTGAATTTGATTCTTATATGAAATCTCAGAATGAAATATCAATTAGAGAATTCTGTTTATTAGAAGTAGATAATCGAACGATTTTACCTTTTAGTACTCAAATTCGATTATTAGTTTCATCATTTGATGTTATTCATTCATGAGCCATGCCATCCATGAGAATTAAAGTGGATGCCGTGCCTGGTCGATTAAATCAAGCAAGAATGTTTATTAATCGACCTGGTATATCATTTGGTCAATGTTCTGAAATTTGTGGAGCAAATCATAGATTCATGCCTATTGTTATTGAAAGAATTGGTGTAAATTGTTTTATTAATTGATTAATGAATTATTCATTAAGTGGCTGAAAGTAAGTAATGGTCTCTTAAACCAATTTATAGTAACTAACGATTATTTTTAATGACGAAAAGTTAGTTTATTATAAAACATTAATCTGTCAGATTCAAAAAACTAAAAATAGTATTTTTCCATTCCACAAATATCTCCAATAAATTGATGTTTTTTATTTTTCTTTTTTTTGTTAATTGTTATTTTAATTATAACTTTTATTTATTTTTCTTTTATAAAAATTCCAAGAATAAATTTAATTGACAATTTTAATAACTCATATAGCTGATCATGATAACAAATTTATTTTCAACCTTTGATCCATCAAAAGGATTATTTTCATTAAATTGATTAAGTTCATTAATTTTATTATTATTTATACCTTTAGGGTTTTGATATATTCCTAATCGTTATATAATTTTTATTAATAAAGTTCTAAATACAATAAGTTTTGAATTAAATTTATTAATAAGTTCAAGATCTTTTGGTAGATCATTATTGTTTTGTTATTTATTTATTTTCATTCTACTCAATAATTTTCTTGGGTTGTTTCCATATATTTTTACTAGATCAAGACATTTAGTATTTTCTCTAAGTTTAGCTTTTCCTCTTTGATTAACTTTTATTTTATTTGGATTTTTAAACAATACAAACCATATATTTTGTCATTTAGTTCCAATAGGAACTCCAACAATTTTAATACCTTTTATGGTATGTATTGAAACTATCAGAAATTTAATTCGACCAGGATCTTTGGCTGTTCGTTTAACAGCAAATATAATTGCTGGTCATTTATTAATAACATTATTAGGGAATAGATCAACTAATTTAGAGATTTATATAAATCTAATTATTTTAATTCAAATATTATTAATATTATTTGAATCAGCAGTTTGTGTAATTCAATCTTATGTTTTCACAGTTCTAAGAACTTTATATTATAGAGAAGTATCTTAATGAATAATCATCCATATCATTAAGTTGATTGTAGACCATGACCTTTAACAGGTTCAATTGGAGCTTTAACTTTTGTTTCTGGTATAGTAATAATATTTCATATACAAAATTTTATTTTGTTATTCTTTGGATTTATGATTTTGACTTTAACTATAATTCAATGATGACGTGATATTTCACGTGAAGGAACGTTTATAGGACTTCACACAATAATTGTAGTGAGAGGTTTAAAATTAGGAATAATTTTATTTATTGTGTCAGAGATTTTCTTTTTTATTTCTTTCTTTTGAGGATTTTTTCATAGAAGATTAAGACCTGTTATAGAAATTGGAATAAATTGACCCCCTACTGGAATCGTGCCTTTTAATCCAATACAAATTCCTTTATTAAATACCATAATTCTATTGTGTTCTGGAGTAACAATCACATGAGCACACCATTCCATAATAGAAAGAAAACATGATGAATCTGTTTATGGTATTGTGTTAACTTTAATATTAGGGGTATATTTTACTATTCTTCAAGTATATGAATATTTTGAATCATCATTTTGTATCTCAGATTCAGTGTATGGATCGACATTTTTTGTATCAACAGGATTTCATGGAATCCATGTTATTATTGGAAGAACATTCATTATAATCTGTTTATTGCGGCAATTGAAATTTCATTTTTCTAGAACTCATCATTTTGGTTTTGAGGCAGCTGCCTGATATTGACATTTTGTTGATATTGTTTGATTATTTTTATATGTATCAATTTACTGATGAGGTAGATAAATATTCTATTAGTATATAAGTATATTTAACTTCCAATTAAAAGGATTAATTTTTAAATAGAATAATTTTTAATGTTGTAATTTACTGTATTATGATACTATTAATTTTGATTATTTTAATAACTTTTTTATATTTCGTATCAACTAAATCAATTATTGACCGTGAAAAATCATCTCCATTTGAGTGTGGATTTGATCCTTTTGAATCATCTCGAATCCCCTTTTCAAGACACTTTTTTATAATTGCAGTTATTTTTCTTATTTTTGATGTTGAATTAGTAATTATTATGCCTATAGTTATTGTAATAACAACTATTAATATAATTGAAATTTATTTAGTGATATTGTTATTTTTATTATTTTTAATATTGGGCCTGTATCATGAATGAAAAAATAATATGTTAAATTGAATTTAATAGGGATGTATTTAACTATAATTATTGAATTGCAATCAATAGGTGCTCATATTAGCCATTCTTGAAAGCAATGAAGTAATAAATACATTTAGTTTCGACCTAAAAAAAGAATTTTTATTCCTTTGTTTATTAATTGAAGCCAAAAATAAGGCACTTTATTGTTAATAAAATTATTGAATATATTATTTCCAATTAAAAGGAAATAGGAATAAAAGCAGCTGCTAACTAGCTTTTAAAGCGGTTAAACTCCGTTTTTTCCTTATTTATAAAGTTTATAAAACATTTCATTTTCATTGAAAAGAGAGGCAAAGCCTTATAAATATTTTAAAAAAATATTACCTTAATATCTTCAATATTATGCTCTAATGCTTAAGCTATTTAAACGTAAAATAATTAAAAATCAAGCAATAAATGTTATTATCTGAATTTTGAAATTATTCTTTCTTATACTAATATTAAATATTATGATTAATTTTATTAATTCAATCGTACCTTGGGGTCCAATTTTTTCTCCTCATCCTAAATCAATTGATTTTTGAAATATAAATGAATTTTTTAAAATGAAAAATTGAGTATGAAAGGTTGATAATTGTTTTAAAAATAATATGGAACTTATAAACTCTCTTATAAATTTCTTTACTGTGGATGAAAACAGATATTTCATATCCAATTAATAATCCTAAGAAAGATAAGGCCATTGCTATTACCCTTCCTTCAATGGGAAGGATAATTCTTGTGGGATTGTTAAATATGATTCATGTAAATATAGATCCTGACAAAATTGAATAAATAGATAAAATCATAATTCTTTTTAATATATTATTAAATGATTCGTTTTGTAAACTAAAATTACAGTAACTGAAATTTATATTTATTGAAAAATATGTTAGTCGGGCAGAATAAAAAGATGTCAACCCAATTCCAATATACATTAATAATAAAATTAATGAGTTAATATTTCTGGAGCATATTATTTCTATAATTAAATCTTTTGAATAAAAGCCTCTCATAAAGTGTTTTCCACATAATGATAAATTAGCAATATTTATGAATGTTCTAGTTATTGGTATATTATAACTTATACAGCCCATTATACGAATATCTTGATTATTTATTAATCTATGAATCAATACCCCAGCACATAAAAAAAAGTGATGCCCTAAATAAAGCATGAATGATAAGATGAAGAAAAGATAATATCGGATAACCAAATATTAAAATTGATATTATAATTCCTAATTGTCTTAAGGTTGATAATGCAATAATTTTTTTCAAGTCAAATTCAAAATTTGCAGCTAATCCTGATATAATTATTGTTAATACTGATAATATTAAAAATATTTGAATTAAATTAAATGATATAATTAAATTTCTGAATCGAATAATTAAATATACTCCCGCAGTAACTAACGTTGATGAATGAACAAGAGCCGATACTGGGGTTGGAGCAGCCATAGCTGCTGGAAGTCATGAAGAAAATGGAATTTGAGCTCTTTTTGTAAATCCTGCAACAATAATTAATGTAATTATTGGACTTGTCATTATTTTATTAATAAAAGATATAACATTTCAAGACCCAAAATTTATTATTCATGCGATTAATAAGAGAATTATAACATCTCCAATTTGATTTATCAGTGCCGTTAATATTCCAGCATTTCTAGAATTTAAATTTTTATAATAAATAACTAAACAGTATGACACTAACCCTAGTCCATCTCATCCAATAAGAATTCTTACTATATTAGGTCTAATAATTAATAATATTATTGACATTACAAATATTATAATAATATAAATAAATCGATTAATATTTTTATCACTTATTATATATACACCTCTATATAATATAACTATTGATGAAATAAATATAACGGTTGAAAGAAATAAAGTTGACATAAAATCAAAAATTAACGTTATATAAATATTACATGAATTGACTGTAATAATTATTCATTCTATTATAATTGCGTAATCAAAAATAATTATATTTATTGATAAAATTAATATTATTAATCTTATAATTAATAAAATTAAGAAAATATATATGTTAAGTTTATTTTTAGTAATGATCCAATATAAATTTATATTTTTAAATCCACAATTTAATGTTTTATTTTAAACTAATTGAATTTATATTAACAATGTTAATTTCAAAATAATTAAATTTAGAGGAATTCAATGCATTATAATTAAAAAAAATTCACCCACGTTTCCAGAATTATAGGAATAACAGCCTGAGAAAATTATTCCATGTTGAGTGTGAGAATATAGATATAAACTATAACAGGCCGATAAAAATCAAGAAAAAGATTAGAAAATTATACGTAATGAATTTCAAGACATTAATCTATTTAAAATTATAATTTCTCCTGCAAGACTAATTGTTGGAGGACATGAGATATTTCTAGCAGATATTAAAAATCATATAAGAGTTATTGAAGGCATAAATCTCAATATGCCTTTATTGATTAAGATTCTACGTCTCCCTGAACGTTCATAAGAAATATTTGCCAAGCAAAATAAAGCAGATGAGCATAAACCGTGCCCAATTATTATAAAATATGCTCCGACTATACCTCATATATTTATTGTCATAATCCCTCCAATAACTAATCTTATGTGAGCTACAGAAGAATATGCAATTATAGATTTTATATCAATTTGCATTTTACAAGATAATCTAATTATAATTCCTCCTATTAATGAAATAGAAATTCAAATAAATCTAAAATTAGTAAATATTATTGGTATAATATATATAACACGAATTAGACCATAAGTTCCTAATTTTAAAAGAATTCCAGCTAAAATTATAGAACCAGAAACAGGCGCTTCAACATGAGCTTTTGGTAATCAAAAATGAAATATAAATAATGGAACTTTAATTCTAAATGCTATCGTTATTCCTAAATAAATAAACTTACTATTTGATCTCATTAATATTATAATGTTAGTTATATTATATATATATATATATATATATATATATATATATATTTCAATCACTTTCTGCTACAGTCCGTTTCCTGATGTATATAATACTTTAATATTTATAATAAATATATAATTTTTTATATAATTATATATTTATAAAAGAATTAATATGTTTCTTAATAATCATATGTTAAATAATAGAGGGGTTGAAAATAATGAAAATAAAACTAATTTTAACATGTTTTTAAAGATATTGATAATAACTGATCATTACCATGTGATCGAATTAAGTTGATTAATCTTGACAATCCCACAACTCCTTCACAAACACTAAATGTTAATAAAACTATTAATATATATATATCATTTAGTTCAATTGATAAAAATATAGAAAATATACAAAATAATCTTAAAATTATTAATTCTAATCTTAATAAACTTATTATAATATGCTTTTGATTTAAGCATAACGAGGCAATGCCTGATATAAATATAATTAAATATAGTAAAGGTAGTGATAGATTCGTTTGTTTTAATAGTTTAAAAAAAATTTAGATCTTGTAAATCTAAGATAAATTATACCCTGATTAACAAAAGAAAGTGACTGGCGGAGCGGCCGCGCGGCGACCGAGTTTGTAGTAAAAACATTCCACTTTATAACCTCGTGGAAACGTAAAATACAGGGCGAGAAATGTCTAATGAACTGTATTTTAATCATCAATTAAAGACATTTTTAACAAACTTTTCTAATTTTTAAAATCTCTTTTCAATAAATTTACATTGTGAGTTAAAGAAAAAAATACACGAATTTGAATTAAAAAATTAGGGTTTATCGTTTTTATTACGTAAGAACTCAGAGGTTAAGCATCGGAAAAAAATTTCTTGTAGACAAATGGTAGTCCACCTTCTTTAGTACAATATATCAAAAATTGAGATTCCTACGATTAAAATTAACGACGTTATTAATTTTTTTCTAATGTCCTGTTAACTCAGTTGTTAAAAGTTGTACACGAATGAGATTTGCGTGACGCTCTCTTTAGATAACTAAATGTAGAAGACATATACAACTTACACCTTGTACGTGATAGGAATACTACAATGGATTAATATATAAAGTGAATTTCACAGAGAGCAATGCGTGGCGCTCTGCGGTGGAAGTACAGTCAGAACCTATTGGACCCATTTTATTCGCGCGCTACCGTCATTCCCGTACAGCGTCTCGGCCTCTCCTTTATGTCTACAAATAGCACATGCTTCCAGGAAAACTGAACCGTTATACGCACACTAAGGGTAAGGGAAATTTCCAGCTTTCAGTTTAGTTGATGTGGTGGTTGAGTGATGTCCGGTTGTTGGTTATCTTGATTTTAAGTGTTAGTTTCTTGTGCTTTCATTATAAATTGACGTGTTTTTAAGTTATTTTGTGTGAATATACTTCGGTGGCTGAGCATGGAGCAACGTAACGAGGCTGAACCAAGGAAACATAGGGGAAGACCTAGGACTCGAACTCCAAAGAAAAGACAAACTTCGGGCCGAGGCGTACCTATGAAAGGACAGTCAAGAGAAATTGTGTGCAAAGTGCGGGAATATTTTGATAGAGAAAAGGCGAACAAAGGTCCTTTGATTCCGGTTAATAATGCAATACAGCGAACTGCAGATGCTCTGAAAATACATAAAAATACAGTTCTGCGAGTTTGCAAGGAAAAAGAATTGAAAGAAATACAAGATGACAGTAATAGCCAACTTTCAACTCCGGGCAAACAGAGGAAACGGGAGAAAACTGTGACAAAACTTGACACTTTTCAGGAAGACGCTATACGAAGACATGTATATCAATATTACATAAGAAAAGAATATCCCACTTTGAAAAAACTTTTATCATCGTTGGAAAATGAAGAGCTGTTTAATGGCAGTCTGTCTTCGCTTAGAAACGTGCTAAAAGGTTTAGGATTTACGTGGAGAAAATTTTCGGGCAGAAAAGTGATTATGGAGAGAAGCGATGTCGCTGCCTGGAGGTGTCGTTTTCTTCGCCAAATCAAAGACGAGAATTTCGATAATATAATTTGGCTCGATGAGACCTGGGTCAATGCTGGGCATTGTTTGAAACAAGGATGGACTGATGAGTCACTTGAGGGGACAATGTTAACACCTATAGGGAAAGGTGAACGATTAATAATATGTCATGCAGGTTCTTCAAAAGGGTTTGTTCCAAATTCCCTTCTACTATTTAAATCGAAAAAAACCGGTGACTACCATGAAGATATGGATCACGACAAATTCTTCGGTTGGTGTTCTGAAACTTTGCTAAATAACCTAGAAGAGCCTGCAGTAATAGTCATGGACAATGCTCCCTACCATTCTAAGCAAATTGATAAAGCTCCCACAAGCAAAGATAAAAAAGCTGACATACTTGCATGGCTGGATAGGAAAAATATTCAATCTACAACCGACTTGAAAAAATCAGAACTTTTGGAATTAGTGAAATGGCACAAGCCCCAGAACAAAAGGTATTTTGTTGATGAATTGATAGAGGGCAGAGGTCACAAAGTGATAAGGCTACCACCTTACCATTGCCATCTTAACGCCATTGAGCTTATATGGGCTCAGGTTAAGGGGTATGTTGCCGAAAACACCAAAATGTTTACTTTAAAAGAAGTTGAACGACTGACTAAAGACGGATTTAATCGAATTACTGCTGAGAGGTGGGAGCAAGTAGTGGACCACACCAAAAAAGTTATTATCGATGCATGGAATAATGAAGGACTAATGGAAGAAGCTGTGGAGGAAATGATTATATCCGTGGAAGACAGCAGTAGCTCCGAGGATGATAATTGTTCAGAAGATGATAATAGTGATGACGATCCAATGGAGGGTATCAGAGAACTTTCATTTGAAGACTACTAACTCACAGCTATAAGTGTTTTTTATAGAGTGTTTTAATAGTGTATTTTTATGATTTATACACATATTTTATGAGCGGATTCCATAAAAGCTGAAGAACACTACAATACTTGTAAGTACCGTACTGTATTTATTATTTATTTGTCAATGCTAATAACAAGTAATTTACTAATTGTTTTTACATTTCAATTACATTATAACAGTAAAATACTGTTATAATTATGCAATATCTGGTAGACCGAGCTTTGCTCGGTAGTTTTAAACTGTAAACTATATTTCATAGTTAAATAATTAGTTATTGAGAAATTTGAATGGCATTAACAATTTCCCAGTAATTACATTGCACTTCAATTAGTAGTATTAAAGCTGATCACAAAACAAAAACAGTTTATTAACCAGAAAACAATAAATACCGTACCGCAAAAGAGTAATAAACAATCATTCAAGACTGTTATAAAAAGCATGTAGTTCAACTAAACCACAAAAGTCTGGTCAGATGTACGTTTTTGACAGATCTCCAGGTAGAAGATTAGATTAAATAAGTAGACAGATAACTAAGTATATACTTATGAGAGATTGGTGACTCGTAGTAAGTTGGCTATGTGTCAATGTGTGAGCCGTGAGCGTATGCACCACTTTCTTTGGGCTGTTACTGTACCTTGACTCGATCGCGCGCCGTTGAGCGATGTTAGTTCTAATTTTCCTATATTAACTGATTGCGGTTATATTTCGTAATATTTGAAGGTTACATACCACTTTGTATTGATGAATACAATTTTGTTATGTTTATTGTGAAAAAACACAATGAAAAAAATTATTAATAACGGAGTTAACAGTACATTCGGAAAAAATTAATAACGTCGTTAATATTAATCGTAGGAATCTCAATTTTTGATATATTGTACTAAAGAAGGTGGACTACCATTTGTCTACAAGAAATTTTTTTCCGATGCTTAACCTCTGAGTTCTTACGTAATAAAAACGATAAACCCTAATTTTTTAATTCAAATTCGTGTATTTTTTTCTTTAACTCACAATGTAAATTTATTGAAAAGAGATTTTAAAAATTAGAAAAGTTTGTTAAAAACGTCTTTAATTGATGATTAAAATAAAGTTCATTAGACATTTCTCGCCCTGTATTTTACGTTTCCACGAGGTTATAAAGTGGAATGTTTTTACTACAAACTCGGTCGCCGTGCGGCCGCTCCGCCAGTCACTTTCTTTCGTTAATCAGGGTATAATAATTTTAAAACTTCAGAAGAGAGTAAAAAGTCATTTTAAGCACCCAAAGCTTACATTTTTATTAAATTATCTTCTGTATGAAGATTATAATATCAATTACAATTCTATTATCAATAAATTTTATTTTTATGAAACACCCATTATCAATGGGATTGTAGCGGGTCAAATTTTGGGTGTTTTTATTTTAACGGTTTGGGGCATTTATATTTTACTTATTTCATTTTCGGGCGGGCTTGTATAAAATAATGTAAAAATGTATTATTGTGCAACGTATTTGTCAGTATAACAGAACAGTGAAACAAAGCGATACGCAGGTGTTATTGTGTAAGCCGGCAAGCGAAGCATTTACCCCCTTCAAAATTCTCAGAAATCTGTACTTGTGTAACAGCACACAGACGCAACTGTATCACCACAAATTCGAGTGACGCAACCAGCCACAAAACAGGATGTCCTGGGACGAACAAAATCCAGAAATGTGCTTTTTGAGCGGCAGGAAGTCATGGCTAAATCCGGTCTTTCCAATGACATCAGCAGAGCAGACGCCAATATTGTACTCTGGTACCACACATATACCAGCTATAATCCATGCATAAAATGGTTACGCCACCACAATTAAGCACAAACGGCGACTAAAACCTGATGGCCGTGACTGCTCATTTCCCGCGACTCAACGAAGCAACATGTACCTGTTACGTTCTCGGTGACGGAACGGTCGACATTAGTCAGAGACGCTAAGCAGCAGATTGTACAACAGCGTGTAGTGTAGTTAGTGAGCCGCGGGCCCCGGTCGGTCGAAACTTTCTAAATATGAATAACTCAGTGTAATACCGACGTATTACCGACCGGGACCCAAGGAAATAAGGAGTTTATACGGGAGAAGTGCAGTGAACTGAGGGCAAATTATTCAAAGTGACGCGAACTAACGAACGAAGCAACGTGTACCCGGGTGGTGTCTCGAGATACATACAGTTTTAAAGTAAAATGGGGTGTTTCAATTAAATGGTTCTAAATCGTGTGAATGTGTGTGTGAGCAGCTGGGCTGACCTGTATAGGGTAAGAAATATCTAAATGTAAGGCATATCTGTATCTATTTCAGAATTTGTTTCTCTCATGTTTGTGTCATAATGATTTTGATCCGTCTTAACAGTAATTAAAACTATTTGCTTCACTATAATTATGTGTTAGTCTAAGTTATTTCGTCATTACCACTGTCTTATTTCTGTGTTAAAAATTCGTCTAACGAAATCGGGGGTTTTCTGAATTTTTATTATAGTCAGATGGCGTGATTTTTTTATAAGGGCAAGAGTGTATAAGTTTTCGATATTTAATCTTTAAAAAATATCGTGGCGACCTGGGCAGTTTCAAAAGGTAAGTTTTACGGGGACCATGACGGTAAGTGAAATTCTGGCAGCGGTAAGTATTATTTTATGAAGAGAGGAACGTATTAAATATAAGTGTAAAAAATGTGTAACTTCACAGCGACGCCCCTGCCAGGATGTTCGTATATAAATTTTATAGGAACTAGACCTATTTTAATACACAGAAAATAGGATGTGGTAATGACGAATTTATAAATATGATTTATCGTATATAATTACGCACGTAGGTTATGTTTGGGTTGTAATTCACAGTGTGTTAGGTGTTTGAGTATAGAAAAATAGTAAGTTTTATATATAAAAGTGTTATACAAACGAACTTTAAAAATGTCTATAATACAAAGTAATGATAGTGATTTTGCGTGGGATGAGTGGGAGAATGAATTTCGAGGTGTTGTGGGTGAGATGACAGACGAGGAATGGGGTAATTTAGACAACAGATTAACCCGAATGGAAGAACAAGAGGAAGGAATATTTGCGGAAATCAATAAACATAGTGAGATGACCAATGTTAAAGGTAAGATAGCTGAAGTAAAACTGGTAGAAAATAAGACAGTGAATAGGCCTAATGATAACGATAGTGTAGGGGTGGAAGAAAAGGAATATACATTGAATGACATATTTGACCTTTTAAAGAAAGGTTTTGACGAAAATAACAAAATACTGAAGGAATGGGCGCAGGAACTAAAGACAGACCGATTAAGGGAGGAAGGTAGAGGTCAAATAAAAGTTGAATTAACACAGGTAAGTGGTAATAATGTCTTTGATAATAGCGAAGAAATAATTAACAAGGTAAGTTACAGTTGTAAAAATGAATTAATAAATAATAGTGATAAAATAGTTGAAAACGAGCTATTTAAGAATGATGTGATGAAAACAAATAGTGATGATGAAGTTTGTGGTGAAGTAGAATTTAATAACAAAATGTTAGCGAGTGTTGATGAAATTGAGAGAGAGTGTGATGAAAGGTTAGGGTGGCAAAGGGCAAATTTTCCCCGTGATGTAAGTGGAGTAAGGACTCCGCTAGTAGTGAATTTTGAGGACAGAGTTTCCTCCGTTAATTATGTGGAAGACAAGGTGTCTTCAAGCAGTCCCCTAATTTTTTGTAAACCTGGAAAAGCCAGGAAGTGGTATAGTAAGTTTGTTGTACCCTTTGCATGGAGTGAAGTAGGTCAGTGTTGTTGTGACGGGTATTGTGATGAAAGTGATTATGAGGGAGAAAAAGAGTTAGAGTGGTTCAAAATAAATAGAGGTTATATAGGGCTGATAGAGCAGATGGATATTAAGAGGGTTATGATAAATAATGTAGACATACCTTGTGTAGCAGTAGACAGTGATTATTTTGATGATAAAAATGTACCTGTAGGAAGAATTAGTGTACTTGTAGTGGAGGAATATGATGAGAAAATAACTTACCCGGGTGTAACAACAAATATTCACGGAGGCTGGATAAAAACAAATAATAGTGACAAGTCTTATGAAATAATAAAAGGGAAAATGAATGACATAGAGGTAATGGTTTATGATAAAAATAATAATAATAAATTGGATGTAGATGAAAATCATTTAGTATATAAATATGTGAGGTATATTTTTGACGATGGAGGCTAAAATATGAAATAGTAAAAGACAGTTAAATATTTTGTTTTAAGGGATTTGACTTTGCTGATTTGGAAATTGAGATGTGATAACTAACTAAATAATGAATCGGATTTGTAAATAAATATGTAGTAAAGCCAATTGTATGTGTTGTGGTATGTAGAAATAGTGTGTGTGGCTGGGAGGTGACGCAAAGGAGTCACGAATGTAAAGTTTAATAACATAACATTTTTTTTTTATTCAAGGTTGGATTCAATAAAACTGCTTATGCTCTGTTCAATTAACTAGCTGATCAGATATGTAATATAAGGTGTTCATTACATGCTATGATTTTAAATGTATTATTTTATTGTTGTATGTTAGGTATAGGCATTGATAAGAATATGTGTTTTCATGATACGTGTATGCTTTAAATTAAGCCAATAATTAAACGCCTGGCAGGCAATCAACATAATAGAAGTAAGTATTGATAATGTATTCCATGTAATTTGTTCAATTATGAGATGTGTTTTAATTGTATTAGGAGAGCAGCTGATCAACAATAAGATGTCACTGGTATATTGGTTATAAAGGTTCCAAGTTATTAATGTTCAATGTAATGTTTGCAATGTATTACCGATGTTTTAAAATAATGATACAAATAATTTGATAAAATGAGAAACTAAGTAATAATTTATGCAAATTAATAAAGGATAGTTTTGGGTGATAAATATTTTATGTGACATATAGATCTGTCAAAGTTAAAGTTGAATTAGTAGAGATGATATAAGGTAATGTTGTTTTGGTTTATACATGTTATAGTATTTTTTGAGAAGTATTGATGTTGACACCGTAGTAGTGAGTATATGTAGAGATGAGTAATGTGAATGAGATATAAACATATTTGTTGATGATATTTTGTAGTAAGGGTGAGGTGGTAAGGTGTGAGCAACGTATGGCGTTGTGGCGAGAATAGAGTAGTTCGCGTGAGTGTTTGCCGATATTTTGGAGGGGCATTGGCTCGTATGGTTATAGCCAGGTAGGGAACACACATCCTAGTACAAAGATGAGCGGTGCCAGAGGTAAATTGAATTTAGAGTGTTTTGATAGATATTTTTATAGAGAGGGGTGTCATGTAGTAAAAGTTAATAGTAGAGTCAATAGTAGAGTCAGGGGAATAAAGATTATATAGGTATTCAGCTCAAGTAGTACAGTAAATGAGAATAAATAGTTCAAATCACCCACCGTAGATTGAAGTAGGATTGTTAAGAATAAAGAGGGATTTATGATAAAGATATAAAATTTTCATTTTTTTTGCCAGTGACAAAATTTGGATAGAATTGAAAATAATGTAAAGTTAAGAATTGTTTATTTTATTATTATGTAAAAGTCAATTTGATTATTATATTAATATTTTGTTCATTTTAAATACTCTATTTTATTATGTTTTGTGCTTTGAGTTAGATTGTTACAGATGTTTAATGTAGGTGCAGAGAGTATACGTAACATATGTAGGTCAAGGGTTTTGGACTTGACCTAGTTTCGATCAGCTGATGGGGTCATACACCTACTAAGCTTGTATAGTAGGAAGTCAATTTTAATTTGTTTGTTTAATTAAGTCAAACCAATATTTGAATAATTTTAATAAATGTTATTAATAAATAAATTTAATAAAATTTTTAATGAATAAATTTAAATTTTTTTGAATTTTAAAATTTTGAATATTTTAAATTTTTTTTTGGAAAAAAAAAGAGATTTTTCGCCTGCCAGCGAGTGAATATTTTAGGTAATGATTATTTTATTATGTGTGCATTAACCATGTTTATTTTATTGTATTGCATTGTATTGGTAGACTATAAGTGGTTCTCATGTTAGAGTAAGGATGTGTTTATATTAGTAGAAATGTCTAGGTTAAGTCATGTTAAAGAAAAAAAAAGAAAAAGGAGGAAGAGAATTTTTTGATAAAAGATTATTTTTTTTTTTGACTTTTAATTTTTTTTAAATTTTTGATAAAGTTTAAAAGAAAGTTTTATTTCTAATGTGTTATGGTAACCTGTAACGTGAGTGTGTGTGAGCCCAGTATCTGCTAAAGGCAGCCCAGCTTGCAAAAAGGGGAACCATATCGGTTGAGGATCTGGCATAATCGGAGCCAGGGATTGAGGATTTTGGGGGGTAGCATGTTAGAAGGCGAGGCGCGCTGTGGTGCGAGTCTGTTCGATTTCTCGGTGTTGGGATCTCTTCCGGAGAAGTCCAGTGATCTCGTTCAGATGAGTCCATGGTCGCTGAGCCAGGGGGGTCGTGTACCCATGAGATTAAGAACCAGGGGGTTGTTGGCACCAGTTCCTCACCGGTCCTCTTCGGGGTTATCGATGAGATTTCTTCTGTCATGAACAGCAGAATTCTCATCGAGGGGGTATTGTAGCGGGTCAAATTTTGGGTGTTTTTATTTTAACGGTTTGGGGCATTTATATTTTACTTATTTCATTTTCGGGCGGGCTTGTATAAAATAATGTAAAAATGTATTATTGTGCAACGTATTTGTCAGTATAACAGAACAGTGAAACAAAGCGATACGCAGGTGTTATTGTGTAAGCCGGCAAGCGAAGCATTTACCCCCTTCAAAATTCTCAGAAATCTGTACTTGTGTAACAGCACACAGACGCAACTGTATCACCACAAATTCGAGTGACGCAACCAGCCACAAAACAGGATGTCCTGGGACGAACAAAATCCAGAAATGTGCTTTTTGAGCGGCAGGAAGTCATGGCTAAATCCGGTCTTTCCAATGACATCAGCAGAGCAGACGCCAATATTGTACTCTGGTACCACACATATACCAGCTATAATCCATGCATAAAATGGTTACGCCACCACAATTAAGCACAAACGGCGACTAAAACCTGATGGCCGTGACTGCTCATTTCCCGCGACTCAACGAAGCAACATGTACCTGTTACGTTCTCGGTGACGGAACGGTCGACATTAGTCAGAGACGCTAAGCAGCAGATTGTACAACAGCGTGTAGTGTAGTTAGTGAGCCGCGGGCCCCGGTCGGTCGAAACTTTCTAAATATGAATAACTCAGTGTAATACCGACGTATTACCGACCGGGACCCAAGGAAATAAGGAGTTTATACGGGAGAAGTGCAGTGAACTGAGGGCAAATTATTCAAAGTGACGCGAACTAACGAACGAAGCAACGTGTACCCGGGTGGTGTCTCGAGATACATACAGTTTTAAAGTAAAATGGGGTGTTTCAATTAAATGGTTCTAAATCGTGTGAATGTGTGTGTGAGCAGCTGGGCTGACCTGTATAGGGTAAGAAATATCTAAATGTAAGGCATATCTGTATCTATTTCAGAATTTGTTTCTCTCATGTTTGTGTCATAATGATTTTGATCCGTCTTAACAGTAATTAAAACTATTTGCTTCACTATAATTATGTGTTAGTCTAAGTTATTTCGTCATTACCACTGTCTTATTTCTGTGTTAAAAATTCGTCTAACGAAATCGGGGGTTTTCTGAATTTTTATTATAGTCAGATGGCGTGATTTTTTTATAAGGGCAAGAGTGTATAAGTTTTCGATATTTAATCTTTAAAAAATATCGTGGCGACCTGGGCAGTTTCAAAAGGTAAGTTTTACGGGGACCATGACGGTAAGTGAAATTCTGGCAGCGGTAAGTATTATTTTATGAAGAGAGGAACGTATTAAATATAAGTGTAAAAAATGTGTAACTTCACAGGAT
Organism: Magicicada septendecula; assembly: GCA_034769895.1. NCBI lineage: Eukaryota > Metazoa > Arthropoda > Insecta > Hemiptera > Cicadidae > Magicicada > Magicicada septendecula. The sequence continues at coordinate 164,698,804 of CM068373.1, read as the reverse complement.
CTATTTTATTGATACAAACAATGCTTGCTAGAATTATTTGTATATTTTATATAAATTCATATTTTTTTTCTTATATCTTATTTCTTATTTTTATTGGAGGAATATTAATTTTATTTTTATATATATCAAGAATTGCCTCAAATGAAAAATTTTACTTTTCAATAAAATTGTTAATATCAAATATGATTATTTGAACTTTAATTATAACTATAAATATTATTAGATTCAATATGGATAGCATCAATAAATTATTAGAGATAAATAATTTATTTGATGGATTTATAATTAAAAAATTATATATATTTCCATCAGGAATAATAACTATAATAATAGTTAGTTATCTTTTATTCACATTGATTGTTGTTGTGAATATTGTCAGAATTAAATTGTCCCCTTTACGAAGAAAATTTTAACAAATGCTAAATATCACTCGACGCACACACCCATTAATTAAAATAATAAATAATTCATTAATTGATTTACCAGCAGCCACAAATTTATCATATTGATGAAATTATGGATCGTTATTGGGAATATGTTTAGTTATTCAAATTTTAACTGGATTATTCTTGTCATTGCATGCATTATAATGCGGATGTGACAAGTGCATTTAACAGATTAAGACACATTTGTCGTGACATTAATTATGGATGAATATTACGAATTTTACATGCAAATGGGGCTTCATTATTTTTTATTTGTGTATATTTACATGTTGGACGAGGATTATATTATGGTTCATACAAAAATTTTGAGACTTGAGTTGTAGGAGTAATCATTTTATTAATTTTAATGGCTATGTTCTTCCATGAGGTCAAATATCATTTTGAGGGGCAACAGTTATCACAAATTTGTTGTCAGCAATTCCATATCTTGGAACGGTCTTAGTGAATTGGATTTGAGGAGGATTTGCTGTTGATAATGCAACATTAACTCGATTTTATTCTTTTCATTTTATTATACCATTTGTTGTTTTAGCATTAACAATTGTACATCTTATTTTCTTGCATGTCACAGGATCAAATAATCCATTAGGAATTAATTCAAATAATGATAAAATTCCATTTCATCCTTATTTTTCCATTAAAGATATACTAGGATTTTTATTAATTTTAGTTATTTTTTTCTGTTATATTATACTTGTACCATATAAAGTAAGTGATCCTGATAATTTCACCCCAGCAAATCCATTGGTTACCCCAAAGCATATTCAACCAGAATATTTTTTATTTGCATATGCAATTCTTCGATCTATTCCTAATAAATTAGGGGGAGTAATTGCATTATTTATATCAATTTTTATTTTAATTTTTGTTCCCTTCACAAACAATTCAAAATTTATAGGAATATTAAATTATCCCATTAATCAAATTTTATTTTGATACTTATTCATTATTCTAATTTTATTAACTTGGATTGGTGCTTGTCCTGTTGAATATCCATATATTAAGATCGGAATAATTTTAACAACAATTTATTTTATATATTTTGTCTTAGACCCAGTAATTAAATCTTTTTGAGATAAATTAATTAACTAGATAATTAGCTTATTGATAAAGCATTTATTTTGGAAATAGAGAAAAGAAAAAATTAATTCTATTAACTTACTATTAGGACAATTTTTAATGAAATAAATAATAGATTTAATCATGAAAAAAAAATCAATAGATTTAAACTTACTGGTAAATACGATTTTCATGCTAAATATATTAACTTGTCATAACGATAACGAGGCAATGTCCCTCGAACTCAAATAAATAAAAACGAAATTAATGTTAATTGAATAGGAAAAATTAAGGAATCAATATTTCTACCTAAAAATATTAAACAAAATATTATACTCATAAAGATAATTCTAGCATATTCAGCTAAAAAAATAAATTCAAATCCTGCTTCTCTATATTCAACATTAAAAACAGAAACCAATTCTGATTCTCCCTCAGAAAAATCAAATGGTGATCGATTAGTTTCAGCTATCGCTGATGAAATTCAACAAATTCTCAAAGGAAAAAATTAAAATGTTAATCATATAAATTGTTGAAAAAAATAAAATTCAATTAAATTAAAGCTCTCAATTATTACGACAGGACACAAAATAATTAATACAAGTCTGACTTCATACGAAATAGTCTGGGCAATTGATCGAATACAGCCCAATATAGCGTAATTAGAATTTGATGATCAGCCTGTAATTATCAAACTATAAACTCCCATTCTTGTACAAAAAAAAAAATATTATACCTATATTAAATGAAACACAGTTGATTAAATATGGGTAAATAGCTCATAATAATAGAGAATTGAATAAGCCTAACACTGGTCTAATTATATAAATTAGATAATTAGATAGCACCGGCATATTTCTTTCTTTCAAAAACAATTTAATAGCATCCGAAAATGGCTGTAAAATACCAATAAATCCTACTTTATTTGGACCTTTACGAATTTGAATATATCTTAAAATCTTTCGCTCCATCAAGGTTAAAAATGCAACACCAACTAAAATAAATAAAACAGTAATTAAAATAGTAATTATAAACATTTTCTACATGTAATTATCATTACATAAAATTCTAAATTTAATGCACTTTTTGCTAAAATAGAATAAATTAAATTATTTAATATGGTCCTTTCGTACTAATATCAAAAATATATTAGTAGATAGAAACCAACCTGGCTCACGCCGATTTGAACTCAGATCATGTAAGAAATTAAAGGTCGAACAGACCTAGAATATTTAAATTTTGCTTTAAACTCTTTTCTTAATCCAACATCGAGGTCGCAATCTAATTTATCGATATGAACTCTCCAAATTAATAACGCTGTTATCCCTAAGGTAATTTAATCTTATAATCACAAAATTGGATCAATTAAACACTAATTTATGAAAAATTCATTTAAAGTTTTATTTATTATAATGTCACCCCAACAAAAAATAAAATAATTTTTCCAGTTGTTAATACTAGTAAAATAAATTTATTTAAAATTCTATATGGTCTTCTCGTCCCACTTACTTATTTAAGATTTTTTACTTAAATTCTAAATTCAATCTATTTTAATTAAAAAAGAAAATTTTTCATCCATTCATTCATACAAGCCTTCAATTAAAAGACTAATTATTATGCTACCTTTGCACGGTCAATTTACCGCGGCCATTAAAATATCATTGGGCAGAATAGACCTTTAATATTTTTCTAAAGGACATGTTTTTGGTAAACAGGTGAAAATTAAATTTGCCTAATTCTTAAACACAATTTATTGTAATTTACTAATTTAATCATTTTAATAAAAACATTTTTGTTAATTTAATTTTCTTAATATATACCTAAAATATATTAAATGTATTTAAATAAAAAATGAAATTTAACTTACTCATATAAAAAGGCTAATTACAAGCCTATTTAATTAACTGAAGCTTAAAATATTATAGAAATTATATTTAGCTTGTCCTTAATATAATTAAATAAATATAAATTTTTATATTAAAATATAAATTATATTTATTTTAAATTAAATTTAATTCTTAAGAAACCAGAAATATTATAGTTCGAAAAAAGTTTCATTACTAAAATTATTTTATTAATATTTATATTACAATAATTAACAAATAACCTTAAGTCACCATAATTCGGGAAAAATAAATTTTTATATATAATTAATTCACCCTGATACAAAAGGTACAAATCATAATTTTACTTTTTTATATTTATTATTTACCTTCACAGTTAAATTAAAAATATTTTTTCCATAAATAGTACTAAACTAAATACTTATTTTTATTTAAAATAATTTTAATAAATTCATAATAAATTTAGATTATTATTCAAATTATATTGATAAATCAATAATTTTTATTAGTGTAAATAATATGCCCTAAGCTTTAATTTGCATTCTAGCCACACTTTCCAGTACAACTACTTTGTTACAACTTATCCCACTTTATAGTGGGAGTGACGGGCGATATGTACATAATTTAGAACCTAAATTCAAACAACTATATTTAGTAAAATTTACTTTCAAATCCAATTTCATAATTTTCATTATAGAAAATAATTCATTTTTTACAATAATGTAATCCATTTTTTCTTTAAAATTAACTGCACCTTGACCTGACATTTTATTAATAAAATAAATGAAAATTATTCTGATAAAACATTCTTGACAGAGGTATACAAGTTTAAATAAAGTGGAATCTATCGTGGATTATCGATTATAAAACAGATTCCTCTGATTAGATAAATTACCGCCAAATTCTTTGAATTTAGAGATCATAGCTATTAATAATCTAATGAAGAAATTTGTGTTAGTGGTTGAAATCACAATCAGAATGATCACAGTTGCACACCACTATATAAAAATTATCCCGATTAACGCTTTCAGGCCTCACAGCCCATCGTCAGATCGGAATAGGATGGCCATCAGATCGGAATAGTCTATTCTGATCTGACGATGGGCTGTGAGGCTTGAAAGCACTAATCGGGATAATTTTTATATAGTGGTGTGCAACTGTGATCATTCTGATTATTAATAATCTAGTTATTTTATTTACACTTTCAATAATAGGGTATCTAATCCTAGTTTTATATAAAAGTTTCTCAGACATAAAAGTAAACACATATTTATACATTATTTCACCAAAATTTAAAAAACTTAATATTAATACATTTTTAACTGAAACTAACATAATTAAATTTAGAGAATTGTATAACCGCAACTGCTGGCACGAATTTTGTCCTCTATAAATAAATTTATTACAGTAGAACTTGGCTAATTCGAACGTGCATAATTCGAATTCGTGGATAATTCGAACTTTTACCGTGGTCCCTTGAATATCCTATGTAACACCATGCAAAAACATCGTCTGTAATTCGAACTTTTTTTGGTTAATTCGAAATAAAAATTTTGCTCAAACTACAAAAAATCGCCTGCTGTATGGGCTAGACCACGTAACAATAGACACGACTGGAAACAGACAAGCAGGCATCGCCCTTTGTGAACAGACGCTTGTCCTTTGTGTCAAATTCGTGGAATTGCCGTCAGTATCTGGCGATGACACATGACTGGCTCATGTAACGGTACCGTCCGCCATTGTCCCTTGTTCCACGCCTCGTCAGTCAGCCACCCTCACTGTTGCTTTCAGTTCAGTCTGCATTCGTGGAAGTGTTAAGTCTTTTTGAGTTTCTACTGTGTGAGCTGTGTCCTGTAGTGAGAGACCGTTCCTTTCTTTATACAGTACTGTATATACAGACTGGTGTGTTTTAGTGACGCTTATTGTGCAGTTTTATTGTGTTGTGTGTTCATCATGGCCCTTTCAAAACCAACACGGACCCAATACAAATCATTGACATTTGCCAAAAAAGTTGCCATTATACGGGAAGTGGAAAAGGGACAAAAAAAGAAATCTGAAATTGCCAAGGAATTCGGGATACCGCCAAATACGCTGTCAACGTATCTAAAAAATAAAGAGAAGATTTTGAATAGTGTGTGTAAAGCCAGCGACAAAGATAGGAAAAGAGCGCGAGGACCAGAAAATCCTGACGTGGATGAATGTGTAGTGAAGTGGTTTAAGCAAGCAAGGGACAAAAAAATTCCAGTCAGTGGGCCCCTCGTCAGAGCCAAAGATGAGGAATTCGCATCTAGCTTAGGGAAAAATGATGTTAAGGCCAGCACTGGTTGGCTTGATGGTTTTAAAGAAAGGAATGGCATGTCTTTCAAAACTGTTTGTGGGGAAAGTGGATCTGTTGACGTTGAAGCTGCAAATTCATGGAAAGACGATTTGTTGCAAATGATTTCTGATAGAGACGCTAAAGACATTTTTAACATAGACGAGACGGGCTTATTCTTCAAATGCACTCCCCGACAAAACACTTGCTTTTAAAGGAGAAAGTTGTAGTGGCGGAAAACACAGCAAGGTGCGCATAACACTTTTATTCAGAGCAAACATGGATGGCTCGGAAAAACTGCCTTTGCTAATGATAGGGAAGTCAGCCAACCCACGTTGTTTCAAAAATGTAAAAACGAAACCAGTTGAATATGAATCAAACAATAAAGCTTGGATGACAGGTGAAATTTTCGAAAGATGGCTTTTGAAAATCAACAGGAAATTTCGGAATCAAAACAGAAGAATCGTCTTGTTTATTGACAACTGTACAGCGCACAACACTATTCCTGTGATGGAAAATGTAAAGGTTGTGTTTTTCCCTCCAAACATGACTTCAGTAGTTCAACCTATGGACCAAGGTGTAATAAAAAATTTTAAGCATTTTTACAGACGGCTTGTGGTCCAAAACATTCTGTGGTCAGGTGCTTATTTAGATGAGCACGAAAATATCAAGATTAACATCCTTCAAGCTGCCCGCATGTGCACCAGTGCTTGGGACCAAGTTACGCAAAAAACAATTGCTAATTGTTTTCGTAAAGGTGGTTTCTGCCACATTGAAGGTGAAGAGGAGAATAAAGCTGCTAGAGAAGTCGTACCCACTACAGATAACTGGGAAGATGTTGGACATGACGCAGGCATTCGTTACACGAAGAGTTTGTAAACATGGATGAAGACTTGGCGGTGTGCGGTGAACAGACAGATGCGGAGATCGTGGCTGATGTTATGAACAAAAGAAATGATGGTACATCTTTAGATGAAGAAGGGGACCAGCTAGAACTTCCAGAGATACCGATTCCAACGGCTTCACAGGCATCAAATTACATTCAAGACTTGAGACGGTTTGTTGAAGGACAGCAGAACGTAAGTGACGCTATTTTCCAAGCACTTAATAAACTTTAAGAGTTTACTACAACTCAGTGTATTACAGTAACTGCAAAATGCAATCAAAAGTTTCTAGCTTTTTTAAAAAACTGTAAATGCTATATTTTGTACTGAAACGTGTTTATACGTTTGTAATACATATGTATAAGGAAATTGTTTAATAAAATGACATATTGCTTTACTGAATTTCGGTTTTTGATTTGATTTTTCTACCCTTATTAAGTTTTCCTAATTCGAATTTTTGGATAATTCGAATTTTTTACTGGTCCCTTCAGCTTCAAATTAGCCAAGTTCTACTGTACTTCTAAAATTAATAATCAATAATATTTAATACTGCGCTCTGAATATTTATCATTCAGATAATTTTCAATCAATTTAAAATTATACATGTAATATAATTAAATATTTAATTTGGAAGCTAGAATAAAACTTTACTTTTACTTATTTACTAATAACATTGTTTTTCAAAATCCCAAACAATCTCTTTAAAGTAATATTCACACATAAATGTATGATTTTTAATCAATGTTTCCTCACAATAAAAATAAGAATTCATGGCTGGTGAATTTTTTTTGGAATATATAGATTTTATTTTTATATCAATTTATAAATTATGGTATCGAACTATTGTAATCAGGGCTTTTACAATAATATTCACTTATTTGAGTATTCCTGACCTTAAAATATTTATTATTATATATAGTATATTTTTAGTTAAATTAAAAATATTAATGTTATTATTATTATATTATTATATTCATATATAATATATATATACATATGTATATATATATATGTGTTTTTTTATAGTTATAAAAAAAAGAAAAACACTATTATTATTATAAATATTTATATATAAATATATATATTAAAATATTATATATATATATATATATAATTTAATATAAATTATATATAAAAAAAAATAAGGACAAAAAAATAAGGAGCCAATCCAAAAACGATTGTGTATGCAATTTTGGTTCTTTGAAGTCTCATTTTCGATGCAATGTCTGAATCAGGAAACATTAGAGGAAACAACTCCACTGCCTGTCCTCCACTTCGTTGTGATCCATGACTCATGACAACATGCAAACACCATAATATTTCGGCCTTAGTGACATTGTCTTTGACAAGCATTGAAACTAAGCCCCGTGATTCATTTGTAGTCGTCGGCTTCGCTTGTCTTGATGTTCGGAGAAGTTGATAATACAAGATCTTTGATTATCAAAAGAGTCGGCTCCGTAGGCGACTTTTCTTTAGTAGTATCTTTTGATGAATAAAATACTGACAGGTTCATGCTTTTTTGTGTATTCGACTCTGCTCGTTTGTGTTTTTTTCCGTTCATGTGGCTTGTAAGAGCTTGCTCTCCCATATTACTCAATGTAAAAGATTTCGAACATGGTTTGCAATAGGCAGTGAAAGAATCTTTTTCGATTTGGCCAAGCCACGATTCAAATTTCTCTTTCAACAGCCAATCAGAATTAAATGAAGTTTTCTTCCTACTCGACGACACTGTGAAAGTAAATATCTGTAAATAAATAAAAGAAAATGATAATTATATTTATGGTTCAATCAATTTATAATAACAAGATAGGTAAGTAAATTCACTAAGGATTTTCATCATTTCATAAGATAACTGCCGCATAAAGATCGATTCAGACTAGGCAAAGCACGGTGAAGAGCATTTTTTGAGATCATTCTGAATTCAGCTTTATCAGGTAGGATTTAAGATTGAAAGTTGTGTGCAAGCTTGACGCGACATGACGCGCCTCGCGGAATACTTGCACACAATATACAACCTTAAATCTTAACAGATAAGGTTGAATTCAGAAGTATCTCAAAACATGCTCTTTGCTTAGTTTAAACCGACCCTAAGAATCTCTATGTAGGTAAGAATCTTTTAATTTTATGAACATTCAAACAAATTGTGCATTTAATGGCTCCTCACACGATCCGCCATGATCATTAATCGCTTGAAGGCCCATCATCGTCGCGATGATTGCGTTGAGTGTCCACACGATCCTCCGTATTTATAATTCATAATGCCATACTCAGATAGAGTTATAACAAAACAGGTGCAAAAATGGCAACTTTGATAGTCCACCAAGTTATTTTTAGCAGAAAAATTTAAAAGACGAAAACTTTAGAAGACTCTACTCAACGATATCCCACATGTATAAGTGAGAAAAAGGAAAGGGCCAAGGAACTATGTATCCTACAAGCAAATAATACCTACAAGTATCATATGTGTAAATTTCATGTCCCGGTTTCATGGTTGGGGCGCTAGAATCCTCTGATATACAGTATGTAAAATAACGAAGGGTGATCCCGTTGACATATGAATGTGCTCATGAAACTGAACAACTTTCCCAAGGAACATGGGTCGACATCAAAAAAAAAATTTGGACCTCCCATAGTAATTCCATGACACTTCTTGCGCAAATCCGACTTGCACTGGCTGGTTAATTTTTATATAAGAAAGTTCACTTATTTTTATGTATTTACGACTCTAGTTACTTATGGAGGGTTGTTCAGTTCTTTCCGCTTTACACTGACTGAAAATGCACCATGTAAGTAGGTATACACTGAAAAAATATAATATTAAAAACTAACAGGAAAGTGTTTGAAACGGAGGACGAAATGCACTTCTAAGAAATATTAAGCGACATTCTTGATTTTTCTCAAACATAAGAGTGGAAAAATGGTAATTACGGATAAATAATTTTAACATGCTTCATGGTGAAAATTTTTATGCTACAGGACAATAATATACTATAAACGAATTTTTTCCAGATTCAATTTACCTTTCTATTATGTAATAAAACTTATAGTTTTACCTTATTTCCTTTCCATCTTGCGACTTCGTTATATGTCATACACAACATGTTTCGGGAAACATGTTCCCGTCATCAGGTTTAAAAACTATTGATTCTCACATGAAGAACTTGTCAACGTAAATAAAAACTTTTACTAACATCATTAAAAACACACTACATTAATATCATACCGCGCGAAGAATCAGTGCGCACTGTTCGGGTTCATAATCGCAACTCAAGACTGATTCTTCGCGCGGTACGTTATTAATGTAGTGTGTTTTTAATGATGTTAGTAAAAGTTTTATTTACATTGACAAGTTCTTCATGTGAGAACGAATAGTTTTTAAACCTGATGATGGGAACATGTTTCCTGAAACATGTCGTGTATGACATATAACGAAGTCGCAAGATGGAAAGGAAATAAGGTAAAACTGTAAGTTTTATTTCAATAACACGACTTGGAGACCGTAAATCACAAATTATGATTCTATTATGTGTATATAAAATATTCAAATAATATACTTACAAATTTTACTAGACTACCATATTAAAACTTCTTCGTTAATGAACCCACAAAAGAATTTGTCATGATTTATATTGTATAGTAACACCAATCCATTTAAATTTTAACATTCTGTTAACAATTCTATTCTCGTGAAAAATTTTTGGTCGATTTTTGCATTATTTTTTTTATAAATATATTTTATATATCATAACTAACAAATAATCTTAATGAAATTTTTTCATATAACGAGCAGAAAGTTGTTAAAAAAATATTCAAGTTTTTACAGAATATAAATTTGTTTCGTTAAGCGAGAGTAGATTATATCCAGGTGTTGTCAGACATCAATCAGCCAATCATATTAAAGTTTTCACGTGTAGTAGTGTGTCCCTCAAGGACAAATGTGTCTGACGACTTTCGGGCACAATCTACTTCCTTTGTCCATCATTAGCCGTAATGTTTCGATCTATTTCATATATTTTCGTTGTGAACGCATCATAGTGCTCGCTGGTGTATATTGTGCTGTTGTGTATTGTTTGTAAAGTGTCGTCTGTGAAATTCGTTAACATAAATACTTAATTACTAATAAGCTATTTAATATTATCAAGAGTTTTTAATGATTTCAATGCAAGTTCTTTTTTTATTATTTGAATCGTTTTTTCATGTTTGTGTGAAATAATAACTTGAGTTCATATAATTTTTAACACATGAAGTTACAAAGGAAAACTGTAAATATATTGTTAAAAACTGGTTTTAGGATAAACAAATAAAATATTTTTGGAAAAAATTATGTAACCTTATTTTATTAATATTAATCCTATTTCCTATATGATATTTAATAAATTGATGTAAATACACAATATTTTATTTATAGTCAGCACAGTTAGCCTCGTTTAATTAAGTATTTTTGGAATTCAGTAATATCAAAAAAACATTTATGTCACTAGGAATTTATAAAATGTGTAATTGCTACTTTTAACACTTTGATTTAAAAAATTACTATTCAGAATGTGAAAAATAACTGTTTAAAAATATATGATAGAATATACAAAATTTTAACATGTAGAATGGTAAAATTGGGTCCCGGTAGATACGAATAATTTCTACGTAACCGATTAATTTTTCAAATTATGTCATTTCGTCCTCCCGTTAACAGAAAGAATGGTAATTTTTCCCCAAGTTTCTATTTTAAAAATTAATATTATATTTTTTCAGCGTACCTAATTTGTTTCGGCTGAAATCTATTTTTCAGTTACGCAAAATTGTATCGATTTGCAATGCATATTGACTACCACTTTTACAAGTAGTTAGGTACCTGTTTTAAATTAAAATCATTCGAAAAAATATTTAAACGAAACTACCTATTTGACATTTATTTGTTCTTATTGGAATAAGAAGAAATTAATACCTACATAAAAATTTATTACATTATTAGTACTTATCTAAAATAAAAATGATAATCATACACTTACCTAAGACACTGCACGCAGTCCTTAAATGAAAAATCACCTTATATCTTTCAAAATAGGTCACCTTCTTATTATTTTTACAAAAACACTTTCACCCGAGCGCATCTCAATACGTAATGAATTAAAATTAAAATTGTATCACTGTCACTCACTCGACGTGATGCGTGGCGGCATAGACACGCGGCAAAGCCTTTGATGTGCACCGCTACGCGTAGTCGTATACACAAAAAGCCAACGTAGGCAAATAAACAATAAGGATTAATATTATGTAATTAAATTAACAATAAACAAATATTTATATTAAATAAAGTAAGTTGCCAATTGACGAACCCTTTAGTGTAATAGGTAGTGCCGATGCCTTCTGCGCATAGGGTTCCGGATTCGATTCCCGGCCGGGGCAGATATTTGAATGATGAGTTTAAATATGTTTCTGGGTCTGGGTGTTGCTTTGTTTGCCTCCATGGCACCCACGATACAGGATTTTCCTAGTCTGGGGCTGTGAGTATGGTCGTTTATTGTTTTTAATTTTGTATTATCAGTTGCTTTGCGATATATGAAAATAATGCCGAATTTATTTAATGAGCATTTAACCTCTGTTCAGCTAGCAATAGTTAAGGGAGTGTATGGGCTCATGAAATTGAACAACCTTCCCAGTGGAAGAAAGGACGAAATACGATAAAAGTCGCACAGTTTTGTCCAATTTTTCTTTTTCATTTTCCAATCTATGTTCTATGTGGAAAGTTATTCAGTTTCATGGGCACATTTATCCTCTTATAGGTAATTAAAAGTCGCCCTACATTAACTGTAAACCTCTTGGTGTTAGTTAACTTACTCCATGAAACGTGTCGTGAAGTCATGAGTTAAAAACAACAATTGTATCTCCCATAAGTACTGATTTCTCAGGTGTGTTTTATAAAGGAAGCCCAAGATTTTTCAAAATTTTCGGCCTACGTTTCTTGAGCTGTGAAAAATAGGTACAACAAACGGGGAATACTAGTTAGTCTTAGGTTGTGAGTGAGACTGTAAAAATACAGGGTATTGTTGCAAGTTATTTTTATATTTTTCCCTCCCTTCCAGCATTTCCCTTACGCACGAAATTCCCTGACTTTCCCGGTTTTCCAGAAAGTGGCCACCCTGACTAACCTCCAATCACACTCTCCCCCTCTACTTTCTTAAATAAAACCCCTTGATATACTTGAAAATATCGGCTATATGCAGAATTATCTATATCGGACTCTAAACTTGCCATTATTTTCCCCGATTTAGTATCTGATCGCTGCATCGTTTTAAGGTCTGTCAATTCTTCCCCAAAAAGCTTATCTTCCCGGCTGAGTCGAAAAATTTCTATCTCTTTTAAATCCCTCCCTGTCTTATTTCCCTCAAAATCTACCCTCAATAGAGTGTCTGGTATTTTATTTTCTACCCCCTTTATGTATTCCCAGGAAAAATTATATTCTTGTAACGCTAACACCCACCTGGTCAGTCGACTATGCATTAGTTTACATGTGTTTAGAAAAGACAGCGCCTTGTGATCTGTTCTAATGATCGTATTATTCCCCAGCAGATACGTTCTAAATTTTTTAACAGCGAAGACAATGCTCAACAGCTCTTTTTCCGTCGTGGTATAATTTCTTTCGGCCGCCAACAAGGTCCTGCTAGCAAAAGCTATGGTTCTGTGTTCCCTGTCCTCGTCCTCCTGGTACAGTTCTGCGCCCAGAGCTATGTTGCTAGCGTCCGTCTGCAAATAAAATTTTTGTTCAAAATTAGGATGATTCATCATAATCATACCCATATATTTGTCTTTCATTTCTTAGAAAGTGATTCTTTCTTCTCCCCATTTCCATTGTTTATTTTTCTGTAATACAGTACTCAACTTCGAGGTTACCTGGGCATAATTCTTTTGAAATTTCTTCTAAAAGTTACACAAACCCAAAAAACTCTGTAATTGCTTTATGTTCTTAGGCTCGGGGAATCTCATGATTGACTCTACTTTCTCTGGGTTTGCTTGAATCCCTTTAGGTGAGATAATAAAGCCCAAAAAGTGTATTCCTTGTTGCAAAAATTTAGATTTCTCCCACTTCACAGTTAACTCCCCTCTTTGCAATTTATCTAACACATACTCTAAATGTTCAACATGTTCTGGGAACCAAAGCCATCGCGTGGGTTGTAGGCGCCCGGGGCGAGATTTTGCCAGCCCCCTCCCCCCCAAACGAAGGCCAGTTGTAGCCTACTCTCCCATATTAGCGAGTTTTGTCAGTATACGTCCCTTTTCATTACAATAGAAGAGAACTTGATGATCACATGTTATAAAAAATAACCAGCTCTGATCCTGTCAACTTCTAGTTGTAAACAAGATATATGAGGTCATAATCGTAAAATAAATTAAGTCCGTATTATTTAAGTCTTTAAAGTGAATGACTTTTGTGGTTTAAAAATAAAAATCATTAAAAACTAAAAATTAAAATCATTGAGTAAATATTCGATCGAAATTTATGTGGTCGTTGTACGGTTTGTTTATAATCAATAATTAATTTGCGTGTTTAAATGTGGGAAAACTATATTTTTTTGACAATTTCTCTGGTAGAAAGGGAAATGAGATTTAAATGAATCAACTAAAATTATAAATACTAAGATATATATATATATTGTTATCTTTCAAATTATACACTTATGTAATTGTATATTAAGAATACATGATAACAGTCTTTAACATAATTATTGTGTTTAATAACGGGCGCCATGTTGGGAATTACCAACAGCTGATATTTCATTTACTTTACTTTACGGGCCAGACTTCGTGTTAAGCAAACGAGGTTGTAGAACGGGAAGTGTTATCTGAAATAAATACTCTGAAATGGTTGTATAAAAAAAATTATTATTAACAGAAGTTTTACATATATATTTTACTCGACCATGCGCCAAACACGCCTCGGGGCGTAGTCCTATGTATCATTAAATACACAAACATATATGAAATTTACGTTTTATGAAATTTAAACTTGTACATCTAAACATATAATAAACAAAGAAAACAACTTTAAGATAGATGTGTATGCACAACCCAGCCCTTAGGAATTATACACTCGCCCTCTCACTCTCTCTCTCTCGTTCTGGTACAATTCTTTTTTAATGAGCTCATTTTATTTGAATTTTAAAGACTTGAATTTACTTTGAAATTGTTATTTTGGTCATTTCTTTGAAATTAAGTTTGATTTGAAATAAAAAATATATATGATGCTGGAACGTTCTCACCAAATTATCGTATAGGTCTCCTCGCACATCTAGGGTCGTCACCATCCGCACAATCGGTAATGTTTTACTCCGCTTTACGGTCCCACCGTCGTGTCGCCCCACGAAAACACCTCGGACCGATTCTATATGCTGGATTTTCGATGACGATCCATCGGCCGATGACAATCTATTAACGTCCGTCACCACATTTTCGATATTTTATATCGTTTATTAACCACTTTTAGTGGCTTAAAAGTTAAAATTCACTTTTCGTGAAAGATTTGCCGGCCGGCTGCGATCACTGTTCCTGATGAAATGACACAGAGTCTTTGTTCCATATTTCCGAAGTGGGGTGAATCTACATCACTCGGCTATTGTCTGTTTGTTGACAGCATCGTGTTGTTTACAAAAACAAATTCCTGGCCGCTGACGTCATCAAGGATCGTCGCTTTTATCGCATTATTTGACATACAGTTTTTTGTGAGGCTTCACGTTTTTTGCTCTGAAACCGTCCGAATCCTGGCAAATATTATATAGTCCACTCACGGTATATTCATAAAGGTTATTAAATGTTTATTTAATTTTGACCAAATGAAGGAATACAATATTTATGGTTTTTTATACCATATTTAGGGTGATTAAAATTTGTACCATAATTGTACCATTACAAAACCCCCTCAATGAAAGATTTTGTGTCGAAGCACAAAAACTTTCATTGACCGTTTCATACTTCCTAAAGGGATCAGCCAGGATAGGTCGCCACAACCCCCTTACAATTTATATAAAAGAAAATCATAACTCACCCTTGGTCTGATGATGATGACTGTACCTACATGACCTTACTGGACTTCTCCTTCGAGATCCCAACACCATAAGGCCACTTAGGCTAGTAACGCCCCTGCTCTGACGCGCTGGCCAGCTCAGGACCGCTGTCATATCACCAAACACTGAAACAATAAATGAAAAATCTCAAAATAGTGACTTGGTAAATCACTCTATCCTTAACTGATCTGGTTCCCCTTAGCTAGGTGCTGGTTTGTGCTAATAAGCACTAGGTTTGCTTGATATATGATTAAAATCTAGTTATAAAAATTATACTACTAAAAACGTAACTCCCAAGAATTATAAAGAATTTCCTTTCGCAATATGGACAACCCTGAATTCATAAATTGTTTCGATTTCCATCGATAATATTTACCTCTTTCCATTTTATAATTAGTATATTGATATAAGAAACACATTGATATAAAAGAATTACTTGATAACGGAAAATATGGAAATTCCCCTATAAATCTCCCAAACATGGAGAAAACAAATTATAGAAAAACAAAATAATTAATAAATCTGCCTGGTATTATTTATTCATAAATCTTATTGAATGGTTATATTAAAATTATTATTATTATTAACAGGTAATAATTATGGCATTAACAGCGTCAATTATTTTATCCCTTCATACACATTATTTCCATACATGTTAAAATTTCATAACGTAAATACATAATACATTTTACATAATAATACACATTGATATATTTAATACATTGACATAATTTATTCATTTTTAATCTTGATTAAGATTTGCATTTAAATTATAAAATTTACAATTTCAATTAATTCATTAATTAGACATCAATTTATTTATTATAATTATAAAATTCATTTTAAATTTATTATTAATATTCATATTATTATTATTATTTCATTATTCATTTTTCATTACCTCTCTACTCTGAACTTTCTACCTACCTAACTACCTAACCTTTCATCTTCTAATCATTGTTTAGTCTGGGTAACTCCTATATTCACTATGCTTATTATAATCTTACTCACCTTCTTCTAACTGACCACCAAATTTACCTATCAATGACACCAATATCTCAATTATACACCTTTACTATTTTCATTTAAATCCTATGGCACCGCTCGTCTTTGTACAGAGATGGGTGTTCCCTAACTGGCTATATACATTCATAATTTTTTGCCCTTCCAAAATTCAGCAAACACTCCCTAAAACTACGCTATTACCTGCCACAACACTATTAGTTGGCTACTCCTTATCACCTAACCCCCACTACAAAATATCATTAACAACAAATATATGTTTAACCTTTACTTAACTCACCTCTACAAATAATCACTAACTACTGTGTCCCTAAATATCTAATACTTTCTTTGTATTATTTACTTCAAAATTCTTAACTATCTAACTCTCATGTCATTAATTAATTAAATCACCTACCTTTTATCTATACCCAGGCTCTATCCCTGTTCAAACATTCTACCTTACTGTAGTCACTGACAATTGTCTTATAAAATTCATCTCTCACCTACTCATAACAATACCTCTCAAAATTCAAATATATATATTCTTATTTAAATATTATTATTATTCATAAGGAATTACCTTCATTACAAATGAATTAATAATTTAACTTCATTAATAGAAACTTTTATGACAATTAATAATTTACTGCTGTTATAAAGGTAGTACAGCTTTCTTTTGTACTATTTTAAGTCAGTAATAAAGAATAATTACTCTTTAAAAAGAATTTATTAAAATTATCATTCATAAAAAAATTTTTACTTGTTTATTATTAAACATGTTAATTATTAAAATACATAATAATACATACTGGTGTACACAAAATATACTTGCAATACAACATCCAAAATACCTAAACACATTGATATATAAATACACATAAAACAATGAAAAATATACACTCCAACTCATTATTTTGTTATTTATCAAACTCAGTCCATAGCAGTCCAATTCAATACCACTTTACACATATATTAATGTTCATTTCACAATTGAAACACTCTACCCTCCATCGTTGAATAACAACCGAATCTTAGGTCTATTTAATTTATTATTTAACAAATAAATTTTATGATTAGCAATATTATATTCATTTTCATTTATAAAACTGTTATCAACCAAATATTTCAAGTCACGATCAAGTAGGGTTCCGTTTATCTCAGTAATATCATATGTCATTAATTGGTTATTTATTTTATAATTATCCTCATAATTTTCTACCACAGGTAAGTACTTAATACCATTATTCTCATTTATTGTTATTTCAATTTCACTGTTACTATAAGGTACGTATTCCTTATTTTCATCCACCTTATCTAACCCTAACCTTTCTACCAATTGTCTGTATTTTCTATTTACTTTAAAAAATTTTATTACTTTCTTTTTCTCACAATATCTCTCTATACTTTCTCTCTTAACATATTTCTCTCAATAACAACAAATTACACTCTCTCTCTCCAAATATGCAGGGGTCCCTAACATAAAATTATTGCACCACTTATTAGGTACACAAAAACACCAAGAAACTTTATTTGTAGACCTTTCGTCTCCCAAATATAAATTGAAGGAACTCTTATCCTTATAAAAAATACGTGAAGACTTTTCTTCACCCCCTAACACAACATCAAAAGAAAATTCTACCCCCTGCACTCCTTGTCCAAAAATACTTTCTCTCAACTCTCTTTCTGACTCAATACACTCAAACACTTCATTATCACTCATAATACTTTCATTATCATTTTCTAATTTTATATTCTTACTACCTGTAATATTCTTACTATCTGTAAATTCATTATTCACATTATCATTTTTAATTACGTTATTAGTCAGTACTTCGTTTTTCGTACTGTTTTCCTTCTGGATTTCTAATTGATTTAAATTGTCTAATTTTGTGATTACCTTGTCAACCTGCTTAATGAGCTTATCGTGACCTATTTTAATTTCATTCTGTAATTCTTTGAAATTAATTTTAATTTTATCATTTTGCTCATCAAATTTGTTACTCAAACTACTTTGAATCTCTTTAATTTCGCTTTTCTGAACATCGAATTTAAAATTCATGCCCCCTCTGAGGTCATTAAAATTGCTACACATCATGTTATATAAACGTGTTAACATTTCGTCTGTTTTGTTTTCATGAAGTGAGATGGAGGTTACTTTTTCTGTCTCTACATTTTCGGTCGTACTCGCCTCACCAACCTGACTAATTTGAGTTGGTTGAACATCCATTTCACTCATAACTATTTCGTCAGTGATGCTGACTTTTTCAGTTTTATCTTCATTAGTATTCATGTTTGCAATTTATAATACAGTCATGCATCCAATAGTATAACCTAACTTCGTAAAATTTGGTTATGTTTACGTATTAAAATTTCTTTATTACCTCAGATAACTCTTTCCACTCTCCTCGTAGGCTTACCTCACATAAAATTATATTATATAGAGTCCCTGTTCGCAGGCGACCATATGTTATCTTTCAAATTATGTCATATTTATGTAATTGTATATTACGAATACATGATAACAGTCTTTAACATAATTATTGTGTTTAATAACGGGCGCCATGTTGGGAATTACCAACAGCTGATATTTCATTTACTTTACTTTACGGGCCAGACTTCGTGTTAAGCAAACGAGGTTGTAGAACGGGAAGTGTTATCTGAAATAAATACTCTGAAATGGTTGTATAAAAAAAATTATTATTAACAGAAGTTTTACATATATATTTTACTCGACCATGCGCCAAACACGCCTCGGGGCGTAGTCCTATGTATCATTAAATACACAAACATATATGAAATTTACGTTTTATGAAATTTAAACTTGTACATCTAAACATATAATAAACAAAGAAAACAACTTTAAGATAGATGTGTATGCACAACCCAGCCCTTAGGAATTATACACTCGCCCTCTCACTCTCTCTCTCATTCTGGTACAATTCTTTTTTAATGAGCTCATTTTATTTGAATTTTAAAGACTTGAATTTACTTTGAAATTGTTATTTTGGTCATTTCTTTGAAATTAAGTTTGATTTGAAATAAAAAAAATATGTGATGCTGGAACGTTCTCACCAAATTATCGTATAGGTCTCCTCGCACATCTAGGGTCGTCACCATCCGCACAATTGGTAATGTTTTACTCCGCTTTACGGTCCCACCGTCGTGTCGACCCACGAAAACACCTCAGACCGATTCTATACGCTGGATTTTCGATGACGATCCATCGGCCGATGACAATCTATTAACGTCCGTCACCACATTTTCGATATTTTATATCGTTTATTAACCACTTTTAGTGGCTTAAAAGTTAAAATTCACTTTTCGTGAAAGATTTGCCAGCCGGCTGCGATCACTGTTCCTGATGAAATGACACAGAGTCTTTGTTCCATATTTCCGAAGTGGGGTGAATCTACGTCACTCGGCTATTGTCTGTTTGTTGACAGCATCGTGTTGTTTACAAAAACAAATTCCTGGCCGCTGACGTCATCAAGGATCGTCGCTTTTATCGCATTATTTGACATACAGTTTTTTGTGAGGCTTCACGTTTTTTGCTCTGAAACCGTCCGAATCCTGGCAAATATTATATAGTCCACTCACGGTATATTCATAAAGGTTATTAAATGTTTATTTAATTTTGACCAACTGAAGGAATACAATATTTATGGTTTTTTATACCATATTTAGGGTGATTAAAATTTGTACCATAATTGTACCATTACAATATATATTGTAACATAACAAAATGTTACCTAACCTAAATGTATGTTATCAGATTTTATAAGGACAAAACAACAATGTACATAGGGAATATAGTAGTAAGAATAACCAAGAAAGGAGAAATCAAGAAAGAAGAATGAAGCAGAAGTACCACATGAAACAGTAAACCCAAATACTGTTTGACACTACAACCAGACAAAGACTAACACAAACTGATGGACAGAGTAAATTTACATTAAGCTGTCAATCAAGTCAGTAGTTAATGTAAACCGAATATTATATGTAAATAAAAAAGTGAATCAATAAGCATCTGAATACTGTGAAATCAGAATTAGCATTTTGCTGATAATAAATTTGACCATGACTAGTAAATTATGAATGCAAAAACTAAATTTAGCAATGGCTACATAGTGAGAACAAAGATATATTTCAATCTCAAAAATACTGATGAGAAAGAAAAACCATCTGTGTGAGGGAATCTTATACAAGTAAAGTACCTCAACAAATTACCGAATTGAGAACCAATAAGTGTTGTTAAGGCAAAATTCCAATATGAGCGATATGTCTTAACAACGCCTAGACCAAGCATTAGTCAGTGAATTGATTATTGGGAGGTAACGTAAGTGTAAATTAAAATACACAGAACAATTGTTATGCTCTGACATAACCAAAAACATTATTAAAATGATATATTTAATCATAATTCAATTGTTAAGTAGTAGAATAGAACGAGTTAGCATAAAACGAAATGTCATAGTAATTAGGATCGTTCATTACAGTGTATAAAGTTTAGGTGTACTCATAATGTTCAGTAAAAATGTCAGTACAGAGTTAATGGTGTTCCCACATAAACGTTTGAATAATAAAATGATATGTGAACACAAACAATATTAACCAAAGTGTAAAATCGGCGATTCAGAAAAAGCAGACGACAGTGAAAATGGTGTACCCGAACATTGATTTTATAACAATGTCGGTCAAAGTGAAATTAATTCGATATCGAGTGATATCAAATTAAAGAAGAAAAAATGATCTTTAATTTGATGATGATATCGACCCAATCGCAACTATATTAAGTGCGGGAAAGATGTTAGCATCATTTACCAAAAAAGCATCAGAAATCTGTATGTGAATAACAACAACAACGACAAGCTGTCAATCATTTCAGAGTTTGGCGGTTGGAAACCGTTTTTAACGGCCAAAATAAAAGTACGTCATACTCGTCACACCTGCTAGGACCAATCACAAAATTAGTTAGTAATTAACATTTTTACCTAACGCCGATCAACGAGCGGGGTATATAAGAAGGAAGCAACCAATTTAAGACAGACACAGACCAACTTCATACAGCACAGGACGTGTGCTCGCTATCTCTACATTTTTAATAACTATTAGCGTCATCTACATAATACATCGAAATAAATAGTTCAACACCAAGAAACAACTACTTCAAGTTAATCTACAGAAAACAACAGTGATTATGTGCAGTATTATTTCAATTTAGTGCGGGAAATAATGAACAGAAAGTAATTAATTATTATCATTCATGATCCATTAAGTCAGAAGAGGATCGCAATATTCTGTTCTTGTGCGTGTGTAGTGCAAAACCCGGTAACCACTATAATCCGATTACCGAAGTGGTAAATGAGTTTTAATTAAATAATTAAAACCAAAAGGTAACAGTGCAATCATTATTCATTTTTTATCCGAGCGCCATAACCTGTACAATTTTTCTACACTGATCTGTACTGACGCAAAACACAGAAACTTTTCAAGATTACACCATGTCTCAATTTATTATATGAATTTGTTATTATGAATTAAGCTGTATGTTAGTTATAAGTGTTCTCACATGATAAATTTTGTAAATCAAAAAGCAAGCGTTGACGAACGCACGACCTACCAACAGGTCATTTTTATTTGTTTACTTAATGAAAGTAACCTCAAAACATTATCAATCAATATTTTATCAGCAAATCATTAGATATTGTGTAGGCATAATTTTCTTTTTCGTGTCTCAAAGAATTCACATCTGAGATTTTCATAATTTTAATGTTAAAAATAAACAACATCTGGATTTAGCCAGATTTATAATTCATGTTCTGAGCAAGCCGTATAAGGCATATAATAACTGATTTATAATTGTACAACCTTGTATGTTTTCATTATATTTGTTTTTGAATTCTCTATAAGGGTGTAAATAAAACCCATTATTAACAGCATCACTCGATTTGATTTATTTCTATATGATAATTAAATATTTTATTTAGAAAACTCAAACAACCTTCAGTTGTGTTTTAATATTTTGGAATAGCATTGCCATAAAGGTGATACACAATTATTTTAAATTTTGTAATCATTCAGTAATTCTATTTGTGGGTTTTACATGGGATTTTCCCTAAATAAATCCGAGTGGCGCCCACTAACTAGCAAACAAGGCAATCTAACCTTGCTACTAAAGTGAGTTGGTGTTTGTAAACTGAGTTGACAGCTTAGTGAACTTCTAGAAAACACGACCAGGTACGTGAAAGTATATTTTGTTATTTATATTGTCCAGACATTACGAGACGTAACGTACTTAGACTATCAGCAACCTGGAGGAGAAGTTTTACAGCCAGTATCAACCAGACGATCATCATTATCAAGCAACCAACTATTGTACTTTACATTTCAACTTAAGCAAATTTAGCATTTAATTATTATCAACCCAACTATTTTATTTGTTTCATATAAGGGAATCCTTTTCAAACAAGTATAATTACACCATTGTAAACACACTGTGAGTAACCTCGAATGTTACATTTTAAATTACTTTACCACATTAGTAACCTTCAATTAGAAACAACTATTTCAAACTTTGATATATTTCAAAAGAATATTTCACACATAATTGAACTTTGTTTAAACAAGACCTTTAATATTTTAAACACAAACATAATTTTAAATAACAACCGTAAATCTTTTATTTTATTACAAATTGAAATACACACATTAGTAGATTTTATTTTATTACAAGTAGACGCATACACCGTGTGGCAGAATTACACACCGGATATAGTTAGGTTACAGATTGGCGCACCAACTAGTGTGGCTTAAAAAATATTAAATAAAAATATTTTTTATATTTTATATCAGCCCGGTAGACACGAAAGAATTAACATGCCGCACACCCACCAATATGATACAAGATATAAGGACAGTAGGGTAGGAGAAATACAACAGGATACAGAGGATTATGAAGCACAACCCGTACACGAAATGGAAGTGATTACCATAAATAATATCGAAACTAGTACCGACGAAATACCTCATGTAGAACCAGAGATGGAAATAATAGTCAGCGACCGACCAGACAGACCGTCCGAAGAAGCAAGATGGGATCACATGATGAGGATGATGATGGAACAATTCGGACAGGTTAATAATAATTTCACGAAAATTAATGAAAATTCCAAAAGGGACATAGAATCAATAAATAAAAATATGGAAACCTTAAAGGAAGATGGTAGGAAATCCCGGGAAGAGAATCAAAGAAATATCGAGTTATTAAATAGAAATATAGAGTCAATGAAGGATGATCATCGTGACTTAAATAAAAATATAGAGTCGATGAGGGAAGACCTGAATAAAAGGATTGACAGTACCCATAAATCCATGGACACGCTGAACAGTAAAATAGATGATAACAGTCAAGCCATCAGAGAAGAATTGAACACCACCTTAATGAAAATTAGCCAAAAAATGGATGAAATGAATAACCGGAAGTGGAGAGAAGAACGGAAGGTATCCGAAGACAAAAACATGGAACAAATGAGCCCAGAGCCTGAGAATAGTGAAGAAGGAAAGGACGACAACGACTCAGAGATAGATGAAGTACCAAATGATGAAACCATGGAAGAATTAAGTCTACAATCCGAAGACACTGGTAAACAAACTGAGAACAAAGAAGACTCGAAAGCATTGGTGCCTGAGGATACACGCCATAGGAATGAAGAGAATATTCAACATAAAGAAGCCATCATTAAAAATGTAAGGAACAAGATAATTAAGAAAACAGGAGAGAAAGAGACAAAGATAAGAGGAATAATACGCTCTAAAAAGACAAGGATTACAAAGGAAATATTAGAGATGACTAGGAGTGGATTAATTAACGTCGTGGACAACCCAATTAGTCGTCATAGAGCAAGAATCAACGGTAAGAAGTATGAACAGGACTTCATAAAAATATTAAAAGTAAATCACCATACAACCGTGGGTAAAAAATTAAATAAGAATCCAATTAAATTAAATATACCAATAAATGAAGTACACCAAACAAGGTCAATTGATTCCTTAATGAATAACCAACCATTAAACTATTTAATTAATAACCCAGATGACGGAACGATTAAGACAACGTTACATGCCAGTGACTATGTTATGACGAAGAAGGTTATACACAATGAGGTATTTAAAGTGAATACTCCTAGAAGAAAGAAGCTTCACAGGAAGAAGGAAAATTATCAAGAACAACTGGACCAGCTCATTGAAGGGTACGCCCAAAGAATAAGGGAAATGCGGAAGAAGAGGGACCAAGCGATGGAAGAATCCAACCAGGAAATGAACGGAGGTCAACCCGGATTAGAAGAAGGGCCAGCCATCAATAATAGCCAAGGCCCAGAGTACAATGGACACAGGGATACCAAAGATGATGAGAGGAAGAAGGCAAGGAAACGGGGAGCCAATGACTACCTGGTAGCCGCCAAGTGGAAGAACCGCCTGATAGGAAGGTATCTCCAAAACTACTAGTACTGAACATATGTCAGATATCCCGAACATGTAATATTAGCAATAGAGTGGAAAGGCACAAATAACCCCATGTATATCAACTATTAAAAAATGATTACCATTAAGAACAGATAATATGTAGTAGTAGACAACATTTATCACCCGAATGTTTGGGGTATAAAAGAAAAAAAATATGTGTTTAAAAATAATTACTATAAACAAACTCATTTAAGGTTTAACAGAATCACATATTAAGCTCCAAATTATTGAAGGTAACTAATTGACTATAACTAATCAATTTGCCCTATTGAGTTACAAAAGTGTGTAGGATTAAGATATAAGCCAAATTATTTGTTACTTGTGAAAAAGAACTAGATCTATCACACCAAAGGATAGAAAATTATGTAATGACAACTAAAGGATTTAATAAGAAAAAGGACATCTATTATGTCATAAAGAGCCAGTAGTGGCATATAACTACAATTACTATACTATACTTAGAAAAAAAAAATGTGTATCCAAATGAATATTATATGTAACTAAATTTTATCAAATGATTATTGTATACCTCTTGTAAAACTCAAATATTATATAAAATCATCCAGAATAAAGGTTCACCCAACTAACCTTTGAAGGAGTAGAGAGGCAGAATAACAAAGTGTGTAAAATAAAAGAAGGATATTATTATGGAAAGTGTAAGGAAAGAGAAAAAATGTTTATAAAACGAACCATGTAAACCCCAAGAATGTCTATAAAATTAGATATTAGTATGTTGTTATATTGTCACATGAAATTGTAATTATAGAATATTGTATATTATATAAAATCATCCAGAATAAGTGAGAACCACCATCATTTGAAGGAGTAGAGAAGAAAAATAACAAAGAGTGTTAATTGTAAAGATAACTATTGTTATAATGGAATGAACGGAAAGAAAAATGTTTGTTAATTATCAAATATTGTACATCACCAGATATGTCAGAGAACATCAAACAAAAAACCATTTAGTTTACGAACATTGTACACCCTGATAATTCAGGATGAATATAACTTATTAAGAAAAACTTAATGAACTATTGTGAAAATAAAAATATTGTAAACTCTAGATAGAAAAAACCAACTGCATAAGTACTATAAGCAGCAAAATAAGTGTATAATCTTAAGAATACTCAAGTGAACCAAAGCAAATTGTCAACTAGTACAAAAAGTAACTATACAGCTGATAAAAGCATAGCTAAGAATGTCAAGTCTAAAAAGAAATAATTACCTGTAAGAAAGAAAGTATGTTAACAAGTATAAAGATGGAAATGTGATATAAATGAAAACCTCTGATACCTTGAATATTATATTGAAAATATTATATTATTGAATATGAATGATATGTGTTATGTTTTTTGAGTTGTGATAGTGCAACTATTGCCAGGTGCAATGTTTATTTTTTTGCTCAGACAGAGAAGAGTAATGCCTCTGAATCTGAGAATGTGTATTGAGGAACGGCAGAGAATGTAAGCCACAGTGAGCCACTCTGATTCCGAACCCACTACAAAAGTTAGGGAGTTATATTGTATTAAAGTATCAAGGAGTATTATAAGAAAATCTGTGAGGTATGAATTATAATAACCATTAAGATAATCACGAATGTAAAGATATGTAATAAGAAAGTAAAATGTGAATAAGACAGGAAATTGTTAACTTAAGAAACGAGATCTATTATAGTTAAATGACTTAGAAAGTAAGCAACTTGAAAATACTAGTAAGTTAAGAAGTGTATCACTAGACAAAAAATCAAGCTAGATTAATACACCAATAGTATGTTAAAAAATCAAAGAGTACAAGAAAAAAAAAACTATAGAAATATACTAAGAAACTGACATGAATTGATAATTTTATAAAAAATAAATTTTTTCTCAAATGATCAATTTTAAGGAGGGTGTATATGTAACATAACAAAATGTTACCTAACCTAAATGTATGTTATCAGATTTTATAAGGACAAAACAACAATGTACATAGGGAATATAGTAGTAAGAATAACCAAGAAAGGAGAAATCAAGAAAGAAGAATGAAGCAGAAGTACCACATGAAACAGTAAACCCAAATACTGTTTGACACTACAACCAGACAAAGACTAACACAAACTGATGGACAGAGTAAATTTACATTAAGCTGTCAATCAAGTCAGTAGTTAATGTAAACCGAATATTATATGTAAATAAAAAAGTGAATCAATAAGCATCTGAATACTGTGAAATCAGAATTAGCATTTTGCTGATAATAAATTTGACCATGACTAGTAAATTATGAATGCAAAAACTAAATTTAGCAATGGCTACATAGTGAGAACAAAGATATATTTCAATCTCAAAAATACTGATGAGAAAGAAAAACCATCTGTGTGAGGGAATCTTATACAAGTAAAGTACCTCAACAAATTACCGAATTGAGAACCAATAAGTGTTGTTAAGGCAAAATTCCAATATGAGCGATATGTCTTAACAACGCCTAGACCAAGCATTAGTCAGTGAATTGATTATTGGGAGGTAACGTAAGTGTAAATTAAAATACACAGAACAATTGTTATGCTCTGACATAACCAAAAACATTATTAAAATGATATATTTAATCATAATTCAATTGTTAAGTAGTAGAATAGAACGAGTTAGCATAAAACGAAATGTCATAGTAATTAGGATCGTTCACTACAGTGTATAAAGTTTAGGTGTACTCATAATGTTCAGTAAAAATGTCAGTACAGAGTTAATGGTGTTCCCACATAAACGTTTGAATAATAAAATGATATGTGAACACAAACAATATTAACCAAAGTGTAAAATCGGCGATTCAGAAAAAGCAGACGACAGTGAAAATGGTGTACCCGAACATTGATTTTATAACAATGTCGGTCAAAGTGAAATTAATTCGATATCGAGTGATATCAAATTAAAGAAGAAAAAATGATCTTTAATTTGATGATGATATCGACCCAATCGCAACTATATTAAGTGCGGGAAAGATGTTAGCATCATTTACCAAAAAAGCATCAGAAATCTGTATGTGAATAACAACAACAACGACAAGCTGTCAATCATTTCAGAGTTTGGCGGTTGGAAACCGTTTTTAACGGCCAAAATAAAAGTACGTCATACTCATCACACCTGCTAGGACCAATCACAAAATTAGTTAGTAATTAACATTTTTACCTAACGCCGATCAACGAGCGGGGTATATAAGAAGGAAGCAACCAATTTAAGACAGACACAGACCAACTTCATACAGCACAGGACGTGTGCTCGCTATCTCTACATTTTTAATAACTATTAGCGTCATCTACATAATACATCGAAATAAATAGTTCAACACCAAGAAACAACTACTTCAAGTTAATCTACAGAAAACAACAGTGATTATGTGCAGTATTATTTCAATTTAGTGCGGGAAATAATGAACAGAAAGTAATTAATTATTATCATTCATGATCCATTAAGTCAGAAGAGGATCGCAATATTCTGTTCTTGTGCGTGTGTAGTGCAAAACCCGGTAATCACTATAATCCGATTACCGAAGTGGTAAATGAGTTTTAATTAAATAATTAAAAC
This sequence comes from Magicicada septendecula, assembly GCA_034769895.1. Lineage (NCBI taxonomy): Eukaryota > Metazoa > Arthropoda > Insecta > Hemiptera > Cicadidae > Magicicada > Magicicada septendecula. The sequence continues at coordinate 164,670,116 of CM068373.1, read as the reverse complement.
CAAAAGGTAACAGTGCAATCATTATTCATTTTTTATCCGAGCGCCATAACCTGTACAATTTTTCTACACTGATCTGTACTGACGCAAAACACAGAAACTTTTCAAGATTACACCATGTCTCAATTTATTATATGAATTTGTTATTATGAATTAAGCTGTATGTTAGTTATAAGTGTTCTCACATGATAAATTTTGTAAATCAAAAAGCAAGCGTTGACGAACGCACGACCTACCAACAGGTCATTTTTATTTGTTTACTTAATGAAAGTAACCTCAAAACATTATCAATCAATATTTTATCAGCAAATCATTAGATATTGTGTAGGCATAATTTTCTTTTTCGTGTCTCAAAGAATTCACATCTGAGATTTTCATAATTTTAATGTTAAAAATAAACAACATCTGGATTTAGCCAGATTTATAATTCATGTTCTGAGCAAGCCGTATAAGGCATATAATAACTGATTTATAATTGTACAACCTTGTATGTTTTCATTATATTTGTTTTTGAATTCTCTATAAGGGTGTAAATAAAACCCATTATTAACAGCATCACTCGATTTGATTTATTTCTATATGATAATTAAATATTTTATTTAGAAAACTCAAACAACCTTCAGTTGTGTTTTAATATTTTGGAATAGCATTGCCACAAAGGTGATACACAATTATTTTAAATTTTTTAATCATTCAGTAATTCTATTTGTGGGTTTTACACGGGATTTTCCCTAAATAAATCCGTGTGGCGCCCACTAACTAGCAAACAAGGCAATCTAACCTTGCTACTAAAGTGAGTTGGTGTTTGTAAACTGAGTTGACAGCTTAGTGAACTTCTAGAAAACACGACCAGGTACGTGAAAGTATATTTTGTTATTTATATTGTCCAGACATTACGAGACGTAACGTACTTAGACTATCAGCAACCTGGAGGAGAAGTTTTACAGCCAGTATCAACCAGACGATCATCATTATCAAGCAACCAACTATTGTACTTTACATTTCAACTTAAGCAAATTTAGCATTTAATTATTATCAACCCAACTATTTTATTTGTTTCATATAAGGGAATCCTTTTCAAACAAGTATAATTACACCATTGTAAACACACTGTGAGTAACCTCGAATGTTACATTTTAAATTACTTTACCACATTAGTAACCTTCAATTAGAAACAACTATTTCAAACTTTGATATATTTCAAAAGAATATTTCACACATAATTGAACTTTGTTTAAACAAGACCTTTAATATTTTAAACACAAACATAATTTTAAATAACAACCGTAAATCTTTTATTTTATTACAAATTGAAATACACACATTAGTAGATTTTATTTTATTACAAGTAGACGCATACACCGTGTGGCAGAATTACACACCGGATATAGTTAGGTTACAATATATATATATATATATAATCACGAAAAATGCCTCTAAAATCCATCAACGTTTTTATGCAAAGCAGACTCATCATCAGAAATTCACAATTAATAATACTTTCAAAGAAAAAAAAAGAATGAATTGAAAAATGAAGTTTTCTTTGAAATCATTAAAAACATGCTCTACTTGTTTTGAACTTGATATACAACAGTAATATTCAATAGTAACTACAGTAAACTATGGTAGTACTGATAATTTTATAAGATTAATAATAAGATAATAAGATTATATTAGTCTGTAATATTAAATAAAAAATCTTAGAACATAAATGACATTTGGAATGATTTGTGAGCATTTGCATCAATCCTACAATTATAATGTATATTTACAATCAAATTGTATCTTAACATTTCCTCTGCAAGCCAATGATTACTTTATTACAAAGTATGTAGTATAATTATGTCGTGATAATATAAAAATATTAATTAAATACACAAACAGGAATGAAAAAGAACAAACTGTATGATAAAATATGTATACTTAAACACTAAATGGCATTCTTCTGCCTTTTGCGTGAGCAAATGTGGACAATATTTCCTTAAAATATAACTTTTTGGCTTCATCATTTTCAATAGCTAGTATGGCGAGTGAATTAAGTCTTTCCTGCGCCATCGTTGAGCGTAAATAAGTCTTTATCAGCTTTAACTTACTAAAGCTACGCTCAGCGCTCGCAACTGTCACAGGTATCGTCAAAAATACCCTTAATGCAACCCAAAGATTTGTAAACAAATCCTTGCTGTTTGTTTTCTTTATAGCACTTAGAACTTCTCTTGGTGCTAGTTCATTTGTCTCCTTTCCTTGGTCTAAGATTGACTTTACATGCAGTAGTTCACTGTACAGCTCATTCCCATTAATGTCTGACACCCTGTTATTATCAGATAAAAGGCTCTCCAAGTCCTTACAGCATTGTTTTAGATCATCTTTTTCAGGAAGTTGAGCTACATTATGTAAAAATCCCCATTTTATTTGATGTTCATGAATTTGAGATAACCTGTTATTAAGTGAGGTTGAGACAGTGTCCACCAACGGATAAAAAACGTCTCTTTTGAATGTTTCTTCCGGAGAAAACTGAACTTCCTCACTTGATTCATACAAGAAGAGACGTTTCTTTTTCCGAAATCTCTTCTCAGGGAACACAGGTTCATCAGCTATTTCCTTTGCAGCAATTACAGAGTCGAGAACAGCTATTTCCTTTGCAGCAATTACAGAGTCGAGAAATCCTCTCTCTCTAAATCTTCCTAAAAACTCTTGGATTTCGTTGTCCATGACGTGTCCGTTACTTAACTAAATATCACTATAATATTGACGACTCGGAACACTAAGTTTTTTATAAGTAAAAACGTAAAGTTTTACCTTACAGTCTAAACCGGCTTTCACCTATAGAAGGCTTCATCAGAGGCTCAACTTCCTAAAAAGTCCAAACAGTTGTTAAACTTATGCACAGCCATACCAATATCTGTAGTTTTCCCTTGAAGGCTTTTGCTAATCATATTTACTTCAAACAGTAGATCGTGCCATATCAGTAAACACACGAGGAAAGAAAAATCTTCCATATGACTGATCAGCGATTGCGCCTCAGAAGCTGTCGTAGGGTCATCAGCTTTGTCACCCAGCTTAATCAGTGCATCTCGGACCTCAACGTACTGATAGCGGACAGCTTGGACTGCATTTATGCGGGATTCCCAGCGTGTCTCACACACTTGCTTTAGCGTGAGGTTCTTAACGTGCTCACTTATCACACACCAACGCTTTGTAGAACCAGCAAATATGGTAAACAAACGTCGGAGGATTCCAAAAAGGGATGAAGATTTAGCTCCATCAGCAATTACTAAGTTCAGACTATGACACCCGCAAGGGATGAAAAAAGCCAAAGGAAAATCTTCTTGGACACGCGCTTGTTCTCCCTTATGAATTCCTGTCATATTGGCCCCGTTATCGTATCCTTGTCCCCTACAGTTTCTCATATTTAAGCCACATTCAGCAATCTCCTTGAACATTAGGTCAGCGAGAGCTTCACCCGTGGTTTCTTCAGCGATCCGATAGGCTATGAATCTCTCTTCATGGTGATTTTCCCACTATCTTCTGGGTCTTCATGGACGTAACGAATTGTCAGAGAAGTTTGTTCGTTATGGCTTATGTCTGGAGTGCAGTCAAAAATGACTGAAAAATACTTTGCCTGCTGTATTCTTTTAAGGATAGTTTGCTTGACTGCATTTCCTAACAGATTAGGAAATTACATTAAGTTCATTTTGTATTGATACGCTTAATAAGTGAAAGTGAGTCTGCTGATAAGATATACGTCGTAGATGTTCCATTAGTACAACATCAAACTTTCCTAAAAGCTGTACAAGGCCAAGAAAATTCCCATTATTTTTGGTAAACAACTTGGCAAATGTTCCACGAAAAGCGATGTTATTCTCTGCTAAATATAGAGTTATTTCTACCAATTGCCACTTCTTCCGAGCGCTCTGCTTCAGTGCGAATTTGCTTCATCATCTCCTGATTGGTCGAATTTTCCCCTTTTAGTCTAATTTCAGCTTCAAACCATTGGGCCATATACTTAAAATGATCTGGTGAAATGTCATGGGATTTCAAACGATCTCCTATGTGTTTCCAATCATTGAAACCTGATATTTGGCCAAACTGAGATTTTGAGGAAGGGTCAAATAAACGACAACAAAAGCAATATACTGAGTCAGATTTTTCAGAATAAACTAACCATCGTCTTATTATTTTTTCAGTTTTCAGCAAAACGACATCAAAATTCATTCGAAAAATGTCTGTTTTGGGAATTTTTCGGGTACTCGTAATCTTCTTTCAAAAATTCAGCAGGCCCTTTCAAAATAAGTTTAATACGCTGCTCTTTTTGAAGATGCTCAGGCCATGTTGCAGGATCAGTTGAAATTAAAACCAAATTATCACTACTATACTCACAAATAACTGTTTCAGTGTCTGTAGTTGGTAACGTTAAGAGCACCTGTTGACTGTCAGTGTTTTCGATAGGAGAAGTAGATTGTTCAATATCAGCCCCTTGACCACTCGTTGATGGTACATGGAGGTCGAACACTGCCAAGTTTGAAGCACTAAAAAACTAGTTAATTTCGGCACTTTCGATAGTAAAGCTTCGCGTGCTGATTCACTCTCCTTATTTAACTTTCTTCTTTGAGCTCCCGACAACTTTTTAGACATACAGTACTGGATAAGTATTACAATCCAAAACACAATTTCAACTTCTCTAAAATAATAAAACACTTGTTACACCGCAACAAAGCCCGTACTCAACTCCGATATAAACGCTCCAACGCTCATCACTAAACTGAACACAAGCAGTACTAGTGGGATTAATGTTATGATGTAGGGACAGTGTTTTGACAGAGTCGATGGGCGCCGGCTTTGTTGTGAGGGGCGGGAGGGGAGTTGTTGTTAGATGAAATGACAATGAGTTCATTGTATCAGTATGCGGTAATGCAAACAAGTAAACCACTTGTCACATTTCACACTTATTTCGTTATTAAGATAACAAAAACAATGCTCTAGCGTTCATTTCAGTCAGTTAGAATATCAAAGACTATTCTTAGTAATTATTGTGTACTCTTTGAGAGTAGTCGGTGACTAAAACAATCATCAGAGTACTGTTATTGTTATCTTAATAACGAAATAAATACTAAGAAACGTGACAAAGTGTTTTACTTGTTTTCATTTTCTAATTTATTAGTCTGGCCATCATTAAAATATCTGACATCTTTTGAAATTTAATTTACCAACAAAACCTGAATTCCTTAGTTTATTGATTTTTAACTTTTTTTAAGCGCCCCCCCTGGTCTAGGCGCCCAGGACGACCGCCCCGGTCGCCCCGCCCACGCGATGGCTCTGCTGGGAACGTCCTCGACGCTATTAAAATGTCATCAACATAGACTGTTAAAAATTCTAAATTATTTGGCTGCAAAATCTCGTCCAAACATTTAATAAAGCTCCCAGCACTTGTATTAAGTCCAAATGGTAGTCTCTTAAACTGATAATTCTTACCACTAAAAAGAAAAGCGGGCTATGGGCTAACAACCCATTCCCGGAAAACCGGATGTTACGAAACTACCAAATAAGCCTCGGAAAGGACGGTATTATCGGAAACGACTCAGGCAACGGAATATGGACTTGTCTTTTGGAACGTGGAATGTTAGGACTCTGTACAGGCCGGGGGCACAAAGGGAACTATTTGAAGAGCTAAAAAGATATAAAATTGGTGTAGCAGCAGTGCAGGAAACAAGATGGCTGGGAAATGGCGTAAGAGATACTAAAACTCATACGGTATTATACAGCGGAAGAGAGAAGGGGAAAAGAGAACTGGGAGTGGCATTTGTAGTTGACAGAAACTTAAAACACCTCATAGTAGACTTCCATCCAGTCAACGAGAGAATATGTAGAATAAGATTGGCTACTAAATTCTTCAATCTGTCAATCATAAACGTACACTGCCTGACTGATGAGAAGGATGAGGACATAAAAGCAGAATTTTACCAATTGCTGGAAAAAATATATGACACCGCCCCTAAGAATGACATTAAACTAATCATGGGGGACATGAATGCGAAAATTGGGAAAGAAGATGCATACCTTGGCACCATAGGTAGGCACAGTTTACACAATGAATCCAACAGAAATGGGGAACTGCTTATCGACTTCGCTACAAGCAGGAATATGGTTATCAGCTCAACTCAGTTCCCACACCGGGATATCCATAAGGGAACGTGGGTAGCCCCAGATGGGAAAACAGTCAACCAGATAGATCATGTGATCATAGATAAAAGAGCAGCTACAAGTATCATTGATGTCAAAACCCGGAGAGGAGCGTCAGTTGGTTCTGATCACTATATGGTGCAGATGAAGTTTAGATGCAGGGTGGCTGTATATAGGAAGGACAGACTCAGAAGACAGGAAAAGGTTAACACAGTGAGTTTAAAGGACCCAAAAAGGGTACAGGAATATGCTGGGAAAGTGAGGAATAGATTGAACGAGTCAGTCGCAGGAACGGTGGAAGAGAAATGGCAGAGCCTTAAGTGCGCACTCCTGGAAACCGCCAGAGAGGTACTAGGAATAGAGGAGAGACGGAGGTGGGAGGACTGGTTTGATGAGGAATGCAGGGAGAGTGTTGCACGGAGGAATGAGGCTCACAGGAAGTATTCTCAGTGTAGGACTAGAGAAAGGAAGCAAGAATATGAAGAGAATAGAAGACTGGCAAATAAAGTATGTAGAAAAAAGAAAAGAACTTTTGAAAACGGGCTGCTTCTCAAAATGGAGCAGGACTTTGCAGATGGAAGAATAAGGAATGCTTATAAATATCTTAAGCATCTCAGGGAAGGTTATAAACCACCTACAACACTATGTAGAGACAGAGAGAATAGAATTGTCAGTGATCCAGAGAAAATTAAAACTATCTGGTGAGAGTACTTCGATGGCCTCCTTGGTGGTATGCTACAGGGAGGAGAAATTGTTGCTCACACTCCGCGGAATGCAAACATTGGGAGGATGGAATCTGACCCACCATCAATTCAGGAAATAGAAGAAGCTATTAGTGCCCTCAGGAACAACAAGGCACCAGGTACAGACTTGATTCCTGCAGAACTGCTTAAAGCTGGAGGTGCTGATGTGGCGGTCGCACTGCTCTCCTTAATCGTGGACATATGGCAAACGGAACGAATCCCCATGGAATGGAATAAGTGCATTATATGCCCCATTTATAAAAAAGGCGACAAACTTCAATGTACAAATTACAGAGGCATTTCGTTGCTGTGCACCTCCTACAAGGTTTTTGCATACATCTTGAACCAAAGGCTGAGACCCCTCACAGAAAATATAATACGGGAATACCAAGCTGGATTCCGACCTGGGAGGTCTACAATCGACCAACTCTTCTCGGTAAAACAGATACTAAGATGCGGATGGGAACGTGATATTGATGTGTACCAGATCTTTGTGGACTTCAGGCAAGCGTATGACTCTATTAATAGAGACAAACTCTACACCATAATGCATGAATTTGGAATACCAGGCAAGCTGGTAAGATTAACCCAAGTTACTATGCAGCAGACTGAAGCCCAAGTAAAGGTGGATAGCCAACTAACTGAACCCATAAATATTACACGGGGACTAAAGCAGGGAGATGGATTGGCCCCAACACTATTTAATATTGCATTGGAATATGTAATTAGAGGCTTATCAATAAATAGCTCCAATCTGTTAACAAATAAAACTGTACAGATAGCCGCATATGCAGATGACATTAACATCATGTCAAGACGGATCACGGCAGCTAAAGAAATATTTATAGAGCTTAAAAACAAAGCCAAGGAAGTTGGGCTAGCCATAAATATGGATAAAATGCTTATCCAAACAAGAAGGGACCAGGTTCATAACAACATCGAGATAGAGGAGGACACAATTGAGGTGGTGGACAATTTCACGTATCTCGGAGTGAACCTAGCAAAGACTGGATCAGAGGAGCCGGAGATCCAAAGACGGACCACCATGGCTAACAAGGCGTACTTCGCATTGCTGCCATCATTTAGGTCTGGGGATGTGCACAGGGAAACAAAAATGAAAATATATAGGACTGTCATCAGACCGGTGCTATGCTACGGGTGGGGGCATGGGCAATCACACAGAAAACAGTCGACATAGTAGACACCTTTGAAAGGAAAATCCTCAGACGCATTATAGGCCCAATACAAGAAAATGGCTCATGGAGACTGAGATACAACAACGAACTGTATCAAATACATAAAGAGATACCAGTCTCAAAATTTATAAGAATTCAAAGATTGCGTTGGGCCGGACATGTTATGAGAATGGAGGGTGGCAGGAACCCTAAGAGGGCTTTGCTGGGTACATGGGAGGGAACGAGACCTAGAGGTAGACCGAGGAAGAGGTGGGAAGATGGCGTTGCAGAGGACGCGAGAGACATGGGGATAAGAAACTGGAGGAGGGTTGCAGTGGATAGAGTGGATTGGAGGCGGAGATTGGTGGAGGCCAGGGCCCGACTTGGGCTGTAGCGCCATAGGAGAGAGAGAGAGAAAAAGAAAAGCAGTATATTTTCTACTCTCTAAAGCTAACGGGACCTGCCAATAACCCGCGGTTAAATCTAACGATGTCATGTATTTTCTCCACTAAATTTCTGAAATATTTCATCTATCGGTTCGGGTGATTCCCGGTCAGGAATAATAATCTAGTTTATTCTACGGGCATCTAGACATAACCTCACTCTCCCATCCTTCTTTATTACAACAACCAATGGATTTGAATAGGGTGCCCTCTCAAAACTCTGATAGTCCACCCAATCTATTTTATGTACTTCCGCCCACACTGCGGAACTCCCCTTAAAACATTTCATTATTTTAGCATCTTAACTTCCCAATTACTACTACAGAACTGGTTGAAATCTTTTACTCTATTTAGGAATTGCATGGGGTGTACCCCGCTGCTGTCACAACTAAACGACTCTAAACCAACATCATTATTTACATCTCGAGTAATCACTACTCGAGATGTAACATTACTTAGTTTCTGGCTTATTGCCACGTTCAACTCTGCTTTAACATTGGTTATGCTCTGTTCAATTGAAACAAACTTATTATTATTTAAACATTCGAACTGAACGCTACGTTTGTGCATAACATTCACTGTATCTTGTATTGATCGTATTTCTATTTTACAATTATTCTCTATTTCGTTTATTTTACTATTAGTATTAGTTTCTAATTCATCAATATTCTGATTAATCTTTTCAATCTTATCAACTACACCACTATACTTATATTCAGTGTCATTATTACATTTATTTAGTTATGAATAAATCGTTTTTTATTTCATTAAGTTGTTCACTAAACTGCTCATTTACAGAATCTGTTCCTTGTTTTTGAATGGCATTAAAACGTTCATCAATAGCATTCAGACACTTATTAATATTATCTTCAAACTTAACATTTTGTTGCTTCAGATCATTAAATTTACTATCAATACTCTTTTGTGAATAGCTCATTTTTTCACTTAGCTCATTAAAATTACTTTCACATGTGATTATACAATTAAATGAAAATTAATTAAGTCCCTAGTTCTGGGCGACATCTGTGATTATTCGATTTTATTACACAATTATAAAAACAACATAAACCTCCCACTTACCTTAAATTTCGGGTCCAAGATCCCAACACGAACAGTGAATGTAACGTGATTTAGAGGTTGCGAAAATAACGTACACTACTCGCATTGGTGTAATACAACTAAAATTTTATTTCATTCTTTCACACTGCTTTCAGATTACGAAATATTCATTTCTTTCAGGTTATCAATTGTTTCCAGATAATTAATACAAAAACAAAATTTCTTTAAATATTGATAAACAGTCTTATATCAATAAAAGTTAAAATAGATACCTTATATTAAATAAAGCAGCCCAGCATGCTCGCACTCAAATTCATACCGTTTAAAACCCCATTTTGCCCTGACTACTTTGTTTGAACCCCTTTTTCAAAAAAATGAAATTATTTTGATTAATTACCCAACCAGCGTCATTCCTCTCGCTGTCACATGCCACGTGCGTTTATATGTCCTGTTATACTATTTTATTACTGCCCAATAAATCTTATATGTAATATCAATAATTTTATTCAACTTTTGTTCCGGGCGTCATCTCGTGATGTGATACAAGAATATTTACTTACTTTAAGTCCAGAATTCGTTTAAGCGAACCAGAAGATAGCGGAATGTGTTATTTGAAATAATAACTCTTGCTTGAAATGTTTACCAAATGACATTACCTTTTAATAACATCTTACTACAAAACATGTGACTCTATCGTGCGAAATACGCACGCTTCTATACACCCAATAGGTGTTACATCATGAGACGCAGTTACATTGATTAAGTCAAAAAATTCCCTTAATCATTTCATAAGCCCTCCAAAATAACATACTCAATTATATTTTTTATGATATCATAATTATAAAAGTAATTTCACAACCCAGCACTTGTTATTTTGTTATACATTCTCTCATTCACTCACGCTCGCATTCTTAGTACAATTTCTTTGTTAATTTTCCCAAAATTGAGCTCATTTTAATATTAGTGAATGAAATATTGAAATATCAAAATATTAAAAGTTTTGTATCGACCACATTTTGTCACTTAGCTGTAATTTAGTCCTCCGGACGTCTCGTCGCTAAACTCGCACTCTAGGTGTTAAAACTTTTTCGAACCTTTATGTTTACATTTTACGTTTCACTGTTATTTATTTTATATAAATACTTCACTGTTTTACATTGTACTAACGGACGTCCGAGACTTGGTTTTAGATAATTTTTATACACGGCCGGCCGGCGATGCTGATATAATTTGACTGAGGCCGAATTACAATGCGGCAATAATGAGGTGGGGAGGAACTGCGTCACCAATTTCTTTGTGTAGAGATCCACGTCTTAGCGCAGAAATTGCGTAGCAACATACCTTCGCTGATGTAATCATGTGCGCAGCTTGTGACACATTTGTATGACAACTGTTTTTGCTGTTTCTGGATGTCTACGCTTGACCTTGACGCAATCCTGTTCTCAATATTGCGCAGTTGCAAACTCTCAATACAACTTTACCAATTTTTTTTTATATGGGACTTTAAAATAAAATGCACTTTATATCAATTATTCCCCAAAATATAATAGGGCCAGAATTGTACTGTTACAAAACCCCCTCAATGAAAGATTTTATGCCGAAGCATAAAAACTCTCATTGACGCACTCATACTCCCTAAAGGGATCTGCTAGGATATGTCGCCACAACCCCCTTACTGTTTATCAAAAAAAATATAACTACTCACCCTTGGTCCGATGATGGTGACAGTACCTGCATGACCTTACTGGACTTCTCCTACGAGATCCCAACACCATAAGGCCAATCAGGCGTTTTACGCTCCTGCTCTGACACGCAGGCCAGCTCAGGACCGCCATCACAACATCACCAAACACTGAAACAATAAATCAAAAATATCAAAATAGTGGCTTGGTATAATACCATATCCCTAACTGATCTGTTTCCCCTTAGCTATGTGCTGGTTTGTGTTAAGAAGCACTGGGTTTACTTTAACTCCACAAGAATTATACAAAAGTTCCATTCTCTTAATTCACTACTCTTAACATTATAAAATTTTTTCGATTCCAATCGATAATAATTAATGCTTTCCCATTAACAAGAAGAAACACAAATCTTTATACTAGTGCAATAATACTTTCTAAAATATTCAAACACATAATCAAAATTTACTCAAATAAAATCATCTATTTCTCCCTCTTTCTACAATTCTGAAACATTTTCTTATTATTATTATTAACAGTAAGTAATCACGCGCTGTTAACAATATTTACCCCTCTTCCTCCTCCACACACACTATTTCCCCCCCTGAACTGTTGCGTTCAGTTGCCTCCACAAGGACTGAGGCAGAAGGAGTGAGCACTTTTTTCTTTTCTCTCTCTCCCATCCTTGCTTCAGCTTTACAAAAACTCCAGGGTAAGTACCCCTACTTTTACTCTTATAATATGCCCCTAAGGTCTACCACCCCTACTGAGGTGAGTAGCCTATGCTCAAAAATAGTCTTAGATTCCCCTTTTTAAAAACCCCATTAAATTTATAAATTTAACCAATTTCAAAGGCAACCAACTATGGTCAGGTTTGACAATTGCTGCCCACAGCTGGTTGTCATCCAAAACCACGAACTGGGATGGTAAGGCCGAGATCGCCCGAAATGTAGGGAATCGCAATAGGTTGACACACTGTGTCGTATATAGTTACATTTGTAACTACCCCAAAATCATACATTTATACATACATACAAATTCCTACACTAATACATAATAAACATAATACATAATAATACACTCATCATTAACATTACGATTATTACATTAAAATAAACAATTCACATTTAACTTTGATCAAAATTTACACACCCTACATCTTTAAATTTGTGTATAAAATTATAAACATCACATTTTAATTAATTAATACTTTTAATTATTAACTTTTATTAATTAGCCAGCAATTATTTATCATTTACTACCATTTAATTATTCAGAAAAATTCAAATTTATTATTAATATTCATATTACATTATTATTATTATTTCATTTCTTATTACCTTTCTACTATGAATTTTCTATTTAACCTTTCACATTTTTATCATTGATTAGTCTGGGTGACTCCTGTATTCTCTATGCTTTGACTTATTGAAATGGCATTAATATTTATAATCTTGCTCACCTTCTCTCTACTAACAACCAAATTTACCTATCATGACACCAATCTCTCAATTATAAACACCTTCACTAATTCCACTTACCTCTGGCACCGCTCATCTTTGTACTAGGACGTGTGTTCCCAACCTGGCCATATACATACACCATTTGCCCTTCCAAAATATCGGCAAACACTCCCTTAAACTACGCTATTACCTGCCACAACGCCGCACGCTGGTCTCTTGCCACGCCGCACGCTGATCACTCCTTACACCACTACCCTGACTACAAAATATCATCAGCAACAAATATTTGTTTAACCTTTACGTTACTCACCTCTACATATAATCACTAACTACTGTGTCCCTAAATATCTAATACTCTCTTTGTGTATTATTTTCTTTAAAACTCTTAACTATCTAACTCCCATTAACTTTGATTGAATAACTCACATGCCTCTATTTATTAATACACCCAGGCTCTATTCCCTTTTAAACACTTACTGTGATCATTTACAGTAATAAATTTATCTCTCACCTATTCATAACAGTACATCTCAATATTCAAATATATATTCTTACTTAATCATTTATTATTCATTAGAAATTTTTTATTCATTACAAATTAATAATTTAACTTCATTATCAAACTTTATTTTGTACAACATTAATTAAGTAATTAATCTTCAATTATTTAATTCAATTATTTAAACTTTTCACTATTACTTTCACTTGTTTAGCAAAATAAAAACATGTTTATTATTAAAACAATACATAATACATGGTGTACATAAAATTTACCTGTAATACATAACATCAAAATACATAAATACATTAACATTAATACATATAAAACAATGAAAAAATATACAATCCAAACTCATTATTATATCATTGATCAAAATCAGTCCATAGCAGTCCATTTCAAAATCACTGTTCACATATATTAAATGTTCATTACACAATAAAACAATCTATCCTCCATCATTGAATAACATTCTAATCTTAGGTCTATTTATCTTATTGTTTAGTAAATAAATTATATTATTATAATCATTATAATATTTATCAAACTTTTTATATTCATTCACAATCTCAATCGGTTTATTATATACCAAGTCACGATCGGGTACAGTTCTGTCTACCTCAGTATCATATGTTATAATCTGGTTAGTCATATAGTCATCATAATTATCATCATAATTTTCTACCACTGCACCTGTAACTTCCCAAGGTAAGTAAATGTTATCATTATTCTCACCATCTACTGTTATTACTATCTCAATTTTACCACAAGGTAAGTATTCATTATTTTCATCCACCATCTCTACTCCTAACCTTTCTACAAGTTCTCTATATTTTCTATTTACTTTAAAAATCTCTATTACTCTCTTATTCTCTCTCTCAATATATTTCTCACCATAACACCAAGTTACACTCTCTCTCTCCAAATATGCAGGGGTCACTAACTCACAATTACTGCACCACCTATGAAGTGCACAAAAAACCCAGGGAAATTTATTTGCAGACATATCGTCTTCCAAATACTCACGTGAAGCCATTTCTTCACCCCCTACTACAACATCAAAGGAAAATTCTAACCCCTGCACCCCTTTAACAAATGTACTTTCTCCCAGCTCTATCTCTGACTCAACACACACAAACACCTCATTATCACTCCTAATACTCTCATTATCATTTTCTAATATCATATTCTTACTACTTGTAAACTCATTATTCAAATTATCACTGTTACTCACCTTCTGATTCTCTATTTGGATCAACTTCTCATCCAACTTTTTAATTACTTTGTCACATTGTTTAACAAGATTTTCATTACGTCTTTTAATTTCGTTTTTTATTTTGTCAAACTTTACATCAAAACTATTACTGATTTCATTTTTCTGCTCGTTAAATTGTTTATCAAAATTATCAAATCTTACACTCTGTTCATCAAATTTCAAATTGGAATCTCTTTTTTGTTCATCAAACTTCTTGTCTAACTTTAACAGTAATTGCATCATTGCACTAATCTCATCTGTTTTATTTTCGCCCCGAGTTGAGATGGGTGTTAATGGAATTGGATTTAACTCAGTGGCTCTGGTTTCACTGATCTGACTAATTGGGTTTAATTGAACATCCATCTCTCTCGTAACTGTTTCGTCAGCTATACTGACTTTTGCATTATTATCTTCATCAGTATTCATTTTGCTTATTTATAATACACGCATGCATATAATCTTATAACATAACCTCGTAGAAGATAGGTTATGTTAAAATTATATCTATTATTTCAGATAACTGTCCGCTACTTCCCGTAGGCTTACCCACATAAAATAAAATTTTATGTCGTGTCCCTGGTCGGAAAGCGCCAATGTTATACTATTTTATTACTGCCCAATAAATCTTATATGTAATATCAATAATTTTATTCAACTTTTGTTCCGGGCGTCATCTCGTGATGTGATACAAGAATATTTACTTACTTTAAGTCCAGAATTCGTTTAAGCGAACCAGAAGATAGCGGAATGTGTTATTTGAAATAATAACTCTTGCTTGAAATGTTTACCAAATGACATTACCTTTTAATAACATCTTACTACAAAACATGTCTCTATCGTGCGAAATACGCACTGTTCTATACACCCAATAGGTGTTACGTCATGAGACGCAGTTACATTGATTAAGTCAAAAAATTCCCTTAAACATTTCATAAGCCCTCCAAAATAACATACTCAATTATATTTTTTATGATATCATAATTATAAAAGTAATTTCACAACCCAGCACTTGTTATTTTGTTATACATTCTCTCATTCACTCACGCTCGCATTCTTAGTACAATTTCTTTGTTAATTTTCCCCAAATTGAGCTCATTTTATTATTAGTGAATGAAATATTGAAATATCAAAATATTAAAAGTTTTGTATCGACCACATTTTGCACTTAGCTGTAATTTAGTCCTCCGGACATCTCGTCGCTAAACTCACACTCTAGGTGTTAAAACTTTTTCGAAACTTTATGTTTACATTTCACGTTTCACTGTTATTTATTTTATATAAATACTTCACTGTCTTACATTGTACTAACGGACGTCCGAGACTTGGTTTTAGATAATTTTGATATACGGCCGGCCGGCGATGCTGATATAATTTGACTGAGGCCGAATTACAATGCGGCAATAATGAGGTGGGGAGGAACTGCATCACCAATTTCTTTGTGTAGAGATCCACGTCTTAGTGCAGAAATTGCACAGCAACATACCTTCGCTGATGTAATCATGTGCGCAGCTTGTGACACATTTGTATGACAACTGTTTTTGCTGTTTCTGGACGTCTACGCTCGACCTTGACACAATCCTGTTCTCAATATTGCGCGGTTGCAAACTCTCAATACAACTTTACCAATTTTCTTTTTATATGGGACTTTAAAATAAAATGCACTTTATATCGATTATTCCCCAAAATATAATAGGGCCAGAATTGTACTGTTACAGTCCTAAAGTTTACAATTCACATTTTATTTGGGCCCGTTCACTTCACTGATTCTATTTTGCTATATTAACTCATTTTTCAATTTTGGTTACCACTTTTTACATAATAAGTTTAGATTTGGTGTGCACATGTTTTTTCTCGCTCCCGGCCGGGATAACGCGGTTAGTTGAGTGGGAAGAGTCACCAACTAATCTCCCACCAGAAATTATGCATGGCGGAAATTACAATGCCTTATGATGTTGAATCGTTCGTCACTGTTCAGGTAACATGGGTTATTCACGTGTGTCAGGCGTTGACAAAATTTCACTGCCTTTCGTCACGTCACTCCATCGGTTGTAGTTTCAATTACGTTTCCGGCTGCTTCCGAGCACATGGCGAACAAATCTTACAAAACCGACATGTTGTTCGAGGCGTCTGAGCGTCGTCTGTGCGCACCGCTGGTGTTCGCGCGTTTGTGTGTGTCACACAGCACTACAGTTCTTGGAATTCAATTGCGTTCTCAAACATACATCGCATTCCAACACCCCAACTACGATCAAACTTCGCTTCACTGTTCCTTTGTCTAATTGAGCCTGTACTATGTGTTGGGCTTGCAATTGAAATGAAATAAATTTAATAAAATGACAAACCTCCCATTTTGTCCCATTACAATACCCCCCCCCAATGAGAGGTCTTGTCGAAACAGAAGAACTCTCATTGCTAAACCCCTAAGAGGATTGGAGAGGATATGGTGCCAACAACCCCCCATTAATTCTTAACGCATCATGGGTAAACTACCCCCCCTAGCTCGGCGACTATGGCTGCACCTGAACGATATTACTGGATTTCTCTATCCGAGATCCCAACACCATAAAATCGAACAGACACGCACCACAGCGCACCTAACCTTCTATCATTCTACCCCAAAATCAACACCCTGGCCTCATACCATGCCAAATCCTCAACCGATATATTCCCCCTTACATGCACACTGGGCTGCCTTTAGCAAGTACTGGGCGTGTACACATATTCATTAATACATCCTAACAAATTCCTTATTTAAAATTCAGAAAATATTTACAGTGAAACCTCTCTAATTCGGACTTCTCTATAATTCGGAATTTACGATAATTCGGACTCCCTAAAATAAAATTATAATTCACAAAAAAAATTAATTTTGTGAATTCTTTGTGAAACATTTGCCTTTAGGGAATTATTAAAGTGTTATGTTGGCAAAATGTGCTATACGCACCCCCAGTTTAGTCCAGTTTCAACTGCTGCTTTGGTAGTGTGTGGGTCATTGTTATTGTATTCGTGTGCGTTCTATTGTACTGAAGTTATTTCTTAGTTGCGTACAGCTTTTCAAACCGCATTTTCTTCAAACACTGTTTAGTATTAATTTACAGTACTGTATTACAATATGAGTGCTAGAGATAAATACAGTAAACCCTCGATTTAACGGACTAATTGGGGCTGAGGGGTGTCCGTAAAATCGAAAGTCCGTTAAATCGCAAATTTTGTTTTTTGAGGATATATTTAAATCAAATAGGCCTATAACACTTGAAATTTTAATACTATTAATATCATGCAAATACCGTATTGTTCCGAATACAAGCCACACTTTTTCTCCTAAAAACATGGTCGCTATTTGGCCGCAGCTTGCATTCGCACGCTAACGAAATTCGAAGTTATAACTGACTTCTGGCGGGATGAACGCTTTTGGTATCTATGAGTTGTTTACTGCCTAAGCAATAGCAGTTTACCTGGCTGTAGTTAACTCTGGCGTTATGATTTATGACTACAACCGAATGTTTTAACAGCAAACTGAAGAAAGAATAGGAAGATAAAGTGTAAGTGCGTGTGCACGTGGGCGTGCTCGCACCCTTCTGTAGGCAGCAAGACAAAGGATGAGTAGAGGGGGTGTGAGTAACATGTTTCTAAATAACGGGTAAACTAACAGTGTGGTTTTCTATTGTAACAGCGACAACATCGCTTATCTGTACTTTGTTTTCATTCGGCGTTTTTGTAGTGCGTTTGCGGTACGAGTGATATTGTGGAGACTAAAGGCACGCGGTCAAATCAAATTAAACGTAACCCGTACGATGCGAATTATAAATTAATTGTGATTCAAAATGTAGAAAAAACGTGCAATCGCGAAGCCGCAAGGAAATTCGATATTGATGAATCCTGTATTCGACAATGGAGAAAACAGAAGGAACCACTTTTATGGCAAATACTGCGCGACGAGCATTCGCGGGACCTCAAGTTGGGCGTTTTGTAGCAGTAGAGTCCAGCATCTGTGAATACGTACGGCTTTTAAGAAGGCAAGGACTCCCTGTCGTTAGACATGTTTTAAAATTAAAAGCTTTAGAAATCGCAGAATTAAAAGTCTCCGGTTTCAAAGCCAGCTTCGGGTGTATAAGACGAATGATGCGGCGAAATGGATTTGCGCTTAAATGACGTACATCACTCACGCTAAAACTACCGAGTGACTACGAAGAAAACCTCCTACAGTATCAGCGGTTTGTCATTCATTTATGCAAGAAGTATAATTATTCACTTGAACACATGGGAAATGCCGATGAAACGCCCGTATTTTTATTTTTTATTTACGTATATTTACGGTGGACCAAAAGGGAACCAAATCTGTAACAGTAGATTACGGGAAATGAAAAATTACGTGCCACTATATACTTGTGCTTGTTGTATTAGCCGAAGGACGAATATTTCACAATAAAATTAAATTTCCATTAATATTTACGTACATTAATAATTGCAGGTGTGCATTACTTATAAACTTTTTGCATGCGAACTTAACTTGAAAACATTGATGGAGAAAGATTGTTGTTTATGTGAATTTAGTTATCCATTTTGTAAGTACAATCAATTTAAATTTCCATTAATATTTAGGTAGTTTTAATATTTATTTTTACAGCACTTTACCTATACTGTAGTATGAATTTCTATAAAATATTCTATAATTCGGATTTTTCTCTAATTCGGACTAGGCTTCGCCCCATATAATCCGAATTAGAGAGGTTTTACTGTATCTTTAAATTCAAAAATTCATTTACGTTCAAAATCAAATTGTTATATCTCCATTACTTTCTCAAAATAAAAAATAAAAAAATCTTTTACATGAATCTATCAACTTATCTATCAATTTTCTTCACTACTAATAACAATCCTAAAGAAAAAACAAATTGAACACCTTATTAAAACATAAATTCACTTACTCTAACATTTGTTTACACATATATTCTAAACAATATAATTCAATAAACACTAGTAACACACATAAACAATAATATACTTGAAACTCAAACATCACTTATATGGCAGGCGGAAAAATAATTTTTTTTTTGTTTTTTCCAAAAAAATTTAAATTTACCAACACCTCTTTTATTAATTTTCAGAAAAACAAAATATTTAATTCAATCAAGAAACAAAATGGCATCAATCAATTACTAGAAACTGGTCTTGTCTCTACCATCCACCATCAGCTGATCTCTCTGGGTCAAGTGAATGACCTTGACATACATATGTTACACAGAGCTACATCATAAAATACATGAAACATCTTTAACATTCTTTACCTTCAAACATAGTACAACATAATAAAAGAAGACATTTAAAATTAACATGGTTATTATTATCTTACCACAAACAATAAAATTTACATTTAAATGGACCAAAATTTACACATTTTATAGCTTCATATCATTCTCAACTTCTATTAAAATCTGTCACTTGTTTCAATCATTTTTATATTTTGACTATAACTTTCTTTCTTTAATATTTTCATTCTCAGTTAGTTTGGGTGACTTAATTATTCATAACAACTTACTTTATCAACTTGGCATTTACATATACTCTTACCCCCCCCTTTTTGACTCTAATACTCACTTAACAGCTTTAACTAGTATGACACCCGTCTATCAAAACATCTACCAACCATTCTCTACCTCTAACTTACTGTTCAACTCATTCGCATTATTCTACCCTTATAACAAAATACTCTCTACCCCTTTGTACTCAGGATGTGTGTTCCCTTCCCAATGCTCATTCCCTTATTTGGTTCCTGGACCCTTTCTAGGTAACCCTTTCCGGCACACATCGGTTCCCTTCCCACCACAACGCTTTTCGTTGAGGACTCCTTATCGCACCACCCCCTTACAAAATTACCCATCAACTAATTACTCTCCCAATACATCACTTTCATTTACAAAATATCTCCATTTATTTATTACCTCAATATATCACTCATTACTCTACATATTTTCCCCATAGCTACTGTGTCACTATTACCTCTCAATTCTACATTACTTTTACTCCCAACAATCTTACTTTGTTCAACTCCCCTTCTAAACTTAACTTGGACTGATCTAAATGTCCTAACGAAATAATAATTACCCAAATTCTCTCTTTTCCAACATTTCACATGTTAACTCTTGAAAATTCAAAACTATCTCAAATACATTTTACCATTTAATTCAAAATCTCTTAAAACACATTGAAAATACTATATTCAATTTTAATTATATTCAAACATTTAATTACATTGAAAATTTGCAAATCTTTTATAAGTGATATACTACATTTATAATCCCAGCAATCAGCTGATTTTCTTGGCAAGGTGAATGACCTTACTACAGATATGTTTTAAAATTATATAAAGTGCATATGTTTACAAATTCTTACCCCTAACATGCTAACAATAATGACACCATAAAACATACTAAACAGAATCTGATAAACATCTTATATACTTGAAATAGTCTTTTAAGTATTAGCAGAGTCTTTTATGAAATCACTACATACAGCACATCACATTTAAATCACTTATTCCTAAACAGCCTATCCATTACAATAATATTTTTGAATCAAAATAAAACATTATAATTGACTCTATCACTTAAAATTGGTTGCTCTCATAGGGACTTACATCGCTACTCATTGAGTCATAGTCATAGCAACAGTTACTGAACAGCTCTATGGATTGTCAACCCCCATCTCTCTCTATAGAGTCATGTTATAAGTTGACTGCCCGCTGTTTACAGAGGTCGTCACCCTCTCACTGAAATTACAGCTACACTCCTCCTACATCATTTACTTAAAATCCCCCCTTTTTCCCAGTTACAATTAGGTAAACCACCTGCCGGTCAGTCTAGGTATTTACCTTGTGCACAGATGCGTTATCTGTGCCCCTGGCTTGTAACTGCCAGCTCCTTTTCCACACACACACTATTGTTTATTGGTGTTGGACTGTGGCGCCCATTTGCATCCCAAGACTGAAGGTACATATATAAGGTATAGACGCTGCCTATACCGTTCTTGGTTCAGCGTTACATAAAAATTCGGTATTACTGATGTCCAAGGACACCAGTAACCCTACTAAAATGATTCACACACCCTTAATCACGGCACTATCGACACCTTCGACGATAGTCGCTGTTCCATAGTTATGTAGTTTCCCCTGTTACCCCCCTGTTCAATTTCAATGTTCACCAATTTTGTAACTACTTACATAATTCCACGGCCAGGGTCTGGTGAAACCGTGACCGCCTGAAATGTGGGGAAACTACTAAAAGACATATAAGGCTCAATCTGACACTGCTACTACAGTTCACAGGTCAACTCTTATATGTTTGGGTATTCATTACTTAATTGATTTTTCATTCTTAACATAATACATACAATACACTCATAATAACATTGTGATTATTCCACTAAAACAAACAATTCACATTTAATGTTGATCAGAAATTACACACCTTACATACTTACATTTACGTATAAAATTATCAACATTATATTTTAATTTCAATTGAACTGCTATTAATTAATTATCAAGTATTTATCATTTACTATACCAAACACTTATAGTGCTGTGTGTTTTTACTCATAATATGCGAAGAATGCTGGCCATTTTTCATACTTTTCATTTTTATGTAACTCATAAACTAGAACAGATAGAAAAATATAACTTACCTTATTTTAAAGGTCATACTTTCATCTTTATAGCGATTGTATCGTGAATATTCTACAGAAAATGCTTAAGCTGTTTCTGAAATTTCAAATTTAGTTGTTATTGAAAATTTTTAAAACTTGACCATGTTAAACTTACAATTTTATTAATCAATTATATTTAGTTTTAACACTTTATTCAATTTAATTAAAAAACTATGTATATAGTATATAATAAATTCACACTTTATAGTTTTTTTTGAATGAAATAATTTAAAACAAGGGTTTATACATAATGCTACCTTATGCATTATATAATGCAGTGACTGGGTTCAACTCAAACTGTTGACTATTATGTGGCTGCATACGAGATCTAGCGGTAAAAATGTGAACTGCTTGTGCATTACCAACTCTGTTTGGTGCTGCTAAACCGTCATATGAATGACTAACCCGTATAACAGCATTGAAAACACGACTCCGTCAATTGACGGAGTTAGCACTCAAAGTGTTAACTTTTCCAAAAAATTTTCTTTATAAAATTTCATTTAAAATTTGCTATTTAAACATTGAACATTTTGATTTACATAAACTACATTCTAAAATGCATACTTACAGTACATCACTCATACACTGTCATAAACACAAAATATAAACACCAAACACCAATAACTCCATGTACCTTCTGAAACATTTTAACAACCATGTTATTCCACAAACTAAACACAATTTAACGTTTATTTATTTATTAATTATTATCAAATTTAAATCTCATAAAATAATTTAAATTCATTAGAAACATTTCTTTATACAACATTTAAATCAATCAAAAATATTTAAACATCTCAAATTACTTTAATTCCATCAATTATTAAAACACAACATATTTTAATTACCTTACTTCAACACAATCATAATTCATTTATTATCATCTTCAAAATTATTCTCATTATTTATTCAGTCTGTCAAAATATTATTATTATTATTAAAACAATTTCTACTACATACACATATTGTTTACATCACATACTTGTTACAATACAAACACAATTAACTTCACTAAAATTTATTTACAAATCTTTGTCATTAATTTTCTGTTTACCACACTTCATTTCCTAAATTAGCAAGGTCAGAACCATAAACTAAAATATTTAAAATGTCCATTTATTGAGTTTATAATCTACCCTCCATCATTGTATAAATATCTGATATATTTATAACATAAATTATTTTTATCGACCTTCCATTTATTATTATTATAATGACCATTATCAACATAGTATTTGATGCTATTATTATCTATTCATTCATAAAACCCGTCTACATTGGTAATTTCAATTCTGTCTCCGTAAGTATTTTTGTTCAACATAAAGTAATTTTATTTTCTCATTATATTCCTCTACTACATTCCTTAAAACCTCAGGTAAGTTATTATCAAAAAGTTATAAAGGTATCATCAAAATATTCATTTATCTCTATTTCACAAGGTAAGTATTTTGTATTGTCTATCTTCACCACTTCTAACCTCTCTCTCAATTCTTTATAATTTCTCTTTTAACTGATATATTATTATCTCCCTATCTACACACAACTCTCTCTCAAAACATCTTTCATCATAACCCCTGTCACTACCCCCTGAACTATCTCATTCCATGCAAAGGGCCACACAAACTTACTATATGTCTTGGCACTTCCAAGATCATCACAAAAAAATAAAGGGACCATCTGAAGACACCTCGTCTTCCATACAACTATAGGAGGAAACTCTGTCCTCATAAACAACCTGTGAAACCTCTGTTTCACCATAAACTAGGGGAAAACTTGCCCTTTGCCCATCTAAATTTTCATTACACTGTCTCACAACCTCATCAACACTTATTCCTACCCCTTTACAACCCATTACTCTCTCACTCTCACTCACTATCTCACTAACTATTTTCAATGTATCACTCTCCGATACCACATTTTCAATTACATTACCCCTTTCAACATCATTGTTATCACTTGTTACCTTATTACTACAATTATCATTATTACTCACCTTGTTATTAGTCATCTGAGTTACTTTACTTTTAATCTGTTCCCCTACTGACTCTACCACTTTCTCAATCTCTCGTTTTAATTCGTTACACTTACTCACACACTGATTTTTTACCTAATTAATATCAATTTTAAGCTCGTTAAATTTTCTACTCTGTTCATCGAATTTAGCATCGAAATTACTATTATTAACATCAAACCTATTATTAATATTCTCAGACATGGTTTTCATAAAGTTCATCATATCAGCCATTGTACATTCTTTTTCCCCTATTTTAGTTGCTACAGGAGTAGAATTCACTCCCGGCTCATTAATTACAGATTAGTCTACATTACTGTCACTTATTGACAGTGACTCTGTCTGAATACCTGAATCGCTTTTATCAGCCGATTCAGTTAACATATTTTCATTGCTTTCATCCATCAATTTACATTCGGCTTTATCGCCTACAATTACATCAATTTCATTTCCGTTAGTAGCCATTTCTTATTCTTTATAATATTTGTTAATTTAATCTAATTAATTTAATTGATCGTAACACAATTTCAATCTTGCATATATTCAATCTTTCTTTTCTCTGTATGTTTTTACTCAACTATATTCTACACATCACTTAACCTGTACGTAATTTACGCCCCCTCATCCAACCTCCAAATCACGCCATCCACCGTAGGTGTGGAATTTTAATTTCAAAATTAAAACTTGTTCCAAGTTCGTGGCGCCATCTGTGATTATTCAATTAAATGAAAATCAATTAAGTCCCTAGTTCTGGGCGACATCTGTGATTATTCGATTTTATTACACAATTATAAAAACAACATAAACCTCCCACTTACCTTAAATTTCGGGTCCAAGATCCCAACACGAACAGTGAATGTAACGTGATTTAGAGGTTGTGAAAATAACGTACACTACTCGCATTGGTGTAATACAACTAAAATTTTATTTCATTCTTTCACACTGCTTTCAGAATACGAAATATTCATTTCTTTCAGGTTATCAATTGTTTCCAGATAATTAATACAAAAACAAAATTTCTTTAAATATTGATAAACAATCTTATATAAATAAAAGTTAAAATAGATACCTTATATTAAATAAAGCAGCCCAGCCTGCTCACACTCACATTCATACCGTTTAAAACCCCATTTTGCCCCGACTACTTTGTTTGAACCCCTTTTTAAAAAAAAGAAATTATTTTGATTAATTACCCAACCGGCGTCATTCCTCTCTCTGGCACATGCCACGTGCGTTTATATGTCCTAAAGTTTACAATTCACATTTTATTTGGGCCCGTTCACTTCACTGATTCTATTTTGCTATATTAACTCATTTTTCAATTTTGGTTACCACTTTTTACATAATAAGTTTAGATTTGGTGTGCACACGTTTTTTCTTCGCTCCCGGCCGGGATAACGCGGTTAGTTGAGTGGGAAGAGAGTCACCAACTAATCTCCCACCAGAAATTATGTATGGCGGAAATTACAATGCCTTATGATGTTGAATCGTTCGTCACTGTTCAGGTAACATGGGTTATTCACGTGTGTCAGGCGTTGACAAAATTTCACTGCCTTTCGTCACGTCACTCCATTGGTTGTAGTTCAATTACGTTTCCGGTTGCTTCTGAGCACATGGCGAACAAATCTTACAAAACCGACATGTTGTTCGAGGCGTCTGAGCGTCGTCTGTGCGCACTGCTGGTGTTCGCGCATTTGTGTGTGTCACACAGCACTACAGTTCTTGGAATTCAATTGCGTTCTCAAACATACATCGCATTCCAACACCCCAACTACGTTCAAACTTCGCTTCACTGTTCCTTTGTCTAATTGAGCCTGTATTATGTGTTGGGCTTGCAATTGAAATGAAATAAATTTAATAAAATGACAAACCTCCCATTTTGTCCCATTACACACATTTAACATTTTGTTCTTTCACTTCATTGATATCACTCCTTACTTCATTAAATTTTATGTTTTGTTCATCGAATTTTACGTTTTGTTCATTAAATTTTGCGTTTTATTGCTCTTTCATTTCTTTAATCTCCCCCATTAACTCACAAAAATAATTTCTCATTTCATCATTAGATTTATTACTTTCTTTTGTTGAGACTGGATTTGAATGAACTCCCGAATCACTCATTATAGTTTATAGCTGAGTCAGTTAGACTGTCTTCATTCTCATTATCTTCCATTTTAATTATTGATAATTAAATATTTATAGAAATGAAAGTTTATATATTAAACAAAAAAACTTTTTAAACACCACGTACTACTCTAAACATCTTATAACCTACAAATTATTCAAAAATGCTGCCATCACGAACCCTATTTTCGGTGTTTAAGTCAGGCCTAACTTACATAAAAATTTATATAAGTATCCTGGCAGGGACCGCCAATTGTAAAGGTAAAAATATTTACAAAAAACACGAGAAGAATATTACTTACTTACACAATCTTTTTATGTACTTACCTTAAAACACTAAGAATCCCACCACGCTTACAGGGCCGCCAATACATTTGGAGAAGGTAATGTATAAACGTTTTACACTCTTCCCATTAAAACAATTTCGTTGATTTTAATTCCCTTAATTCAAAAAATTCACAGGTTCGATTAGGCGAGATTTTGACACAGAAAATAGGTTAGGTTTTGGCGTAATAACTACACTTAACACATGGTTATTATAATACAGAAATCAGAATTTATTTTCATTGTAGCAAATCAAAAGTTACTAACCATATTCATTTTTTTTTATTAACAAATTACTCAACATTGAGTACACACAAAAATTAGTTAAACAAAACTATAAATGATTAATTATAATTGCGCAAACCAGTACTTCGCACTCTCTCATGCTCACTCTTTTATGCCCCCTTAATTTTGAGAACTCATTTATATTTTAATTTCAGAATAATACAAATTGATGTGTATTTTATTTAATTTTGGCCAGTTGTTCTCGGTACTTAGCTGTAGATGATATCCCAGTTGTTACGCCATCAGATGCATCACACTTTTTTATTAAACACTCCACGAAAAGGTTTCAAACTGTTATATACTGTTCACTATTACATTTTTCTCATTATTAAAGATTTTTAACTGCTGTATTATACTTCTACACCCAACATTTGGTAGGCCTACCCTTCCTTGCCCACGGGCACTTTTAACATGACCATACTGTATCAAGGTGTTCTGCAGACTGTGGCGAGTTGGACACGCAGGTGTATACTATACAAGCCTTTTGCGCATCGGCCACGAGGCTTCACCGGATATCCACTTCATCTCTCCCCTTTACACATCGAAGATTCCAGTTGTATCTGGTACCCGGAAATGCGCTGTAACACTGAAAAACACGTGGCTCTCTCATGATCCAAGCGTGACGTGATGATAATTAACAAATACCTCACCTTATACGGTAATGTCTGTTCGACTTGGGACATGAGTCACATACTTTGTTCTAACTTCCAATGAGTCCTTCACAATGGATTTCATAAAATTATTACATATGGTTAATTACTGAAAATTATTAAAACAATAATTATTTACTGAAAATTATTTAGTTCAGCCCATTTTGTCCCATTACACTTACCATAACTCAGTTAAACTTGGTTCAAGAAACAAAATTAAAGCTGACAGATTAAAAAAAATACCGTACACAAATTTTCATTCAAATTAAAATTGTATATTTTATAAAACTAAGCATGCAAATTCAGTTTTTACAATCCGGGGGTGCAAAAATCTTAAAAATTTTAAAAAACATGAAATCGGTCAATATACAGATGTAAGTATAAAATCAAATTACGAGTCATTTTATTATACTCCATAACAACCATTTTAATAACTGCTTTTCTCAAATCGGTATGTTATTCATAAAAACCATGGACCCAGGAAAGTCTCATTAAATCGGTTTCCTAACAAACTTAAATACCACAGAGCCTCTGTAAAACGTTTGGATAATTACATAATGTCAAAGATGGTCTGTTTAAAACTATGGGCTATTTGGTCATGTTCCAATGTTAAAATCTCTGTTATGACCAGTTGTCACCATCAGAGACAGTATTGATGGCATGATTGTAAACATTGCAATAATGATGATGACCGCTTGAGCTGCCATAGCAGAGGAGTAGTTTTTAACAACTAACAGAACTTTGGTTAAATATTTTTTTCCTTTACAACAAGTAGATTTTTAAGTGGTCAACAATGAATCAAACAAAATTTATTAATACCATTATAATACACAATACGGAAGAATAATGAATATAATCAGTGGTTGATTTTTAAAATTATAGGTGCCGGAACACATCAATTCAAGAGTTGTACAGACACAAATATCTTATATTTTATATTAGCATATAAGTTTACATCAGGTTATTACAAAGGAGGTCTACATTTTTAAAGCCTTATAAAATCTGTAACATACGTATAAACTTGTATCTAAAAAGGTAATAGAGTTTACTGATATTTCTAAAGAGCTTCATTGTCAGGTTAGCTGCACGACAATCGAAAACATGTCACTCATGATGGGGTTGTCCAGAGCCTCAATCAAACTCTTAAGTGATGGTTTCGGTGGTTCGGACATTTTATAAAAGTTTCCATAGTTTCATCATTGTGTCATCATATTGTTTGTTTCTTGACCTTTCCTTACTCTTTGTGTCCAATGCTGTATGATGGCCAGAAATCAGCCCTCTCACATTCACTTAAAGTTATCGCTATTGATTCAGTAGCATATTTTAAGGTAGAAAGACTCTCCGGAAAAATTCTGGAATGCACATATTCACAGAAGCTCCCAATCAGTTGCCTTTCATGTAGTTTTAATTCTGAAGCAAGTTCTTTTGTTTCATTTTCTCCATAGGTTATTGGGACATTTTTTGAATGATAGTAGTTACGATAAAGATTAGTGCTGGTGTTTGATTTTGACAAATGTTTAGTTTTGTAATGGGGCTGACGAGGGGCAAAATTTAAAAAGTAATAGTAAATTTTTGTAATAATTACGTTTTTCTTTTCATGCATTTTTTCTGTAATTTATTTTTGGATTCAATAGGTTTCAGAACGCTGTTCCTGTGCGTTCCCCCCTGAAATCAAGATCTGAATATAATCCTGAATGATAATATGTACATATAGTTATAATTCATGTAAGATAAACAATAAGACACTTGTAAAAACACGAACAAAAATCCCCCCAAACATGCACACACACTTGATAGAGTAGAGCTGAAGCCAAATAATTTGTATTGTAGTCACACATTAAAAGTTGCCCACATAACACTTCTAGGGTACTTGGAAATTTCATGTCCACGGAGTTGGTAGAGTCATAAACAAGAGTCTTTGCTTATGATTTAAAATATCGGTATGGAGAACCATACATGACTTCCATGTTCTAAGATTTATATTTAAAATCATTTTCAAAGTGAAATATTTCTATAGAAACTACTTCTGTGGTCACTACCACCTCATGTTAGTGCTCTTGATTTCACTGATGATGGTACTGCTGAAACGTATGGTTTTGCAGAAAACATTGGACCACGGGCAAACAGCCCGGGGAGGAATTTAAACAACAAACTACTTCTTTGTTGCGGATAACGTAGTACATATATAAAAAAATATCAACTATCATTTTTGTTTATAGAAAATTAACACCTCTTCCTTCAACTATCCTTTTCATTTATAGATATTTCATCTACCTTTCTACAGTAGATTATTATGACCTTCTTTTCAGTATACTTTATTTATAAAAATTATGTACTGTACTTTACTCTTGTTAAAACATAAAATGTTGCTGGTAAACTACCCCTTCCCCTTAACCAATCTTCACCAAAAATCAACGAGTCCTCTACAACTCAGGCACATATGCAAAAAATTATTTGATCTGTTTGAATTTGTGGCAGTTATTGTTCGCCATAGAAACAATTCTATACACTTGTCGGAAAATGACTTTTTCATGTTTGAGAGTAGTACAATCAGAATCAGCCCTTATCTTGAACACGATTTTTTTGCGATCACCATACTTCCATTTGCTTATGGAATATGAAAGTAAAAAATACTATGGTTCTATATAATGTTTTATTGATGAGTAAAGTGGAAATAATATCGTTCTGCAACACTGCTACTATGCTAAGTTTTAATTATGTTCTAATTTGCTGACACTGGGCCTTAATCTTAGCACTTATTTGCTACCTTTTTCTAAAAGTTGTGAAGCTTTTTCACACATTATGAGTTTAAAATGAATAAAATTAAGAGATATGGGAGACACATTTATAATAAAGTTGTTCTTAGTAAACTATTTTATTTCACTGAATTCTAAAAGCATTTAGACCTGATATAAAGATGAAAAGTCATATTATGTTACAATTATTGTTATAAAGCATGGAACTAAGTTTTATTTTTTTTCAGAATACAATGAAAAACTAGTTTAAATACAACAAAATTGGTACTTCTGTGTCATCTTACTTTTTTATTGCTGATAATAAAATATAATATCTTTACACTTTGCACTTAGCCAATAATTGTATTTAATTTCAAAGGTCGGGCACCATCTTGATATGCAAGAACGTAAATATAAACGTGAAGTTTTACTTACCTTTAAAGGGCAGGAATTCGTTTAAGCGAACTTTAGTAGTGGAAAGTGTTATTTGAAATAATGATACTTTGTTAAATGGTTTACCATATGACATTACCCTGTTTATTTATGAAATTCAATTACATCTATTCTCCGCCAGGTGGCGACAAAATTACGTTAAATTTCCCTTTCACAAGCCCTCCAAAATACCTACACAGTTATTTATATTTTTTAAACTCTCTGAAACATTAAACATTTTAATATGTGTTTTATATATATACATTTACTTGCACAACCCAGCACTTTTTAAATAGTATTTTGTTATTCCCCCCCCTCTCTCTCTCTCTCTCTCTCTCTCTCTCACTCTCTGGTACAATTATTATTTTTATGAGCTCATTTTTATTTAATGAATAATTTTTATTGAAATGAATTTACTGAATATTGGTCATTTTACTATTTTCTTTGATAACAAAAGGTTGTAGCTGATACTTAGCTTCGAGTTTATAGAACGTCGCACACCGCGAGTTCGCTGATTCTGGACGATCACATCTCACTCACACTTTGCCGAATTGTACTGTACTTTGAACTGTACCGGACCACTGTTATTTAATCCACTTTTGGTGGTGTAAAGTTTAAATAAACACTTAGTGAATATGCCGGCCGCGTGAAGTGCCGACCGGCCCAATTCACGGTCCAGGCGAAAATGACAGATTCTTTGTTAAACATTGCGGAGGTGGGGCAAAACTATGTCACTGGCTCATTGTTCAACCGGCCAAACCCAGTCGAATACACTGCGTCTCGCATTCCTTAGTTCTGACATAATTGGGCTTGGTTGTTTACTGCTTATCGGTGACAAGCAGTTTTTTTTTTTTTGCGACATTTGTAGCTTTCCAGCGAATTCGACCGAAATCCTGTTAACTCCAAAGTGCGTTGTTTAAAATATTCTATAGTTTATTCACCAAAACTTTATAGGGATTATGAAATAAAATTATTATTATTACAAAATAAAGGGTTAGAGAATAAAAATACAATAATTATGGTTTTTAGGACCATAGGTTTACAAAATTATTATCGTACCAGAATTGTACCGTCACAAAACCCCCTCAATGAAAGATTTTATGCCGAAGCATAAAAACTTTCATTGACACATCCGTACTTCCTAAAGGGATCAGCCAGGATATGTCGCCACAACCCCCTTACAATTTATATGAAAAGAAATACAATAACTCACCCGTGGTCCGATGATGATGACAGTACCTGCATGACCTTACTGGACTTCTCCTTCGAGATCCCAACACCATAAGGCCAACCAGGCGCATAACGCTCCTGCTCTGACGCGCTGGCCAGCTCAGGACCGCCGTCACAACATCACCAAATACTGAAACAATAAATCAAAGATATAAAATAGTGGCTTGGTATATACTATATCCCTAACTGATCTGTTTCCCCTTAGCTATGTGCTAGTTTGCGTTAAGAAGCACTGGGTTTGCTTCAAATCAACAAGAATTATATAGAAGTGCCATTCTCTTCATGGACTATCCTTTATTTTAAAAATCTTTTCGATTCCCATCGATAATAATTAACCCTTTCTGTTTTCATAATTAATATAATTATAGAAGCACAAATCTTTATATAAATGAAATATATGAATATAATGAATATATATAAATCCCAAATTTATGGATATAATTACCAAAATCTCCCTTTAAATTAATTATTCAAACAGGGAGAAAAACATTTAAAAAAAAAATAAAATCTTATTATTATTAATATTATTATTATTAATATTATTATTATTAATAGTTAATTAAACTGGCGCTGTTAATAATATTTACCCCTCTTTCTCCTCCACACACACTATTTTCTATACATCATGTTCAAATTCCTATGTTAATACATAATACATATTATATAGTACATGATAATACATTCGACATTAACATTGATACAATAATATGGTTAATAACCAATTCACATTTTGAATTATTAAAAAATTATTAACATTTCTTTAAATTTGCGTATCAAATTATAAACATTACATTTCTATTAATTAATTCTTTTAGTTATTAAACTCATTTAATTATCATCAATTACTGATCATTTACTTCTTCACAAAAAAAAATCCAAATTTATTATTAATATTCATATTATATTATTATTATTTCATTTCCTATTACCTCTCTACTCTGAATTTTCTACCTAACCTTTCACATTCTAATCATTGTTTAGTCTGGGTGACTCCCGTATTCACTATGTTTTGACTTATTATATAGGCACTAACATTTATAATCTTACTCACCTTTCTTCTAATTAACAACCAAATTTACCTATCATGACACCTATTTCTCAATTATAAACACCTTCACTAATTCCATTTTAAAATCCTATGGCACCGCGCGTCTTTGTATTAAGATGGGTGTTCCCTACCTGGCTATATACATTCATAATATTTTGCCCTTCCAAAGTATCGGCAAACACTCCCTTAAACTACGCTATTACCTGCCACAATGCTATACGTTGGCCACTCCTTATCACCTCACCCCCACTACAAAATATCATCAGTAACAAATAAATGTTTAACCTTTACTTTACTCACCTCTACAAATAATCACCAACTACTGTGTCCCTAAATATCTAATACACTCTTGGTATTATTTACTTCAAAATTCTTATCTATCTAACTCCCATTAACTTTAATTAACTAACTCACATGCCTTTATTCACCCAGGCTCTATCCCTTTTTAAACCTTCTACATTACTGTAATCATTGAGAATTGCATTATAAAATTTATCTCTCACCTACTCATAACAATACATCTCAATTTTCAAATATATATTCTTACTTAATCATTTATTATTCATTAGAAATGTTTTTAATAATAATTTAATAATTTAACTTCATTACTACTGCAATTATGAATTTAGTACAACGTTCTTTTGTACCACATTAATTCAGTGATTACTCTTTAATTATTATTCAATTATTTAAAAATTTTTATTATTACTTTCACTTGTCTAGCAAAAACATGTTGTTATTTATTAAAACAATTACTAAAACATACATGGTGTACATAAAATTTACCTGTAATACACAACATCAAAATACATAAATACATTGACATCAATACAATTAAAAATATACAATCCAAACTCATTATTTTATCATTAATCAAAATCAGTCCATATGCAGTCCAATTCAAAATCACTTTTCACATACATTACATGTTCATTACACAATAAAACAATCTACCCTCCATCATTGAATAACATTCTAATCTTAGGTCTATTTATCTTATTGTTTAGTAAATAAATTATATTATTATAATCATTATAATATTTATCAAACTTTCTATATTCATTCACAGTTTCATTTACATTAATAGATGTATTCCCTATTAATTTATCATATGCCATGTCACGATCGGGTATAGTTCTGTCTACCTCAGTATCATATGTCATAATCTTGTTAGTCATAAAGTCATCATAATTTTCTACTACTACACCTGTTACTTCCCAAGGTAAGTGCTTGATACCATTATTCTCACCATCTACTATTATTGTTATCTCAATTTTACTACAAGGTATGTATTTACTATAATCATCCACCATCTCTACTCTAACCTTTCTACAAATTCTTTATACTTTCTATTTATCTTAAAAATCTCTATTACTCTCTTTCTCTCTCTCTCAATATATTTCTCACCATAATACCAAGTTACACTCTCTCTTTCCAAATATGCAGGGGTCACTAACTC
This sequence comes from Magicicada septendecula, assembly GCA_034769895.1. NCBI lineage: Eukaryota > Metazoa > Arthropoda > Insecta > Hemiptera > Cicadidae > Magicicada > Magicicada septendecula. Next base: position 164,635,624 of record CM068373.1, on the reverse strand, counting down.
AAAATTACTGCACCACCTATGAGGTACACAAAAACACCAAGGAACTCTATTTGTAGACCTTTCGTTCCCAAATATAAATTTAAGGAACTCTCGTCCTTACTAAAAATACATGAAGACTTGACTTCACCCCCTACCACAACATCAAAGGAAAATTCTACCCCCTGCACCCTTTTTACAAAAATACTTTCTCTCAGCTCTCTCTCTGACTCAACACACACAGACATTTCATTATCACTCCCAATATTCTCATTATCATTTTCTAATATCATATCATTCTTACTACCTGTAAACTCATTATTCAAATTATCACTGTTACTCACCTTCTGATTCTCTATTTGGATTAACTTCTCATCCAACTTTTTAATTACTTTGTCACATTGTTTATCTAGATTATCGTTGCGTCTTTTAATTTCGGTCTTTAATTCGTCAAACTTTACATTGAAATCACTTTTAATTTGAACATTTTGTGTTTTAATTTCATCAGAATCCCTTTTTTGTACATCCAGCTTTTTGTTAAAATTACCAAATTTTGTTAATAACAACTGCATCAAAGCAGCTGTCTCATCTGGTTTATTTACGTCTTGAGTTGAGATGGGAGTTAACGGAACTGGGTTTAATTCAGTTACACTGGTCTGACTAATTTGGTTCAGTTTAACATCCATCTCACTTGCAACTGTTTCATCTACGTTATCACCTTTATTGGTATTCATTTTACTTATTTTAATATTACCCGCATGCATACAACCTTATAACATAACCTCGTGGAAGTTAGGTTATGTTTACGTATTTAAAATTATGTCTATTACTTCAGATAACTTTTCCGCTCTCTTCGTAGGCTTACCCACATAAAATAAAATTTTAAGCAGTGTCCCTGGTCGGGAAAGCCAAATGTTATCTTACTTTTTTATTGCTGATAATAAAATATAATATCTTTACACTTTGCACTTAGCCAATAATTGTATTTAATTTCAAAGGTCGGGCGCCATCTTGATATGCAAGAACATAAATATAAACGTGAAGTTTTACTTACCTTTAAAGGGCAGGAATTCGTTTAAGCGAACTTTAGTAGCGGAAAGTGTTATTTGAAATAATGATATTTTGTTAAATGGCTTACCATATGACATTACCCTGTTTATTTATGAAATTCAATTACATCTATTCTCCGCCAGGTGGCGACAAAATTACGTTAAATTTCCCTTTCACAAGCCCTCCAAAATACCTACACAGTTATTTATATTTTTTAAACTCTCTGAAACATTAAACATTTTAATATGTGTTTTATATAGATACATTTACTTGCACAACCCAGCACTTTTTAAATAGTATTTTGTTATTCCCTCTCTCTCTCACTCTCTGGTACAATTATTATTTTTATGAGCTCATTTTTATTTAATGAATAATTTTTATTGAAATAATTTACTGAATATTGGTCATTTTACTATTTTCTTTGATAACAAAAGGTTGTAGCTGATACTTAGCTTCGAGTTTATAGAACGTCGCACACCGCGAGTTCGCCGACTCTGGACGATCACATCTCACTCACACTTTGCCGAATTGTACTGTACTTTGAACTGTACCGAACCACTGTTATTTAATCCACTTTTGGTGGTGTAAAGTTTAAATAAACACTTAGTGAATATGCCGGCCGCGTGAATTGCCGACCGGCCCAATTCACGGTCCAGGCGAAAATGACACAGTTTCTTTGTTAAACATTGCGGAGGTGGGGCAAAACTACGTCACTGGCTCATTGTTCAACCGGCCAAACCCAGTCGAATACACTGCGTCTCGCATTCCTTAGTTCTGACGTAATTGGGCTTGGTTGTTTACTGCTTATCGGTGACAAGCATTTTTTTTTTTTTTTGCGACCTTTGTAGCTTTCCAGCGAATTTGACCGAAATCCTGTTAACTCCAAAGTGCGTTGTTTAAAATATTCTATAGTTTATTCACCAAAACTTTATAGGGATTATGAAATAAAATTATTATTATTACAAAATAAAGGGTTAGAGAATAAAAATACAATAATTATGGTTTTTAGGACCATAGGTTTACAAAATTATTATCGTACCAGAATTGTACCGTCACATCTGGCATTTTCCTTTGCAGACTCTCTCCCTGCACCTGTTCTAGCTTTAAGTACTAACAATATTATGTAGATGAAGGACACCTTTTCAACTGGCTTCCTTGCGTGGGAGTTCCATGTCATCTTCTCTTGTTGCAGTCCCACCAGTCATTAACTGTTCACCCAGTACAATATGACAATGGAGTGACTGTTAATATTTTGGTGTATTTTCCTAATAACACGCAGTCCAGCCAGTACTGTAATCGAGAAATAACTGCTCCCGCCAAATCACTGGAGTTACCTTCCTTTGCTTGTTCTGTGATTCTGACGGTACAAGGCAATCACATGGCCACACACTCTACACCTCATGTTTCCATTGTGCACTATTATATTTAGGTAAGAGGTACGAGGTTTGATCAATAAATACGGGAAATTTTTGAATTGGGCTGTATACATCCAACTGCCATAATATTTTGTTGTTGCATTGGTACCCTTGTTCCTGACGTATCTTGACATTGGTACCATATTTGGATGCTAGTTAATTGTTGGCTGTCGAAAAGTTACACGTGTTTTGGTGTGCTCAGAGATTTTTTACTTGTGAAAAAATGGAACAAAGAATTTGCATTAAATTCTGCTTTAAGAATGGAATAAAGTGCAGCACTGTATTGGAAATGTTGAATGTTGCTTTTGGCAAGTCTTCTATGAATAAAACAAGCGTTTACAAGTGGTACAAACATTTCCAAGAGGGCTGTGAAGACGTTGAAGATGATGAGTCCCTTGGACGCCCCAGCACATCAACAATCGACGAGAACGTCAAAAAGTGAAGAAAATTATTATAGTCAATCGCCAAATCACTATCAGAGAGATTGCTGATGATGTTGGCATATCATTTGGCTCATGCCAACCAACTTTTTCGGATGTTTTGGGCATGAGATGTGTGGCAGCAAAATTTGTCCCGAAATTGTTGAATTTCGACCAAAAGGAGTGCCGAATGGACAGTGCTCAGGAGTTGCTGAATGAAGTCAATGACGATCCAGAACTGCTCAAATGGGTGATAAATCATGGATGTACGGATATGACGTTGAAACTAATGCCCAAGCGTCCCAATGGATGCGTCCTGAAGAGCCAAGACCGAAAACAGCTCTCGTTTGATTGAATGTGAAGGTTCTGCTCACTGTTTTCTTTGATTTCAACAGCATAGTGTACCATGAGTTCTTGCCACCAGGTCATACAGTCAATAAGGAGTACTACCTGGAAGTTCTATGCCGTTTGCGTGAAGCAATCCAAAGAAAACACCCAGATTTGTGGCAAAACAATTTATGGCAATTGCACCATGATAATGCACCTGCTCACAATTCACTGCTTGTTCATGAATTTTTGGCCAAAAGCAACACCATTATGATACCTCAGGCTCCGTATTCGCCGGACAAGGCCCCCTGCGACTTTTTCCTATTCCCAAAGATGAAAAAACCATGAAAGGACGAATTTTTTTTAACATTGAGGAGACAAAGACAGAATCACTGAAGGAGCTAAACACCATACCGAAAATTGCATTCCAGAAATGCTTCAAAGATTGAAAAAAGCGCTGGCACATGTGTATTATATCTGATGGGGACTACTTTAAACGGGACAAAATTAATATTGATGAATAAATAAAGATTTTTGGAGAAAAATGAAAATTCCCCGTATTTATTGATCAAACCTCGTATTTAAGGGTCTTGGCTAAGCAAAAAGCTAACACAGTAATATCTTTGCTGTAAACCATTATCATTACAACTTTCATTATCAATACCATAGTTTCCAAAACCAGCCAAACTGCAGGTGTGGACACTTCCCTTTTTATGAAATAAACCAATAACTGTGGGCATCTACACAAGTAATGACAGTGGGCAGAAACTCTGAAGCATGTCCACGAGTATGTTCATATTTCATTCAATATGCAAACAAAAACAACAAGGGGTTGTTTTGTAAAGTGGCAACCAGACAGTGCCCATGAAAGTCCTCAGTTGGCTAGATATCATCTTGCTGCACATGAAGTAATATCACAGTTTATAGTAACTGAAAAACAAATGTCTCCAATTGGGAAATAATTGATGCATTGGATCTCAAAAGGAAGAACTTTACATAACAAAAGTAACGTTAAAAATGCATAACTGCTGATGGATGTCCATTTGTGATCACAAAGCACATACCCTCTTTAAGAATTCTACTTCAAAGAATATTGACATCCAACATTCAGCAATTTATAATAAAGCATGCATCACATTGACTGTTGAAAATTTTGTGATGGATGGGTGATTTTTTGAACACCTTCTAACAGTTACATGTATAATTGAATGTGCAAGTTTCATAAAAATGCGAATACTGTTTATATCATGATATTCACATACTTTGCTTCAGAATATTTGAAGTCTGATGTAACTTTCTCCTTCTAAATGAAATACACGTTTGTTGTTTTATTTCTGTTAAACTTACACTTCATTTATAAGGGTAGACGTAAAGTTAGGAGACAACAATAAACACTATATACTAGTAATAAAATATATCAAAAGTTTTATTCAAATATAAAAATTTACAAAATTTGTAGGCACATGTAAAATTGTACATAGAAAAGCACGTGCGCACACACACTAAAATACACAAAGAAACAAAAAATATACTGGTTATAGTTATAAATTGTACAAAAAATTAAAAAACATACAACAGAATTAAGAATGTTAACAAAAACAATGGTAGTTTGCTCTATTAAGAGAAAATAATTATCTCTAAGATCTATTTAATATAACTTCCAAACTGACAATTGGTACCACAGAAGGAGTGGGAATTTGCTTTTTTTTTTTTTTTTTTTTTTTTTTTTGAAGTGTTAATGTTCAACATGCCCCTTTCCCATTATAAACAAATTTTATAAGTCTAATACTGAACACTTAAACTTTTCTTAGTGTACATAATTAGCCTATTAGATTAACACTTTCCAGTCTGAGGATATAGTCCTTCCTGTCTGGCCAATTTTGCCAACTTTCCTGGCTCTGTATTTCTTAAAATTTTTTATATGTATTGCATATTAAATAAATATTCAAACATTACTTTATTAAAATATCGCACTAATATATACAGAAAGTTGCAAATAAAATAAAACTATTTCTTTCAAAATGTCAATTTTTTATAAAATAAAAGAATTGGAATTCCCAGGTTCTAGAGGTAATTGGCGACTCTGTGCATTTGGAAACATTCTTCATACATAAACGTTTTACGTTAATTTCGTTTAATACTTCACTCCCTTTAATTAGAAAAACAACAATAAAAACACGCTAATCATAAACACACAATGAAAGAGACGAGCACAAAGTTTTTTATGAGTAAAAACAAAGTTTTACCTTACAACCTGAACTGGTTTCCACTTTTATAAAGCTTCTTCAGAGGTTGCCGCTGGTAACGCTGTCCGTCCTGTTGTGGGCGACGGAATCGAATTTCGAAAGATCGATGTTGTGTGTGTGGGGTGAGATATGTTCGAATAATGCGTGCAATTTGAATTGTGTCTGTTCGTTTAGGATGTTGTTTTTATTTGTTTTCGTGTGTTTGTATATTTCCAATTGTTCTAGAGTTCTAGTGGAAAACTAGACACTCTAGAACAATTGGAAATATACAAACACACGAAAACAAATAAAAATGACATTCTAAACGAACAGACACAATTCAAATCGCACGCATTATTCGAACATATCTCACCCACACACACAACATCGATCTTTTGAAATTCGATTCCGTCGCCCACAACAGGACGGACAGCGCTACCAGCGGCAACATCTGAAGAAGCTTTTTAAAAGTGAAAACCAGTTCAGGTTGTAAGGTAAAACTTCATGTTTTTACTCATAAAAAACTTTGTGTTCAGAGTCATTGATGTAATAGTTGTATTTAGTTAAATAACGGACACGTCATGGACAACGAAATCCAAGACAATGAAAGAGGTTAGAAACCACGCTTGTAAACAAATTGAATCAGTTGTTTAACAGTCGATTGTGTTTACAAAACTGAAACCAGAGTGCACTGTGTACAATCATATATCGATATGAAAGCATTTTGTGACGTCTGAACCCGATATGTATCCGTAATGCGATAGCAAGGCGAGCGAATACACGGCCCGAGCTATACTCGGACTCCGTCCGCTAGACAAAATCACTCTGCCTGACATACACTCGGGCTTAGACAGGAAAGTGTTCAGAAATTCATTTAAGCATAAAACTAAAGGTGTTAAATACAGAACAAATATTTCAACTCTGTGTAACATTTAAAAGGTCCGTTAGACTGCTGATAGTTGTCCATGATGCACTGTGTAATCCCACAACTTGAACTGTCAATTTGGAAATTGCATTAATAACGTTAGAATATAACGTTGTTTGTACTTTTAATAACTGTTGTTATATAAACAATAGTTTAATCCAAGATAATGACCAGATTAACTTTTGGGTATTTTTTTTAAATTGTAATCAATATCTTCTCATTTTTATGCGCTAATTTTTCTCATTTTGTTTAGCCCATTTACTTTAACTTTGTGCCATTACTTGGTAACTTTATCCATTTCAGATGACTATAGCAACAATTTCAATGTTACTGGAACTTTGAATATGCAAATTTTCCACTAATTAGCTGTGTCAAGTAATTGTCTACACCTTTTACATCATAATCAACGCCTATTACATCCTTTACAAGTACCTATTAATTTAATAATTTTCTTTTGAGACATTCTTGATTCTTCTAATATTCACATTTTATGTTATTTTTAAAATGTAGGCCTATCATAAAAATCCAAGCCCTGAAAAGGACAAAAATGAACAGGGTACTAATAGAATTAAGTTGATGCTTTGTTAAAGTGGACTTGAAGACTATTATTACAACTGGCATATGTCCATATTCATACACCATTAGTGGAATGTAGCATAAGATGTGTCATTGAAAGAAGACACAGCTGAAAATGAGAATAAATGAAAGAATGAAAACAACTAAAATTTTAAGACAGTAACACCATTTGTCAGCATAAACTAAGCACTATACTCCAGTTAATTATGAGGGTCAATAGACACTTGATGTTGAAGATAGAGCACAACGGGGAAAACGATGAGGGGAACATTTATGAGAATCAAATCTGCTGTTCCTACGAAGAGCTTTTGGCACATAACAGTTCTCTGTTGCTTGAGGTCAATTTTAATGTGAAGCACTTTATTGTGAAATATTCATTTTATTATTGTTTTATTAGAAATAATTTTTAAAATGGAGTCCACTGTAAAATAGGCTTTTTACACCTTAAGAAAAAGACCAAACTGTGTAAGATGGGTGAAGTAAAAAAATAATAATGTTCCGAGTCGGTAGTGAAATAATTATGTTTAAAAAAATTAATTTTTAGCCCAAAGCCATTAGGTCTTGCTTACACTGTGCAAGACAGAAATTTTTGAAGTTTTGACAGTGAAGATAAAATGTTTAATATAAACAATGTTTTATTCTAAATAAAAGTTTTATATATGTTTATGCATAAGTTGAAATTTTTTTTTCATAATTTGTTTTGTTTATATTTTTATTACTGTTAAACAGTGGTGATGGCTCTCTTACAATTTACAAAAATTCCACCAAGATTTTCAGGTAGCGTATTTAAAAATAGCCCAGAACACTAGACCGATATGTAGCTTAATAAAATTAACAATTCACGAAAACAAAATCTACTTCAATTGCAATATTTTCAAAAAAGAATAACTTGAGTTTTTTTTTATAAAAGAATAACTTGTTTTTTTTTAAGTTATTTGTACAATAAAAATAAGTGTAATCAACATTTTACATAAAACTACAATTCACATATAAACTTCCTTATGACATGCACGCACACATACGCGCGTGCGCGCACACACACACACATCTACAAAAATGGTACAAACTGATAACATGTTTTCCGTTAGTAGACCCTCCCACCACATTAACATGATATATTTTAAAATTATTTTTAATAAACATTTTGAAGGATGTCATAAGTTTGTAAAGTTAAGTATGTTGATAAGAGGTAAACATAATATTTGTACATAAAACATTTGCAAGTTTAAACACTGTTTTTCTTTAAACTTGTTAATTTTTTGCCTCTCATCATTTTCCCTCTTGACTCTTCAAATATCCACATTTTAATTATGTACAGGAGCAATCTTGATAGAAAAGGAGGTACAGATAATGACTGTACTTTACACACAAAAAGACATAAAATCTTTTGAAATGTTGAAAATTTAGAACTGAAGAGCATTGTTGAAAAACAGTACTAAACAACTCAATACCAACATAAAGCCAGTGCCGATGATGATTGCAAAATACAGAAAGTAATCAATAGTACAACTAACCCTTTGCAGAGATGAATTAAGAGCCTACTCAAAGTGTTCAGCCAACCACAATGAATATCCAGTAAAACACTGGAGAATAGTTAAGCAGATACCTGTTCATATTGAAGTATATAAAAGAAAATTGGGTTGGCTGGCCCAAACATTGGAAACCAAATGGTGCAATAAGTGAAGGAAAAAAGGGTTCACTTTTACATTACATTTATTGAGATGGTTCAGTGACACAATACAAACAAATAAAATTTCACAGCCTTATGTCTCACTGGTTGATTTTTGTATTTATTCAAAGAGTTAAAACTGGCTGTCAGCCACTGAACCACTTTCATTGTGAATTTGACATGGTGCGCACACGTTTGTTTGCAGTATTTTGTGATAAATCATCGGGTCTCAGGTAATCTCGAAGTTCAAATTTGTCTAGCGCCTCCATTAGTGAACACCATTCACTTTCTTGTATTCCAATTCTGCACGTATACATGAAATCAATTGCAGCTTTGACTTGCCAATATTCTAGACCCTCAATCCTTACTGCACAGTGATCTGTACAAGATTCGCAAAATGTTCCTTGAAAAAAAGCTGAAAATGTAGACAACACAAATCTATGGCATTTAATTTTCTGTTCTTTACATACAAGAGTAGTGTCTACGAATCTCCCTGTTTTATAAAATTCATTCATAAATAAAAGAACATTATAATTATACAAGTCACACACTTGAGCCTGGATAAATCGTTTATCCAGGTTATTACACAGCTCGATCAGAGTTTCAGCATTTTTCTTCTCTAAATCTATAACATCATCATCAATTGTGATTTCTTCAATGATTTTATCTGTATTCTGATGAGGCGGGCACTTATGCATTTGAACAACATTTAGAATTTCTTGCCTGGTGCTATAAGAAAACACCTTTTCACATTTGCGACACGCAGCAACATTATAAAATAACACCTTGCGATTATACCTACACTCTGTTCTATCTAATTCCTCCATCTCAACATAGCTCACCTTATCGGACACACCCAGTTCGTACAAGAGACTAACTGTTGAAACTGTTTGTACTATATTTGCGATCTTTTTGTTTAACCATTCTTGAACATTATTTACTGGGAAACGTACTGATAATGCATTTTTATGAAACTGATCATCCAAATAGCCTGCGTCAGTATTTATCACCTGCAGTATAAAACCATCACCTCTATCTGCACCTTCTGAAGCTGTCGAACCACCTGTTAAGCATGACAACGATTAAAACAAGCGCTTAACAATTATACACACACAACCGTGCACATGCAGAAAATATATTATCAAAGCAATACCATTTACAGTACTTGCATGTTATGATATACAGGAATACAACGTTCCCATTATGGGTCCTGTCATTCGATTGTATATCTTGTAAGATTTGTTTAGTGACAAATTCCCTATTATCAGTGTTTGTTAGTTCTTTAAACAGCGGCAGGTATCTGCCTGCAAAAGCATGTTTTTGATGCCAATAACAGAGAATAATGTGTAAAGTTGAAATGTGAAAAAATGCATTAAAACAAAATAATACAATACTACTACTACTATTATTACTACCACTACCACTACCACCACTACTACTACCACTACCACCACTACTACTACCACTACCTCCACCACCACTAATATTAACATAATTATAACTGGAGGCAGAAGAACGGGTGAATTTAGTTTAGTAAAAATTAAATTCTGATTGTGCCCACTATATTAGGCCCGAATCTGAAGTTGCCTCAGGAACTTTGGACAAATTACTTCAACATACATCAATCTGTATTTTTATTAGATTAAAAGCCAGAGCAAAATGCAAAATTACAACCTTATATTGCCTCAGTATACAGCAATAGTAAATAGCTACAAAGATTTCCAGAGACAGAGTAACAACTGTTTTTGGCCTGACAACACTCTCCAAGCATTCCTCGATTTTGTTGTCCATTACGTGTCCGTGGCCATTGATTAACTAATATATACATAATATATACATTATTATCCAACGAATACCACCCTTTCAAGCCTCTTCTTGGAGTGCCACTCTTTTACGAACAATAACGCCAATCTAGTATGGTTTACCAGCCACACTAGGGTAAATTCTCTGTTCCGCTATTTTACCTGCTGTCAATCTTTATTAATTTCCCGGTTTCAGGCGCCAAATTGTTTTTTATTTAAAACAATTACAAAGATTTAAGTGAGCAAATTATTCGGCGTAATTCAACAGTTAATTTTACTGCCGCCTTCTGTTCAACTTCAAATTTCGCTCCGAAGCGTCAGGGTTACCAACTTCGGTTTTTTCAGCAGCGGATCTTCACCTATGCTATATTAAACATGTTACACATCAACAATTACCTATGGAATAATGAACAATTATAAATTCTGATTGCAGGTTTATTTAATAGCGTTTGTGCCCTTTTTCAGATCGTTTAATACAAATTGTCACATAAATATAGTAATAATTTCCGGCTCTTGATTTTTTACAAACTCAGCGGTTGGCACTATGGGGTCGTTTATCTAACAACAGACTCGCTATGCGAAAGTGTAATCTCATCAAACTGTTGTTTAGTTAGGATTCTTTTGTTTACCAGAAAAGTTAACAAAATGATAGTTGAATGTACAAACCTTTACAAAAGAATTACTATTATATACTATATTTTTCTTTACAAATTTAGTGCTTAATGTCTAAAGTAAGTCAAATTCACTACGTGAATCTTGGTTAGGTTTTTTCGGTAATAATTAGTTTTTTTTTTTTTTTTTTTTTTTTTTAACTCAACAAAAGTGTTGTTGTTCTGCTTTAACATTTATCAGAAATATTTAATTAGTTATTAATGTCATTCATTGATACTGTGTTTGAACCAAGTGAAAAGTTGGTGTATTTGTGTCATAATGTTCAACCATATTTCTTCTGAGGTGTTGGAATTTATTTGAAGTTATACTTTACGCTATTCCCAAATCATCTGATCTTCCATCCATACGGGATTATTCTGGTAGATGTTTTTCTTCCTTCGGTTTTTCTTCCTTCTGTGTAGTTACTTCATCTTTTTTATAATTTTATAATTTTTCTGGTAATTTTTGCGTTTTAATTTTGTTTAATTTGTATTCATGGTTTGTTATTAGTGATACTAGTTCAATTTGATAATTTAGGCATATATTCTGTCATTACTTTTGTTTTTCTAATCATTTTAAATCATGGAGTAAATATTTTCTCATCTATCTTCGACTCAAGCCAATAATTAACTCTTAAATGTTTTTCACTGTTTTTTCTCGTTACTAGGCTACTAGCCTACCGATTTCATTGGTTGGAAATTTTGTCCCATTGTTATATTTTGCTTATAATTTTTTACTGAAAATGATCAAATGTTTCTAATTCGGATAATTTATTTATAGTATATCTAAAATACTTGTCATTAGCATATTTGAATGGCTTTTCGGTTGTAATTATTTTGCAACCAAACAAGACTAACTTTCATTCAGTATTTACTATTTAGTATGTTACCGTTTTGGCTCTTTCTACCTTTTTATATTTATTTATTTTATAGTTGTGTTTTTTGAATAATATTTGTTTCCTTTATAATTCCCTATTGAAATATATTATGTTTACCTACTTTTCCCTTTACTTAAAATTATTTTCTTATTACAATTTACAATTAATCTATCTGCTGTCTAGGCCTACATATGCTTACAATGGTTGATAATTTACATAATTTAGTTACATCCTCTTTCCTATATTCTTTATAAATTTGCTTAGTTCTTGCATAATTAGGTTGAATTAGTACATACTGTTTTAGGCCTATTGTTAATTTTGAACAAATTCTTACTTCTTAAGCCTAGGTTTGCTACATTTACTTTTAACACTTTTAGACTCCTGCCATCCCTTTAAAACACACTACTGTTTTCTTAATTATCCATCATTAAAATTCTAACATAACATAACTTCTAATCAACATTCTGATAACGTGTATAACATTTAGTGTTTTTGTTACCCTACTATTATTCTCTCAATAACATAAATTAAACTGTTTATAAATATATCCATTTAGGATTAAGAATTGGCTTATTAACTATCTTTATAATTCATATGGCTTTAGTATAAACACATTTAGATTTAGTGTCAACACACTCCCTCTCTCCTACTATCTACTTATAACATGGTTTAATCAATTATTTTTAATATAAAAAACATAATGAATCCTTTGCATTCGGATATTATGATCTAATTCACAACACTGAGTGGTTGGTATTAACGCCTCCAGGTGGTCTAGTGGCTAACGCGGGCGATTGATGCGCTCGTGGTCCCGGGTTCAATTCCTGGCGGAGGTTCCGTACGGTGTGCACTCAGCATCGTGAGGCAAACTGAGTAGGCGCTGAGATAACAGCGCCGCCTCCTGGCTGTGAATACCGCAACTAGCGGCTGGTGGCGCGTAGTACTAGCCATACACCATCACACTAACACAAAAGCCGCGCGTACGCCTTGGTCCTTAACGGACTGTTGAGCGGAGGTTTATTTTATTTATAATTCATATGGTTTTAGTATAAACATATTTAGATTTAGTGTCAACACACTCCCTCTCTCCTACTATCTACTTATAACATGATTTAATCAATTATTTTTAACATAAAAAACATAATGAATCCTTTGCATTCGGATATTATGATCTAATTCACAACACTGAGTGGTTGGTATTAACACTTATAAAGTTCAATGTCAACACACTGTCTCTGCCTCCTACTATTTTCTTATAACATAGTTTACTAATTCATCATTAACAAAAGAGAACATCATTGATCCTTTATCCTCGGATATAATATTTATTTCCTTACATCTATTGGTGTTTTATACACTTTGTTTATTCCATGCATTTGAGTTGACTCCCAATTTTTGGTGTTCATCACTTTATTGTCTTTTTTAGTGTACACTTTTGCTTGAAGTCCCTAAAAATGCATTGGTTATGGCTCACTATTTTGTCCACTATTTCCGTGTTTCTTTTCACTAACTGTGTACCTACCTAATACACTTGGCTCTAATCTGGGTTTATTTAAGTGAATATTTTTTATCAATAATATTGTCATTTTAAAACTACTTATTTTCCTAAAGTGTTGTCACACGTTAATATCCTATTATAATATATTAAATACAACTATTATATTAACAACTCGGAACACAAAGTCGTTGTGTTCATTGTGTTCTGAGTTGTTAATATAATAGTTGTATTTAGTTAAGTAACGGACACGTCATGGACAACGAAATCCATAATATATTATTTGTTATTCGAGATTTTGTACTTTCAAGGCTCATCATTCCTTTCACTTATTACAAATGAATATTTTTACATTTTGTTATTATAGTTTGTTATTGTTCATATCAGGTTTGGTCGCTATGCCAATCGCTTGGGTAGGGTTATTGTCTTTGTCACGTCTAAGTCAATTGTCATCACTATGCTTATTTGTTAAAATGGTTATATACATCACTTTATTCTTCTTTAGCTGTACTTTCTTTAGTAGTTCTATAAGTTATTTCTTCTTTTATTAGGATTGCTATTTTGTATAGTTACATAATGCCCCTCCCTCAAAATTGATCATTTCAGAAAACACTTCTTGTAGTTTTTATGAAATTATCAGTTGTATTAAATTCTATTATCTTAAATCAGTCTTCTTAAATTCCATTATCTTCCAAGTTTATTTCTTACTTCTTAATCATTCTTGTTACACTCTTTATTAATTGGTTATCGTGGATCTGGTTTTATTTACTTATTTATCTTCATTTGTGAGTTCTCCCTGTAATATTCAAATTTACCTAAACCTCCCTAACATTGTAATTGGAATCGAATCGGTTGGGCTCTATCGGCTACCAAAATACCGTCGTCCATTACTATACTTTCTGAGATCATAGGAACATCATCTCTGCCCAGTTAAATGATTGCTGGAATTATTCTACAGTCAATCTTCATTAATAAACCTTATCAGGTAGTCATCTTGTGACTTTCAATAATAACAAATAATAATAATACTCTAGGGACTATTCACTTTATTTTAACTCAGATCAAATTACCTTTTCTTATTAATTCTTCCTTCTACTATTCAATTACTATCCCCAATACTTGGCTATTTTATTGAATTTTATTAATTGGTTTTCTTACTGATAATTCTTAAAGAGTTGTCTCTCCTTCTTATTCTTGTGGTACCTTTGATGGTTCTATTTTAAGTTCTTCTTCCATTTTTTCTTCTATGTTTGTTGGAATTTTGTCAATTTCTGTTTTAATCATTTGTTGTTTTTCTTCTTATTCTAAATTATATTTCTCATAATTATGTTAAATCAGATGTCCTTATTTATTTGGAATTTTGTGGGTTTTTTCTTTATTTTCTTCAGTAATTCATAGATTGTCTTCATGGAACTTTTTGATTGATACTTGATTATAAACTCCCTTGACCTTCTTAGTAATAGGGTTAATGATTTCATATGTGTTGTTGCCGTTATCCTTGGTATCCTATGGTCCTTTCTTTCCCTTTGGAATACTCGAATTTCCTCCAGCTTGTTGTACCATAGTTCCTGATTATCACTGTCAGATGGGGTTACCCCGGATAATGGTTGTTTGTTACAAAAATAATTTTTTAATACGGGATCTTGGTTATTTGCTGATGGGGATTTGTTGATGTCTAATATTTCTGCTGACCATGTTTTCTCTTTTTCTGAGGTGACAGATACCATTCCTCGATATAAATCTATCACGGCTGAGTGCTGTCGCAACACATCGCATCCAATCAATACCTTAAATGGTAGTCCATTAGCCACTAAAAATACTATGGGTATGGTTATGTTATTGCTGGTTATGTCCAACGACACCTGCTTCTTAATTGTTTTATTTTGTTTTCCTGTAGCTCCAATAATTATAACATTGTTTATTGGCAATGTAGGTATTTGCACCTGGCTTCCTCGTTGAATTTTTTCTAATTCATTATTGTCAATGAGTGAGATATTAGACCCAGTATCTATCATAACAGTCGATGTGATTCCATTTAATTTGGTTTTTATATGAATTATTTCATTGTTTCTTCTAGTTGGCTGCTTGTTCTCTTCTTCCAAGAGTTCCTCCCTTATATCTTTTAAATAGTGGTTTGTGATGATTGTAATAGTTTTGTTATTAATTCGTCTAGTCATTTGTCTAAGTTCCCCAAGAGATTGGTCATGTGATGGGCGGTTTTCGGTTCTCACTGACCTTGTGGGTTTAAATGAGGGTTTCCTCACTGACTCTATTTTCTGGTGAGTTTATTGGTTGGTTAGATTCTGTATCCGATCTGTTACCCGGATTGTTCTCTAATGGTTCATGTCTTCCTTTGGCTTGATACCTGTCGTCACTCGATGCTTGGCTGTAGTAATTACGACTCATAGGTGATCTTGAATAGTACCACCTCTGGCTGCCCTGGTTCCTTGATTGTATGTAATTGACCTGCGGTCGGTAATCCCGGGTTCTGCTGTCACTGTTTCCTCTGTCATTCCGATTATCTTGGTTAGTGCGATTGTAATTATTTCCTCTGTAGTTGTTGCCTTGATAACCATTCTGATAGCCGTTCTGGTTGCCTCCCTGATAGTAATGATTGCTCTGATGTTATTATTATTACCCTGATGGTTCCCATAATAATTATTATTACTTGGGTTATTGTTCGTATTGTTTCTCTGATAAGTATTAGGGTTACTGTTATTTGAGTTGTGGTTCGGGTAGTTGCAACTGTTGGCTTGGGGATTATTACTATTATTACCCATACTTTGACTTGGCTGTTGGTAACTGTCGTGGTTTCTGTTATATTTGGCATTCATGATCCTATTGCGTCTATACTGTCCTTCATGCTCATGGTCTTCCAATAGACTGGCCATACTTTGTATTGTTTTAACTTGGCTATATCTTCTGGCTTTTTGAATGGCGTCATCATAATGGTATGATAATTGAATAACTAAACTTTCCTCCGGAATTTTAGGCTCTAGGTTATGGGGCTAGGCACACTTTGCCTAAGAAGTATGAAGTCCGTGATTGTCCCATGTGTGATTCATACCTTCCATTACTGATGTCATTTCTTACCACATTTTGGGTCGACTCAGACCAATATTTGGCCTTGAACTGTGTCTTGAAATCTTGGGTATTGTAGGTATCAGGTCGTGTAGCCGTCCACCAATTATCATGGGTATCTCTAAGCGCTTCATCTATCATTCCTCGCACCGTTGTCCATCGAGTCTCTCTGTTCTTCTCCATTTCTTCTAACCTTTCCAAGAATCCCATAGGATTACGCCTATAATTTCTGAAGTTAATTAGCTCACGGTTATTGTTGTTGATTACATGTGTACTATGCCATGTTCTATCTTGCCATGAATCCACCACTTCCTGCAGTTTGACCTCCCTTTGGTGTATTTCTTCAATCCTTCCTTGGGTTTTCTTTACTTGGCTGTCTACTCGATTTAAGTTATTATAGACGCCCTCCATTCTCTCACCAATATCTGTCCATATTTCAGTTATTTCTTTTTGTTGCTCATCTAAATTTTTTGACACTTCTTGCTTAGTCTGTTCACATTCTGATGTGATTTTTAGTTGGATGTCCTCAATCTTCTGTTTATTCTCATCTTCGACTAAGGCTATTTTCTCTGATATTTCCTTCTGGACCTTTAATACTGTTTCATTTGTCTTTTCTATTTTTTCATTGGTTTCCGTCGTGTTCTGTTTAATCTCTTCACGATACACTACCAACTGTTGTTCCAGTTGTTGTTTCAACTCTTCTTTATTTTTCTGGTTATCTTCCTTCAATTGCTGTTGTAATGTTTCATGGTTTTCCTCCATTTTCTTATCTATCTGCTGCTTTAGTGCCTCATTATTGCTTTCAATTCTTTTGTCTATTTTTTCGACATCTTCTTTCAAATATCACTATAATATTGACGACTCGGAACACTAAGTTTTTTATAAGTAAAAACGTAAAGTTTTACCTTACAGCCTAAACCGGCTTTCACCTATAGAAGGCTTCATCAGAGGCTGTCGTTAGTAGCACTGCTCGTCTTGTTGTTGGCGACGAGATAGTGTTTCGAAAGATTCAAGCTGTGTGTGTGTGGTGAGATGTGTTCGAATAATGCGTGCGATTTGAATTGTGTCTGTTCGTTTAGGATGTCGTTTTTATTTGTTTTTGTGTGTTTGTATATTTCTAATTGTTCTAGAGTGTCTAGTTTTCGGCCTTTTGTGTGTACGTGTAGTATGTTCATGTTATTGTCGATGTTTTTATATGTGTGGTTTGCTTCAATGAGGTGGTTTGCGAAGGTAGATTCTGTAGTGTTGTGGAGTGCTTTTGTGTGTTCAATGTATCTCTGTTTGAAGCTACGTCCTGTCTGGCCTATGTAGAATTTACTGCAATTTGAACAATTTAGTTTATATACACCGGGTAGATCGAATTTGTTTTGTGCTTTGGGCATGCGTTTTGATAGTGTGTGTTCTGTTTTGTTAGTAGTTTTGTAAGCGATTCTGTATCCTGCTTTTTTGAATTTGTGGGCAATTTTTTCTGTTTGTTTGTTGATGTATGCTAGTGTTATGAATTTGTTGTTTTCTGTCTTTGTCTGTTGTTTGTTTTGTGTTTTCTGTAGGAGTTTACTGACTATTGTTCTGTCATAACCGTTAGATTCTGCTAGATATTTTATCGTGTTTAGTTCGTCTTTGTAGTCTATTTCATCTAAGGGGATGTTGTTAAGTCTATGTATCATGGTTCTAAAAGCAGCTAGTTTGTGTTGTATTGGGTGATTGGAGGTGTTGTGTATTAGTGTGTCAGTTGTAGTTGGTTTTCTGTATATACTGAATTTGTGCCTGTGTTCTAGTTTTGTGATGGAGAGGTCTAAGAAGTTTATGTGGGTATTGGCAGGTAGAGCTGCACCCACACAGTAGACAGTACATGGCTTTCATATTTGACGGTAGAAATTACCAGTTCAAAAGGTTACCATTTGGACTCATTAATTCAGTAGCAGTGTTCGTGAAGTGCATGGACCAAGTGTTAGGTCAAGAGGCACTGGAATTTACTACAGTGTACGTTGACGACCTACTTATCACGTCAGCAAACTGGGACAAACACTGTGAAAGAGTCAGACACGTATTGGAAAAATTATCTAACAACAATATCACACTTAAGTTAGACAAATCAAAATTTATTGCTAAAGAAGTGAAGTTCTTAGGATTCAACCTAACCGAGGAGGGAATCTCTCCATCCCAAGAGAAGGTTGAAGCCATACAAAATTTCCCATCACCAAGAAACAAAAAGCAATTGCAATCCTTCCTAGGAGTATGTAATTACTATAGGAAGTTTCAGACCAACTACTCCCACCTAACAGCAAAATTTTCCAAACAACTCTCTTCAAAAGAAAAATGGACATGGGGAGCGGAACAAGAGGAAGTGCTCAAATTAATTAAACAAAAATTTGTTGATACTGTTATATTACACCACCCTAATTTTGAAAAACAGTTCTACCTAAACTGCGACGCTAGTGATGTAAGTCTAGGCGCAGAGTTATACCAGGAAGATGAAGTTGGTAATCACCTGGTCATTAGCTTCGCCAGCCGAATACTGAATAGATGTGAGCGTAACTACAATGTTACAGAAAAGGAGTTGCTCAGCATAGTATTCGCGTGCGGCAAGTTTAGGACGTACATACTTGGATATAATATCACGGTCCGAAGTGATCATAAATCAATATCGTTTCTCAAACACTGTAAGTTGAATCATGGCCGACTTACTCGATGGATACTTGCTTTGCAAGAATACCACATTACATGGGAGTATATTCCAGGACGAAAAAATATAGTGGCTGACGTATTATCCAGAATAAATGTAGTAAATCAGACATTTGAAGGAGAAAAGGGGAAGATAGCAAAAGTGTATTATATATTGAAAGATAGGAAAGACCTGGAAAATATTGTAAACCAAATAGTGTTGCAGCAAGAGCAAGATACAAAAATATCCAACATCAGAAAAAGACTGATGGAGTCTGAAGCCATTATTAACAAATTTTACTGTGTATACAATGATATTTTATTTATAAAAACAAAAAAGAACCAAGACACTTGGAAACTAGTAATTCCTCAATCATTAGAAAATCAAATCATCAAAGATTATCATGTGAGATACGGCCACATGGGAACAATTAAAATGGTAAAAGCTTTAGAGGAAGATTTGTTCATAAAAAATATTGCAAGAAAAGTGAATAAAAACATAAAAACCTGCACATTGTGTCAGATGGTCAAAACCAATAACGAAAGGAAAGATGGAACGATGATACCCATCACATCCAGTGCCAAACTAGAGAAGGCGTTCCTCGACATATGTGGACCATTCCCACGTAGCGGAGGAAGACATGGCTACAAATTCATTGTTATCATACTTGACCATTACACCAAGTACACCAAATTATATGCTATAAACAGAGCCACAACAAATAAAATATTAGATATTATTAAAAATAAATACATAGTAGAGATTGGAAAACCGTACATGTTAATAACCGATCATGGAACGCAATTTAAAGGAAGAAGGTGGAGAGAAGAATTACTAAAACTAAATATTAAAACTTATAAAACTTCAGTCTACCACCCTAGTAGCAATCCCGCAGAAAGAATGTTGAGAGAGGTGGGACGCATTTTGAGAACTTATTGTCATAACAACCAGAGAGAATGGTACAAATATTTACCTTCAACCGAAGTGTTTTTAAATATCAGCTATCACCAATTCACTGAAAGTACACCTTACTTGATGATGTTCGAGAGGAAGCCAAACAGAGAGATACAAGAGATAATAGAATTCCCAAAAAACCCAGAAGACCCGTATGACAAAAACAAATGGTACAGCCTAATAGTGGAAAAGATTGAGAAACAAAAGGCCAAATATGCAAAGAACCAACCCAAAATAATCAAATATAAGGAGGGAGAAAAAATATTAATTAAAAATCGTGAACTGCCAAGTACAATGGAAGGTATAGCAAAGAAATTATTATTGCTATATACCGGTCCGTATATCATCACAAAAGATAATGGTGTAATAATACTTACCAGATCAGTAATATCAATACAAGGAAAATCAAGGGAGTTTATAACCAAACTTCGATAAAAAAGTTTTACGAAGAAGAATAAAACCATTGTGAAATGAAACATATTTCAAAATTCCAAAAAAGAGATTGTAAGAGCAACTTACTCAATTATTTAGATGATATATGCGGAATAATAAAAAAGAATTAAAATAAGTGAATAATAAAGTAATAAACAAAGGAAAAAGTTACACAAATTCCTTTCAATTTAAATCAATTTACAGTCTAATAAAAGATTGAGATATGAGATATGAAGTAAAAAAGTGAGATAAAAGGAATAAGTTACACACATTCCTATATAATAAAAATGTAAGAAGCACAAACTTACCATTATAATTAAACAAAAAATAACTAAAAAGGAATACGCTACAAACATTCCTTTAAGGTAAGACAATTAACTTACCAAAGAATTATCAAAAATGATATTTAATACAGAGTAAAATAAACCAAAAAATAAAATCAAGCTCAAATTACTGAGATAATTACTTGAAATCATACTGAATTAAAAATATTCTAAGAAAAAAAAATAATAAAATTTTAACTGGTACAAGGAGAGACGGAGATTATGTATAAAACAAATATACAAATATGGCTAAAGCAGAATCCTGCTAAATGACTAAGAAAAAAAAATGTCTAAGACAATTAAAATGATCACAACGAGCATTGAAAATAAAATAATGAAAAGTGAGATATGATGAAATTAACATATGAATAAATATAAAAACAACCAAGTGTATGAGTAGATGATAGTGTATAGTTAAGGTATAGCGGAAGGAAGAATGAGTAGTAATGACAAAGTGATCTAAAAACAAACCACAAGGTGGACAATCCCAAAGTATATGATTATATTATTATTATTATTATTATTATTATTAAGTCACAAGTTGACAAAGAAGGTATTTAAGATTGACTGTTGAAAAGTCCAGCAATCCAAATGAACTGAGCAGAGAAGATGTGCCTCTGGTCTCAGAAAAATGAGTAGTAATGGGAGAAACCAACTACTGTATAAAAGTT
Organism: Magicicada septendecula; assembly: GCA_034769895.1. Taxonomy (NCBI): domain Eukaryota; kingdom Metazoa; phylum Arthropoda; class Insecta; order Hemiptera; family Cicadidae; genus Magicicada; species Magicicada septendecula. The sequence goes on along the minus strand of CM068373.1, from coordinate 164,614,091 downwards.
AGGGAAAAATTTGTGTATGAGGGAAAATGCACCAATGGAAATAAATAAAAACAGATCCAAATAAAATAGAATGAATTAAGTAAGAAGAGAAATGAAGAATGAAGAAACAAACAAGGAAGAGAAGGAAAAAGGTTATCTATAACTGATAATTTCATAAAAAACTATGCTAGAGTTTTATTAAAATGATCAATTTTAGAGGAGAGGCATTATGTTACGATACAATTAAGCCAAATCCCGTACCAGTGATAAAAAAGATAATTCTTGATATAAAAATACTTCATATAAAATAATATGTTTAAAAAATGATTAAAATGTAAATATTTTGACACAACGTATAACGATATTACCCAACCCAAGTGATTGAACCAACAACATAAACATAAAGAGGGGAACCACGTAACATACTCAAGAAAAAATATGATAGACAAAACAATGATGAACACAGAACTAAAGAAGAACCAGAGGAAGAGAACAGATCCCTACAATTAAACAGAATTTAAACCAGAAGAGAAGAAGTGGAAAACCGAACCAAGATGAAGACTATTGACGATGAAGAAGATGAAGAAGAGGAAGAATGAAGAGGAGACAGGTTAAACCCAAGGGGAAACTAACACACATATAAAGGGGAAAGATAGTATACTCAAGGATAGAATGCGGTCAATAAACCTCGAATAATTATGTATTGATGAAACCAATATTATTGTTATAATTAAATTAACCTATGTACCCATTTTAAGGAAAATACGATTGTAAAGTAATGTAATATAGAAAAAGTACACTAACACAGTCAGAAAGGTTAGATTTAACAAAAAACGACTAACCTCATATTATTAATAGTAAATGTCATACTAGAAAGAAAGTGAGAAATGGTAGGAGAAAGTATAGGGATTACCCATTAAATAACACTCAATACAAAACAGTGAACCAAAGTGAAGTGCCTTAGTGAAGTGTAAGTACCCTAAAAAATAGTGAAAGTGAATGTTAAGCATAAAAAATATAATGGTATGTAAGAAAACACTTTACAAAACATTGATGAACAATCAATTATTGGAGTGACATTGTACACATTAATATAACTAGAAATAATTAGCAATAGTATTACAAATTAATATAAAGGAAGCATGTAATGTTATTCAGGGAGATAGCCCAGACAAAAGTAACTTGTGTTAACATGGTATGGTAGAATAGAAATAAAGTTTGTTGTTAAAATTAAGACTACAAAGAATACAACACCCCATGTTGAAAGGGGAATTAACTTTCATAATTTTATGAGAAGTGACAATATTCATCACTATAGATTGTAACAAAAGAAAGAAATCAATATTAGGACTAATAATAACTAGTGACTTGTAAAGAATAGTTTGGTTCAATGTTAAAAAGGGAATATGGCTGAAGGGAACCTACAGTCCATAAACCTAATTATTATATTTTAAAAGAAGAGTAATGAAAATGTATGTTGAATAGTAGTTAAAACACAAACAAATAAGTGAAGCCCATCAGGCTGAATTCAAAATGTAACTTAAAAAGAAATACACCAAAAAACAATCATGGCTAATCTTGACTATGAAAACATCTAACTGCCAAAGACATTCAAAAGTAAATTGTATCAATTTCACAAGAAATCTTACTAATCTAAGACCAGTGAAGGGCCAGTAATTATATGTCAATTATTTTAAAACAGAAATGTTATTGTAATAGTTTAATATAAGAAAGATATGTTATTTATTAAATGTCAAATAATTAGACTATAGTTAATGTATAACAGAATATGACCTTATGAGGTATCGTTGTAAACTTTGAAAGGAAAGAAAGATAATAGTGATGTCATTTATTACCCCAAAGGAATTATAAAGAAATAAAACCATTAGGAAAATACTTAATAAATTTGAATAAAAATTCAAATATTTTAACAATGTCTTTAAAGGAGTAATTAACCAATCACAGAATTACGGTTACTATGACAACAAGACGTTGAGGGCTTATTTTCCGTTAAATTATATAGACTCTAAAAAACGACGCGTGGGTAAGCGGCACGCAAAATTGGAATGATTGAAATTTTAATTTAAATAGTTACAAAAAGTCGCAAAAGTGAACCAAGATGACCAAAGACGAATAGATGTCGATCTACAAAGAATTAACGATGTCCAGGAACCAAATTAAATAAATTAATTAGAGAAAACCCCAAGACCAGATTGAAAAAGATGTTCGAAGTTTAAAACCAGCCCAAAATTGAAGAATATCCAATAACCCGATGACTACACTTCAACGTGATATGAACTGATAAGTATCGAATAAATTCCTTAATCCCAAAAACCCAAATTACGTAGAATATTTTTCAAATGATAAAATTTCTCACTATTTAACAAGTAGTATTTTCTTTCAAAGGTGTAAATGCATAATTTACTTACTTAAAAACATTTTATTAATCAAAATATAACCTTGTTTGAGAGCACAATTTTTGTAATAGAAATACGACACTACCGAACAAATTGTAAAAACACATAATTTCTAAGTACATATAAGGTATGGTAGTGTACTTTTTTAATGTAACCAACGTTTATGTCTTATTTCATGATCCAAAGAACCCCAGATTTTAAACATAGTAATTTATTAAATGTAACTGACCAAACGATAATGTTTTGAAATCAATTTTGCCAACTCTGAGATATTTTTGTGTTTCAAGCTCTAAGCCGGAGCCGAATGTTATAAAATTATTTATAATTCATTTGTCATATTTATTGATGACCAAATTTGTATTAAAAACACAGTACCGAGTATTACTATCTTGTTATTTCATAGGATTTTGTAGAGTATATGTGTGTTAGCGAGTTTTATTCAACAGCCAACTAGCGCTCATCACGAGTGGACAAAACGGCAACTTATATAGCGGCGGGAACCATTCGAACGATCCAGCTGTCCACGCTAATCACACGTATCATTTTAGAATTTAACTATTTTAATTGTTTTAATAGAAACAATTTGGCGCCACCCGGGATTTGCAACCCCTATGAATTAACAGGTAGGTTGTACTGGTAACATTGACAACGCTACGGACTCCAGTAGTGACGTCGATTTATGTAACGACCAGTGTGAGGCAAACACACTACATTCACACTAATACACAAAATAAACAAGTGTGATACATTTTAACAGGTACGACCACCTCGATTACTCGTTACATATTGACGAACCCAACGAGGGGCTTTAAGAATAAAGGAAGTACCACGACCACCTTAACTCGTTACATATTGGCGACCAGCAACGTGAGGCTAGGAAGACTAACTAGCGGCGGTCATGAATAGACACGGTATGGTTACGAGGCGCAAAGGGAAGGAAGCAGTAAACCAAGAAGGAAACCCAGAAGAAATGGAGGAAGTTGAGGAAGTAGAAGTGGAGGAAACGATTGGAGAATTGTCAGAAGAGAACCCACAGGAGGACCAAATAGAAAATCCCAATCCACCTGAACCGGAAATAGAAGCAGAAGTCATGATAAATAACCAACCAGTCAAACCAACAGAAGAAACGAAATTAGATAGCATGATGAAGTTCATGATGGAACAATTTGGACAAATAAACAGGAACCAGGAAGAAACAAGGGAAGCTTCAAGGAAATTGAATGATAAATTAGAGTCATTACAAGAGGGAAGAAAGGAAGACAAGGAAGATTTGAATAAAAAATTGGAGTCAGATAAGGAAGAATTGAACAAAAAATTTGAATTATTACAACAAGGAATGAATAAAAAACTGGACCAAAACAGTGAAGTATTGAAGAAGCAAATGGAAGCGATACAGGGAAGTCAGGAGGCATTGGAAAAGAAGAGCGAAGAGCTGAAGAAACAGATCAAGAAGGATCTGGAGATAGTAAATAAAAAGATGGAAAATAATCATGATATTCTCCAACGAAAAATCGAGGAAGAAAGTAAGAAAACCAAGGAGGAATGGAAGCAACAACTAGTCGAATGTTGAGAAGAGATCAGACAGACGGTAACGGAGACCAACGAAACAGTGATACAAATCCGAGAAGAGTTGAATAATAAAATTAGTAATGTAGAGGAGGAAGGTAAATTGAGAGCGACGGAATTCTACCAAGTCCTTACTGAAGGGTGCCAGAAGAACAAACAGGAGGTGGTTAAGGAACTGGAGGAGAGGCACCAAGAGCTACAACTGGATGTAAACAATCGGGTGGAGAAAGTATACACCGTCATAGATAAAATAGACGGACTGACCCGAGAAAACAGAGAAAAAATCCAGGGGATCAATATACGAGAGAAACAGATGCAGGAAGAATTGGATGCATTAAGAGAAAAACCATATAATCACGCACAGTTCATAACCAGTGAAAATCGAGAAATAATCAACCATCTTACATTCTGGGAAAAGTATGCTTAGCCAGAAATTTGGAACCCAAGATACCCGAGGAGTCGTTGGTAATACAACTGGGTTATCATTACGAAGAAGCCATCCAGAAGGCCAGAAGGCAAGGACAAATCAAAACAATTCAAGGAATGGTTAGTCTATTGGAGGATCTGGAGAATGATAACCAGTATCGAAAAAACAGGATCACGAACCAAAGGTACAATAAGTGGAATGAACATAACAATACAACTAATTTCCATGGACCATACAATCATCCACAAAACAATAATCGGAATAACTGGGGCCGAAATAATAATGATAATAATGCCGAACAAACATTCAATGGAAATACTCAGCATCACCCTCCGAATAATCAGCCTGGTAACAGAGGTCAACAAAACCATCATTCAGGAAATCAAAACAACAATAGAAACAGCCCAAATAATAATAACCGACCAAATGATAATTACCGAGGAGCGGAACCTGAACAACGTACCAACGGTCACCCCAGTGACCATAATTACTACGGCAACCGGTATCATCCTAGTTACCAGTACAACCGGGGACCCGGGGGTAATCCAAATAGAAGTGACAACCGACGTCATGTAAATTTTATTAGTGGAAGAGGGCGGAATAACCACCGAAGATACAACCCGAATTGGCACCCAGAATCATGGTACCACGCGTCCGACGAGACTAACAATAGACCATGAGTAAACAGGAACCACGAACCACTTCAAAATGGAAATAACCAGCAAAATGTGCCGAACAATGAAACGAACGACCAGCCAAGCAACCTGGCCGTCAGCCAGCAACCACCTTTAAACTAAAAGGGTCAGTGAAAAAGTATGAACGCCCTTCACATGACCAATCACTTGGGTTGATACGTCAAACAATGTCAGATAAGGAAACCAAAGTAATCACGATAATCTACAACAACTATTTAAAGGATATTCGAGAAGAACTTCTCGAGGAAGAGGCCAATCAATTACCACAAAATAATAGTGAAATTGTTCATATAAAGGCGACAATAAACGGTACCATAACCATTATCATGGTGGATACGGGGTCTAATATCTCTCTAATTAACCAGCCTGAATAAGAAAGAATTCAAGCTCACTCTCGAACACCAATCCCTACATTGCCAATAAATAATATAATCATCATTGGCGCAACTGGTAAACAGAACAAAACGGTGAGAAAACAAGTATCATTGGAGCTAGATAATCTAGAATCAACCATCCCTATTATATTTCTCGTGGCAAGTGGGCTACCATTCAATATGCTTATCGGATGTGATGTACTAAGAAGGTATTCAGCAGTAATAAACCTGCAGAAGGGAGTCGTGTTATTAACTTCAGAACAAGGAACCTGGTCCGCGAACATTATAAATTGTGTACCAAGTCCAATTGCTTTAAGCCAAAACCCAGAACTGAAGAGTTATTATTGTCAGAGGCATGAACCATCTATCATCATGGCAGAGGAGGAGGAGCGTAAAACCTTGTGGAACCAGAAGTTGGAAGAGATTATCACCTTCCAAAGAGAACGGCCTATGCAGGAAATTAGTGAGCAACAGTCTAAAAAACTAATCGCCGTTTATAATGATTATCAGCATGTCTTTTCAAACATCCCAGGAAAGGTTAAAGGATACCAATGTGAAATTCAATTCCGAGAACCAGTGGACTTCCAGAGGAAATCATATCCTATAGCACATTCCCTAAAAAAAGAAGTCAGAATGGAAATAAATAGAATGATTGCTGAAGATATAATTGAGTATAGTCATTCTCAATATACCAGCCCCATAGTTGCCATACCCAAGAAAAATGGCAAGGTACGAATTTGCCTGGACGCTCGAGAAATAAATAAGATGATTATCAATGACAGAACCTCACCAGGAGAAATAGAAGAAATTCTGAAGAGATTTCATGGGATAAGGTATATTAGCACCTGGGATACTGTATGTGGGTATTGGCAGGTAGAGCTGCACCCACACAGTAGACAGTACATGGCTTTCATATTTGACGGTAGAAATTACCAGTTCAAAAGGTTACCATTTGGACTCATTAATTCAGTAGCAGTGTTCGTGAAGTGCATGGACCAAGTATTAGGTCAAGAGGCACTGGAATTTACTACAGTGTACGTTGACGACCTACTTATCACGTCAGCAAACTGGGACAAACACTGTGAAAGAGTCAGACAATTGGAAAAATTATCTAATAACAATATCACACTTAAGTTAGACAAATCAAAATTTATTGCTAAAGAAGTGAAGTTCTTAGGATTCAACCTAACCGAGGAGGGAATCTCTCCATCCCAAGAGAAGGTTGAAGCCATACAAAATTTCCCATCACCAAGAAACAAAAAGCAATTGCAATCCTTCCTAGGAGTATGTAATTACTATAGGAAGTTTCAGACCAACTACTCCCACCTAACAGCAAAATTTTCCAAACAACTCTCTTCAAAAGAAAAATGGACATGGGGAGCGGAACAAGAGGAAGTGCTCAAATTAATTAAACAAAAATTTGTTGTTACTGTTATATTACACAACCCTAATTTTGAAAAACAGTTCTACCTAAACTGCGACGCTAGTGATGTAAGTCTAGGCGCAGAGTTATACCAGGAAGACGAAGTTGGTAATCATGAATACTGAATAGATGTGAGCGTAACTACAATGTTACAGAAAAGGAGTTGCTCAGCATAGTATCTGCGTGCGGCAAGTTTAGGACGTACATACTTGGATATAATATCACGGTCCGAAGCGATCATAAATCAATATCGTTTCTCAAACAGTGTAAGTTGAATCATGGCCGACTTACTCGATGGATACTTGCTTTGCAAGAATACCACATTACATGGGAGTATATTCCAGGACGAAAAAATATAGTGGCTGACGTATTATCCAGAATAAATGTAGTAAATCAGACATTTGAAGGAGAAAAGGGGAAGATAGCAAAAGTGTATTATATATTGAAAGATAGGAAAGACCTGGAAAATATTGTAAACCAAATAGTGTTGCAGCAAGAGCAAGATACAAAAATATCCAACATCAGAAAAAGACTGATGGAGTCTGAAGCCATTATTAACAAATTTTACTGTGTATACAATGATATTTTATTTATAAAAACAAAAAAGAACCAAGACACTTGGAAACTAGTAATTCCTCAATCATTAGAAAATCAAATCATCAAAGATTATCATGTGAGATACGGCCACATGGGAACAATTAAAATGGTAAAAGCTTTAGAGGAAGATTTGTTCATAAAAAATATTGCAAGAAAAGTGAATAAAAACATAAAAACCTGCACATTGTGTCAGATGGTCAAAACCAATAACGAAAGGAAAGATGGAACGATGATACCCATCACATCCAGTGCCAAACTAGAGAAGGCGTTCCTCGACATATGTGGACCATTCCCACGTAGCGGAGGAAGACATGGCTACAAATTCATTGTTATCATACTTGACCATTACACCAAGTACACCAAATTATATGCTATAAACAGAGCCACAACAAATAAAATATTAGATATTATTAAAAATAAATACATAGTAGAGATTGGAAAACCGTACATGTTAATAACCGATCATGGAACGCAATTTAAAGGAAGAAGGTGGAGAGAAGAATTACTAAAACTAAATATTAAAACTTATAAAACTTCAGTCTACCACCCTAGTAGCAATCCCGCAGAAAGAATGTTGAAAGAGGTGGGACGCATTTTGAGAACTTATTGTCATAACAACCAGAGAGAATGGTACAAATATTTACCTTCAACTGAAGTGTTTTTAAATATCAGCTATCACCAATTCACTGAAAGTACACCTTACTTGATGATGTTCGAGAGGAAGCCAAACAGAGAGATACAAGAGATAATAGAATTCCCAAAAAACCCAGAAGACCCGTATGACAAAAACAAATGGTACAGCCTAATAGTGGAAAAGATTGAGAAACAAAAGGCCAAATATGCAAAGAACCAACCCAAAATAATCAAATATAAGGAGGGAGAAAAAATATTAATTAAAAATCGTGAACTGCCAAGTACAATGGAAGGTATAGCAAAGAAATTATTATTGCTATATACCGGTCCGTATATCATCACAAAAGATAATGGTGTAATAATACTTACCAGATCAGTAATATCAATACAAGGAAAATCAAGGGAGTTTATAACCAAACTTCGATAAAAAAGTTTTACGAAGAAGAATAAAACCATTGTGAAATGAAACATATTTCAAAATTCCAAAAAAGAGATTGTAAGAGCAACTTACTCAATTATTTAGATGATATATGCGGAATAATAAAAAAGAATTAAAATAAGTGAATAATAAAGTAATAAACAAAGGAAAAAGTTACACAAATTCCTTTCAATTTAAATCAATTTACAGTCTAATAAAAGATTGAGATATGAGATATGAAGTAAAAAAGTGAGATAAAAGGAATAAGTTACACACATTCCTATATAATAAAAATGTAAGAAGCACAAACTTACTATTATAATTAAACAAAAAATAACTAAAAAGGAATACGCTACAAACATTCCTTTAAGGTAAGACAATTAACTTACCAAAGAATTATCAAAAATGATATTTAATACAGAGTAAAATAAACCAAAAAATAAAATCAAGCTCAAATTACTGAGATATTTACTTGAAATCATACTGAATTAAAAATATTCTAAGAAAAAAAAAATAATAAAATTTTAACTGGTACAAGGAGAGACGGAGATTATGTATAAAACAAATATACAAATATGGCTAAAGCAGAATCCTGCTAAATGACTAAGAAAAAAAAAATGTCTAAGACAATTAAAATGATCACAACGAGCATAGAAAATAAAATAATGAAAAGTGAGATATGATGAAATTAACATATGAATAAATATAAAAACAACCAAGTGTATGATAGTTGTCTTGATTATTCATCTCTTCTTTCACAGCACTAACACTTAACTAAAAATGAACTTTTTTCATGTGAAAAACTTACTATTTTATCGGACGCTTTTCGGCTTAGTATCCACCTTCTTCAGCTTTGGTAACAGACTGCCAGCATTTTGTAACGGTTGTGTGGAAGGTGAAGTGGGGGTGGTGTGTGGCGGAAGGGGATTGGCGCGGGGATTCAATTTACTGTTTGTTTTCTGTATAATTGTGTCGAAAAGTGTATGTGATTTATATTGTAATTGATCATTGAGTATGTTGTTTGGTTGTGTTGTGTGGTGTTTATATATTTCGTATTGTTCAGTTGTGTTGAGTTTTTGACCTTTGGGTATGTAATGTAGAATTTCAAGATTAGTGTCTATGTTGGTGTAACTGTGGTTTTCTGTGTGTATGTGTGTGGCAAATGCAGAGTGTATATTGTTGTTGGTTAAAGCTTTTAAGTGTTCAGAATAAACGTTCAGAATACCAATACAAATAACATCAAAAATCACAATAAACACATACGCGACATCATCATAGACGCAGAAACGGCTGTACAAAACACGCACCTCAACGACCAAGACACGATACGTCACGACATAAAAAGAAAACTTCAAAACACACATACAAAACCAAAAATACACAACAATGAAATAAAAACACTCAATAGTGTAAAACACAAGTTACTCGAACACAACACAACAATCCTAAAAGCCGACAAAGGTAACATTAGCGTCATAATGGACAAACACCAATTAAACACTAAAATCGAAAGTTTCTTCAACGAAAATAATATAACGGAAATAAATAAAGACCCCACACTAAAATTTCATAAACAGATTAATAAATTTATAAACAACACCAAACATATAATCAAACCAGAAAACGCCAAATACCTTAAACAAATAAAACCTAACCCCCCTAAACTAAATGCATTACCAAAAATACATAAACCTAACATTCCAATCAGACCATTAATAAACAACACACAGGCCCCCTCCCACAAAATAGCAAAACAACTAGACAAAATAATCAGAGAAAACCTAAAACTCAGCAACAGCACCTCTATCAAAAACAACATTGACCTAGTCAGGAAAACTGAACACATACACATCCCACATAACTCAACTCTGGCATCTTTTGATATAACCAATTTATACACTAATGTCCCCATCAAAGAAACCATACAAACACTAGAACAACTACTCAGACAAAACAACACACCTGAAACACACATACAAGAAATCATCACACTTACCAAAATAATAACTGAACAAAATTACTTTACATACAATAATAAAATATACACACAAACAGAAGGACTCCCGATGGGATCCCCCATATCAGGAATACTAGCAGAAATATATATACACAACATTGAACAGAACCACATAATAAACAACAACAAATACACTAACAAAATTATATACTGGCACAGGTATGTAGATGATATATTACTTTTATTCAAAGGCAACACAAGACAAGTTGAAAACTTCCACAAATACATAAACACTATACACCACAAATTAAAATTTACACTGGAAACTGAACAAAACAATAGTATAAATTTTCTAGACCTAACAATTAACAAAACTAACAATACACACACGTACAAAATATACAGGAAACCAACCACAACCGACATGGTTATACACAACACATCAAACCACCCAACACAACATAAATATGCGGCCTTCAACCATATGCTCCATAGACTAACTAAAATACCCTTAAATAAACAAGATTACACCGACGAACTCAACACAATAAAATACATAGCAATAAAAAACGGTTATAACCCCAATTTAATAAACATACTACACAAACGCATCAAAAACAAAAACAACAAAACACTAAATACCATCAACACACAACACAATAAGTACATCACACTCACATACCACAACTCATACACACACAAAATCGCCAATACATTCAGAAAACACAAATACAAAATAGCATTCAGTACAACCAATACCATCAAAAAACACATCAGTAATACAAACACAGACATAGACAAATATAACAAAACAGGTGTTTACAAATTAAATTGTAATGACTGCAATAGTTTCTACATAGGCCAGACGGGAAGATCTTTTTCATCCCGTTATTCTGAACACTTAAAAGCTTTAACCAACAACAATATACACTCTGCATTTGCCACACACATACACACAGAAAGCCACAGTTACACCAACATAGACACTAATCTTGAAATTCTACATTACATACCCAAAGGTCAAAAACTCAACACAACTGAACAATACGAAATATATAAACACCACACAACACAACCAAACAACATACTCAACGATCAATTACAATATAAATCACATACACTTTTTGACACAATTATACAGAAAACAAACAGTAAATTGAATCCCCGCGCCAATCCCCTTCCGCCACACACCACCCCCACTTCACCTTCCACACAACCGTTACAAAATGCTGGCAGTCTGTTACCAAAGCTGAAGAAGGCGGATACTAAGCCGAAACGCGTCCGATAAAATAGTAAGTTTTTCACATGAAAAAAGTTCATTTTTAGTTAAGTGCAAGTGTATGAGTAGATGATAGTGTATAGTTAAGGTATAGCGGAAGGAAGAATGAGTAGTAATGACAAAGTGATCTAAAAACAAACCACAAGGTGGACAATCCCAAAGTATATGATTATATTATTATTATTATTATTATTATTAAGTCACAAGTTGACAAAGAAGGTATTTAAGATTGACTGTTGAAAAGTTCAGCAATCCAAATGAACTGAGCAGAGAAGATGTGCCTCTGGTCTCAGAAAAATGAGTAGTAATGGGAGAAACCAACTACTGTATAAAAGTTAGGGAAAAATTTGTGTATGAGGGAAAATGCACCAATGGAAATAAATAAAAACAGATCCAAATAAAATAGAATGAATTAAGTAAGAAGAGAAATGAAGAATGAAGAAACAAACAAGGAAGAGAAGGAAAAAGGTTATCTATAACTGATAATTTCATAAAAAACTATGCTAGAGTTTTATTAAAATGATCAATTTTAGAGGAGAGGCATTATGTTACGATACAATTAAGCCAAATCCCGTACCAGTGATAAAAAAGATAATTCTTGATATAAAAATACTTCATATAAAATAATATGTTTAAAAAATGATTAAAATGTAAATATTTTGACACAACGTACAACGATATTACCCAACCCAAGTGATTGAACCAACAACATAAACATAAAGAGGGGAACCACGTAACATACTCAAGAAAAAATATGATAGACAAAACAATGATGAACACAGAACTAAAGAAGAACCAGAGGAAGAGAACAGATCCCTACAATTAAACAGAATTTAAACCAGAAGAGAAGAAGTGGAAAACCGAACCAAGATGAAGACTATTGACGATGAAGAAGATGAAGAAGAGGAAGAATGAAGAGGAGACAGGTTAAACCCAAGGGGAAACTAACACACATATAAAGGGGAAAGATAGTATACTCAAGGATAGAATGCGGTCAATAAACCTCGAATAATTATGTATTGATGAAACCAATATTATTGTTATAATTAAATTAACCTATGTACCCATTTTAAGGACAATACGATTGTAAAGTAATGTAATATAGAAAAAGTACACTAACACAGTCAGAAAGGTTAGATTTAACAAAAAACGACTAACCTCATATTATTAATAGTAAATGTCATACTAGAAAGAAAGTGAGAAATGGTAGGAGAAAGTATAGGGATTACCCATTAAATAACACTCAATACAAAACAGTGAACCAAAGTGAAGTGCCTTAGTGAAGTGTAAGTACCCTAAAAAATAGTGAAAGTGAATGTTAAGCATAAAAAATATAATGGTATGTAAGAAAACACTTTACAAAACATTGATGAACAATCAATTATTGGAGTGACATTGTACACATTAATATAACTAGAAATAATTAGCAATAGTATTACAAATTAATATAAAGGAAGCATGTAATGTTATTCAGGGAGATAGCCCAGACAAAAGTAACTTGTGTTAACATGGTATGGTAGAATAGAAATAAAGTTTGTTGTTAAAATTAAGACTACAAAGAATACAACACCCCATGTTGAAAGGGGAATTAACTTTCATAATTTTATGAGAAGTGACAATATTCATCACTATAGATTGTAACAAAAGAAAGAAATCAATATTAGGACTAATAATAACTAGTGACTTGTAAAGAATAGTTTGGTTCAATGTTAAAAAGGGAATATGGCTGAAGGGAACCTACAGTCCATAAACCTAATTATTATATTTTAAAAGAAGAGTAATGAAAATGTATGTTGAATAGTAGTTAAAACACAAACAAATAAGTGAAGCCCATCAGGCTGAATTCAAAATGTAACTTAAAAAGAAATACACCAAAAAACAATCATGGCTAATCTTGACTATGAAAACATCTAACTGCCAAAGACATTCAAAAGTAAATTGTATCAATTTCACAAGAAATCTTACTAATCTAAGACCAGTGAAGGGCCAGTAATTATATGTCAATTATTTTAAAACAGAAATGTTATTGTAATAGTTTAATATAAGAAAGATATGTTATTTATTAAATGTCAAATAATTAGACTATAGTTAATGTATAACAGAATATGACCTTATGAGGTATCGTTGTAAACTTTGAAAGGAAAGAAAGATAATAGTGATGTCATTTATTACCCCAAAGGAATTATAAAGAAATAAAACCATTAGGAAAATACTTAATAAATTTGAATAAAAATTCAAATATTTTAACAATGTCTTTAAAGGAGTAATTAACCAATCACAGAATTACGGTTACTATGACAACGAGACGTTGAGGGCTTATTTTCCGTTAAATTATATAGACTCTAAAAAACGACGCGTGGGTAAGCGGCACGCAAAATTGGAATGATTGAAATTTTAATTTAAATAGTTACAAAAAGTCGCAAAAGTGAACCAAGATGACCAAAGACGAATAGATGTCGATCTACAAAGAATTAACGATGTCCAGGAACTAAATTAAATAAATTAATTAGAGAAAACCCCAAGACCAGATTGAAAAAGATGTTCGAAGTTTAAAACCAGCCCAAAATTGAAGAGTATCCAATAACCCGATGACTACACTTCAACGTGATATGAACTGATAAGTATCGAATAAATTCCTTAATCCCAAAAACCCAAATTACGTAAAATATTTTTCAAATGATAAAATTTCTCACTATTTAACAAGTAGTATTTTCTTTCAAAGGTGTAAATGCATAATTTACTTACTTAAAAACATTTTATTAATCAAAATATAACCTTGTTTGAGAGCACAATTTTTGTAATAGAAATACGACACTACCGAACAAATTGTAAAAACACATTATAATTTCTAAGTACATATAAGGTATGGTAGTGTACTTTTTTAATGTAACCAACGTTTATGTCTTATTTCATGATCCAAAGAACCCCAGATTTTAAACATAGTAATTTATTAAATGTAACTGACCAAACGATAATGTTTTGAAATCAATTTTGCCAACTCTGAGATATTTTTGTGTTTCAAGCTCTAAGCCGGAGCCGAATGTTATAAAATTATTTATAATTCATTTGTCATATTTATTGATGACCAAATTTGTATTAAAAACACAGTACCGAGTATTACTATCTTGTTATTTCATAGGATTTTGTAGAGTATATGTGTGTTAGCGAGTTTTATTCAACAGCCAACTAGCGCTCATCACGAGTGGACAAAACGGCAACTTATATAGCGGCGGGAACCATTCGAACGATCCAGCTGTCCACGCTAATCACACGTATCATTTTAGAATTTAACTATTTTAATTGTTTTAATAGAAACAATTTGGCGCCACCCGGGATTTGCAACCCCTATGAATTAACAGGTAGGTTGTACTGGTAACATTGACAACGCTACGGACTCCAGTAGTGACGTCGATTTATGTAACGACCAGTGTGAGGCAAACACACTACATTCACACTAATACACAAAATAAACAAGTGTGATACATTTTAACAGGTACGACCACCTCGATTACTCGTTACATATTGACGAACCCAACGAGGGGCTTTAAGAATAAAGGAAGTACCACACCCGATTTACTCGTTACATTGTTAATGATTAATGCATAATAAGCTTGATAAACATAAATATTTTTGGCACAACCCAGCACTTTTTGATTATGAATAGTATCCACTCTCTCACTCTCTCCCATTCATACTCTGGTACATTTTCTTTAAAATTGAGCTCATGTTATTAAATTTGGATTATATTGAATATTTGATTGGTTTTACAGCCAATTGTACTTAGCTGTCACTTCCTATACTTTTGAGTTACGGACATCGAAAACGTCTCATCTTTGATTACATGCTCTCGAATCGGTAGCGTCCTATCGTGGATTACACGCTTCCGATGTTTTAACTCAAAACTGTTAATATATAACTGTTATTAATAAACGTTTGGTGGTGTAAAATTTAAATAATCACACTTCGTGAATTTGCCGGCCGTGTGACTTGGTCTGCCGGCCCACTTCACAGTCTGGACGAAAATGACAATGTTTCACCACTAAGCATTGCAGAGGCGGGGCAAAACTACGTCACTGGTTCTTTGTTCGAACGGCCAAGCCTCTGGCTTACAATTGTATGTATGTATGCGCATCGCATTCCTTCGTCTGACGTAATCATGGGCTAGTCTTGTTTACCCGTTATTGTGACAAACAGTTTTTTGCTACTTTTGTAATTTTCCACTGAATTCGACACCAATCCTGTTAACTCAATATTGCGTTATTAAAAATTCTCACCAAAACTTTACCAATCTCTTATATGGGATATAAAAATAATAAAATACAATAATTATGTTTAGGAACAATAGTTTCCCAAAATTACTATGGTACCAGAATTGTACCGTTACAGCTTCCTCAATGTCCTCTTCCTCGGGCTCCGCGCAGTCATTCCAGAAGACCGTCTGTCGGTTCTCGCTGCCAATGTGAAGGCAGCCCCGTCGGTAGTCCACAACTGCTTGGTTAGCCGTGAGCCAGTGGTGGCCCAGTAAATCTTCTTCTTGCAGTCCGGGCACTTCTAGCAGACTAGTGGTGGTCGCAAGACTTCCAATTATAATGTCTGCAACGACGGCGGCCATTGAGTGACATTGCTGACCGTGTAGCGCTAGCTGGACAACTCGGGGCTCCGTCTTCCTTCGTCCGGGCAGCAGACCGGCTCGTACGAAGTCGTAGTTTGCGGCGGAGTCCAAGGCTGCGGTCAGTTTTCGGCCGGCAATCTCTATTGGAATGCGCGGTATGTCCGCACCTAGTTGGTTCACGCGCCCCGGTGGGCTATTTACCGGGGCGCTTGGTCGTTTCCCTGCCGGTTCTTCACAGGGCAGTCCCGATGGAAGTGTCTTCCCGGGCAGTAGCGGCACTTGGGCGTTAGGCTGTTCATTCTTTGTTCCTCTTTCGTGCTTGAGGCCGATCGACAGTGCTTCGACCCCCCTACTCGATCCAGGGAGTTTTCAGCAGAGTCATCCCGACCTCGCGCACGACTATCTTGATCCAAGTCCGCCTCGATGCTCATTGCCCGTTGTAAAAGTTCTTCTAAAGTCGTAGGCGGCGGGAATTTCAGCGCGGGTCGCAGGCGTGGCTGCAGCTGTTGTGTAAGCATGGCTATGCTCGTCCTCTCGTCACCTCCGGGGTACAGACGGCGAAACAGCTTGATTTTTCTCAGGATGAAGATTTCCGCCGATTCCTGCCGCTGCGTTTGTCCATACAGCTCGGCCAGCAGCTCTGCGTCGCGTTGCATCCTGCAGAAGTGATGCCGGAAGCGGTCGCAGAACTCGGGCCAATTTATCTGCAATCCCGTGTATCTCTCTGTCCACGTGGCAGCTTCTCCTCGGAGCTGCCGCACTACGTAATCTGCCCACTGTTCAGGTGGGACTCTGTAGTCCCGCAGCTGTCGCTCTAGCTGTTGAAGATATCGTTCTGGGTCCTCGTACTTGAGGCCATGGTACGTAGCGGTGATCACCAGTGGCAACGTGCACCTCAGAGCTGCGGCGAATTGCGCAAAGCCTTGCTCTACCTCGAACCCGGTGTCCAGCTGGGTGTAGCTGTTGGGCGCCATGTTCTTTTGTGTGCCGGCTGGTAGCTCTCTGGCGTGGCTGGATCTTGCATCTGCAAGATGATCGTTGCCCCACGTTGGGCGCCACTTGTCACAGGACAAATGGCGCCAATCGTACACACTATCGTTTTTGTGGTCCTTAAAAGGACCGTTTGTCGAGGACGCTACGTCATTTGCGTACGCCGCCCAAGACGCGCTGTGATGTTCGGCGGCTGCGTCCGCTGTCCTCTTCTTTCAGCAGCGGTATGTAGAGCCCGCTGCTGTCCCAGTCGATTTCCATCACTGGCTCTCCTGTGCTCTCCATTCTTCCTTCTTCCTCTTCTTCCGGCTGGCTTCAAGGTGTCCGATGGAGTGTGCCAAAATTTCTAGCGGCGCTCTTTTTATGCCCTGACAGGTCGTGTGCCATGAACCTATCAGAGTGCCGCTTGTCCCTGGTTGGCTGGCCTCGAGCACGTTAGATGGTCACGTCGAGGCCAATCAAGCTGCTGCTGATCCTTGATTGGCTCGCCTCGCCTTCTCGTGTCACGTCTCGGCTGGCGCCAAGAGCAGATCTTCGCCTTGCTACGTCACAATATATATATATATATATATATATATATATATATATATATATATATATACAGGGTGATTCACGAAGAAACGGACATACTTCGGGAGATGAATCTACATCGAAAAATAAGAAGAAAGTTCATATAAACATAGGTCCGGAAATGCTTCGTTAGTGAGTTACAGCTAGCGAAATATTTCACCTGGAATTCAATTCCTAGGTGAAATGAGGTCGTCCTGAATTTTTTAGGACGTTAAGTAAGGGGCGAAAGTGGTAGTTTCTTAAGGTATTTGACCTGAAAAATCGAATAAAACAGGTCCCAGAACCATATCTGCAATAGTTTTTGAGAAATCTGGTGTAGAACGGAAATAAATTGGGGTGAAAACCCCGTTTTTTATGTTTGACGTACAATAACATTGTTAAATTAGTAATAAACACCTAATTCTTTTGAACTAAATTTGTAGAAAATTTAATTCTGAGAAAATTTATGTAAATAAAGTCAACTACAAAACAAAAATAAGTTACAAAAAATAAACTTTATTAACATCAAAATATCCGAAACTTGGCTGGAAAAATGCGTTAATTTTTATACTAAAAGAATAATACTTGTAATGTCCAAGAATATCTTCAAATAAAACAATAAAATAAAGTAAATAAATAATAAGATCTTATTTTTATAACAACTGTTCAAAATGTCCTCCGTCACTAATAACACAGTACTCTGCTCGTTTTAAAATTCCTTGTGTGGCTCTTCTCAACGTATCCGGATTATTTTTTAGAATGTCAAATGCATTGAAAATTCTTGCCTTCAATTCTTCTTTTGTATTTACTTTTTGAGCGTATACTGACGATTTCATGTGGCCCCACACATAATAGTCCATTGTCGTCAGATTAGGTGAACTAGGAGGCCAATTAATTGGACCTTGTCGCCCAATCCAATTGTCCTAAATGTTGCATTCAAATAATTTCTAACTTCACAACAAAAATGTACAGGAGCCCCATCTAGCTGAAAAATCATTTCATGTCTTGTCACTAGTGGAATGTCTTCTAAAAGTTCTGGTAGTTTATTTTCCAAAAAAATTAAATACTCATTTCCCGTAAGGTGACCTTCAAAAATAAATGGTCCAATCATATGCTTATCAATAATACAACACCAAACGTTTACAGAAAACCGATGTTGAAAACTGCATTCTACAGTCACATGTGGATTTTCAGAACTCCAGTGATGACTATTTTGCAAATTATTACTTCCATCTCTTGTAAATGTTGCCTCATCAGTAAATAAAATAGAACTTACTTTATGACGGTTCTCTTGAAGCCAGTGACAAAAATTTATATGCAGTGCAAAGTTGCCAGGCAGCAAATTGTGAACCTTCTGAAAGCGGTACGGGTAGAGATTTTCTTTGTTAAGTATTCGCCATACTGAACTCTGTGGCAAACCAATGCGATTTGAAATTCGTCTAGTACTTATCCCCAGGCTATGTTGAGCTTGCTGTATTACATCCTCCTTGTGAGTGATACGACGTTCTTCTTGTCTTTCAACTGAATAAGAACATGAAGGAAAAGAACCTGTTAAACGTAAACATTGAAAAACTGAAGCAAATGTTTTCGGATTTGGAATCCTTCTATTAGGAAATCTTTCTTCATATTCCTTCTTTGCTGCCAGCGAGTTTCCATGCATTATCCATAAATAAAAATTATGTCAGCATATTCCTTATTTGAAAACTGAAATGGCATTTTGATAGCGCGGAACACAAATACTTCAATTTCACGCACAATACACAACTGCTACAACTTTAATAGTGTACAGAACTATTCAAATTCTGAGCCAAAACATTGTGATTGTTGATCAGCTGTTAATACTGCCAACTTACAAAATAAAAAAACCCATTTACTGTATTTGTCCAATAATATTTTCATTTATTTTTTTTTTTCAAATTTGTTGGTAAAATTATTAACTGTTTTTTATTCAACTTTTCTTGCGTTTTCAAGATCTTTTTAATTATGTATTTATTTACTTTATTTTATTGTTTTATTTGAAGATATTCTTGGCCATTACAAGTATTATTCTTTTAGTATAAAAATTAACGCATTTTTCCAGCCAAGTTACGGATATTTTGATGTTAATAAAGTTTATTTTTTGCAACTTATTTTTGTTTTGTAGTTGACTTTATTTACATAAATTTTCTCAGAATTAAATTTTCTACAAATTTAGTTCAAAAGAATTCGGTGTTTATTACTAATTTAACAATGTTATTGTACGTCAAACATAAAAAACGGGGTTTTCACCCCAATTTATTTCCATTCTACACCAGATTTCTCAAAAACTATTGCAGATATGGTTCTGGGACCTGTTTTATTCGATTTTTCAGGTCAAATACCTTAAGAAACTACCACTTTCGCCCCTTACTTAACGTCCTAAAAAATTCAGGACGACCTCATTTCACCTAGGAATTGAATTCCAGGCGAAATATTTCGCTAGCTGTAACTCGCTAACGAAGCATTTCCGGACCTATGTTTATATGAACTTTTTTTCTTATTTTTCGATGTAGATTCATCTCCCGAAGTATTTCCGTTTCTTCGTGAATCACCCTGCATATATTACATTTAATATTTATAAATAAATTTACCTCAAGATATACCTTTTTTTTCCTTATTAGGAACATATTTCGGGTACCATCTTGTACCCATCCTCAGCCTTCTAGTTTTTGTGTCTGGTGAAGTACATATGTGTTGGTTGACTATTATTATTGTGGCTTCCTGTTGACTTCTGGTACTTCAAACTGGTTTTATTGTGTGTGATTGTGGTGGTATGTGTTAGTTTTTTGTATATTTTCGATGTTGAGTGCTTTAAATATTGTGTCATGTTTTGTATTGATTTGTATTTGTTCAGGTATTAGTTTGATATTAGTTTTGTCAATACAAAACATGACACAATATTCAAAGCACTCAACATCGAAAATAGACAAAAAACTAACACATACAATAAAACCAATTTGAAGTACCAGAAGCCAACAGGAAGCCACAATAATAATAGTCAACCAACACATATGTACTTCACCAGACACAAAAACCGGAAGGCTGAGGATGGGTACAAGATGGTACCCAAAACATGTTCCTAATAAGGAAAAAAAAGTATATTTTGAGGTAAATTTATTTATAAATATTAAATGTATTATATACATCAAGAAACGGACTGTAGCAGAAAGTGATTGAATATATATACAGTAAAACCCCGATTATCCGCGGAATTGGGTGGCAAGGGCACCGCGGATTGTGAAAATCGCGGATAACCCGAAAAAAGACTAAAAATGAGGTGTAAACATGAAAAAAAATATTTCAGCATAAAAACTATGTTTTATTGTACAAAAAACATAATATGTAAAACTTTTAAAATATGTACAGTACAGCAGAAACCTTTGCTCTACGTCTAAATCACTAAAATAAAGAACAGTAAACAAAAAACAATACTGTACTGTTAACAAAAAGTGTTCAGTTACGCCTTTTTAAAAAAATCAGTCACTCGTTTTTGCTTCTTGCTTTGGAAACACCTTTTCTTTATTCTAGATTGTACTTTCCTTAACATGAGTTTTTCTGCCAGATGTGCGCGATCGTCTTGTTCCTCTAAATATTGAAGCAATCCGTCTATGTGCTCCAAAGCAGTTTCGTGTGTCATCCGCGGAGGCACACTCACTTCACTTTCACTTTGTTCTTCTTCGTTCTCGTTCACTCCCATTGCTTTGTTCGTTATTTCTACATCAGTCAGACGTTCAAACCCCGGCTCACTTGCGTCGCATTCCAGCCACTCTTCTATGTTCTCTTCGTCGACATTCTCACCTCCCGGAACGGATGTCACTAGGTCAACAAGTGTAGCAGTCGGCATGACTTCATTCTCTTCTTCACAAATGTTTTGGTTGACATTTGTTTCGATACTCGGAAAGAGTTTTCTCCATGATTTAATAAGGGTTGAGGGTTTGATGTAATCCCATGGAGACGCAATATCGTAAATGCTATCCAAAATTGTATATTCTTCCAAAATTCTTTGAGATCGCAGCCTTCTTCGATTTTTGACAGTAACAACTTTGTTCTGTATGTTCTCTTCATGGTTGCAATGACTCCCTGGTCCATAGGTTGTATCAGTGCAGTAACATTTGGGGGCAAAAACTTTGCGAAGATTTGCCCGTCAGAAGGTTTAAGCACACATGTAGCTGGGTGTGAAGGCGCATTGTCAATTAACAAAACAGCCTTCTTTGGCAAATTTTTTGAGTTAAGATGTTTACAAAAATGTTTTCTTGTTGTTTACTTGAGGCACAAAAATGTTTTCAAACCATTCTTGAAAAATCTGCTGGTACATCCAACCGTTTTTTGGTTGAAATAATCAACTGGTAAATTTTCTGCTCTTGTCCCCTTAAAAGACCTCGGTTTCTTAGATTTACCGATTACAAGAAGCCTAAGTTTGTGACTACCCGCAGCGTTGCTGCATGGCAAGATTGTAATTCTTTCCTTGCTACTTTTGTGACCTGCCGCTAGATGTTCACTTTCAAATGCTAAAGTACGAGTGGGAAGACACTTCCAAAAAAGCCCTGATTCATCAGCGTTATAAATTTGTTCATATGACAGATCTTCAGACAACACAAACGTTGAAAATCATCAGCTGCTTGTTGATCACCACTCAGCTTCTCTCCATGTAGACCGATCTCTCTAATTCCATGACGTTTCTTAAAATGATGTAACCAACCGGACGACGCATCAACATTTCCTTCCAGGCCTAACAAATCAAAAAAGATTTTTGCTTTAGCTGCAATGGTAGGACCAGACACGGGGGGTGCCCTCACTTCGCACCTGAGCTAACCATTCTGCTAATGCCGAGTCAAGTTAATTATAGGTGGTTTCTTCATTGTTTTTCGTTTTTTCATCCCAGAAGCACTGTCCGACACTAACTGCAAAGGCTAACAGTTTGCCTTTTTGCTTTAAAACATCTCGCACTGTTGTTTCCCCGATCCCGTAATTCAAACACATCTGCTTCCTTGAAGCGCCATTTTCTATTTTAAAATCATTTCAAGTTTTTGTGCAATCGTTAACACAACCTTCTTTCATTTTTCACCCATTATTAATTTCAGGAACTAACGAACTGATCACGACTGATCACTAAGCACGCTTACTGACAACTGACACCACTGGCAGACCGAGAGAATATGTAAGTAGAGGGGGAAGGTTAGTGAACTTGACCAAAACAAAAGAGCAAGAGCCAAAACAAAATTCCGAGAAGGCCTATAGGATTACGATGCACAATAAACCTGTCAGAAATTTTCGACCTTCGCATTGTAGGGCCTATTGTATTTTCCCTGTTGTTGGCTTGGATTAAAATTGGTTTTTTTGAGGTTCGTAATTAACAAAATTTTTTGCGGCATTCGCGGATAATCGGGGCTTTACTGTATATGTATATATATATATATATATATATATATATATATATATATACAAGATGGCGAAGGCTGAAGATGGGAGAACAGGATCTCCCGAAACATGTTCCTAAAGGAAAAAATATATCTTGAGGTAAATTAGTTATAAGTATTATAGTAATATATATATATATATATATATATATATATATATATTGCAACGTTACAACAACTGTACAAATATATTATCTTATTCTCAACGCAACTATAATATGTACTACACCGGCCAGGTCGCAGGATTTGGTTTCTCATTGCGTCAAGTATAAGTGGTTGCACAATAATTAAATAATTTTTAAAGAGGAGTGAGATGTTGTTGACATGAAATAATCAATTAAACCCGTTTCAAAATAATCATTCTAAGATTTATTACTTGATAGAAAAATATTTAACTATTAAAATTTCAAACATTATACAAATAAATATTCACCTTAATAAGCTTTACATATCTGTAACCTGCTATGCTATTCATAACATACAACAAAAATAAACACCTAAATAATCTTATTAGCTAACCAAACATCTTAAACAAGTTATTTAAATTCTTTTTATTTGTGTGTCTGAAATTAACTCAAACTTTAATTACTGATAGCAACTCATTTACCAACAAAATAATATTAAGATTCAAGAATGAATTTATTGTTGCTATAAACAAATAAAAATATTACATTTACTTCCAATCTATTGTTGATTTATACTGACACACCCAAAAAATACAACAAAAGATTAGTATTTCTTTTCTACAAGTTGTTGTTAAATTACACTCTCTTATCTAACTACTATTTTCCTTTAAAACTCTAATTATTATCTGTTCATATTTAAGTTCTTTTTCAAGAGCTCTCTTCACAATAAAATATAATTGTTTTTTATCACCTGCGTTTATCTGCTGTTACCGCTGCGCGCGCGCGCGTGTGCGTGTGTGTGTGTGTGTGTCCAGAATCCTGAGAGTATGATGATGCGGTGTTTGTTGTCTCTATGGGTTGTTGCTGTTAGTGATGCTCCAGCGTTCCTCCTTACGTCTTGGTGTGAGTGTGGTACAGTGTGCGTGTCCTGGTTGATCTGCAATTGGGCAGCGTAATGTCGTCTGTAGATTTCTTGAGTCTCAGTGTGTGATCGCCCAAAATTGCCAGTGGTATTTATACTGGTGGCGATTTGACAGGAACAGGCCTGTTTTTGACAAGCTGGAGATTCCCAGTTCGCGCCAGAGCGTCCTTTTTATTACACTCACTTTTTGGTTAATTATCGCGAACTCATGACCATCCTTGTCACATGAGCTATATCATTGTTTGTGTATTTTTTCTCTGGTCACTCACATATACCACACATATTAATTACTCTTCAATTACACTAGTAATTAATATTAATTAGTTAGCATCTTTAATATGCACCTCTGGAAATAAATTTTACATCACGTATTCATCAAAACTTCCTTTACGTAAATGGTGTCTTTATAATTGGCATAAGTCTTTGCTTACAGGTTTAACACAAGTAATTACTTTATTATAATCCTGTTAAGACCTGAATAATTGGAACAAACAATTCGCAGCGGCACCCCAATATTCTTGTCGCAGCTGGCTCACACACACAAACACACACACCATATTTTTAACTACCAAAGCAGGTGCACTCTCGACATGACAGAGCCTGCATTTTCGTGCACAAAATTGTATAAAACTGTTCCTTATTCTATTTACGCTAATTACAATATAAAACATACTGCCCTGGGCAAATATGCACATATATGTTGTAACGGGGCAAAATAGGTTTTTTTTATTTTTATCAAATTTGGGTGTTATTTTATTAAAATATTATTCACAATTCATTTTCATCTGTGGGGACAGCCACATGTTATAAAAGTTTGTTCAAACAAAGAAACGGTACGCTGTAGCTGGGTGATGAAACAATACAAAGGAATGTGCGGGTTGACAATTCGTGGAACTTTGCGATTGTGTGACACACACGCACAAACGCGCCACATCCAGCAGGAGTGCAGACCGACGCCAAGTTAGTAAAGCAACATGGCTTGGAGACAATATTTTTTCGCCACGTGGTCTGAGACGGCGGAAATAAGTTTAAGTCCAGCCCATATTTGTGACGAAACCGGCGAACACTAGATTTCGTCCACTGCCAACACCCACAAATAACACGGGTTACCTGTGCAGCTACCAAGACATTGACAACGAAGGCTGTGTAACGACGACAAAATTTGTTCGCAGGCAAGGCAGTAATGTCCGCCCGCATGTAGAACTTAATCGAGATACCGCCGCGGCCTTGGCCAGATGCTTGTTTCGACTCAGTGGTCCCAAATAAATTATTTAAAAATGTAAAAAGTAATGAACCGGTAACAACAAGTAAACGTGTATCAGAATGGAGTTAGTGCAGTGAAGTGAAGCAAATGAAAGCGTAAAACCAAAACTTTTGGACAAACATTCAGTGTTGCACAACGATGGATAAGTAAACAAACAATCTTAACATTTTATAATCTCATGAAATAATAATAAAGAGCTTGAAATAAATGGGGTTTTAAAGAATGAATGCGAGAGCGTAGCAAACTGGGTTAGCCTTAATGTTGTGAAAACTAAATATTAAAATAGATATAAGATATGAAATAAATGTTTTGTGTTATTCCTATTTACAAAAGACAGTCAGATTTGAGTTAAAGATGGATAGTAGCTGAATTATGGAGTAAGAATTTTATTCAGACGAATAACTAATAATAGAGAAATTAAAAGGTCTTGTTTTATATAACCATGTGTTAGTCTAGTTATTACGCCATAACCACTTCCTAGTTTTCTGTGCTGACAGCTCGTCTAACGTAATCGGGGGTTTTCTGAAATTTTATTACAGTCAGATAGCGGGATTTTTATTAAGGGCAAGAGTGTTTAAAGTTTACATGTGTATCTAAAAACATGTTGGCGACCTGGGCAGTTTCAAAAGGTAAGTTTAACGGGGACCATGACGGTAAGTGAAATTCTGGCAGCGGTGAGTATTATTATATTATGATGAGTGTAGTATTTATTAATTAAAAGGGTAAAAGGCGAGTACCTTTACAGTGGCGACCCTGCCAGGATGTTCGTATATAAAAATTATAGGAACTACACCTGTTTAAAGCACAGAAAATAGGATTTGGTAATGACGTATTTGTAAAATATTATCGTATATAATTACGTTAAATTAGGTTATGTTTGGGTAGTGTACGTTTGATTACTAGTTTATGTGTGGGTATTTTGATTTAAACTGAATAATTAGTGTGTATTAGAAGGGTATAGTGGGCGCTATATAAAGGGTATATTATAAATAATTTTGTTTAAACATGGCTGAGGTAAACGAAACCGCAGAAAAAGAGCGTTCAGGGGATGATGTGATGAATCTTTTGAAAACAATATATGATAATATGAATAAGGGTTTTGATGAACTAAGGGGTGTTATAAACAAGGGTTTTGAAATGATGGACAACCGTTTTGACGAGTTACACACAGAATTAGAGGAAAAAAACGAAGTAATGGATAAGGGTTTTGATATGATGAACAAACATTTTGACGAGATGGATAAACTTATGGGAGAGTGGCGAAAGATAGAGGTGAACCAAAACAGGTAAGTGTTTGTGGTGTTAGTAATATAACGAAAAATAACGAAGAAATAGGTGACAAGGTAAGTGGTAGTAATACAAGTAATTATAATGATGAAATAATGTTAAATAATAATAATGATATAATTGAGAATAAAGTATTGGATAGTGATGAGATAGAGATAGTGAGTGAGAGTGAGAGAGTAATAGGAGTAGTAATTAGCGTTGATGAATTAGAGAAAGAGTGGCAAGAGAGATTAGATGAATATGTGGGGCAAAGGGCAGATTTTCCCCAATTTTATTGTGAAATGGAAGGTTCACAGGTGTTTAATGAGGACAGAGTTTCCTCCTGTATTTGTGTGGAAGACGAGGTGTCTTTGGATGGTCCCTTAATTTTTTGTAGTTTACCCGGTAGAGGTAATAGGTATTTAATGGTGCCCTTTGCATGGAATGGGAGAGTTCAGTGTGGTTATGAGAGGTGTTGTAATGAGAGAGAGAGAGAGAGAAATAGAGATTTTTGAGATTAATAGAGGTTATGAAAGGTTAGTGCAGAGGTTAGATATTGAGAGAGATGAAAAAAGTGAATTGCATTATGAAATAGAGAGAGACGAATATTTGCATAAAACTGTTATAAATGATAAAATAACTGACTTGATATTGAATATAACTACTAATGGAGACTGGACAAAAATAATTGATAGTGACAAGTTTTATGACATAATAAAAGGGATAATGAATGATACAGAAGTAATGGTTTATTATAATAATAATAATAATAAATTGGATGTAAATAAAAATGATTTATGCTATAAATATGTTAGGTATATACACGATGATGGGGGTTGAATTAAGAAATTGGGGAAGGAACAGTTTAAATATGTTAATATATGGTAATGACCTGGCAGCTTTTGGGAATGAAGTGTGATAAAATTGAATAATAATGACGAATAATTTGTAAATAATTGATAGTGAAAGTAATTGTGGGTATTGTAAGATGTTATGTAAACAATGTATGTATGTAGTAGAAATTGTTGTGATGATAATAATAATATTTTTGCAATCTAAATAAATAACAAAAATAATTGTGAAGAGGATAACAAATGAATTGTAATTATTAGAATTGGTGAAAGTAATTAAAATGTTGTTTTTAATAATTAATTTAATTAAAATAATTTGAAATGTTTAAATATTTTGATTGATTTAAATGTTATATAATTGAATTTTTCTAATGGGTTTAAATCATTTTATGAGATGTGAATTTGATAGTAATTGTAACAGTACATAATGACCCAATACCATAATTATGGGGTTTAAAGGTATTTTTCAATGTTTTATATTGTTTAATCATTAAAGTACAGAATGGTTAGGTCCATTTTCCCTATATACGGAGTAACAAAGCCAATTCAGCGAGAGTATCATACCAAGGTCACCGTAGGACGTGCTGGAATCAGAACGCGGTGTTTGTGACGAATGACTTTAATATGCATTGTGATTGGATCATAGCACTGTTCCGTCATAACCAAAAACAATGACGCACTGACTACAATACGTACAACGAGGCGTTGTCCGGTAAGACAAAGCTGGATGACGTAAGAACCACACACACAAGCGCAAATTTACATTTGCCTCGTTCTCATTTCAACGCAGTTCTTCAGAGGATACACAGCGATGTATCGCTGTGTGATCAATTTTATAACAATAGTTTGCAATAACTAGATTAAAAAATTACCAGTGAAATAGTGGAGCAATAAAGGCTCACCTTCAGTAACAGTATAAATCTTAATATGTAAAATCAGTGCACGTACTTGCTTCAATTGAACTCAGCAGAACTAGAGGCGAACACCAGCCATCAACATGGGCGTCAACCACCAGCAGCGAATGGACAACACCAAACAACCATAAGAGAAGTCCAATTTTATCATTTTCTTATAGTTTAATGAGCTCATTAATCCAAAATCACTAATTAAAACAATGTACTTGTTCAAGGGTGAATGTGTGTGAGAGCGAGTGAGTGAATTCATGGCCACAACTATAGATGCCGAGGGCATTGGTTTGTGTATAAATTAATTACTAAGTAATAAATGCTTTCAGCTGCAGCCATATAAACATTACACTGATTCTAATTTAGAAAACAAAAGAAGTATAGAGAATAATATGAGATATTAAACTAACCGCCATTTTGTTTTTGGGTCATCTTATATGACGTCATTGTTTTGACCGCAGGGTCGTGTCTGTAAAATATTCTGGAGAATTAAATTTTGATGGTTATTTTCAACAATACAGTGTTATCATTTGTATCATCATCTGTGTATCAAAATCTCGCTGTAAATGAACCCTGGCACCCCTTAGGTAAAAGCATAGTTAAAAAGAAGAACATGAGCCCGGCAGCGACTGAAATTGGTAAGTACATAGATGTACCATATTATGGTATATTTATTGCGACAGTACAAATAAGTGACGTACTGAGCATGAAATATAAAAATTTAAATTTACTTAATAAACTGTAAATAATTAATAATATATTAGAAATAAGCATGTTATGGATTGCAAGCTTGACTCAGACAAAAATATGAACAGGTGTTTCGACCTGAATCAACGTGCACACACACACAAATGTAACTGAAAGTGTGTACACCAGTATTTTGCTAGTGTGTGTGAACGCAGGTCTCTGCAGGCAAGTTTGCCACCCCAGTATGAATAATTGCACAATGACGGTTTTTCCGTAATTATTCATAAACTAGAAAAAGAATTAAAATCCAAAAGCACCATAAAATGTAAATAAATTTAATAAATACTGTGTGCGAAAACCACGCGAAAGTGACACGCCGTACAAGTGCAATAGTGAAATAACTGTGTACAAATCAAAAGGGTTAAGTTGCAATGTCCAAAATTACAATGAACATGTGTTGTAAAATTAGTTATAAGATAAATATAAAAAAATACTTACAGGACTCTGCAATTCGCAGAAATATAAAAAATAGTGAATTTGACAAAGAGTGGGGGAACTGACGCCAAAGACAGTTTCTAACATGTCGATTTTGTATCACTGAAGGGTGTCGACCAAGACATGGGTATAAATAGGACACGCAAGCTTCAGTGGTTCTCTTTCTTGAATCATCCATGATGCAGCGGGAGCTTATGCCCGTCAGCACGGCATATTTATTAATATTTTTATAAACAGTTTAAATTGCCAGTTATGTACAAATACGTAACCAAGCTATAAGACAAACATTGTAATTAATAACAGCACTACTGAAGAGTTCCATAGCGATACGACGCTGGACAAGAGAAGAAGTTCTATAGCGATACGACGCTGGACAAGAGAAGCAGTTCCATAGCGATACGACGCTGGACAAGAGAAGCAGTTCCATAG
Organism: Magicicada septendecula; assembly: GCA_034769895.1. Lineage (NCBI taxonomy): Eukaryota > Metazoa > Arthropoda > Insecta > Hemiptera > Cicadidae > Magicicada > Magicicada septendecula. The sequence continues at coordinate 164,583,796 of CM068373.1, read as the reverse complement.
CGATACGACGCTGGACAAGAGGAGAGGACGAGAGAGTGAGAGACAGCCGACGCTGGACAAGAGGAGAAGAGAGACAGCCGACGCTGGACAAGAGGAGAAGAGAGACAGCCGACGCTGGAGGCGAGACGAAGATGAACACCGATGGAACAAAAATGATCGAGTATGATTGACGACAATAAGGTGATAGACAACTTATTCATATCTTAATCATACACAGTATACAAAGACAGTTAAAGACATTAATATTTTATTTAAAAATAAGAGTAATATTTCTTGTATAGTAGAGTTAAAAATCATAGATGTTTTAGAAATACAATTAACGTAACAAGAGCTCAAATTAATATGATATAAAATGATTACAAAGAATATAAATAAAAACAAGTAGTATTTGAGAAAACAGTACTGAGAAGTAATAACTATTAATCTTTTGAGTACGTACCATATATAGAAAAAAGATTTAAAAATTGATTTTGAAACATATTAATAGACTGAGTAGTCTAAAAATGAGATTTTTCTTTTATATACTATTTAGTAGCATAGAATGTTTAGTTAGTAAGGATGTATATATCTTAAGCCTTACGGCATTATAACAAATAATAACTAATGTTTTTTAAATCGAAGTCAGTGCCATGTGCACATATTTTTTTATAGTATCAAATAAATTTTAATTACTGTTTCAAGTTCCGTAGAGTTCTTATTGCAGATACACCTGACACCCAATTTAAATGTTATATGTTTAAAGAATTTGTCAATCTTGAATGTGAGACCGTTCACGCCTATTTATGTATATGTAACGTTTAAATTTGGTGCTCCAAGATCGAGGGACTCCACAAATTTAAATTAAATTAAATTTGCCAAATTGTCACGTTGCATTAATGGCACCCTGCACGTAGGGCATGACATGACTAAATTTACGTACAAAAATTTGTGACATAAATTGTAGATCATGAATGTATGACCCGATACCCATCATTTGACTATTAAAATTTTTTATGTAGCTAAATGGTTGCTCTAAAATATATAAAGAGTGTTAAATGAAAAATGTATAATATGTAATTATTATTTGTATTAAACAGTAACTGAATGTAATGTTAATTGTTGTGTAATCACACAGCTGGCGCCCACCACAAATAATATTGTTGTCTATGTAACAGGTGTAACTGTAATGAGTATTAATAATAACTATTAATAAAAATACAGAAATAAATAAATAAGTAGGGAACGGTTATCAATAATAATTTTTAAAGAATTACTATTAAATAAATATTTTAATAATACTTCAACATGACGACTCCAGGAAATTTAGACGTCGAGGCATTCCAAATGATGATGCGTGCCTGGGTCGATGAAATAAGTACAAAACAAACGGAAATTATAAATGCTAAATTAGACGAATTAAAAGAATCTAATAAGAAACAAACAGAAAGCTTAGAAAATAAATTAGCAAAACAAACAGAAAGTTTAGAAAATAAATTAGAGCTACAGTCCGAAAATTTTAGACAGGACACCATAAAAATTACAGAGAGTCTAGAAGAGTTAAAGATTGATAATCTTGAAATAAAACAAAGTATAATTGACAGTAATGCGCAGTTAACTGAAAAAATTGTTAATACAAACAGACGTATTGACACGATCGCAGAAAATGTCTGTGGAATAATTAATAAACAAACAGAGCTAATATGTGAAAAGATAGTATGTGAAGAATTCATACAAATTGAAAATACATGTGTAATTACTAATGATAATTATAAAAAAATAATTAACATTAAGGAGGAGAAGCAAATAAAGGTTAATAAAACATACCTTATTAATAGCGATATTCCAAGTGTGAGGCACACACACAATAGTAAATCACACAAGATGACACATTTGAAACACATAAAACACCACACTTACGGAGATAAATATCACTGTAGGCCTAACAAGAAACGTAGTAAGTTATCTAGACGAAACACTACGCAAAATTGTGGTAAATATGATGTTAGATATACGCACAATAATTATGGTAATGATAATTATAACTGTAAGTATGAAAACTACAGAGGTTATCATAAACGACGTATGAAAAAACCGTCGACAGCTGTTTATATGGGCCTCAAGCAGACTGAACATACGCAATGCATTCATGATGAGAGAATTATGGAATGTGACCGTTACGAGAGAAAGAGAGGCAAGATGAAAACATTGCTCAATGAACAGGTGACTTCTACGATCCAAACAAACATTCACAAGGTAAGTACGCACACAAACAAGGGATTAATACAATGGAACGCAGATGTTGTTTATACGAGGGTGAGAATAATAGTAAACGCGGCGACTACTCTACAAAGGAACAATATACGTCCGGTAGACTATGGACAATGCAATTGTTATAAAGAGGGGTGTCAGTTCTAACTACACACTGAACTCAATACCCGAATAAAATAAATAATTATTTTAAATGAGAAAAATAATATAACTATTAATTATTAATAATAAGAAATAATATGTGTAATAATATAAGAGAGTATAATTAAGAAATGTTATAAGGAATATTATTTGAAAGGGTTAATTAAGAAATGTATTAGTGATGGTAAGGAATGAAATGTGTAGAGAAATATTTAAGAAAGGGTAAGGAATGTTATTATTGATATGTTATAAATATGAAGAAATGATTAAGATGAGCAATAATTGCCATAATTATTAGAACGGCTGATCAAGCGAACACTTATCGAAGATACAAGGACACAGAAGAAAGCGAGAGTGAAAAGTCATAAGGGCAGAGACTACTTAGGATTAAGGACTTCGAGAAAAATATCGTTGTTTTCCAAGACAGTTCCTCTGTAACCGATCATGCGACGCACTACGAGCTAAAAGAGTATTCTGTTACGGAAGTGTATTTCAAGAAAGTTGTAGCGATCAGAAAGGTAATGTTAAAGAAAGGTAATAAAAGGTAATGAATGTTAATGTATTGTATAAGTAATGTATTAGATAAAGTAATGTCATGTTAAGAAAAGAGCTAAGGAAAATTAGAAGCGAAGGTAAGAATGTATGAGTAAGTTAATGTAAAATTAAGGACCGAATTTACACACATATGTAGGAATGCAAAGTATACAGAAGGAGAACAAAGGAGAGCTAATTGCAGTGGATTTTCTGGGACCATTACCACGATCAAGTCGAGGTGTGAAGCACATATTGGTATGTATCGATGTGTTTTCCAAGGCAGTCCGACTGTACCCAATTATGCGACCCACAACCAAAGTTGTTCTAAAGATACTACTGCAAAAATATATTCCGTTATATGGAAAAATGAAGAAGATACTCAGTGATCAAGGTGTGCAATTCCAAAGTGAAAAATTGGAGAGGACGTTAAGGAAAAATGGAATACAACCAGTGCTCACATCCATAAGACATCCTCAAGGAAACCTTGCTGAGAGAGTTAACAAAGAATTAGGTAAATATTTACGAATATATTGCCATAATCAACACAATAAATGGGCAGAATATTTACCATTTATTGAAAAAGCCATTAACGAAAATTATAGTGAAGCAACAGGATACACTCCAATGGAATTAGAAGAAGATAAGAAGCCAACCAGATTTTGGACTAAATATCTAAACAAACCTAATAACCAAAATGTACCTGTACCAATAAGTGTGAAAATTGAATACGCAAAGCAACGAATAAGAGACAGAGGTAACAAGAGAATAGAGAGATTTAATCTAACTCACTAGTTACAACAATTCAACGTGGGAGAAAGTATACTACTCAAAGCAAATCCAGTGGGAAAAAGGAGTGATAATACGGCGAAGAAATTCTTCAGACTTTATAATGGACCGTATACTTTAAGACAATGAGTGGGACAGAACACTTTCATTGTATATGATGAGATACAGAAGAAAGAAATTGGTAAATTCCACGCAACGTCATTTAAGAAGATCTACACATAAAACAGAGGTCATTGAAACCAGTCAAATCAGCTGTTTGTAAAGCCACCCTAATTCAAGGTCGCGAGCAGTGAGCGTACGAAAGAGGGGAGGTAAGACATTTGTATGCACTCCTATTAAGGGTGAAATGACGAATATTATTCTTTATTATTTGTTATATTTTTTTTGCAAATAATAATAATAAATAAATAGATAAAAAAAATTTATAATAAATAAATTTATTAAAATTTTTTTTTGTTACCAAGCAGAGGAATAATGCGACAGTACAAATAAGTGATGTACTGAGCATGAAATATAAAAATTTAAATTTACTTAATAAACTGTAAATAATTAATAATATATTAGAAATAAGCATGTTATGGATTGCAAGCTTGACTCAGACAAAAATATGAACAGGTGTTTCAACCTGAATCAACGTGCACACACACACAAATGTAACTGAAAGTGTGTACACCAGTATTTTGCTAGTGTGTGTGAACGCAGGTCTCTGCAGGCAAGTTTGCCACCCCAGTATGAATAATTGCACAATGACGGTTTTTCCGTAATTATTCATAAACTAGAATTAAGAATTAAAATCCAAAAGCACCATAAAATGTAAATAAATTTAATAAATACTGTGTGCGAAAACCACGTGAAAGTGACACGCCGTACAAGTGCAATAGTGAAATAACTGTGTACAAATCAAAAGGGTTAAGTTGCAACGTCCAAAATTACAATGAACATAGGTTGTAAAATTAGTTATAAGATAAATATAAAAAAATACTTACAGGACTCTGCAATTCGCAGAAATATAAAAAATAGTGAATTTGACATAGAGTGGGGGAACTGACGCCAAAGACAGTTTCTAACATGTCAATTTTGTATCACTGAAGGGTGTCGACCAAGACATGGGTATAAATAGGACACGCAAGCTTCAGTGGTTCTCTTTCTTGAATCATCCACGATGCAGCGGGAGCTTATGCCCGTCAGCACGGCATATTTATTAATATTTTTATAAACAGTTTAAATTGCCAGTTATGTACAAATACGTAACCAAGCTATAAGACAAACATTGTAATTAATAACAGCACTACTGAAGAAGTTCCATAGCGATACGACGCTGGACAAGAGAAGAAGTTCCATAGCAATACGAAGCTGGACAAGAGAAGCAGTTCCATAGCGATACGACGCTGGACAAGAGGAGAGGACGAGAGAGTGAGAGACAGCCGACGCTGGACAAGAGGAGAAGAGAGACAGCCGACGCTGGACAAGAGGAGAAGAGAGACAGCTGACGCTGGAGGCGAGACGAAGATGAACACCGATGGAACAAAAATGATCGAGTATGATTGACGACAATAAGGTGATAGACAACTTATTCATATCTTAATCATACACAGTATACAAAGACAGTTAAAGACATTAATATTTTATTTAAAAATAAGAGTAATATTTCTTGTATAGTAGAGTTAAAAATCATAGATGTTTTAGAAATACAATTAACGTAACAAGAGCTCAAATTAATATGATATAAAATAATTACAAAGAATATAAATAAAAACAAGTAGTATTTGAGAAAACAGTACTGAGAAGTAATAACTATTAATCTTTTGAGTACGTACCATATATAGAAAAAAGATTTAAAAATTGATTTTGAAACATATTAATAGACTGAGTAGTCTAAAAATGAGATTTTTCTTTTATATACTATTTAGTAGCATAGAATGTTTAGTTAGTAAGGATGTATATATCTTAAGCCTTACGGCATTATAACAAATAATAACTAATGTTTTTTAAATCGGAGTCAGTGCCATGTGCACATATTTTTTTATAGTATCAAATAAATTTTAATTACAGTTTCAAGTTCCGTAGAGTTCTTATTGCAGATACACCTGACACCCAATTTAAATGTTATATGTTTAAAGAATTTGTCAATCTTGAATGTGAGACCGTTCACGCCTATTTATGTATATGTAACGTTGTTTAAATTTGGTGCTCCAAGATCGAGGGACTCCACAAATTTAAATTAAATTAAATTTGCCAAATTGTCACGTTGCATGTGCACAATGACATGTGAATATCAATATAAATGTAGTAATAAATAATGTAAAAAAGTCGGTAGTGCGATAAATGGCGCCCTCACTGTGGACATTATATAAAATTAATTTATATAAAACAGCCAGATTGAGAAACACAGAAGATGATATAAGACGATACATAACCTAATGAATGAGAGGTTATGTTGACGAAGTTGCATAGTTAATTACAAATTGAGTTAATTGCGTAGTTAAGTATAAATAAAAGATAAACAGTCATTTAAATATTTAAGTAATGATGGCAGAAAATAATAATAGTCTAGAAATGGCCAATACAGACACGGAATCCATTTTATTAGGAAAACATGTTAGCTCGACACCTAGAGTAGCTGAAAATAAAATCTCATTAGAAGATTTATTCACGTTAATCAGTGACAAATTTGAACAACAAAATAGTAAGTTTGAAGACAAATTCAACCAAATGAATGTAAAATTAGATAGTTTCGAGAATGAGCTCAAGGAACAAAACAAATTGAAAAACGTAAAATTTGATCAAGTAGAGGAGAAATTAGACAAGAGAATTAAGGAAATACAGTTAGAAAATAAGAATAGAGAAATAGACAAATTAGATAGAAACAAAAACAAGGTAAGTGGGGTAGAAAATTATGATAATATAAATAAAAGTATGATGTTAGAGAATGATTATGTAAACAGGGGTAGTAATAATGAGGTTTTATGGGGAATAGAATATAATAATGATGGAATGATAATGTGTGTTGAAGGGTTGAAGAAAGTGTGTAGAGAGAGTATAATTGTAAAAGATTTGCAGGGGTTAGATTTTGCCCTTAAAGGTGTAGTTGGGGGTGATATACATGTGTTTAGGAAGGACAAGAGTGCCTTCGATGTAGATTTGGGAGACAAAAGGTCTGTGAATAGTTGTCCCTGGATTTTTTGTGCACCTGATAGGTGGTGCGAGAATAAAGTTGTAGTGTCCCCTGCATATATTGAGAGAGAGAATGTGATTTGGGGTTATGATAGGAGTTATTGTGAAAGAGAGTTGTGTGATAATTGGGAGATAGAGTTATATAGAGTATGTAGAGATTATGAAGAGTTTATTGAAAGGTTAGGTGGAGATAGAAGTGATAAATATAATGAAAACTTACCTTGTATTGAAACTAAAGTAGTAGGAGAGAATGAGAATAATGACTTGATAAAATACTTAATTATGACTTATTATACAGGAGGTGACAGGACAATGATCAATCACGACATGTTAAATGAGTTTGGGGATAATAATGAACGTTTGAATTGGATAGGTATTTATAATGATAGTATAAGATACCTAATATTAAACAATGTATATAGTTTTAAGGTTCGATTGCTATTTGACGATGGAGGGTAGACCTTTTATTGTGTTTATGAACATTTAATTATGTGAACAGTGTTTTTCAGGATGGACTGTATATGACTGATTTTGGTAAATGATTTAATGATTATGTGGATTGTATATTTTTGTGTATTAATGGCAGTGTATTTGTGTATTTTTGCTGTTGTATATTTTATGTATTTTTTTTGTGTAAACATGTATTGTAGAATTTTAAATAATTCAAGGAAGTTTAATAATGATTTTAAATGATATTAGGGAATTCAGAGTCTAATGGTTAGTAAAAGATTGTATACGAGGGCTATCCAGAAAGTAACAGACGTTTTGACCGACCGCGGCGGTGGGCGGGGATAGAGCCGCCATCTTGGTGTCAGAACGTTCCTACACTCAGTACGCATCCAGCTGTGGTAGCGTGCGGTCTGTGCCCCTCTTACTTTGCTCTCTGTGACGTGTTAAAATGTGCACTGCAATAGAAAATCCCGCCACTTGTGAGGTGCGTTCTGTGATTAGGTTTTTGTTGGCAAAAAATCACAAACCAATTGAAATTTATCGCCAACTTTGTGACGTGTACGGAAAAGGAATAATGAGTGAAAGCCGAGTGAGGCAATGGTGCATTGATTTTAAAAATGGCCGTACCATTGTTCACGATGAGGACCGCAGTGGTAGACCTAGCCTTGTGACTGATGAACTGGTGATGAAAATCAATGACAAAATTCGTGAAGATCGTCGTTTCACGATTAAGGAACTTTCGAAACATTTTCCCCAAATTTCATGGAGTTTGGTGCATGAAATTGTGGCGGAAAAGCTTGGTTACCACAAATTTTGTGCTAGGTGGATTCCGAAAATCCTAACGGAAGACCACAAAAAACAGAGACTGGCTGCAGCACTAACTTTCCTCGAAGATTACGACAAAAATGGTAACAAAGTTATCGATCGTATCGTAACTGGGGACGAGACTTGGGTGAAGCATGTCAATAGTGAAACAAAAAGGCAGTCAAAGGAATGGGGACACACAAATTCTCCCAAGAAACCAAGGAAGTGTTTGCATACGCTGTCAGCAAGAAAGATCATGGCTACTGTGTTTTGGGACTCTGAAGGAGTGATTCTCGTTGATTTTCTTGAACGTGGCACAACAATTAACTCAGAGAGGTATTGTGAAACACTGAGAAAGTTAAGCCGCGCGATACAAAACAAGCGTCGGGGAAAACTTAGTGCGAAGGTTTTGTTTTTTCACGACAACGCACGTCCACACACGGCCAATCGTACCCGAGAGCTCTTCGATGGTTTTGGATGGGAGGTGTTCGATCATCCACCATACAGCCCGGATTTGGCGCCGAGCGACTATCACCTCTTCCCAGCGATGAAGACATGGCTCGCTACACAACGCTTTGATACTGACGCCGAACTGCATGCCGGTGTAAACCAGTGGTTGAAATCGCAGGCGGCAGATTTCTACAGAGACGGTATTGAAAAACTTGTGCCACGGTATGATAAGTGCCTTAATTTGAATGGCGATTATGTAGAAAAATAGCTTAAGAGTGTACCTTTCAAATGCATATAATAAAATTTTGTTTTTTCATTTTGTAAATTTTTTATTTCAAAACGTCTGTTACTTTCTGGATAGCCCTCGTATTTGGATATGGAGATGTATTGTTGTTAGTAGATAAGTGATGAATTTTCTAGTGATATATTAAGGTGAAATGTTGTAAAAGAGTTTGGGAAATAATGATAAATAAGGGCATTGGAGTTAGTTAAATAGAGTTAATAGGAGTTAGTGAAAATAAAGTGTTGAGATACAGATAATATATAAAGAGGTGTTAGATATTTTAGGGACACAGTGGTTAGGGATTATATGTAGAGCTGAGTAATGTGAATGGTAATTTTATAGTTGTTGAGGGTGATATTTTGTAATAAGGGTATTGGTGTAGGAGTCTGCAACGAAAGGTGTTGAGCCAGGAAAGGACCACTGTGTGCCGGAAAGGGTTATCTGAAAGGGTCAGGAACCAATAAAGGAATGAGCATAGATAGGGAACACACATACTAGTACAAAAGATGAGCGGTGTCAGAGGTTTTAAATGGGATTTGTGAAGGGGGTTATTATAGAGATATTGGTGTCATGATATATTAATGGTTAGAAGCGGTTAGTAGAAAAAAAATGGGTAGTAAGGTTAGATTGACAATGCCAAAATAAGAGATATAGAATAATGAGTAATAGAGAGTCACCCAAACTAGTAAGGATAAAAGGGTTAGAAAAAGAAAATTCATGGTAGGAAGGTAATGTAACTGAAAGGTAATGATATATTGGAAATTGTTTTATAGAATCTAATGAATGTTTAATAATTAAAAGTTAATAGAGAATTGTTGATAGTAAAAATGTTATAAAGTTTTGGTACAAGTCATGTAAATGTAAATTGTTTAATGTAAATGGAACAATGTTAATGTGTAATGTTTAATGTTTTATGATGCTTTATTGTTATTAGTAATGACGTTAACAAGTGTAAAAAGAATAGTAGCTTTTAAAAGTTGAAAGTCTAAAGGTACAAATGAAGTTGTGCAAAAATATAGTAGTACACCATTTACAAAATAGATAAATGATTGTAAGTTGAGCAATAAAATTTGAGCAATGAAAGTGTCTGCCATCATAGTTGTAGGTTGAATTTGTAGAAAATTGTAGGTGAAGGTATTTTGGGGGAATATTAGAGAATTGTTTATGTATTGTGTTATTTGTAGTTATATATATAGTTTGTTTTTCTTACAAGGAAGAAATTGAATTTGGTGGTGGTAAAGGAATATTCATTTTAGAGTCTTCTTGTTGTTATGTTAAACTTTGAGAATAGAACAAACCAATGCCCCAAACACAAACCAATGCGTCTAAAAGGGAACATATCAGTTGTAGACATGGAAGTGTACTAGACCACTATTTTAAATTTTGTATGCCATGTTTCAGAGTTTTGTGGTGTTGTGACCGCGGTCCTGGGCTGGCTGGAGCGTCAGAACAGGAGTGTAGAGTGCCTTATGGCCTTATGGTGTAGGGATCTCTCAGGAGAAGTCCAGTAAGGTCAGAGGGTGCGATCAACATCATTGGACCAAGGGTAAGTGATGATAAATTTTTTTTTATGGTAACATTACAGGGGGTTGTGGTGACATATCTAGACTGATCCTTTTAGGAAAGTGTGAATGAGTCAATGAAAGTTTTTGTGTCTCGACACAGAATCTTTCATTGAGGGGGTTTGTAACAGTACATAATGACCCAATACCATAATTATGGGGTTTAAAGGTATTTTTCAATGTTTTATATTGTTTAATCATTAAAGTACAGAATGGTTAGGTCCATTTTCCCTATATACGGAGTAACAAAGCCAATTCAGCGAGAGTATCATACCAAGGTCACCGTAGGACGTGCTGGAATCAGAAAAGGCCATGGCGGTGTTTGTGACGAATGACTTTAATATGCATTGTGATTGGATCATAGCACTGTTCCGTCATAACCAAAAACAATGATGCACTGACTACAATACGTACAACGAGGCGTTGTCCGGTAAGACAAAACTGGATGACGTAAGAACCACACACACAAGCGCAAATTTACATTTGCCTTGTTCTCATTTCAACGCAGTTCTTCAGAGGATACACAGCGATGTATCGCTGTGTGATCAATTTTATAACAATAGTTTGCAATAACTAGATTAAAAAATTACCAGTGAAATAGTGGAGCAATAAAGGCTCACCTTCAGTAACAGTATAAATCTTAATATGTAAAATCAGTGCATGTATTTGCTTCAATTGAACTCAGCAGAACTAGAGGCGAACACCGGCCATCAACATGGGCGTCAACCACCAGCAGCGAATGGACAACACCAAACAACCATAAGAGAAGTCCAATTTTATCATTTTCTTATAGTTTAATGAGCTCATTAATCCAAAATCATTAATTAAAACACTGTACTTGTTCAAGGGTGAATGTGTGTGAGAGCGAGCGAGTGAATTCATGGCCACAACTATAGATGCCGAGGGCATTGGTTTGTGTATAAATTAATTACTAAGTAATAAATGCTTTCAGCTGCAGCCATATAAACATTACACTGATTCTAATTTAGAAAACAAAAGAAGTATAGAGAATAATATGAGATATTAAAGTAACCGCCATTTTGTTTTTGGGTCATCTTATATGATGTCATTGTTTTGACCGCATGGTCGTGTCTGTAAAATATTCTGGAGAATTAAATTTTGATGGTTATTTTCAACAATACAGTGTTATCATTTGTATCATCATCTGTGTATCAAAATCTCGCTGTAAATGAACCCTGGCACCCCTTACGTAAAAGCATAGTTAAAAAGAAGAATATGAGCCCGGCAGATACTGAAATTGGTAAGTACGTAGATGTACCACATTATGGTATATTTATACATATGAATATCAATATAAATGTAGTAATAAATAATGAAAAAGTCGGTAGTGCGACATAATAAATAGATAAATGTCAAATTGTTTGGTATGAAATAACACTGTTGTTAAATGTTTCAGAGGTTACGTGGAGGTATTGGCGTGTGTGGTATGTATATTTTGTGTTTATGTCAGTAGGTAAATAATATACTGTAAGTATCAATTTTCTAAGACAATTTATATAAAGTAAAATTAGTATAATTTTGAAATGTGTTTGTGGTAAGGTCATTCACCTTGCTAAGAAAATCAGCTGATCCGCTGTAGGATGTCACGTATAAATTGTTTGTAAATTTCCAAAGTAATTAAAGAGTTGAATAGAATGATTTTAATGTGTTAAAGATTTTATTTTAAGAGATGAAAATAATTTGATATAGTTGAGAATTTTAAATGATTTGTACAAGATAGTAAAAGGTAGATTTTGGGTGATTAATATTTTGTTGGGACATGTAGATCAGTCCATGTTGAATTAAAAGGGGTACCAGGGAGAATAATATTGTTGAGAATTAATGTAAGGTAGAATTTGAGATGTAGTAGTGACACAGTAGCTATGGGGAATATGTAGAGTATTGATTGGTATATTGATGTAATAAGTAAACGGAGATATTTTGTAGTTGATGGGTAATTTTGTAAAGGAGGGATGGTATGTAAGGAGTCCGCAATGACAGGCGTTGTGGCAGGTAGCAGCGGGTTTTCAGTGAGTGATTGCTGGGTAAATAGGAAGGGCAAGATGTGGAGCACGGTGGTGAGTTTGGGGAACACACATCCTGAGTACAAAGGGGTAGAGAGTATTTTTTTTTTATAAGGGTAGAATGAGGCGAATGGAGTTGAGTAGTAAGCTGGGTTTAGAGATTGTTTGATAGATGTTTTGATAGAGATGGGTGTCATGTTAGTTAAAGCTGTTAGTGATATTCGAGTCAGAGGGGATTAAGAGTATATATATATATATATATGCCAAGTTGATACAATCAAGTTGTTATGAATAATTAAGTCCCCCAAATTTATTGAGAATGTTAAAAGAAAGAGATTCATAGTAAAAATATAAAATTTTAACTGAAACAAGTGACAAATTTTAATAGAATTTGAGAGTAAAGTAAAGTTGTAAAGTGTGTAATTTTGAGTAATTTAAATGTCAGTTTTATTGTTAATTGTAATAATACTATGTCAATTTTAACGGTCGCATTTTATTATGTTTTACGTGTTTAAAGATGTTTAATGTATTTTCTGATGTAGTCTATGTATAACCTATGTAGGTCAAGGTTGGGGACTTGACCCAGTTTGATCAGCTGATGGGTGATGTTGTAAACTAGACCAGTTTTGGCAATGAAGTGATGCCAATTTTGTTGTTTAATTAATTGAAACAATTTTTAATTTTCTTAATATTGAGAAAAGTACCTTTTAATGAATTTAAAAATTTTTTGAAAAAAAAAAATTTTGATTTTTGTGCCTGCCATCTAAATGAGGTTTTAATTTTCAAGTGTATTATTGTTAAGGTGTATTACTATTGTTGGTTATTGAATTATATTGTTTAGTATGTATGTATAATCAAAGTTTAAGATAAGTGAGTTCATGTTTTAATTATATGTTCAATTTATTTTTCTGATTATTAAGAGTAATGAAGAAAACTACTAGATTCAGATAAAAGATTTTGATTTTTGAGATTAATGGTAATATAAATTTGGTTTTAATTTAAATGAAACTTTCAATTTGAAAATACATTTTGTTGGTAAGTATTAAAGCATGTGTACGCGCCCAGTATTTACCAAAGGCGACCCAGTGTGCATGATAAGGGGAACATATCGGTTGAGGATCTGGCATGGTATAAGGCCAGGGGTTTGGATTTTGGGGTGACATGATGGACGGTTAGGTGCGCTGTGGTGCGTGTCTGTTCGATTTTATGGTATTGGGATCTCGTAGAGAGAAGTCCAGTGATCTCATTCAGATGCGGCCATAGTCGCCGAGCCAGGGGGGTAGTTTACCCATGATGTATAAGAACAAATGGGGGGTTGTTGGCACCATATCCTCACCGATCCTCTTAGGGGTTTAGCAATGAAATTTCTTCTGTTTCGACAGAAGACCTCTCATTGGGGGGGGGTATTGTAACGGGGCAAAAGAGGTTTTTTTTTATTTTTATCAAATTTGGGTGTTATTTTATTAAAATATTATTCACAATTCATTTTCATCTGTGGGGACAGCCACATGTTATAAAAGTTTGTTCAAACAAAGAAACGGTACGCTGTAGCTGGGTGATGAAACAATACAAAGGAATGTGCGGGTTGACAATTCGTGGAACTTTGCGATTGTGTGACACACACGCACAAACGCGCCACATCCAGCAGGAGCGCAGACCGACGCCAAGTTAGTAAAGCAACATGGCTTGGAGACAATATTTTTTCGCCACGTGGTCTGAGACGGCGGAAATAAGTTTAAGTCCAGCCCATATTTGTGACGAAACCGGCGAACACTAGATTTCGTCCACTGCCAACACCCACAAATAACACGGGTTACCTGTGCAGCTACCAAGACATTGACAACGAAGGCTGTGTAACGACGACAAAATTTGTTCGCAGGCAAGGCAGTAATGTCCACCCGCATGTAGAACTTAGTCGAGATACCGCCGCGGCCTTGGCCGGATGCTTGTTTCGACTCAGTGGTCCCAAATAAATTATTTAAAAATGTAAAAAGTAATGAACCGGTAACAACAAGTAAACGTGTATCAGAATGGAGTTAGTGCAGTGAAGTGAAGCAAATGAAAGCGTAAAACCAAAACTTTTGGACAAACATTCAGTGTTGCACAACGATGGATAAGTAAACAAACAATCTTAACATTTTATAATCTCATGAAATAATAATAAAGAACTCGAAATAAATGGGGTTTTAAAGAATGAATGCGAGAGCGTAGCAAACTGGGTTAGCCTTAATGTTGTGAAAACTAAATATTAAAATAGATATAAGATATGAAATAAATGTTTTGTGTTATTCCTATTTACAAAAGACAGTCAGATCTGAGTTAAAGATGGATAGTAGCTGAATTATGGAGTAAGAATTTTATTCAGACGAATAACTAATAATAGAGAAATTAAAAGGTATTGTTTTATATAACCATGTGTTAGTCTAGTTATTACGCCATAACCACTTCCTAGTTTTCTGTGCTGACAGCTCGTCTAACGTAATCGGGGGTTTTCTGAAATTTTATTACAGTCAGATAGCGGGATTTTTATTAAGGGCAAGAGTGTTTAAAGTTTACATGTGTATCTAAAAACATGTTGGCGACCTGGGCAGTTTCAAAAGGTAAGTTTAACGGGGACCATGACGGTAAGTGAAATTCTGGCAGCGGTGAGTATTATTATATTATGATGAGTGTAGTATTTATTAATTAAAAGGGTAAAAGGCGAGTGCCTTTACAATGTATTGTTGTAATATATATATAAAACTACTGACTTGGAACAATAATTTTTTATTGGTAAAAATGTTACCTCTGACAAAGCTTATAATAAGCGAAAACTAGTTCAGGCCACAAGATGAAAGTTTAACATTTTTACCAATAAAAAATTAGTGTTCCGAATCAGTAGTGATTATATTATTTGTTAGTTTCTATATTAACATAGAATTTATTTTGATTGTTATTGATTTACTTACAAACATCTGATGATGCTGATACATTTCAGTGAAACATGTGTCAGGCATTGAAACGACAAAAATGTAATACACTACTTTCAGAAGAAACTATATTGAATAATATCATACAGTTACTTAATGCAGAAAAATGTTACATAATATGGAACGTTCTACAAGTATCTCGGCTATACCAGCTGTAATGTGTGTCCGAACATACTGCTGCTACTTTGCAATGAAAGACAATTATGCATCAACTATCGAGTCTATTTCTGACCATACCGGTCAGCGCAGTGTGTTCAAGGACACTGTTTCCAATGGATTCTCGAGAGCACCTGTTTGTTTAACACGTCATCCAAAGTGACAGATTATTCTGGAATATCAGTGGGGTATACATATAGGCATTCAGCAATGGTCAGTTTAGTTTAAGTGGCGATTTATTCAAGTGTGGTTCGAGTTTTACTTCAGGGGATTACACAGCGCATCTTAAGTGGGGTATTAGTAAAAAGTGATTATTGTGCGGGACTCTATTAGTGACATTATAATTCATGTGGACAGATTAACTTGAATTATTGTACGAGTATAACCTTGTTGATTACAAACTATTAATTGACGTTTAATGAAGAAATTTGTGTTAGTGGTTGAAATCACAATCAGAATGATCACAGTTGCACACCACTATATAAAAATTATCCCGATTAGCGCTTTCAAGCCTCACAGCCCATCGTCAGATCGGAATCGGCAGAAATTATTTTAAAAACAAATCCTTCACCCCTCTCCCCCACCCTGCTCACACACAACAAGCTATAATATAAATGACCCTTCCCCACCCCCTAAACCCTGTCCACACCATCTGTACAGTTACATATTTTTCTAGCAAATTCCTTGTGTTTCAGTGTGTGTGTGTGTGTGTGTGTGTGTGTGTGTGTGTGTGTGTGTGTGTGTGTGTGCATCCTTTTAAACTTACCCTACTTCCTCTCCACACACATGGGTCAGTCACACACCCTTATTTTAACCATCCAATTAGTACTATGCAAATAATTCTTAATCTTATCTATCTGTCCTCTATCATTTACTTCTTAATCATGTTATAAAATATTTCTTCATTATCAAATTTAATTTTAATATTAATTAAATTGTCTAACCCTTTTTCTCTTTCTTTTAATATTTCTAACTCCTCTCTAAGCTTCCTTTCAACTGTGTTATTTACTACTTTTACAATTTCGTATTCTTCCAAAGGATTAACAAACTTATGGTTGTCTTCTATGAGACATCTTCTAGGTGAGACAGGACGAAAATTCGTATGCAGGTTGTCTGACCACAAACGTGGAGAAGGTAATAGAACAACCAATTCGTTATATGCAAGACATTTCATAGAAGACAACCATAAGTTTGTTAATCCTTTGGAAGAATACGAAATTGTAAAAGTAGTAAATAACACAGTTGAAAGGAAGCTTAGAGAGGAGTTAGAAATATTAAAAGAAAGAGAAAAAGGGTTAGACAATTTAATTAATATTAAAATTAAATTTGATAATGAAGAAATATTTTATAACATGATTAAGAAGTAAATGATAGAGGACAGATAGATAAGATTAAGAATTATTTGCATAGTACTAATTGGATGGTTAAAATAAGGGTGTGTGACTGACCCATGTGTGTGGAGAGGAAGTAGGGTAAGTTTAAAAGGATGCACACACACACACACACACACACACACACACACACACACACACACACACACACACACACACACACACACACACACACACACACACACACACACACACACACACACACACACACACACACACACACACACACACACACACACACACACACACACACACACACACACACACACACACTGAAACACAAGGAATTTGCTAGAAAAATATGTAACTGTACAGATGGTGTGGACAGGGTTTAGGGGGTGGGGAAGGGTCATTTATATTATAGCTTGTTGTGTGTGAGCAGGGTGGGGGAGAGGGGTGAAGGATTTGTTTTTAAAATAATTTCTGCCGATTCCGATCTGACGATGGGCTGTGAGGCTTGAAAGCGCTAATCGGGATAATTTTTATATAGTGGTGTGCAACTGTGATCATTCTGATTGTGATTGAAACTATTAATTGTAATAATTAAAGCTGGTTTTTAGTGACTCATTAGTGTCTTGTATTTTGTTTTCCACTGTACCATACGATGATCAGTTAGACCGTCGTAACAATGTATATAATATATTTATAATTACTTTATATATTATATAATTAGTCTAAAGTATTCTTGGTCAAAAATAAGTAAGCAAGTGCCACTGAATCGATAGCATTTATAGTTTGTTTTTCACAAGAGGAAAACAAACGCCTGGGAAATGGTGAGGCTGAAGATTTATGTCCCACCCACTACTGTCTAACCTGTAATTTATCAATCAGTTTATCTAACTCTGTATTGTATATATAAACAGAAACATATTTCCTGTTTGATTAATATTTTTACTTTATGATTAACTCACTAGTTAACAGCCATTTTGCATCAATCTGGTATGGGATAAATTGATTCTCATATATTTTTAGATATAGAAAATGAATCTGTCCTTGAAAATGCTGTACCACATAAGGTTTTCAAGTATGTCACAATTTTTCAGGTTTTTTAATAAATTTTTTAGTGTTTTATATGTAACCTCTATATTTTCTCTTTAAGATGAAATATATTAAAATTAAATCAGTAGTTATACTAATTACACTTATCACTTGATGGTAATACACAATGCAAGAAGTTCTGAAAACTTACTATTGGCAGGACAATTGTGTTGTTCAGTAAAGGTACCAGCATTACCTTCAGAGTTCTTTCACCCAACTCGTGGTTGTGTGAACCACCACAACTTTTGAACTTTTGTTATGTGTGTGGAAAGTTTACTCCGAAAGCACAAAGAAAGCCTATTACTAATTTAGTTAATAAGGCATACAAACTGTATTTTGATTTTGCTCTCAGTAATCAGGACAAAAATTTCACACAACATATTGCTACAAGCTTCGCAACCTACACAACTACTGCAATATCTAATACAATTGAAGAAAGGAAAGCATTATGCCATGCTGTTTTCTGTTCCAGTGGTATGATTAGAGCCAAAAGATCATACGGACGGCTATTTTTGCCTTACAAATATTGCAGGGCATTTCCGTAAAACAAAGCACAAAATAAAATATCCTGGTGTGTCTTTGGTGCATAAACCTGTGCCTCATTGTGAAGGTTTGCCTATTCCTATCTGTAACTTGCAATCCGCTGTATCAGAGGATAGTGCATCAGAAGATGCAGGGCCTATAGAAGAATACAGCCCTAATTTTTGTGATAAATCACCTCGTTCCATAGACTAAGATGAACTGAATGACTAGGTGCACGATTTAAAACGTTTTAAACAGCAAGCCGAACTGTTGGGGTCAAGACTGCAGCAATGGAACCTTCTAGCTTCAGGGACAAGGTTACAAGTTTTATATCAAGAAGCAGCCATTTTTCTGCATATTTTGAAATGAAAAATTCAATGTGTATATATGGAGAGACGTCAATGGTTTGATGATGGAGTTGGGTGCCCATCATAAACTACGGGACTGGGGACTATTGATTCGAGTAAAATCAGCTTAAAATCTGTTTCACTACAGTGGAATCTCGATATAACACCCTTGTGATATAACGCGACCCTTGATGTAATGCTCATTTTTCACGGTCCCGGCAAATTAAATAGTTAAACTTGGTATCTTTATATAAACCGACCATCAATATAAAGCGCTTTTTGGCCGGGCCACAGAAGAGCGTTATATCAAGGTTTCACTGTACTTACAGGTTTACAAGGTGGGTTTACAATATACTGCTGCTTTTTGTGCCTCTGGGACACCTGAGACACCAAGAACCACTACAAAGTCAAGGAATGGCCTGTTAGGAAGTCATACATTACTGAAAAGGAAAATGTGAAGTTTATACCATTGGTTGAGCTGAATAAAGTAGTTCTACTTGCTCTTCACTTAAACTGGGTTTGATGAAGAACTTCGTAAAAGGTCTTGATAAAGGAGGTCAGACTTCCAGTCATTTGAAAGTAAAGTTTCTCAAACTGAGTGCAGTAAAGCTAAACGAAAGCATGTTTGTTGGACCACAGATAAGAAAATTGTTGAAAGATCCAGCATTTGATGCTAAACTTACAAATCTGGAGTTAGCTGCTTGGTCCTCTTTCAGAGCGATTGTGCATGGCTTCTTGGGCAACAAAAAAGACGATAATTATGTTTCCACTGCAAATAATCTATTGGAGAACTATAAGAACGCTGGGTGTAGAGTGTCAAGGAATTCCAGTTTTTACATTCGCACCTTGCTTTTTACTGGAAAACTTGTGTGCAGTAAGTGACGAGCCGGGTGAATGGTTTTACAAGAATATCCTTATTATGGGGAGCATCGTTATCATGGATGCTGGAACCCTTCGGTGATAGGGGATTAATACTGGTTTCTTCTTAGAGAGACTGATGAAACACCATACAAAAGAAAAGCATCACCTTCTCGTTTTGCCAAATAATTGACATTAACGTGAATAATTACACAGTGGACTATTTTACAGCATACAAAAGAAAAGCATCAGCTTCTCATTTTGCCAAATAATTGACATTGAAGTGAATAATTACACAGTGGACTATTTTAGAGCTTCTGTTGGATACAGGTCCACATATACGAGGGGGTACCCAAAAATAACCAAAAATTTTTTTAAAGCTATGTATTTAATTTTTTTTACAAAACAACCTTATCACCTTCAAAGTACTCTCCATTACACTTAATACATGTGTCCAATCTGCGATCCCATTCCTGGAAACATTTTTCAAACTCGTCTGTTGTGATGGCCAACAGCTCCTGCCTCGTTTTTTTCTTTACCGCTTCCATGTCATCAAAACATTGTCCTTTCATGTCCCTCTTCATTCGCGGAAACAAGAAGAAATCGCACGGAGCAAGGTCAGGTGAGTAAGGGGCGTGGGGCAAGGGAGTCATGTTGTTTTTTGCTAAAAACTGGTGCACTGAAATGGCTGCGTGAGCAGGTGCATTGTCATGGTGGAAAAACCAGTCCCTCATCTGCCACAAATCGGGCCTTTTTAGTTGCACATTGTTACGCAATCTTTTTAAAACCTCCAAATAGAAAGCCTGATTAACAGTCTGACCTGGTGGGACAAATTCAGAATGCACTACCCCTCTCACATCGAAAAAACAAATGAGGATCATCTTGATGTTTGATTTCACTTGACGAGCTTTTTTTGGGTGAGGCGACAATGAAGTTTTCCACTGGCTTGACTGTTGTTTAGTTTCGGGGTCGTAACCATAGCACCATGACTCATCACCAGTAATGACCTTGGAAAAAAAATTGGGTCGGTTCGGAGCTGGTCTTTCAATGCACGGCATGTTTCAACTCGATTCTCTTTTTGCTGTTCAGTCAGGACCCGAGGCACAAATTTTGCAGTGACCCTTCTCATCCCCAAATCTTCTGACAAAATTCGCTGAACTGAGCTCCAAGTTATTCCAGATAACTTACTAATCTCTTCAATGGTCCGTCGTCGGTCTTCAAGCACGATTGCATGAACTTTTTCAACATTTTCGTCAATTCTGGAAGTTGACGGACGTCCAGAACGAGGTTTGTCATCAATTGACATTTCACCTTCTTTGAAACAAGAAAACCATTAGTACACTTGAGTTTTTCCCATAGCACTATCCTTGTAAGCTGTTTTCAACATCACAACAGTTTCTGCGGCGTTTTTCCCAAGCAGGAAGCAAAATTTCATAGCAGCGCGCTGTTCACTTAAATCCGCCATGACAAAAAATGAGGAGCAAGCAAAACTGCTTTTACAAAACGAATTACTGTGACCGGACACAACCTTCCCAGGCGACAACAATGACGGCACTGAACTCGGAACGAGTTGCGCTACGAACGCCTAGCGGGAGAAATGCGTACTACATAAGCTCCTCCGCGAAATGATACTACAAAATTAATCGCAGCACTATTCCGGTTAGTTTTGGGTACCCCCTCGTACATTACTATAGTTTAGTTCTGAGATAATCTTTGTTTGTATTTTAAGTTGAAATTTTTTTGTTAATATATTATTATAATTTGTATGATTTCTGTGTATCTAGAAAATGTAACGTGGTAAAGAGAATCTGATTTTTCCATTGAATTCAGCTCTCTAAAATTAGGTAATTCCACCTATTTACATATCAGATACAGAAAAAAAGTTTAAACTTGTTGAGTAGTGTAGGTGAGTAGGTGTTACCAAACAATGGAAAGCAAGGATACGGTCTATCCCCCAATGCCATTCAACTCCTTTCCACAGAATGTGTTTTGTGAAAGGCAAAAAGAGATGATACATGTCAACACTCAGAACAGAATCACATTAAATTACTGTTCTTTGCTAAGAATTTAGAGATTCAAACCAAACAGACACAAGTCCTGAAAGAAACAGCATGGAAGACATGTTTATAAATATCTTTTGAAAATACACAGTACATGAACCTGGCCACTGATGACCAACGTGGTGAATTAAAAGAAACTAAGATGTTCAAAAGTACTTAGGTGAGATTCTCACCCCAAATATCAATAAGAAGGCAACAACTGAAGAAAGGGCAAGGAAGATGGAGATGGATCCATTTCTATTTGCGAATATACCCATTAATACAATTTATTCTTTAAACATACAGCAGAATGGCTACCTACGGACACATCAGAAGAGAAAAATGAGAAAGGATAGCAAACAAGATACTCATCTCCCAGGAGGACAGAGAAACACTACCATGGGTGAAACAAGTCGATTAGAGTCTACAAAACTGTGGTAGTGGGGAAGAAGGTATAGGAAATGGACAAGTGTTAAGAATGAAAACTGCAGGGGTAAGGGATCCGTCTGAGGAGAACCAAGAGGCAAGCAAGAGTGAGCCAGAGAATGGAGGAAGTTATCATTGCAGCACATAGATGGCTGAAATGAAAAAAGAACGAAGGAAAGTATGAAAAGGAAGTAGTTAATGTACGTGAAAAAGGTGTATTGCTGTCGATTTACCATAACTAGCCATGTAACCTCTTGTATGATAGTACTAAGTGGGATTATACAGAGATACCCAAAGAGATCTCTCCCTCTAGAAAATGGTTATTTTATACTCAACCTTACATGTACGTCACATCAGAGTGAGTTGGGGTGTTATTGAAATTTATTAAAAAAACAGATCATGATCAATTAATATACAATGAGAAATAATGACTCACTGGTCAAGCCTTGTCTAGAAGTACTAGGTTGGTTTTGCAGATTAGTGCTCCCTCTGTCCTCAGTGTGGTAGCCTGGATCTCCTGAACAAAACACAATATACTATATACTAAGGATCCAATTCTGTTAACATATTTACTGTTATTTGCTGATACAAAAAAATTTAAAAAAATGTTTACTTTTTTGAAAGTATACAACATTTTACTATTTCTTTTATGAATTTGCTAACTGCTATAATTTTTTATTGTTCGACTAAGCTTTTCGTCATTACTGACATCTTGTTGTTGTTTAAGACCTGAAGATGTCAGTAATGACGAAAAGCTTAGTCGAACAATAAAAAATTATAGCAGTTAGCAAATTCATAAAAGAAATAGTAAAGGATGGCTGCTAATTTAAACAATACGAAGAATAAAACATGCGAATTGCAAGCAGATACATATAAAAATGTAAGGGAATTTTTTAAGTATTTAAAAATTAAAGCAAAATTGGAAAAAACGCTAGGGAAAATTTGGTTTAATAAACAGTGTTTAATTAATAAAATAACTCCAAAATACGCAAAAATTAAAATTAATAACAAAAGCAAAGTAGCAAACCAAGTGAAAAACATGGCGGAAAAAATATGGATAAAATTTGAAATTAAGAACTTATACAGTAAAATAAATAAATATAACAAAGAAATGTATCAATTACATCAAAAATTATATACAAGTTACAATTATATAGAAATAGAAGAAATGAGAAAAGAGTTTGGTGAAAAATACATAGAAAAGAAAATAAGAAAAATGGAAGAGAGATTAAATAAGAAACTCAAGGAATTAATAGAAGGAACAAGAAATAAAAATAAAGATAAAGATAAAGAAATAAAATTTGCTGAAAAAGTATTAAATTTAACAGAAACAAAGTTTACAGAAAATGAACATAAATTATTAGGGAAAAGTTTAAAATATGCAACAAAAACAAACATAGATAAAGAAAATACAATAATAGAATGTGAAGAAATAATCGATAAAATAAAAAATGAAGAAACTAAAAAACAATTAAGAAGTGAAGTAAAAGAAATAGTAGAAAAAATATGTAAGAAAAACAAAAATGTAAGAAATAAAAACGAAACACAAATAAAAAGAAATATAAGAGAATTAAAAAAGAAAATCACGGAGAACAATTTGATAGTTATAAAAGCCGATAAAGGTAACACAGCAGTGGTAATGAACAAAAGAGATTATATCGAAAAAGCAGAACAATTTATACAAAAAGGACCATATAAAGAAATAAAATATGATTACACAAGTAAATTTCAAGCACAAACAAAGAAATTGATAAAAAAGACAACATATTTAACAGAATGGCAAAAGAAACAAAAAATAGAACATAATCCTGAAGCTCCAAAATTTAGATGTCAAATTAAGTTACATAAAAAAGAAATGCCATTAAGACCTATAGTATCATTTATAAATTCGCCAACATACAAAATATCAAAAGAAATAAGTAAAAGAATCAAAATGGCATATGAAAAAGAAGAAATCCACAGCATAGAAAATAGTAAAAAGGTAATAGAAAGATTAAAAGAAATTACCATAACAAATAAGACAAAATTAATGTCATTAGATATAAAAGATATGTACACCAACATACCAATAGCAAAAACAGTAGAAATAATAAAGAAAAACAAATTAAGTAATGTAGAATGGAAAAACGAAATAATAGAAGGATTAGAATTATGCCTAAGCCAGAACTACTTCAGATTTAATAACAAATTTTACATACAAGAAAATGGATTACCAATGGGATCACCGCTTTCACCATTAATGGCAGAGATATTCATGAATAGCTTGGTTGTTTAAGACCTGAAGATGTCAGTAATGACGAAAAGCTTAGTCGAACAATAAAAAATTATAGCAGTTAGCAAATTCATAAAAGAAATAGTAAGGATGGCTGCTAATTTAAACAATACGAAGAATAGAACATTTTAATCTCTTCTTTCTGCCATGTTATACCCAAAATGTGCTTGGCATTATTTTATTTTTCGTTATTGAATGTATGCATAAGAAGGTACTGGACAAGTAAGCTCTAACAGTATTTAGGAATCGCACGTGCTTCCGATGCAAACTGTGCAGGAAAAGACGGATTAATGCTTTTCCTTAAATTTTATGGTTAGGGTTTCACTGAAATTTAAAAAACCACAAATATGATAAAGTAAGGTGTACTAATAAATAATTACTTACTGACTGAACCTCCTTTAGAAGTACTTGGTTCGTCCTGCCACATAGGATTGCCTGTGCTGTCAGTGTAGCAGTATGATACTTCTAAAACACGACATAATATACTACTTAATAATCTCAAATACTGAATAATTAAACAACACTCAAGATTCTTAGTAACGGATTAAGCTTGAGCACTGGAAAAGTGTTCATAAATTAATGGTTGAAGGGAAAACATAAAGCAAATGAGGAAAATAAAGATGATGTGGAATGCTGTTGATCTGAAGGAGGGAAAGAAAGTTGCAAAGATAGGACAGAATGGAATGAAGTGATTGACTGAAATAATCGGATTATTGTATTGCTAACAGAAATAGTACTGTTAGCAAAAATGAGGTTCTTAGGGCCATGCTACAATGTACAGCAACGGCAGCTCGGAGGTCAAATTACTGGATGTTCTGCATGCGCACGAATAAAAGGCTTCTTCCAATTTTTATTTTCACATTATTTTCATCCATTGTGTTGTGAAGTATAATTTATGTTCAACATTTTGGGGTGTGTAAATTTTATGTAGTATATCTTTACTATCAAGTACACAGACTGACTCACGCTTCTGGCTACACTCTCTCAAGCCTTGTCAGACACAATTTCAATGCCGAAGGAAGCAGTATGTAGTGATTGTCTAATCAACACATGTGCAGCATCTACAGTATGTTTTTCATGAGAGGAAAACATATGTCTGGGAAATGGTGAGGCTGATACTTTATGCTACTGTCTAACCTGTAATTTATCAATTAGTTCATTTAACACTGCATTTATACACAATACATCAACATTCGAATAATATTTTTAGTTTAAGAATAACAGTTCATACCAGAGACTTTTTAAACCAAAATGGGGACAAGACAAGGAGACAGTCTATTCCCAATTCTGACCCACTGTGTCCTGGAGAATGTGATTCGTGAAATGCAGAAAGAGATGAGGCATGTCAATGTTCAAAACAGAATCTGACCAGATCACCACAGAACTAGTCTTAAATTTGAAATGTCTTGCTATTGAAGATGATGTAGTGTTCTTCGCCAAGAATTTAGAGGTTGTAACTAGGCATAAATTATGAAAGCAACAGAAGGGAAGACAGGTTTATAAAATGATTATGAAAACACACAGTTACAATAGCAAAATAAAAAAAATAACCAAAGCCAAGAGTCACCACTCACATTTTTGAAGCGGCATTTGAGAAACTGCTGCACTGTCCTCACAAAAGTCAACAAGCAAAATACTAAAATAGCTACGCTGAGCCTTTACAGAAGTTTTCTGAGTCCAGACACGTTTAAGTGAACCCAACAAGCAAAGGTGAGGTGAAAAATAAGAACTTAACACATGTTCATTATATATTGTGACGGCAGTGGTATGTGAACATCTGCTCTACCAGCGGTGGACACAGCGAGCCAATCCGGCATCAGCGTTCGGAGCTAGCCAATCAGCGATCCCGGTTAGTTAATAAAACCCGGGCTGGCAGAAAATTTTACGCACTCTTCATCGCCACGCCATCGGACGCACTTCATCTCCTCTCCTCTCTCAGATGACATCGGCGTGGAGTCAGCCGGAAAGAATGGCCGAAGAATAGAACCGGCGTTCTTGCGTCTTTGCCCTCCAGTTCTGCGCCAGCGATGGATTTCGCTGGGCTGGCAGCCGAATCTACAACCGGTGCCGAAAGAAGAGGAGGACTGCAGTACGGCATGAACAGCGGGCGCAGCCGCCGAACATCTCAGCACGGCACTACCAACATCACCGTTCTCGCCACTCGGTCCTTTTTAGGGCCACCAAAATAACTAGAGTGTACGATTGGCGCCATTTGTCATGCGGCAAGCCTTTTGTCCGGTGACAATATATATATTCAATCACTTTCTGCTACAGTTCGTTTCTTGATATATATAAAGTATTTAAAATTTATAATTATATTACCTCAAGATGTTCTTTTCCTTATTTGGAACATGTTTCGAGAGTTCCTGTTCTCTCATATTCAGCTTTCGCCATCTTCTTTCTGGTTAAGTATTTGTGTGTTGGCTGCTGGATGTTATTAAGGTAGTTTGTTGGTCTTTTAAAGTTGTATTATTGTGTGTGGTTGTGGTATATGTTTTTGTATTTTGTGTATTTTCGATATTGAGTGCTTTGAATATTGTGTCATGTTTTGTATTGATTTGTATTTTTCTGGTATTAGTTTGTTTTGTGTTTTATGTTTGTATATTTGTAAATTTTTCCAAATGTTCATTATGGTGCCTTTGTGTAGTATATGTTTTATTAGTGATACATTGGTTATGTTTGGGAATTCGTGTCCTGTGTTTATTGCATGTGTGGCTAAATTGGATTTATATATTTCTGGTTTTTTGTATGCGTTTAGGTGTTCAAAATAACGTTTTTTTCAGCTGTTTTTTTGTTTGTCCTATGTAACATTTATTGCAATCTTGGCATTCAATTTTGTATATACCATTAGTTGTTGTATTATCTTTGTTGTGTGAGCTATTTAGAATTTGTAATTTATTTTTATTAGTTTTGTATGCTATTTTTATATCTGTGTTTTTAAATAGTTTTGTCATTTTATTATTTATGTATGTGAATGTGGCCCATTTTTTGTTGTTGTTATTATTTATGTGTTGTTCATTTTGATTGATTCTTAATTGTTCAGTTTTTATTTTATATTTGATTTTATTTTCTATTTTGTTCACAGTATTTCTATTGTATCCACTTTCATAACCTATTTGGTATATTATATTTCTTTCTTTGTCAGTTTCTTGTTTGTTTAGGGGAATTTTGTACATTCTGTTAAATAGTGAATAGAATGCTGCCATTTTATGTTGTGGTGGATGGTCAGAATGGTTAGGAGGTATAATGATGTTAGTGGAAGTTGGTTTTCTATATATTGCATATTGTATGTAGTTGTTGTATCTTGTGATGGTTATGTCTAAATAGTTTATTTATTTTAGAAAAACATAACAAAATAAACTATTTAGACATAACCATCACAAGATACAACAACTACATACAATATGCAATATATAGAAAACCAACTTCCACTAACATCATTATACCTAACCATTCTGACCATCCACAACATAAAATGGCAGCATTCTATTCACTATTTAACAGAATGTACAAAATTCCCCTAAACAAACAAGAAACTGACAAAGAAAGAAATATAATATACCAAATAGGTTATGAAAGTGGATACAATAGAAATACTGTGAACAAAATAGAAAATAAAATCAAATATAAAATAAAAACAGAACAATTAAGAAATCAATCAAAATCAACAACACAAATAATAACAACAACAAAAAATGGGCCACATGCATATACATAAATAATAAAATGACAAAACTAACAAAACTATTTAAAAACACAGATATTAAAATAGCATACAAAACTAATAAAAATAAATTACAAATTCTAAATAGCTCACACAACAAAGATAATACAACAACTAACGGTATATACAAAATTGAATGCCAAGATTGCAATAAATGTTACATAGGACACACAAAAAACAGCTGAAAAAACGTTATTTTGAACACCTAAACGCATACAAAAAACCAGAAATATATAAATCCAATTTAGCCACACATGCAATAAACACAGGACACGAATTCCCAAACATAACCAATGTATCACTAATAAAACATATACTACACAAAGGCACCATAATGAACATTTGGAAAAATTTACAAATATACAAACATAAAACACAAAACAAACTAATACCAGAACAAATACAAATCAATACAAAACATGACACAATATTCAAAGCACTCAATATCGAAAATACACAAAATACAAAAACATATACCACAACCACACACAATAATACAACTTTAAAAGACCAACAAACTACCTTAATAACATCCAGCAGCCAACACACAAATACTTAACCAGAAACAAGATGGCGAAGGCTGAAGATGAGAGAACAGGAACTCTCGAAACATGTTCCAAATAAGGAAAAGAACATCTTGAGGTAATATATTATAAATTTTAAATACTTTATATATATATATATATATAAAACATACAATTGTCATATATCCGGTGGTGTAGCTAGACTTTTTGGCGCCCGGGGCAAGAAGATCGTCAGCCGCCTCGTTTCAAAATTAAAAGGGGGCAAAAGAGCAAAAATGAAGGCCCATCCAGTGAACAAAGTACTTAATAAGAATAAGTGTATCTGTAGAATTTTGTATGAAAAGAAATTACATATTATAAGTTTAATATTACCAGTATTCAGTTTGTATACATTTATTAGTAACAAATGTAGCCTATAAAAAAATGTAGTAATATAACAAATGTATATGCAAATTTCTTGTAGGTCTAAAGCGCATTGTCAAACAATATCCTAAAGCAACATAAAGTTAAACAAAGAACTACATTAAAAGTAATAAAATAAATCACTTACCATTACAGGTTATTGGTTCCATCTTCTATTAATAAACACTTAATATTTAAAACGAGACGTTCTAAAATGTAACGTTCCTGGTCTTAATTGCTGCAAAGTTGGTTATTAAATCACCATAATCTAAAGACGAAGCAATGTCGTTTTCAATTGAAAGTATCGCTAGATTTGATACCCTGTCCTGAGATATTGTTGATCGTACGTACGATTTAATCAATTTCAGCTTACTAAACAATCTTTCACAAGAAGACTCAGACACTGGTAAAGTAAGACAATTTTTTAAAGCTGTTGCTATTGTTTTGTAGGCTTCTAATCCCATTGAAGAAATGTATTGTAGCAGTCCCTGAGGTGTAAAGTCCATTTGTTCTCCATTAAGTTTTGCCCTTTTTAATAAAAGTACGACGTCTTTCAAGGCACTGAACAATTCTTCACTGTTTAGGTCATGTAGATACAGTTTTGCAAGCACTGTGCACTTAATATTGATTTTAAAGCTGTTCCTTAAAATGTATATCCCCATCATTTACATACGCCTCAAATTTACAGAGGAACAAAAAGCGTTTTTCTAACTCTTTTATGCTAGAGAAACGGCTTGAAATTTTAACTGACAGTTTCTCCAAAATTTGTATTAGAGAACGTCGCATTTCTTGCTGAATGGTTAATACAGAATCGTCTGCATACTCCCCTGGGATTGTGCGCGTCCTTCTTATCGTTTTTGTGATACTGACACCCCATTCATTACATACCTGCTCTGCCTTAGAAATGACATTGTCACACAGCTCATTCCTCAAAACTTTTAATTTGTCCGTTAGCGTCTCCAAAAGTCTCAATGCTTGAATAAAGCTTGTTCCTTTGGTCTGCAGATTTTCTGGATTTTGCCCATAGAAGAAAGAATATGTGTCCAGACAAAATTAAAGTTTTCTATCGCATTAATTATTAATGCTGCATCTTCCCTCGTATCGATTATTTCAGTCGGTGTATCGCTCAGTTTCTCCAGTGCAGATGAAATTACTTCATCCAGCTGAGTGGATATTGCTTTTACTGCATCTGCTTTCGAACTCCACCTAGTATCACAATGTCCTTTTAGTATAATATTTATGAAATCTTTAAGAACACTCCATTTATGAGTGGAACAGGAAAAGAATAGTCGTTCTACTGTCCGAAAAAATGTCACTGCCTGAACATTTACATGAGCTGCATGAACTCCAAACAAGTTAAGTGAATGGTTGTCACAGGGAACAGACACAGCTAGCGGATTCAAATCAAATATTCTCTTCTGAACTCCTGAATGGATACCAGCCATTGTTGCTTGATTGTCATATGACTGACCTCTACAATCGCTAAGATTCAATCCATCTCTCTCAAGTTTACTTGTAATAGCTTCTGTGATCCCCTCCGCTGTTTTTACTTCTAAAGGAATAACATCTATAAAGGCTTCCTTGATATCAACAGAATTGCGTTTAATTTCAACAAATCTTATAATCTGAGACATTTGTTCTACATGTGCAGCATCTGATGTTGTGTCAAATATAATACTAAAGAACTTCACCATCTTACATGCAGTAATAATATATTTGTGCACTCTTTCTCCTAACAGGCTTATTATTTCATTTTGAATAGTTGGCGAAAGATACGATATACACCCAGATTTACGAGAGACTGAATCCAAATGAGATCTCATGACAGGGTCAAATAGCCAAGTATTTTAACAAAGCCAGAAAGTTTCCAGGATTTGGATCGTTAGTAATTGACTCTCGATGTTCTCTCAGTGCCAGATTATGTTGTGCAAGAGTTTTTACTGTGGCAATGACCCGTTCGAGGATTTCTTTCCTTGTCTTGGCTGCATTACTTATTTGTTCCTGAAGTAGAACATCAATAAGTCCTCCTCTGTTTAAAGAACGTTCCAATTCCTTCCATTCCAAAAACGCAGACCGATAAGCAGGACTATTTTCATGATCCTGAATACGAGGATTTAACTTTCGCTACGACGAAAACCCATTTTCATTATTGAACTGGCTTCTTTGATAGTCTTTTTGTGTGGAAATAATGTCCAACAAAAAAAAGCAGAGATTTTTTAGTTGGAGAAAAACACATCCCAGTGCGATTTATCTTTTCACGATTTTCCAAGGTTTTATCAAACCAGTACTTGTTTAAGGATTGTCCACCTTCATCTTCAAGAAAATGGCTGTCCTTGTTCTGCACTGACATGTTCCTCTATTTACCATTATATCTCGGAAGGATTGAGATATCTCCCTTGGCCAAATTCCCATATCTTGTAGAGCAGCACCGAGAACACGGTCTACATTGTTGCTAGTAATGTTCTGTCCTTCATCGCCTGTTCTGTTTTCAAGACTGGACGATGCAACATCAACCACGGTACTAGAACCAACTGAATCTTGTAAGTGTACTTTGACACTTTTACAGTTTGAACTATTCACGTCATTTACCGTATTTATCAACAGCCTCGTCGCTCACATCATTTTATGATCGCAAGTTGATTCCTTGTTAATTGTAATATTTTGACATATTTTCCTTGAATAAAAGAGTTCATAAACTCTTTGGAACTTGTTGTAGATCTTAATCTTCCTTCCCTCCTCTTCCAACACTGGATACCACTGAGTTTACTTCATTTCATATCCAGCTTCAAATAAAATTCAAACATTTTTTTCAATATATAATAGTATTAGTATGATGACATACACATGAAGTATTATGGGTATAGCCACAAGACGCACAAACCAAAAACAAACCGCACACTAAGATACTCATAAACAACTGATAATCAACACGTTCACTGCGTTGAACCAGGAAGAACTGTACGTACGTAGCCCATGTAACTTTTTGGTTAAACTTTGTACTGTAAAATGCCGCATTGCAGGTGCGTGTAGTGACATCATTTTTCTCCCTGCTATCTGCTGCTGGTTTTGATACAGGCTGACAGTAGTCAAAATTAAGTTAGTTCCTTGCAAGACTCTGAGCGGGCATCTCGCTCAGTTCGCCAGCCGCGGCTACATAAAGTTTTCAATATTTCATAATTTTAGGATGAACATCATGCGATAATTTACTTAGGCGATTCTTGGCCTCTACACATTATTATGGGTTTTCAATATTAATTCTATTTTAATTCTCCGGCATTTATGCCGCGCCAGCAATTATGTCTTATTAATTTTCAATAAACTATTAGCTCAAGAATTATATACAGTCCACTCCATTATTTCATTTCACACCAGCACCACAACTAGCATTCTAAGACCAACTTAAGATTGCATCGAGAGCGTCTAAGACACAACATTTTGGTCCTCCGCGACCGGATATTGGTCTTACGGGCCGCATTTTGGTCCACTACGATTTCAGAAATATTTCATTTAATGGGCCCAAACAACGTTTGGTTCAAGCCCGAACATTTTCAAACTTCAGATGGCTGGCCGTTGCATGCCTTCATTGTTCTAAAAAGTACTTCATACTCAACATTGCAAGATTCTGCAGAGCAGCAACTCTTGAGACAACAAGACACGGCAAGACAGCATCATTTGTCCTACAGCAACGAAATTCCAGAACTTTAAAATCATACGGAGGGCTACAACTTCAAGCGTCACCCGACCAGCAAAAACAAGCGTTGCGCCAACTTCTAAGGATTGCCGAACAGGATCGAAGCCAGCTTAAGCACGCCGGGATTCAACATCCACATGACTATAAACTTTCATTTTTTATAATTTTTCATGTATAATTGATGGGTACAGCAAACTAAGTAATATTTTTACGCAGATTTAATAACATTTAATATAACATCATTAATAATTTTTACGTAAGCAGATATTATTGCCAAGTGGCCATAAACTTGTATTTTTATCTAGATTTTCATACGTACATATGTACATAAATTTTCATTTACGCAGCTGTGCAATAATGCATTAAGAAACTTAAGTGATGTGACAAGGCTATAGGTATATTGTCATTTTGAATGATTCACATTTTCAATAACTTTCATAACTATTTTTTAAAAAAAGGGAACTTAAGTACCTATTATAGTAAGTAATATATTAAGGTGTACGCAGATCACTGGCTCCCGCATCATATCAGAATTTAGCAAATTATTTAAATTACATTTGTTCACCTGCTCTATATTTAACTATCGTTTTCGAATCACATTTTACATTTCGGTCATGGCTGATGTGAAGGCGTTAATTAAGAAACGGGGCACAATTAAGGCGTCTATATCCCGTGTGAATACTTTCGCTGACAATTTCGATCCGGACATAAGCGATCACCATGCCTTAAAAATTAAACTCCGCCATTTGATGGAATTGTCCGCGAAGTATGATGAAATTCAGACTCAAATTGAGGCTGATGATTCCGATTTCACATCAGTCAGTGACAGAGTTCAAACAGAGGATGATCTCTGTAATATTGAGTGCACGTTACACCATTTATTGGAGCAAGTAGAGGAGGTGAACAAGAAGTCATTGTCCAAGCTGAAGTCACACAAATTAAAACCCCCCCTATACAGTTAGAGCCAATTAAATTGCCCTGCTTCTCAGGCAGCATTATTGATTGGCAACATAATTATAATATGTTTGTGGAAAGAGTACACGTCAGAACTGACCTGACGGACATTCAGAAATTACACTATTTGCACTCTTCATTAAGGGACGAGGCGTTAACTGTAATAAAATCTCTTCCAATCACCCATGAAAATTATGTGGTAGCCATTGATCTATTAAGAGCCAGGTACGACAGCAAATTAATTGTCTCAGCCTATCACATATGGAATGTCTTGGGCGTGAAGTCCATTCAACAAGAGTCCATGCTTAGCATTTCCAAATTCATTGACGAGATTACCGCGAATATAAATCTTTTAAATTCATTAAATTTGCCGGTAAATACATTTGAAATCATTTTCGTTCAATACTTAACGCAAAAACTCAAAGGATTTTATTGGACTCAGGATCGCAAGCTAACTTCTGCACCATGAATTTTGCACGTCGCATGGGTCTAAAACTAATTAAATCTCAATTACCCATCACCGGTATAAATAATTCATTATCTCAAGCTGACTTCAGTACCAGGGTAAGGTTGCATTCACGTTATAAGAATTTTAGTTTAAACATACATTGCGCTGTGCTTCCCAGTATCACAAATAATCTCCCTGCGGAATCATTTGATATCTCATCCCTAAATTTACCAAAAGGCATATTCCTAGCCGACCCACAACTGAACTTCTCTTCGCAAATCGACCTATTGCTTGGTGCTCAGTATTACTTACAATTAATTGAACCTGTCAAATTCATCCATAGTCCACATTTTCCCATAATACAGGAGACAAAATCGGAATTCATTTTCGCGGGTAACTTGCCATTTAATGTTGACATGACAAAACCTGTCTCATCATTCATATCATGTGAAGATAATAATGCCATTTCCTCGCAACTAAAGGACTTCTGGAAGTTAGAGGACGTTGCTATTCGTGCTCCCTCCGTTGAGGACTCGGAATGCGAAAGTCATTTTGTATCTAATACTTTCCGTAATAACGATGGCAGATTTGTGGTATCCCTACCTCGCAGGTTATACAATTCTCATTTGGGCAATTCTCTTCACGGAGCTATTCGCAGATTTCAATCACTGGAACTCAAGTCCAAGCAGAATCCTGCCCATGAGTCATCATCGTGGCCCATCAGTGCCTTCGATGCCCATTCTCCCTGCACTCACCCCGATTTTGAGCAGGAACAACATAAGGAGGTCCAAACCTCATTGATTGTCGCTTCATCTACGTCTAGTTATTTTGAAAACTACTCTTCGCTTTCAAAACTCCTTCGCGTATTTTCGTATTGCCGTCGGTTCATTTGGAACTCTAGGCTCCCCACAGCTGATAGAGGCACTTCCTTTTTAACCTCCCATGAGTTACATGGTACACTTTTGGTTTTTATTCGCCAGTCCCAGAAGTCGCACTTTAGCATCGAAATCAAGGAACTTGAGGCACAACGCTGCATCCCTAATAATAGTAAAATTCTTTCACTTAACCCCTTTCTGGACAAGACAGGAATATTATGCATGGGAGGACGTCTTCAGCATTCCCAGATTACCTACGAGAGCAAACACCAAATCATACTCCACCCGCACTTCCATCTGAGCAAATTAATCATACAGAGCGAGCATCGTTTACTACACGCTGGTGTACAACTGACTCAGTTCTCTCTATGGCAGAAATATTGGATAATTAATGATAAATCTTATATACGTTCAGTAATACATAAATGTATCACTTGTTTTCGATTCCGTGCTAGGGGCGCAAGCCAATTATTAGGACAATTACCCCCTTCCCGGGTTACGCCTGCTAAGCCATTTTCCCAATCTGCAGTCGACTATGCCGGTCCCGTATTTATACGTCACGGCGGGCAGCATTCACAATCGACGTCAAAGGCTTATATTGCTTTATTTATATTCATGACCACTAAGGCCATTCACCTGGAACTAGTCTCAGATCTTACATCAGACGCCTTTATAGCAGCCTTAAAACGGTTTATAGCACGTAGAGGTATCCCTTATCAGATGTTCTCCGACAATGGAACAAACTTTCGTCGTGCTAGTAGCACACTTCACGAATTATACAAACTTTTTCAATCTAATGGATTTGAAAAGACCACCCAGGATTTTACCAGTGCCCAAGGCATCAAATGGTCCTTTATTCCTCCCTCAGCACCTCATTTTGGTGGCCTGTGGGAAAGCGGAGTCAAGAACGTCAAGTTTCATTTGCGGCGCGTTGTAGGCGGAACCATTCTTACATTCGAGGAGTACTACACTATCCTAACTCAAATAGAGTCCTGCCTTAACTCACGCCCCATGTTCGCCATCTCCAATGACTCTAGGGACCCCGAACCTTTAACTCCAGCTCACTTCTTGGTTGGTTCTCCGCTCACTGCACTCCCGGAACCTGACTATTCCCAAGTCAATATTGGTCGTTTGGGCAGATGGCAGCTGCTCCAAAGATTCACCCAATCTATATGGAACAGGTGGTCAAAAGATTATTTGCACCAGTTACAACGCAACAAATGGCGCATCCCGTCAAAAAATTTGACTCCCGGACAACTCGTCCTTATTCTAGATGACAGTTCCCCCCCCCACCATTGCAATGGAAACGCGGGGTAGTCATGAATGTCTATTCGGGTCAGGATTCAATAGTGCGGGTCGCGGATGTACGCACCGCAAATGGTATCCTACGTCGGCCCATTAGCAAATTATGTCCACTTCCAGTGGCCTCAGACTAAGCGCATGAGCGTTCATGCGACTTGCATCATTGTATCGAACTTTTATCATACTTTCTATTTGTTGTTTTTATTATATTATTATTAAGCTTTTTATTATTGTATTACCATTTTGGATCAGTTTTTGAAGATGTTTTTTCTTTATATAGATTAAGTGTTATTACTTGTGTTTTGTTAAAAATTAAATTTAATGAAGGAAGTTGTGTTAGTGGTTGAAATCACAAGCAGAATGATCACTGTTGCACACCACTATATAAAAATACAAGCTGTGAAGCTTGAAAGTGCTAATCGGGATCATTCTGCTTGTAAAAATTAAATGTATGTAGGCCTATTTACTGGACATATGTTCATGCTTCAAGAAAGATCATGTTTAGTTATACAAGAACTTTTGTTTTTATCATGAGTTTTTATTTTGCACATTCTTTAACACAGAAATTTTGTTTTGCTTTTGAGTTTTTCCTGATAGCTTAATTAATTTTGTTATTTACAGATTTTTATGTCAGTGTCAATTTAATGTATAAAACTTTCAAGTATTGTGTGTTGCCTTTGTATATAACATTTGATAATAACTATTATGTTTTTTATTATTGTATGATTCTAATATTATGCCTATGAATTATGTGTCTCTCACTATTGTATTATTCTATGGTTACATATGATTGAATTTTTTGGGACCATTATCCTATTATTATGTACTGCCAACTATTATGTCTGCCTGATTATTGTATTATCATGTATCATTACCATGTTTTTGTGTGTTATGGAATTTTATTATCATTGTTCTATTACTATGTAACGTAAATCATTATGTATTATGTATCCTTACATGAATTTGGTATGTTAATCATATTGTTATCTACTACAGGGTCCGGCAGAGAAACCTGACGATTTTTGAAGTAGTTCTGTGGAGTGTAGCATGGAGCGCTGCAATCGAGTTTGCGCTCATGTGTTCGACAGCTCAAAGCATTTCAGTCGCCATGGAGCGTTGGTCAGCACAATATCGTGCGTTCGTAGTGGAAACGTTTTTTAAAAACAATGAGTCAGTTTACGCAGCGCGCTTTTCGCCGCCATTTCAGTATTCACCGAAATGACAGTGTTCCAAGCCGCAATACCATACTGTTGTGGGTGGCGAATTTTCGGGAAACGGCCTCTGCCTTAAAGAAGATACCACCAGGGAAACAGCGTACTGTTCGAACCCCGGAGAATGTTGAACGCGTGTGTCATGCTATTCGTAGGAGTCCTCGGCGATCGGCATTAAAACACGCAAGTGCCCTACAGATTTCTGACCACTCCGTACGCAGAATTTTGCATGTAGAACTCGACTTTCATCCCTACAAACTTGTTATAGTGCAAACACTGAGTGCCCAGGGTAAGAGAATTCGTATGCATTGTTGCCATGGACTTGTGAATATTGTGAATGACCAATTGTTAAACAATCTGCTCATGACCGATGAGGCCAATTTCCATCTGTGTGGTTATGTCAATACGCAGAACTGCCGGTACTGGGCATCGCAGAGTCCTCAAGAACTGTTTGAACGACCGTTACACAGTGAGAAGGTTGTTGTGTGGTGTGGGTTAACGTCTTCCGGGATAATTGGCCCCTACTTCTTTGAAGACGAAGAGGGGAATGCAGTGACTGTAAATTCACAACGTTACGTTCACATGCTTAAAACATATCTCGCACCTGAGTTACGGCAACATGGTATTGCATTGGAAACCACATGGTTCCAGCAGGATGGGGCAACTGCTCATACTGCAAGGGCTTCCCTGAATAAATTGAGAGAGATGTTTGGAGCCCGAGTGATCTCACACCGAGGGGATGTTCAGTGGCCTCCAAGATCGCCCGAACTCTACGCTTGAGATTACTTTCTGTGGGGGTATCTCAAGAATAGGGTGTACCAGAACCGACCAAGGACAATCGTGGATTTGAAGCGGAATATTCGGACAGAAGTGACGGCAATCTCTCCGGAAGTTCTGCGGCGCGTAATGCACGGTTTACCGTTACGGCTCGAAGAATGTGTTGAAAATGAGGGACACCATCTAAAGAATGTGATTTTCAAAAAGTAATTAATGTAAGTAAAATGCTTTGAGATCTACTTTAATTCTAAAATAAAATTTTGTTTATAAACTATTTATTCTGGTCATAATTTCACTTAGAAAACCGTCAGGTTTCTCTGCCGGACCCTGTATTAATTTTCTGGGTGTCATTGCTCTACTGTTATACATGTCAATTGTTATGTCACTGTTATTGTATTAGCAGTTGTTATTTATTATTGAATTTGTTATCATATAATGTCAATTACCATGTACTATTCACACAATGACTTAAATTGCAAAATCGCCCCGATTTTGTGCGGGCAGTATGGTTAAACTTTGTACCTATGTAAACTTTGTACTGTAAAATGCCGCATTGCAGGTGCGTGTAGTGACGTCATTTTTCTCCCTGCTATCTGCTGCCGGTTTTGATACAGGCTGACAGTAGTCAAAATTAAGTTAGTTCCTTGCAAGACTACGAGCGGGCATCTCGCTCAGTTCGCCAGCCGCGGCTACATAAAGTTTTCAATATTTCATAATTTTAGCATGATCATCATGCGATAATTTACTTAGGCGATTCTTGGCCTCTACACATTATTA
Organism: Magicicada septendecula; assembly: GCA_034769895.1. Classification (NCBI taxonomy): domain Eukaryota; kingdom Metazoa; phylum Arthropoda; class Insecta; order Hemiptera; family Cicadidae; genus Magicicada; species Magicicada septendecula. The sequence goes on along the minus strand of CM068373.1, from coordinate 164,544,638 downwards.
TGGGTTTTCAATATTAATTCTATTTTAATTCTCCGGCATTTATGCTGCGCCAAAACTGCACGCACCAGCAATTATGTCTTATTAATTTTCAATAAACTATTAGCTCAAGAATTATATACAGTCCACTTCATTATTTCATTTCACACCAGCACCACAACTAGCATTCTAAGACCAACTTAAGATTGCATCGAGAGCGTCTAAGACGCAACACTTTTTTTATATGTTTACAAATAAAAAAAACATAATCCGTCTGTATACGAATAACAATTAAGAATATCTACACAAAGCTAATAGTGTATGGTAATCAGTTTTTCTTTGCGGCACAACTCACTACAAAGTCGAAAAAAATATTGGAGACAGTAAGTGAATACAAAGAGCATGAACACTGATAAAAAACCGTACTGACTTAATGTCTACTCATCACTCACACGCAATATAACAAAACTCATTTAAAACACCATGCACTGTTTAAAAACACCAAGATAAGAAACCGCATAGACTAAACATCCGTCGCCAACTAAGGCATAATGAACATGAAGAACATGAATTGTATTGTACAGAGAGCCTCTGTTACAGTGTAATTTGTAATAGACTAATACGGTTTATTACGCAAGGTATGACAACAGCAAACTGGCTGGTTATGCTTCTTTTATGAAAGGAATAGTCATATCAACAAAACAAGTTGTTTGTACTTTTATAAACTGAAAACAATTTTTTCAAGTCTACGCTCACTTTGCCGCCCTCCTAGCTATGCCGCCCGGGGTGGCTGCCCCCTTCCACCCAGCTACGCCTCTGTGTATATATATATATATACATTTTTCTATCATTTTGGCGTCTTTTCAAAATGTATACGTTTTGGCGTCTACTCGAAAACGAAGAGTATATTGAAATTTTATTATAACATTACGTTCTTGTGATTATGTTATTTGTGTTTTGCGTTTTATATTTCAATATACTCTTAATACAATAAAATAATTTTTGTTGTACAAAACGCTGTCATTATGGCATCTTTTTATAATTACGACAATAGGGCGTCTTTTCAGTTTCCCGACAATTAAGCGTCTGAAATGTATACTTTTTTCGAATTGTAGCGGTTTTTGCTTCCAGCGACGTTGCCAGTTTTCAACCCCGGGTATTGCACAGTTTACGTTGACGCTTATTTGTTTGTATGAAAGAGTGACTAACTGCAGGGGAATGACCATTATTCTTTTCCGTTGTTCACGCGCCAACTTTACATCATAATTTTAACTGAATATTTATAAACTGTCAAATATTTATCAACAATTCTTAAACTTCACTATCCAATTCTACTAACCGTGATAATATAATTATTGTGTTTTACGAAGCATGCCAAAGTAGCGTACTGGCCTTTCGAATTATGCAAAGATTGACCACTTGTCGTCGGATTAACTAACGGAATTAACGGGCATGTTAATATTTTCTCACATGCATTGATACCGGGTGATAACGTAACTTTGATTTCATTTACTAGAGAAATTTCCTATGCATATTGGCAGTCAAAAATAATAAATGTAATACCAAAGGTTATGAACTTATACTCATAATATAAAAAATATAATCAGTTATATTTTTGGTCAGTGTTCATTATTATGCATACAGTATTTTGAAGTAACGCTATAAAAGATTTATTTGTATCAATTTTGTGGGTAACAAAATTTTATAACTATAGTTTATAGTTCTGTAGTTCTTAATTGTCTATAGTTCTGTTTGGGGTTGAGAGAGAGAGAGAGAGGGAGGGAGAGGGAGAGGGAGAGGGAGAGGGAGAGGGAGAGAGAGAGAGAGAGAGAGAGAGAGAGAGAGAGAGAGAGAGAGAGAGAGAGAGAGAGAGAGAGAGAGAGAGAGAGAGAGAGAGAGAGAGAGAGCGACACAACTTTCCATATATGTACATAATAATAATTACTTCTTGTGTTAGAGATAGATGGGAGATGGGAGACAGAGGGTTGTGAGATAGCATAAAATTTTATATTAACATTTCCATAATATTAGTTCTATTTGTATTAGAAATAATAGCAAGATGTTGCGAGAAGCAGGCAGGGAGAGAGAGACAGAGAGAGAGAGAGAGACAGACAGACAGACAGACAGAGACGATATTAAAATGTTTCGGGTTGAGGGTACTAGAAGTCATCGGATACCTGCACTTTTTGTAAGGCCAGGAAAAGGTTATTTTATGATACTGTTTATTGACATGTCTATTGTTATATAGGCTTGTGGTTTCTCCACGGATTATAAAAGTAGTGGCTACATCCAGTGGCTTGAGAGGCATTTTCTTACAGAGAAAAGCTAAATTTATTAACTACAAATTACTGTATATTCAATTTAAAAATTGCGTGTAAAAATAATGAATAGCCGCTAAAAAATCATTAAACAATTCTCCTACAGAAAAACATTTCTCTTCAAATATATTCAATTAAATACGTCTGAAATGTACTAACAGACATTCTGCCGACTCTTCTCCGTACATCACGCTTAATTTTGGACCATTAGTTCTCGATCGTTTGGGTGTGAACGGCAAAATTGCGAGGACATACAAAATTAAGCGAACAATTCACAGGAAAATGTATAACCCATATATTTGGGCAGTGGCGCACCCAGGAGGGTTTGAGGTGTTAGAACCTACCGAAAATATGGTAAAAATTGTGTAGTCAACGAATGTACAAATAGTAACGCTGTAGTAATAAGATAAACTAAAATACAATGTAGGTAAGCTTACCAGACACGAATAAACTGTTCTCATGATATGTAATTGTGTTCGTACTTTTCAAAAACACCGGTTTTCATCAAAAGCATAGAGTTTACTTTATTGCTATATTTTCCGGTTTGGAGAGTGAAATGGATCAATCTGGGTCGCCTGTCGACTTCAGTGCAAAGGAAAGTTATAGGCCTACATAGTCAAGAGTCGGAAAATAATTTATAACGTATAGGCCTACAAGTGTATTAAATCGGAAGATAAGGATATATCAGAAAGAAAGTTACAGGAACGGGTAGCTCAGGCGTGCGGCGTGTCTATAAATAGTGTTTCTAGAATTATTAAAGAAACATCATGGTATATGGGTGATATACAATCTTTCAGGACTCTCCATAAAAATGTTCAACAAATGAAATAAAAACTGATTTAAACGATATCGACAAGCGCACTACTCGACTAATTATTCACCAAAGTCAACCCATAGAAGGGTAAACATTAACATTCAAAAGTAGTTTAAACAATTTTAAAGAACAAATTAATTATAATGGTAGTGTTTCCAGTCTGAACCACATTATTCGTCAAATGGGATTTCGACGGAAACGTGCCAAAAGCAATAGGAAACTTTTAAATAGAAAAACGTGACACTGAAATCTTAAGAGTTGATATATAAGAAAATTACAGCAATTCAGAGAAGAACGGTAGTCCATAGTATACACAGATGAAATTTTGGTTTTCACCGTTCAAAATCGGTTACAAAAATTTGGACAGACAATGACGAAAGTGCCTGAAAAATTTCAATAAATAAATAAATTCGCCTGCAACATCATTAACAAAAAGGTAGACATGATTAACTGGTTATTGAATCATGGGATTCCTTTAGTCCATTTATGTTATAACCTGAGCTCTGTTTAATAGTTAGGCTAAACAAAAAAACCCAACATTATTATTATTAGCGGGGGTCCTACAGTCTATGCCGCATCCCGCATTTCGATCGCCATTTCTCCCTATCTTTCCAGTCATCGTCTTCAATAGCTCGACCTCTCATGCATTTCCTAATTCCTGTTTTCCATTGTGTTGTCAGTTTTCCTTTTCTTCTACTGTTTTGTGGAGTGTAAGTCAATGCTTTCTTTGGCCATCGCTTCTCCTCCATCCTCATTACGTGACCATGCCGTAGCAACTGTCTGGATTCTATTCTTTCTGCTGTTGTAAATATGCGCCCTGTTTTCCTTCTTATATCTTCGTTTCTAACATGTTGCATTCTAGAAATATTACACGATCTTCTTAAGAAGTCCATTTCCACAGTTTCTATCATCTTTTTCTCTTTACCTGAAAGTTGCCAGCATTCGCAGCCATAAGTTAAAATGGGCTCCTCAATAGTTGTGTAGATTGTCAGTTTAGGTTGAAGTTTCATTTTGTTCGACCAAAGTAACGAGTTTAGCAAACGAATAGCCTTTTTTCCCTGTTGTATCCTATTTTTTATGTAATTCTTTGTTGTTCCATCTTCTGAAATAATAACCTGACATACAAAACTTTTAAAATAATCACTATTTCAGCAAACTAATGACATTCCATTTGACGACTTCCACCCTATCACCCGGTTCTTAATCCTAGAACTGATTTGGGCAACTGTGGAAAAGCATGTTAAAAGAAAAAAAGTTTATTTTCGTAGACAGTGTTATAAACTTAGCAAAAAAAAGGAATTTGAGTGTATTTATCTCACACGCTGGACATCAAAATGTGACCACGTCTTGAAAATTTAAAAGAGCATGTGAGATCGGACCAAAAAGTGTATAATGTAACAGATCGTTTCTAAATTAATAAGCGATGGGATAGCAGCAGTTAAGACAATTTGAGTGATGATAACAGTGAAGGAAATTGACGTACTTATTACGGCAATAAGGTGTGGAAGAATTGACGTAATATTTGTAATTGTTTGTAAGTAATTATGTGCTATATTACTTAAATATTTTTAGTATAATTTTTTCATTAACGTTGTCTGCCCTGTTATTCATGGTTAATTTACATCTGCTTGTTTTAAAAAAAACACACACACACACACACACACACCCAGAGTCACAGTCATTTCACATTCGAGCCTGTTATCGATGTTACTTATACAAACAAATTAAGATGCCAGTGCAATGTTGACTATATATTACTAAAGTTTTTCCTAAATCGTAACATGTCTGATAACAAAGTGTTATATACTCCAAAATATACAATGTTTGTTAATGTCTTGACTCGACTAGGAGATTAGGAGAAACACTATAACAGACACAACATGACAAGTCACTGTTTACATAATAATTGCAGTACTAAACATTTTATAACTCGGTGAAATCTTTGTATGGTCCCTCTGTTGTATCTATTGTTTGTTTCGTCTTACAAAACGTCCATTTGAATTGTTTGTCGTGTCGAAATAGAAATCAAAATCAAAACTTGTCACGTACTTGTACATAGACTTGTCGTTCAGGGAACAGTCTAATATTCAACTGTAGCCTTTCTATTCACGTGTATTACATTGTTCCCGCCTTATCCCCTCTACAATATGCGCGACTGCTTCACGTCTGACTATTTTACTATATTATTGTATTATTATTTCAATAAAGTCACCGTCTACTCATTAAGTAATTTATATTATTCAGTCAGCACATGCAAATTACTAAGCCTTGTGATTATGTGGTTTTTACTCGTGATTGCTACAAACATTGTGTGTTGATTCTTACCTGTGCAATATTTATGTGTAAGAAGGACTCTTTTTCAGCATTATAGGTGGCATTATAGATGGAAAATACATGAGTGAAATGCCATGAAGCAAGGATCATTTTTACTTGCACTTGCAGCATTGACTCCCAATAAGTTACATGTTGTCGCTCCTCTAGGAAAAAGCAAGCCCTGCTTGTTGAGAAAATAAGGAGGGAAACCAAAATTGTGCACCTTGTTCGCAAGTTTTCAACCCACCCCCTCGAAAAAATCCTGGGTGCCCCTCTGCATTTGGGTATGTATGGGACTCGCGAGAGGTAGCCGCGCCACATATATGCAACTATAGTGGTTCCTGGTTCTATATTATTTAAATTACACGATTTAGTGTGTTTGCATCGCGTTTATCCACCACCTTTAGGAACCACTTCTTTATTCTCCTGTAAATTCCTCCAAGTACCCACCGAGTTTTGGTTATTCGGTCCCTGTTGTACTTCCTTCAAGTGAACGCACTTTCATCAATTTCAGTATCTCTCGGGCCGCCAATTTTTAAGCTGGTATCCATCACCCAGACAGTAAGGATCTCCCTGAACTCGTTTATTAATTCTCGCGTAGTTTTCCTGTTTATGTCAAGCTCTTTTGAAATGACTGAAATTTTATATTTCAAAATCCAAGCGACTAACACACGGAATAGACTACAGATAATGCAGGAACACACGCTTTTCCGAAAAAAGTGTCATCATGTATGTTTTTTGTAGCTCAGCAGTTCTGTCTACCACACCCGAAGGTGACGTTTTTTTGTCCATTCACATTTTTTAACATATTACCATCACACTTTACACATTCTATTGAAAACGGAAAAAGATTTTAATCACAAACACATTTTCTGAAGCCTTTTTTTTTAATGAAACACGGAAAATTATTAACACTTTTGTATTCCATTTTAGTAAGATACGGATGTGCACAACTCTGATGAATGAATGTTAAACAAAATTAAATAGATTTAAAGATATAAACATAGATGTAAAAAAACAAGGTCTCACTGGCCGCTTTTAGGAAGTGAAGCAATAGTTGAAACAAGTAACAACATTTATCTTTTATCATTTGCGTCATTCTCTGCATGAAAATATCGGGCTGCATGATAAATGTCTATCAAGCCACTTTTGGTAGCCACATACGTTTATAACCTTTGGAGAAACCACATGCTATATAACAACAGACATGTCAGAGAACAGTATCATAAAATAATCTTTTCCTGGATTTACAACCAGTGCAGGTATCCGGCGACTTCTAGTACCTTCAACACAAATGTTTCTTTATAATACAAGTAATTATACAAGTAGTTATATAAGTGATAGGTAGGTAAATAGACAGGTAGAAAGAGAGCAAAAGAAAAAAAGAGAGACAGGGGTAGATAGAGAGAATAGTATAGATAGTGTATGTCAGTCTCAATTATCTCATGTTTTTTCGTTTCCCTTTGTTTTTAGTTTAAAGCGAAGGTCTTGTTTCATCACAACTATCACACAATCTCAGGGCACTTTATATTGTATAATACTTTATAATTTATAAAAAATGTGTTACATCGTGTTATAATCGTTTATTTAAGTACTAAGTAGGCCTGTAATGTGAGCGCTGATGTTGCTTAGTATAAGTCTATGTAGGCCTACTTGTGCTTCGTATTAGGTTACTAATTAATGATGGCTACATGTTCATAGTAGTTATGTTATATCTAATAATGTGTATTTTATCTTTGTTCTTGCACTACTAATGATGGTCGTAGTGGGCATAGAAGAAACATCTGGAAATTCAGTATTCAATAAATGGTGGCCTAATAGCCCGCATGATAAATGTAACACTACAGTTAATGGGAGTCTTTCAGAATAATATGTGGAGGGACACGACTATCAAAACTCCTCAAGCTGGATTAAAAGCTAGACTGGTAGTCCTAATAGGCCTGAAGGACATGAATTTAAAAACGCCTCGGTTTGTGTTTATTTTGTACAGGCGATTAAGATAGTTGTGTTAGTCGTTATAATCAGAAAGAGAATTATCACTGTTGCACACCACTATAAAAAAATTATTCCGATTAGCGCTTTCAAGCTTCTCAGTTCATCGTCAGATCGGAAATCCGTATCACTGTTGCACACCACTATAGAAAAATTGTTCCGATTAGCGCTTTCAAGCTTCTCAGCTCATCGTCAGATCGGAAATCCGGATCACTGTTGCACACCACTATAGAAAAATTGTTCCGCTTAGCGCTTTCAAGCTTCTCAGCTCATCATCAGATCGGAAATCCATCAGATGAGCTGAGAAGCTTGAAAGCGCAAATCGGAATAATTTTTCTGTAGTGGTGTGCAACAGTGATAATTCTGTTTGATAATTTAACTGATGAAAATGAGTGTCTTGTGCGCTGGGTTACTCCATCAATATCACTGTGAAGTCAAACCGATAGAATAAATTAGTACCGAGTACCGTAATGCAACATGTAGGCAAGAATTATTCGTATAACCTTTTGCGTATAGATTTTTCTTGTGCAATTTAAACAATAAATTACTAACGTGAAGGTCATTGACATGAAGACATAGTCTAACAATTGTAAGATACTTACAAAAATCAGTGTAACACACATTTAATCATGTTGATGAACGCAACGCATTTATTGTAATCATCTTTTAATACGCTCTTTATTAATAAAAATAACTCCCAGCCTGACAGGTTTGCCTACATTTTACATAATATGGTTTGTACCATCCGCCATTTCTTTTTCCAAAATTTTATATCTTTGTTGACACTTCTAAAATCAAGACAAGTGACTTCATACCTCGTGCATCAAAACTGGCCCAGCCATTTTAGTATTACAAGGGAACAAACTAACTAACGAGCATTACAAACTAACAAACAAAACTGTTGTACAAAAGTAATTAAATATGGTTATTTAACAGAATACAAAATTCCTTAAATGATTATAAAATACACATTATAAGATATAACATAACTATTATGAACATGCAGCCATCATTAATTAGTAACCTAATACCAAAGCACAGGTAGGAATTCATAGACTTAGGCCTATATCAAGTAACATCAGCGCTCTCATTACAGGCCTACTTAGTACTTAAATAAACGATTATAACGCAATGTAACACATTTGTTATAAATTATAAAGTACTCAAGTAAATATTATAAAAAGTAATATAGTAGTTACCAAAAAGAAACTTATGTGAACTGTACAAACGTAACGTATTGTGTCGCATTATATGTAGCGAGCTGCCGCGCGTTTAATTGATGCTCTATGCAAATTATGTCATGTGACTTCTAAATAATGAAGTATGGTAAAAAATGTATACAGCTGCCCTCCGTCACTGTACCTCTCTCTCATTTTCTTACTCTCACTCACTCCCCCCTCTCTCTACCCTCTCACTCTCTCTCTCTCCTTATTCGTTTTATTTCTTTCCTCATTTTTGTTCAAGAATGAGCCAAGGAACTTTAAGTGCATTTACACCTGCCGGACAACCCTAAGGGTGCCTCTGTAAGAAACAATAAAATTTCTCAAGTGTTTATGAAGTATGAAGGACACTAGCCTTTTCTACAAACGTTATGCACAGTTTAATCTGGGTTGTGGCATCGGGAACTCAGAAATGGTTAATACACGTCAGCCACTGCTGTGTATAGTGATAATGTGTTGTGTCTATTCAGCGTAACACCACAGGTCTCCAGCCTCCAGCACAGAGATAAGATTTCTCATTCATCTGAATCCCGCCAAGAGTATTCAAGGTCAAATAACATTCCTAATGTGTAATGGCACAGCCATGTATGTTTACAAAACGTACTACTGTTTTGGCTGACACATATATACAGATCTACGTCTGACCTAATACAACCTCTTAATTATCTGTACAACAGTTGTCTGTTTTTACCTTTCCACCAAACGTGTTGGTAGGCTGTGTTCGTACTCCTATTATTAAACTGAAATCAGAAAATTCTACAATAAGGTAAACCAAGGTAGGAAACCCTTTAAGCCCAGGACAACAGCTTGTCGTGACACTGATGGCACCCTACTTACAGAAAAGGGGAAGATCTGAAATAAAGGCATTAACAATATTTTGTAAATTTGTGAAAGTAAATCAAAGTTTCATAATAATGACTATAAATTAAATTTAATAATTAATGTTGAATTGAAAAACAGATTACTGAATAGCTTCACGTAGCGGATTGTGTTAAATAAACGGGAATATGAACCATCTAGATATGGTGTCGATTAGAGGCATTTGAACTACAAAAAGTATAACTAGTCTAAAAGTTCCTAACTAAAGAGGACTCTCTTGGGCAAGCAGTTTATTTTTGCTAAAACATTAACGTTTTGTGCGCACTGAAGAATCCGCTCTTTCGTTTTTATTGTTGCCTAATACAAGACCTCACTTATAATTAAACAAAATTGTTAGTTTTACTGTGTTTGATGCAGTTTCGTGTGTTATACCCTGATGGTAAATAATATACTACCTTTTCCCATCTAAGTTTGTATCTTTGAATCGGTCTTCCTTATTTATCTTTGCTTTATTTCTCTTCTACCTTCAACATTTGTTTTAGCCTTTTGCCTGCTCGTTTTATATCTCGTCACGCCCAAAATTTTGTATTGTCTTGAATTTTCCATTCTGTTTTATTATATAAAACACTTTCAATTATATAAAACTATTATTTATAGGAAAACAAAAATTTTTAAATATCATAGAAACAACAGTGTTATTTAGACACAGTAAAGTACAAGTTTCTCTTTCATTATATCTTCGTTTAAAAATTTCGACGGCAACTGAATGTGCAATGTCATTATAGGCTAATTGATATTTTTTTAAATACGACTTACGATATGCAACACAATGAGAGAAAAATTATAAATAATGTGAGCGAAATATAGGTTTTCTGTTAGAGCATTCCATTACAAATGTATTCTGTATAAATACGCAAAATTAAAATTTTTTGGAAGGCCCTTTTGACGTTTTTTCTCCGGTTACATCTTGCTTGCGACAGTTTGGTAACTAATATGTCTCCTGAATATGTTACTTGCTTATCGCACGGCAATGCGATAGTGGGGTTGCCACCTTCGGGCTTAACGTCCAGCCCGATTTCTGTAGGTTGTCTCACATAAACTGTCTATGTTATCATACTAAAGAGACCAGATTTTCCTGTACATAATAGTACAACCCATTAAATCCAACTTGATTTGCGCCTGTAATATTCCAAAGATAAGACAATCCAGAATCATTTCCCTTACGCCTCAACTTAGTACTGTTGGTTACTATTGATCTCCAAAGAATATTTATCGACCTTCCGGTCTAAATCCATACGGTTGAGCATCAGAAGGGTAACGGGTAACCTCTTGTAAGATATGGCACTTCATCACGGAGAACCGTCTTGGCTGGAGAGAGGCTGAAGGCTTCTTTGAGAGCTAACATTACTTCATCCAACACTAAGAATTTGAGGACCAGTACCTAGTTAATCCGGTACAACGAGTACCCAACCCAATTTTTTAATCAGCGAGTAAAGAAACACGCTTGAAGTTCTACAAGGTGACTCTTCCTTGTCTATGGGTTTGAGAATTCCGACTTATAAGAACAAATTCCCAGAGCAGTCGTTTTCAGGCGGTCTCAGACGTGTGATATTATATGTTCTTCACAAATGCTGATCGCAAAAGAAATCGCGATGTACGGCAGGAACTGAATATTATATGTATATTTGATAGGACTGCCCATTATAGGCTAAAATGGTTGGAACTTTTAACCGAAGCGATGACTGAAGCATTCTCAAACAACTATTGAAAACTGTAAGTAGAAATCGACGGAGAGGTGTGGGGCGTCCCAAGAAGCATTGCAATAACCAGCTCTAGTCTATCTCGTTGGGCCCGGAACAAACTACTTTTGTATAACCCTTGCTGATCATGATGATGGTTATTACTTTTGACTTTTATTTTTCCTCTAATTTATGGAATGGTAAATGAGTTTAGTGAAGATATCCAATATGGTTCTTATTAATATATTAATAAAACATAGTTACTGAAATGTTGTCCTTGATGTGATGAATTATTAGAAACCTAAATAAAGTGTAGAGAGAACATTTCAATTTAGATTATTACAAGCAGAGTACATAATTATATCAATTTTATAACGGGGCAAAAGGAGGGGTTTTATTTTATTAAATATTTGCAACAATTTATTTCATATGCGTGGCCAGTTACATGGTGAATCTAAATCGTAGCGAACCAAGAACTCATAAGGCGAAGTTAATACAATGGAATGCGTCAACGTGCAATCACGCAATACCGTTCTTAGAATTTTGAGACTGTGTGACACACACCCACAAACGCGCAAGCACCAGTAGACGCGCAACCGACGCCGAGTGGTTTAAAACAACATGGCCTGGAGAAGAATTTTGTCCAGCACGTGCTCTCAACATGCCGGAAACGAAACTAAGTCACGCCTACTACAGTGACGTAAACCACTGGACAACAAATATCGTCAATGTCCAACACACGAAAATCCCATGTGTCGTGTGTGCAACTAATGAGACTTTGAGAACGAAGGCTGTGGGCAACGACGAAATTGGTTCGCGGGCAAGGCAGTGATGTCTGCCCGCATGTAACAGCAGTCAACTTACCGATGCGGCGTCAGCCTGACGTTCGCTAAGGTTCGTGGGCCCTAACGAAATTTAAAGTTATTATGTAGAAGTGTTATACCACAAGTGAACAGAATCGGAGGAGTGAGTGGGTGAAGTGGACGGAAAGGTGGAAGTGCAAATAAAAACTTTCGGGCAAAAAAAAACACATAGGGCCATGAGAGGAGCTACGCCGGTGGGGTAATCCATCAGAAAATAATTTCATATTTTTTGGGGGGTTCAAACAAAGTAGTCAGGGAAAAGGGGGTATTTTTTTTTATGGAATGAATGTGAGAGCGAGCAGGCTGGGCTGTTTTATTTTTTAATATCAAATGTCTATTTGAAAATTTATTTCTATCCAATTGTTTCAGTAATATAATGTGGAAAGAATGTTTTTGTCTTAATTTTTGAAGAAGAACAGTAAACAGATTTATTTTAGAATATAAATATGTATTAGTGTCGTTATTACGCCATAACCTCTTCCTACTATTCTGTGCTGGCAGATTCGTCTAACGTTCCCGGATTTCTTCCGAATTATCATTGGGGGGTAGTCAGATTGCAAAATTTATCCCATTTTAATTAAGGTAGAGTATAAAGGTTTCCATATCTGTCCTTCAAAGATATTGGTGGCGATTCTGGACTTCTGATTGGTGTTTTATAAAAAGGTAAGTAAGCGAAAACAGATTGCAGGTGAGTTTCTGGCAGTATTTCTATAATTTATTTCGATTAAGTTTGTTTCTCAACAATTGGCGACCAAGCTGCCAGGATCCTGATATAATTTTATACGAGGTAGACCTATTTTAAAGCACAGAAAGTATGAATTGGTAACGGCGTATTTGTAAAAATAATCGTATATAATTACGTTGTGAAAATTAGGTTATGTTTTGGTAGCGTAAATGTTGGGTTTATTTCCAAGTAATAATAATGATTTTATGTAGTGGGTATTTATAGTTTATATGTATAATTATTGAGCAATAGAGGGGTTGTAGTTTTACAAAAGGTGTATAAATAAATTTTGAAGTACGAGTATAAATATGGGCGAAGTACGAGAGAATGATATGGGTTTCGCATGGGACGAGTGGGAAAGCGAATTTAGAGGGGTTGTAGGTGAAATGAAAGACGAGGAGTGGGGTAATTTGGATGATAATTTAACGCGGATGGAAGAACAAGAAGAGGGAATATTTGCTGAAATTAAAAAGCACAGTGATGATCTTGGTAGTAAGATAACAAATAATAAAGGTAAGATAGTTGAAGCGATAGTGGTAGAAAATAAGACAATGAATAGGCCTGACGACAGTGTAGGGGTGGAAGAAAAGAGTATTCAGCGGATGATGTGATGAATTTTTTGAAAACAATGCATGATGAAATAAGTGGTGTTATTAATAAACTGTTTGACGAAAGGGAGGAAATGATGAATAACCATTTTGATATGATGAATAAAGGTTTTGATGAGTTACACACAAGAATGAATAAACAAGATGAAAAGTGGAGACTAGATACAGATAAATCAAAGGAGAGTACAGAAGTTGAACTAAAACAGGTAAGTGTTTGTGGTGGTAGTAATATAACGAAAAATAACGAAGGATTAGTAGACAAGGTAAGTGGTGGTAAAACAAGTAATTATAATGGTGAAATAACGTTAAATAAGAATAATGAGTATATAGCTGAAAATGGGGTATCAAAAAGTGATACAGTAGACAATAGTAGTGAAAATGAGAGTAGAATGAGAGTTGAGGTTGATCAGGGATTGCTAGTTAGTGCTTATGATTTAGAAAGGGAGTATAGTGATAGTTTAAATGTAGAAGGTGAACAGGGGGCAAAATTTTAAGGGATTAAATGTGAAGCAGAGACTTCACAAGAGTTGATGGAGGACAAGAGTTCCTCAATAGTTTTTGTAGAAGACAAAAGGTCTTCAGAATGTCATATAAGATGTTTGTGTTTATCTGGTAGGGCCAGATGGTGTTTAAAGAATTTTGTGGTATTGCCCTCGGCATGGAGTGAGAGAGAAAATGGGATATGGTGTTGTGATGAGAGAGAGAAAGAGTTAGAGTGGTTCAAGATAAATAGAGGTTATGGAGAGTTGATAAAGAAGATGAATATTAAGAGTATTATGATAAATAATGTAGACATACCTTGTGCAGTAGTAGACAATGATTATATTGATGATAAATATGTACCTGTAGGAAGAATTAGTGTACTTGTAGTGGAGGAATATGATGAGAAAATAACTTACCTGGGTGTAACAACAAATACTTACGGAGACAGGATAAAAATAAATAATAGTGACAAGTTTTATGAAATAATAAAAGGGAAGATGAATGACAGAGGTAATGGTTTATAATATAAGAATAATAATAATAAATTGGATGTAAATAAAAATGGTTTATGCTATAAATATGTTAGGTATATACACGACGATGGAGGTTGAACATACACGTAATAAATGGACATTCTAAATAGTTTAAGTTGTAGTTATGACCTGGCTGATCTTGGAAATGAAGTGTGGTAAAATTGAATAATAATGACGAATAATTTGTAAATAAATGTTTAGTGAAATTGAGTGTGTGTATTGTAAAATGTTTTATGTAAACAACGTGTATGTAATAGAAATTGATTTTGATAGTAATAATATTTTGAGCAGATTAAATAAATAACAAAAAAATTTTGAAGACAGTAATTAATGAATTGTAATTGTTTTGATAATAATTGAAAAATGTTGTATTTCCATAATTAATTTAATTAAAATAATTTGAGATGTTTAAATATTTTTGATTGATTTAAATGTTATATAATTGAATTTTTCTAATAAGTTTAAATTATTTTATGAGATGTGAATTTGATAATTAATAAATAAATAAATGTTGAATTGTTTAGTATGGAATAACATTGTTGTTAAAATTGTTACAGAAGGTACAGGGTGTTTGGTGTTTATATTTGTGTATTTAGGACAGTGTATGAGTGATATTCTGTAAGTATAAATTTCCTAATACAATATGTAAGGTAAAACTTGATATAATTTTGAAATGTGTTTATAGTAAGGTCATTCACCTTGCCTAGAAAATCAGCTGATCCACTGTAGAATGTCACTTATAAATTGTTTGCAAGTTTCCTATGTAATTAATGTTTGAATATAATGATTTTAATGTGTTAAAAGATTTTAATTTAAATGAAGGAAATAATGTGAGATAGTTGAGAATTTTAAATGATTTGTAAAAGATAGTAGATGGGAGATTTTGGGTGATTATTATTTTGTTAGGACATGTAGATCAGTCCATGTTGAGTTTAAAGGGATACTAGAGACGAATAAATATTGTTGTGAATAAATGTAAGATAGAATTTGAGTATTGATAGTGACACAGTAGCTAGGGGAAAATATGGAGAGAATTGATTGATATATTGAGTTAATAAATAAGTGGAGATATTTTGTAGTAGTTGAGAGTGATGTATTGGAAGGGTAATTAGTTGATGGGAATTTTGTAAGGGGGGTGGTGTGATGAGGAGTCCACAACGAAAGGTGTTGGGACGGGAAGGGGCCGTTTAGCGCCGGAAAGGGTTGCCTAGGAAAGTACAGGAACCAACATAAGGGAATGAGCTTTGGGATGGAACACACATACTGAGTACAAAGGGGTAGAGAGTATTTTTTTTATATAAGGGTAGAATGTTGCGATATGAGTTGAGTAGTAAGCTGGGTTTAGAGGTTGTTTGATAGATGTTTTTGATAGAGATGTGTGTCATGTTAGTTAAAGCTGTTAGTGAGTGTTAAAGTCAGAAGGGGGAAGATTATAAATGTATACATGCCAAGTTGATACAATCAAGTTATTATGAATAATTAAGTCACCCAAACTAATGGGGATTGAGAATGTTGATGAAAGTAAAACATAAAAATTAAATGAAAACAAGTGACAAATTTTAATAGAAGTTGAAACTAATTAGAGCAATAAATATGTAATTTTTAATTGGTTTAAATGTCAATTTTATTGTTAATTGTAATAATAACCATGTTAATTTTGAATGTCTTATTATATTATGTTTGAAGATAAAAATTTTAAAGATGTTTAATGTATTTTATGATGTAGCCTATATATAACCTATGTAGGTCAAGGTCGTGGCCTTGACCCAGTTTGATCAGCTGATGGTTGATGTTATAAACTAGACCAGTTTTGGCAATGAAGTGAAGCAAAATTTGTTGTTTAATTGATTTAAATAATTTTAATTTTTCTGAATATTTAGAAAAGTATATTTTAATAAATTAAAATTTTTTTTTGAAAAAAAAAATTTTTTTGATTTTTGTGCCTGCCATCTAATTGATGTTTTGAGTTTTAAGTGTATTATTGTTTATGTGTATTGCTCGGGTTTTATTGACTTATATTGTTTAGAATATGTGTGTAAACAAATGTTAGAGTAAGGGAATTCATGTTTAATAAGGTATTCAATTTGTTTTCTTTAGAATTGTTAGTAGTAGTGAAGAGAATTAAGGATTAAGGTAAAACATGTTTTTATTGTGACTTTTGAGGAAATACAATTTGATTTTAACGTAAATGAATTTTGAATATAAAGAGAAATGTTTTGAAAATTTTAAAGGAGAATTTTGTTTAATGAGTATTTATAAGTGTGTGTACGAGCCCAGTAACTGCTAAAGGCAGCCCAGTGTGCATGGTAAGGGGGAACATATCGGTTGAGGATCTGGCATGGTATAAGACCAGGGGTTTGGATTTTGGGGTGGTATGTTAGAAGGTTAGGTGTGCTGTGGTGCGTGTCTGTTCAATTTTATGGTGTTGGGATCTCGTACAGAGAAGTCCAGTAATCTCGTTCAGGTGCAGCCATGGTCGCCGAGCCAGCGGGGTAGTTTACCCCTGATGTTAAGAACTAAAGGGGGGTTGTTGGCACCATATCCTCACCGATCCTCTTAGGGGTTTAGCAATGAGATTTCTTCTGTTTCGACAGCAGATCTCTCATTGGGGGGGTATTGTAACGGGGCAAAAGGAGGGGTTTTATTTTATTAAATATTTGTAACAATTTATTTCATATGCGTGGCCAGTTACATGGTGAATCTAAACCGTAGCGAACCAAGAACCCGTAAGGCGAAGTTAATACAATGGAATGCGTCAATGTGCAATCACGCAATACCGTTCTTAGAATTTTGAGACTGTGTGACACACCCACAAACGCGCAAGCACTAGCAGACGCGCAACCGACGCCGAGTGGTTTAAAACAACATGGCCTGGAGAAGAATTTTGTCCAGCACGTGCTCTCAACATGCCGGAAACGAAACTAAGTCACGCCTACTACAGTGACGTAAACCACTGGACAACAAATATCGTCACTGTCCAACACACGAAAATCCCATGTGTCGTGTGTGCAACTAATGAGACTTTGAGAACGAAGGCTGTGGGCAACGACGAAATTGGTTCGCGGGCAAGGCAGTGATGTCCGCCCGCATGTAACAGCAGTCAACTTACCGATGCGGCGTCAGCCTGACGTTCGCTAAGGTTCGTGGGCCCTAACGAAATTTAAAGTTATTATGTAGAAGTGTTATACCACAAGTGAACAGAATCGGAGGAGTGAGTGGGTGAAGTGGACGGAAAGGTGGAAGTGCAAATAAAAACTTTCGGGCAAAAAAAAACACATAGGGCCACGAGAGGAGCTACGCCGGTGGGGTAATCCGTCAGAAAATAATTTCATATTTTTTTGGGGGGTTCAAACAAAGTAGTCAGGGAAAAGGGGGTATTTTTTTTTATGGAATGAATGTGAGAGCGAGCAGGCTGGGCTGTTTTATTTTTTAATATCAAATGTCTATTTGAAAATTTATTTCTATCTGATTGTTTCAGTAATATAATGTGGAAAGAATGTTTTTGTCTTAATTTTTGAAGAAGAACAGTAAACAGATTTATTTTAGAATATAAATATGTATTAGTGTCGTTATTACACCATAACCTCTTCCTACTATTCTGTGCTGGCAGATTCGTCTAACGTTCCCGGATTTCTTCTGAATTATCATTGGGGGGTAGTCAGATTGCAAAATTTATCCCATTTTAATTAAGGTAGAGTATAAAGGTTTCCATATCTGTCCTTCAAAGATATTGGTGGCGACTCTGGACTTCTGATTGGTGTTTTATAAAAAGGTAAGTAAGCGAAAACAGATTGCAGGTGAGTTTCTGGCAGTATTTCTATTAATTTATTTCGATTAAGTTTGTTTCTCAACAATTTTAAACAACAATATTTATTTTGAGAAAGTAATCAATGATAACTTTGTGATTAAAAAAAATTATAAACGAAAATTTTTAAAATTCAAAATTCTAATATAATGGGGTCTTCAAAAGTTCAAAATGAAGGTAGCTAATTCAACGTTAAACTGCAGTTTGAATGAATAAGTCAGTATTTTTTACCTATTTGAGAATTATAAATTGTTAATAATTATGATAATTTGGTTAAACATTAGCGTTAATCTTTTTGACATTTAAAAATCTTATGGGCACATTCAAGTTAGAATTTTAAAGCCTAAGTGTGGTGATGCAGGAAATACTAAGAAAACAAGAGAGTAAAAACGTTTTTCAATTTAAAAAAATCATAAGGCTGGAAAAAATAAGCTATGCTTATACAAATGTCTTGATAGTGATCTGCATCAAAGTAGAGCATCAGTACCCCATCATAACAAATTGGGACCGAGAGTAATTCGGGTACAAGAATATTTGGATATCCATACAGACATAAAATTTGTAATAAAATATATTAAAATATGAGGTTGGCTTCATACACTTTTCAGATATATACTTCAGTAGTGTCAATACTGCCAAATACTGATCTACGGTTTCTTTAATATATGTTTTCAGTACACTTATCACACTCTACACAAAAAGTGCAAGTCATAATAAAATGCTCAGTGTAATAGCGGAATGTTTTAAAAATGTATTTATAACTTTTAATGTTGGGACATAACAAGCATAGTAACAAATTGTTACAAAATATAAAGTTATAATAAGTTAACAGTTGTCATGATAACAGTAGGCTTCTGATTGTCATGCTTCTGCTCAAGCCAGTACTACCGACACGTCTAGTAAATTCAGAGTATTGATTTTTTGAGAACTTAAAACAAATTGGTATTCATAACACAGACTGTAATGCCCTTATTTTCCAAAAGAACAATACTGAAAACTACTCGAACTGTTTTAAAAACTTCCTCTCGAGTGTTCTTTTTTTTTTTGAAGGAATTAAATACAAAATGCTAGCGAATGTTTTTAACTTGATAATAAATAGAATGAACTGAATACAAGAAACCTACAAATTGTATAAAACATTTTGATTATTTACTTACCATCTAGTAATACCAGTAATAAGAATTATGTTCCTTCTTTAATAGTGGCACATCGAGAACTGGACTGGATTACTACCTGATTTGATCTGAATTGTAAATTTTAAAGTATGAGTTTTCATTATTTAAAGCGTATCAGAGAAGAACACATGACAGTAAATTCTTGTGAATAAACGGCACTTTTAATCTTAATTTAAATTACAACTTTGTAGTTCATACTTAATACAAATACATTGCAAAACGCAATCGAATTTAAGTATCTTATTTTAACAGCTGAATAAAATAAATACATTTCGTTTAACGTTACGGTATTCTATACAATATGTTTCCCACAATAAGCAAAGTCTAAAAAAGGTTGTATCTATAAAATATCCACGATTGGAGTCTTCAACATCATTCTGTCGAAATGTCATGAGTTTTTATGTGTGTATGCACGCACGCGTGCGTATTCGCGCGTTTATTCCAGGTCATAAACTTAATAGCATTAATACAATACTGGCAACGGAATATTTGCTAAGCTTAAAGCATTTTAAACAAATAAACACTAAATTAAGAGATCGTTAGGCCTACTTTTGTTCTTATAAAACTTACGTGAACACTTAAATATTTCTGGAGTATTTGTGTAAATACGTAATAAAGTAGGAGTAGTAATGTAAATACTTGTTAGACTGTTACGTATAATTTATTGGTAAAAATTAGGTTTATCAGAAAATGTAAATAATTTATCTAAAATGCACATTATTATTTTAAAATATCACTCGGTTTACGGGGATATAGCATTGCCTTCTTCATTCCTCAACCTGCCTGGTGTTTATAATCACATAACAGCTGTGACTCCTTACGCAAGACCGCACACCGAATGAATACGAGTTTGTTTATTCATACAGGATTGCATATTATGTCTTCAACTCCTTGTGTGCGTATTATACACAAGGCAGCTGATGTCTGTTATTACATAGTTCTCCTTGATAGTACCACATCTGACAACAATTGCTGCATACCTTCACGAAACAAATTTGTTAGTCATCAGTATGAAAACTTTTACACATGACAATTGTAGTAAGCAATTCGAACTAACCAAATGCCCAGCCGTGAATTGATCACAGAACTTATCTGGACGTTATCGAGAAATAGTTATTTTCGGGAAAAAATCTCATAACAAATAGAATTTTTGTAAGAATGTATACAACTATTTCTTCATGTTATAAATAAAACTTTCCCATGAGAAATTACTGTCTATTATGATGCCAAGATATTTCATTTGTTTAGTTTGTTCAGTCACCAAGCAGCTACACATGCTTGATATGTTTGACATGATGATTCATAAAAAACAATATGAAAATTCAACCTTGTCTCTCAAAAAGAAAATCATATTTTTTCACTTAACACCATAATTACTAAATCAATACTTTAGATTATCTAATTCGACAATCATTTAACTTGAAAATAAAAAATACATACAATAGTTATTTATTTTTAATTTACTGTTTTAATAAACATCGTGCCTGTGGCTGACACTTCTCTGAAGAGTGCTCGGCGGGAAAAATTGCGACAGGACTACTTGCCCAAACTTACTGTCTAGTGTAAACGGAGTTTCATACATCTGTCGAAATAAATTACGACATTAGCTCACGCAAGCAAGTAGTGAACATTTCCAGTATCTCTCGCGGTAAAAACTGCGTCTTAGTGCAAACACCTACTAGACACTGCTTGCGTATTTCCTGTCGAAATTTTCTCACAGTGTAAACGTAGCTTAACACTTAACAGTCGCATATTCGTTCACTAGTCTCTCCCCCTCCTCAGGCGTCTTGGTAGTAACGCTAATGCACTTACTACGCGTTCTTTTTACTTTATCTCGCTCTGCCTTCATGTCTCGCTCTCCCCCCGTCACACTCTAACAGAAATTAAATTGCAAATGACAATCAAATTTCTAATATTTCTACTCTGTCACTAGCCCCTCTCACTCACTCTTTCTCTCTTGCCTTCCCTGTCGCTCGCTCACTTTCACTCTTTCCCACACCATGTGTCCTTTTGTTTTACCTCTCTCTAACCCTTCGACAGAAATATATAACTTTTTAATATAAATGTTATTCTCTCTCTCTCTCTCTCTCTCTCACACACACACACACACACACACGCAACACACACATACACACTTTCTCTTTCTTCACACAAAAATTAAACTGTTGTGAAGAATCAAATTTTTAACTTTTTGCCCCGATGACTCTCCTCTCCCTCTACCACTTTTTCTCTTTTGATTCTAGACTTGTACTATTGTAAAGCACATAATCAAACGGTTTATAAAGAGAATAAAATCGAAATTGGGGAAGGTAAGAGAAAGTAAAATGAGGTAAGTGGGAAAATTAACTGATAAAATGAACATGAGAATATGAGAGAAACGAAACAAATAAATAAAAAAGGACATAAACTTTGACCCACTTAGCACAGTCTGCATCAGGATTGGATTGCGTTTGTCATTTGACCCTGTGCGTTTACGCTATGACAGTGTTGCCATATCCACGTCTTCCACAATGATTGCAAACGAAATGAAAAAAAGGCGCGTAGAACGTATACAGACGATGGTAGTACTACGTGGTGGACAAACCATGAACTACATATTGAATATCAATTTTCAAGTCAATTTGGCATCCGCAGGTAAAAATTTAAAAATTCGTGGTGCAAAACAATGAGTTGAAAGTTAAAAAAATTAAGATGTTTCATTAGTGATGTGCCCATAAAGGATGTTTGTGGAACTTATAAACTTTATAAACTTTTATTCCACACTACACACTATATATATATACATATATATATATATATATATTACGTTATTTTTAGACACTTACTTTTACACATATGCTCTTACTCATTTGTGCGCACTTACCCACGTCTCGGAGGTATACTCTTCTTCTGCAGTATTTACCTTGATGTTCCCCGGCTGGGTCGCAGGCTTTGGTCATTGATTGAGTGTGGATAAGCACGTGAATAACATTATATAAGTTTAATACAAGTAAAGAGTACAGAGGATTTAGCACTGGTTGTGAAATTAGTACGACTGTTTTAATAAAATCATATTCATTTGATTTATTCTTTAAAAATTCAAATTATCATATTATTAATTGTTTTGTGTGGGTTAATTATTATTTGAACCCTTATATTCAATCTGAATATAATGCAATTATAACGTGTTTAAATCTTATTTCTTATATTTCTAAGACATAGTATACACATGAATAAATCATATATGACCTGAAATATTACAGAGACATATAATATATAACACATATAATTATTATAAAACCTGATTAATACGTATAAAATTTAATATTCATCTTGACTTTGCAAGTGTGGTTTTTAATACATACCACTTAATAAAAACTCTTAATTAATTAAATATTTATTAAAATATTAATAGAGAACATTTATTACTTTAATTGATTAACTTATTCAATGTCTCAATTAATTAACAATCTTCTAATTACGTAACTCTCATATTTGAAATTACTTATCTAATCAACTAGAAAAATATAATAAAAATATGGTTCTTCCTTGACCATTTATTTATGAGATTACTACAGTTATATTCTCTATTATCAATTATATTTTGAACATTTATTTATTCATTATGCAAATTTAAAAATATACTAGTGTTCTTGTAAACTTGTATATGGAAACCAGAGCTTTCTTCGATAGACTTCAGGGTCATTTATAATATTAAATAAATATCTAACTTCACCTGCATTTTTCTGCAACCATTTAACTTTGTTGTTACCGTCATCTGGACTCTCGAGTTTGTTGATACTCTTCAGTATCACCTTCTCTGTCTCTGCGTCGTTGAAATTCCTCGCTCCGTCTCCTGGATGCTGAGTTCTGACGTGGACTTCTGGTCGTGATGATGTACGGCTGGATGTAGCTGCATGTGGCTGTCCCTGCGTCTTCTCGTCTTCTTGCTCTGGTTCCTCTCCTCTTCTTATCTTGTCCCTCGTAGATGTCTAGAAGTTCTATGTAGACTTCTCGAATTTCATCGTAGTTACAACTCTCGTAGATTCGTTAGTACAGTCTTTTTTTTTTAAATCACTCGTGTTCATTAATACTTGCACCGACGTAATGCCGGTTCCATCGCACTTCACGTTATTGAATACTGTTTAAAAACCTTACATGATTTTGTAAAATTCACGGTTACGAGATGCGTGGATCTTACGTGTCTAAGTGAGTTCATCTGAGAAAGATTGTGTCGCTCGCTGGGGTTTTATACTGCTGCCGTCGTTGAAATTCCTGTTGGAAACTGTTTTGACAACATTGAACAGTTCGGTGTGTCGATTTAAATGTTACTTTCAACCTACGCGTCTTTCTATGAAGCGCACACTTTTTTATAAATATTATTTCACCAATCGTTCGGTATAATATTAAACTTTCTTTATGCAAATTATGAATGTTAAGGTGTGTAAATTATGGCAGTTATGGCAAAATTTCACACGGTGACTGAACGGTTCCCACGATTAATGACCACTTAACGCCAAACTGAAGCGCCAGGCGTCAGCTATGTTTTTACATATGTCGCTGATTCGTGTGACTTCTGGTTATCGTTCAGTACTTAAAAAATTGTGTAAAATCTTCCACCCTCGTTTGCATAATTCAACCTGTCTGTCGTTTACACATGTACACATACACACACACGCAGACTGTGAGAAGCTACTCACCTTTAACACATTTATTACTTATTGTATAACACAAACTTACCTTGTATTAGCCCAGGATTCGACACACGAACGGTGAACTATAAACGTGACTTACGGTTAACGTATTTCAATAACTACGCTCATTGTCAAGGTTAATAATCTCTGTTTATTGATCGATTTCAATATTGATTTTAATATTCTTTTAAAATTTACTTATTTATCATATTCTTCTCAAAATTATAAAAACCTCTAGGCTACTGTTACCTGGCCAACATTCTAGTAGTAAATATAAATAAAACCTTAACGTAAATAGCTAATTAAATTATAAAAAGCAACCTAGTATCTTCCTCACACACACTCATACAATATTTATTACCCCATCATTTATTATAAAGAGCTATTTTACTGAAATTTTCAGGATTGATTGAACGTTATACAGTTACTTGGGTATGGATATTCCTTCCGACCACGTGCCGCAGTGATTCCTTTTTGTTCACAGGTTTGTCCGAATCAAGTCATCACTGATGATTTACTGTTCTCACACCATTTTATATCACTTACTCGTCACTTTAGAACAAATTTTGAAATTTGTATGAATTTTCGGCTCGCTAGCCGGTTGTGTTCATCCGGCCGCGGCCATGGCGGTTAGACGACAGACGCTGTTACTCCAGCATCTACAAATAGCCACGCCTTCTTGATCCATAGCAACTAGGTCTGTGATTCGTTAATAAGAATCACGTGACACGGTAATGAGTTAAAATGTGTCTTCCTTCCGTTATTAACTTTGGGTCCAAGAGTACAAAAAGCGGCACACACGCGCGCTTGCACCCACATTCCAACGTTTTATCGTTCTCGTACCTGACTCTACCTAGTACCGAGTTAAACACAGGGTGTTAAACAAATCAAGCCCTTTTTGACAATAAATGTTACCCAGCCACAATTGGCTCCAGATTATTACAATTGTTATTAAAATAAAAATAAACCCCCAGCCTTATTTGCCCCGTTACAATACCCCCCCCCAATGAGAGGTTTTCTGTCGAAACAGAAAAACTCTCATTTCTAAGAGGATCAGTGAGGATATGGCGCCAACAACCCCCTTTTAATTCTTAACACATCATGGGTAAACTACCCCCCTAGCTTGGCGACCATGGCTGCACCTGCACGACATTACTGGACTTCTCTGTTCAAGATCCCAACACCATAAAATCGGACAGATACTCACCACAGTACCACCTTACCTTGTAACATTCCAAATAAAATCCCGAAACTGGCCTTATACCATACCAGATCCTCAACTGATATATCTTCCCTTACATACATACTGGGTTGCCTTTAGCAAGTACTGGGCGTGTACACATACTCATTATTACATTAAACACAACATCTCCACATTAATTCTTGTTCTAAAATTCACAGAAATATTTTGTATTGGCTTCTCTACAAACTTCATTCCCATTTCTCAACTTTTATTGGCTTGACGTTACAGTTTCAAATGAAAAAATAACACAAACAAAACAAATTAAATTATTTAAATTTTGTTCACCTAGGGAAATAGATCTAAGCCCCTTTCCAAAGATTCATATTAAAATTAATTTGATCATCTCTTTCTGTTCGATATTTCGAATATCGAACCGGTCAATTATTAATTTTCCGAGGTTGGCACTATGGCTTTTGTAAAGTCGATTCATGCATCGGGCCTGAACCCTTTTTGTGCATTTATTCTATTTGGTATTACACATGCTCTTTGTGTACAATTTTGCGTACCATTATTTTGCACCGTATGTGCTTTAATATTGTGCAACCTATTGTTTTTTTTTTCGTGCTTTTGCACTGTGCAAATTAATCTTTTGCATTTTTTGAGTGTGTGATTTATTGTGTTTTGTACTATTAGCCTTTTGGATTGTGTAAATTGTATTTTGCCTTGCACTAATTTACTTTTGTATTTACTATGTTCGGTATTGTTCATGAAAACTAGTTTATTTCAGAGGCCGATTTATCTGGATTACTGTTAGGCTAGGTCTGGGTCGTGACTATATTGTTTAATTTCTAATTCTCTCGTCCAGGGTGGTTGTCGGTTGCGCGAAATTCTTTAAATCATAATGCCTGCTAAATTGTCACTGGCAGCTTTTGACCGGACCACTTCGGCAGGAATACTTCCGTTGCAACACTTAATAAATAGGTTGGAAGGGTTGCCGCAATTGAAAGTCGTGGATCAACATGAAGCCGGTATCTTGGCCTCCAGGTTGTCCGAAAAATATCAGGATCTTCTAGGTAAGGTAGATCCTTACCTATCGGCAGAGTCATTGCCCCAGGGATTGGACGAGGACCACATTTTTTCGGTGGTAGCGCAAATTGAAGATATTTATGTCCGGGGAAGCGTTTTGGCGTCAAAACTAACTAAACCAGAGATACCGGTTGGTTCCGGTCAGTCTTCACCGGCAAGTGGCGGGCACTCAGGTGTTCTCGTTCATGAGTTGCCGAAGCTTTCTTTACCTTTTTTTGATGGCCAGTCCAAATGTTGGTCCGAGTTTTGGTCGAAGTTTACCACATTAGTGGACGAAAGTCCTGCTCTCACCCCAAAGCAGAAACTGTTATATTTATTGACTCATCTTAAGGGTGAGGCTTATGAGAAGGTTGCCGCGCTTCCCATAGTTGACGACAGTTATCAGCTTGCACTGTCAACTCTTAAAAGCCGTTATCACAACCCTCGTTTGGCCGCCTGGGTCCACTGTACCAATCTGCTTCAATTATCAGCCGCTTCTATGCGATCAGCTGCGTCTATTAAAAAATTGGTAGACAGCTTCAATGCTAACTTTTCAGCGTTGTCAGCTCTAAACATTGCTGATATATATCAAGCAATATATGCGTCTTTTTTATTGTCAAGGCTGGATTTATCATTACGTGAACGCTTTGAGGCGTCTGTTACGGACAAAGAAAATCTCCCTTCTCTAAAATAAATTATGACATTTTTAACCGCCATGGCGGAACAAAAAGAACAGGCATCTTTGGAATCGGCTTTACCTGCTCTTCCTAGCACTACCCACCAGAAAACTCAGAAGGTTTCCTTTTCTAAGGCTACTCCTCTTGCTGTGTCCACGTTATCTGCGGAGGTTATGCAACGGGATTCATCTAATTCACGTTGCCTTCATTGCGATTCCCAGACCCATGTGCTTCTCAAGTGTCCGGCGTGGCTGAGTAAGGACCCTAGGGCTCGATTTCAAAGTCTCAAGAATAAAAAATGTTGTCTTTCATGCCTCCAACATAAACATTCTGGATGGTGCAAAACGTGTGGCTTTAAGTACTACCACACTTTACTTCATTTCAAAAATGCCCGTCCGTCTCCGTCTCATTCACAGATTTCTGAAACAGCTGAACTCAAGGCTTTGGGGTCATCACTTGCTGACCAAGTTGATCTGTCTAGCACTACTTTGACCGTGTCTCTGCCCTATCCTTCAGGGGTTCTGTTAGCCACATGTCTAGCAGTCTTGTCGTCTCCCAATGGTGGTTATATCGTAGTTAGGGCCATCCTGGATAGCGCGTCCCATGCTTCTTTCATCACTGAAGCGTGTGCATCTCGCTTAAAGTGCGCTTGTTTTGACGCTTCAATAAGTGCCAATGGGGTAGGTGATATTGCCACCAAAGCTAAAAGGGTGTGCCATCTTTCCTTGGAAACTTTAAAACGCGAGGTTGTGGCATATAACCATATATCTTTGTAATTCTTTCAAAGATCTCATCGGATTCACATAGGTTCCAGGTGTTGCCTGAAGTTAAGCAGGCTACGAAAGACCTTCTGTTAGCTGACCCTACCTTCGATGTAGCAGCCCCAATTGATGCGTTGTTTGGAGCCGATATTGTAGCAGCTATTCTTTTGGGAGAGACTATTCCCTTGGGTGCAGGTTTGCCTGTTGCAGTTAGGACACGTTTTGGGTTTGTAATTATGGGTAGGGCCCCAATTTCACTTAATTGTGCATTGACTTGTGCTAGCGGTCTTACTGGCCTTCCTTTGGATCTGGTGTCTGCACATCAGCTTCACTGTCATTTCCACCACTTTTATCCTTCAGTCACAACATTATCAACTGATACAACCAACCTACTTGAGCAAGTTCATCGGTTTTGGGAGGTCAAAGAGCCTCCAGCTTTGCCCCACCAGTTATCTGAAGAGGATCACTTTGCTGAAAAGTTTTACATGGAGTCAACAAGTCGGTTGCCGTCGGGTCGTTACCAGGTGCACTTGCCGTTTTTCAAAAACTCTTCTCACACTTTGGGAAATTCCCTTAAGTGAGCTATGTCTCGGTTTTTCGCATTAGAAAGGAAATTTGCGTCTAACCATCAGTTTAAGAGCCAGTATGTGCAATTTATAACTGATTACGTTGCTCAGGGGTATATGTCGTTGGTGTCTGACCCCAACTTTCCAAAATATTTCATCCCACATCATGGTATTTTTAAGGTTAGAGGCGATACTTCAAAAATAAGAGTGGTGTTTGACGCCAGCATGAAGACGTCCTCCGGGATTTCCTTAAATGACGTGTTATGTGTCGACCCTAAGTTGCAGACCTTACTGTCCGATGTTTTGACATTGTTTCGGCGTTTTAGCCATATCTTCACATGCGAAATCGAACAGATGTATCGCCAAATTGCCATGCATCCTGATGACTCGGCGTACCTATGTATTTTATGGCGTGAGGAGGTTACTGCCCCACTAAGGGTTTTCGCTTTGCGTACCGTGACTTACGGGCTGGCTTGTGCCCCTTTTCAGGCGTTGCGAACCTTGCAGCGGCTGGCTCAGGATGAAGCAGTTAATTTTCCTGCGGGAGCAGCGGTACTTAGCCCTAATATTTTTGTTGATGATATTGCTGCTGGTGCTGATTCAAAACCAGAGCTTTGCAAATTACAACAGGAATTAATCCTGTTGTTATCGTCAGGAGGTTTCAATTTGAAAAAATGGTGTACTAATCAACCTGACTGCCTACCTGAATCAGCCGCTCAGAGGGATTCCGTTGTTTCTAAGGATATTCTGGGTTTAAGTTGGGACCATTCAACCGATTGCTTCTCATTTCCTCCTTTGGCCTGTTGCAGTAATGCTCAGGTACAATTCACCAAACGTGTCGTGTTATCCCAGATGGCACAATTATTTGACCCATGTGGTTGGCTTTCGCCAGTGATTTTCAGGGCCAAGGCCTTTTTCCAAAAACCCTGGGCTGAGGGCTTGGAATGGGATGCTCCTCTCAATGATGACTTAAATGATTATTGGAGTCAATTCCTGTCCTCTCTGAATCATCTTTCGGTAATCACTATTTCTCGGCCATTCCTCCCTAAAGGTGGGCGTATTGAAAAGGTTATATTACATGGTTTCTGTGATGCTTCCCAGTTGGGTTACGCGGCAGTCCTTTACCTGTCCATTTATACTGACTCTGGTCCTCCGGTGGTTTCGTTGGTGTCTTCTAAAACTAAAGTAGCACCTCTTAAAACTTTATCAATTCCACGTTTGGAGTTGTTGAGAGCTTATTTTTTAGCCAAAGTAGTTTATCATTACGTTGGCTTATTCTCTTCAAGTTTTCAAATGAGTCAAATTTTCTTATGGACAGATTCGACGATTGTTTTGGATTGGCTGAATATGCCTACTTTTAAATTACAAACGTTTATTGCTAATCGGGTGGCTGCCATTACCGAGTGGACCAATACTAAGTCTTGGTGTCATGTTCATGGTGTTTCTAACCCCGCTGATTTGGCCTCTAGAGGTACTTCAATCACCAGCCTCCAGTCCTCGACATTGTGGTGGTCAGAGCCAGATTGGCTAAAGCTTGGTTCTGTGCACTGGCCCCCTATTAATTATCGAAGTAATCACGACGTGCAAGATGTTGCCTTGGAGACCAAGGTCTGTTCGTTTCTTACTCAGGAGCCCTGGGTGGAATTGTTCGATCACTTGTCCTCGTGGCCCTTAGTGGTGGGGGTAACCTCAGTTATCTTAAGGTGGGCTATGCCTTCAGGGGTTGAACCTTCCACAGCCGTGGGGTGGAAGAGGTTAGCTGTTAACTATATTTTACGCTACATTCAGCGCAGCGTGTTTGGACAGGAGCTCGTGGCTGTTCGTTTAGGTAAGCGGCTCCCGGTCCGCATTCAGCGCCTGGTCCCGTTTATTGATGATTTTGGCCTCATTCGAGTACGCGGTCGCTTGACCATCTCTACAGTAGCTAGAAATCGTTTTCCGGTTTTACTGCCCAAGCATCACCATCTAGTCGGGTTGCTAATTCATCACACCCATGTGTGGTTAGGTCATGCTGGTCCTTTGCAAGTTCAATTTCAGCTGGCTCAAAATTATTGGATTTTGTTTGCACGTCAGGTCATAAGAACCATAATTTGGAAATGTCTTCCTTGTTTCAGGGCGCGTCCTCGCCCCACCAATCCGTTAATGGGGGATCTGCCAATCCCTACGGTTAATCCGGCACCTCCATTTTATTCTTCCGGCATGGATTATGCTGGCCCTTTTTTGGTACGGGCTTACGCTGTTCGGAAGGCGCCTATAGTCAAAACTTACCTATGTATTTTCATCTGCTTAGCCACTAAAGCAGTTCACTTTGAAGTAGCTACGGATCTTTCTACTTCACAGTTTATTGATGTGTTTGAGCCAATTTGTTAGTCGTCGTGGAGCTCCTCAAACACTGTATTCGGATTGTGGCAGGAATTTTGTGGGGTCGCGCTCTGAACTTAAACGGGAGCTAAAAAATGTTCTCTCTAATCCTGACATGTCAGCTCAGATAACAGCCTTTGCTGTCGATAACAATATTGATTTTAAATTTATCCCTCCGTCTGCCCCTCATCAGGGTGGCTTGTGGGAACGGGCTGTCCAGTCGGCCAAGTTTCATATGAAACGCATGATTGGGACCAGGTCGTTGACTGTAGCGGAATTTTCATCATTATGTATTCGTACAGAAGCAATCTTAAATTCCCATCCTTTAACTGCCCTATCTTCAGATCCAAGTGATTGCCAGGCTCTAACGCCTGGTCACTTTCTGGTTGGCCGCCCCATTACTGCGCCCCCGGAAGCTGAAGTCTCGTTAAATGAAGGGACGGTCCGCCATTACAAACAAATCGCCGCTTTGCTCCAAGCATTTTGGAAAAGGTAGCGTTTGGAATACTTGACGGCACTTCATGCCAGATCGAAGTGGTCGTCTAAGTCCAGAAACTTAATGGTTGGGGACCTGGTTGTTATGGAGGAACAGAATTCTCCTCCCCTCATGTGGCCTCTTGGCCGAGTTTCAGCTGTGTTTCCGGGGAGCGACGGGGTTGTTCGTCGTGTTTTAGTTAAAACTTCCGCAGGTTCTTTTGAACGACCTGCTATTAAATTATACAGGTTGCCTATAGCTTCTTGACAGCATTTGTCTTGTTTTCGGGTGAGCAGAATTAGTTTTAATGATTGTGTTGTGGACTTACTTGACACTGTTCTGGGATGACCCAGGTGGTTCCTTCCAGCTGTTGTCCGCAGTGAAGTTTACATTGTGGAATGTTTCTAGCATGGCATGGTGCCAGTCTATTGTGAGTTATGGAAGCTCAACAAATCAACAAAAACAACAAAAAATGATAAAAAATAAAGGGAACAAAAAATATAAAAAAAGGAGAAAAAATTGTAAAAAACTAGGGAATGTTAACTACGTTGATTTGCTGAGGTTTAAGTTGTGTTTGGCTGGGGAATTGTTTATTGCATGTTGGTTGGTTTTTGTCTGCTCTACCCGAACCTTTCGGATTGCTCGCCTGGTCGACGCACCCGCGGTGGAGTTATTCGGCATTTTTTCCCTAATTAATTGCATGTTTTGTTGTATGTTTTGAATTTTCTCGTGTTTGCGTGTGACCCCCTCCTATGTTGGAGGGTAATTTTTCAGAGTGTGTTCGTGTTCACTAAAAATTTTTGTAATGTATTTTGTGCAGTTCTCTTAGTGTACTTGTTTGTTGACCCATCGTGGTCAACGGGGGCCGGTGTTTGATATTTCGAATATCAAACCGGTCAATTATTAATTTTCCGAGGTTGGCACTATGGCTTTTGTAAAGTCGATTCATGCATCGGGCCTGAACCCTTTGTCACGCTTCAACCACAGTAGTGTACACATCCACAGGCCGGATTTGTGTCAGGTAGAATCCATCTCATGTAACCTATCCTTTACTCCAACCAGTCTTTTCTGCCTGTGTGTCAAGAACAACCATTCATGAGATTTTGGTAAGTCATTTTTGCTAATTATTTAATTGCTGGCAATTCTGCATGTTGCATTGCTTAACGAGCTCACCAGAGGTTAAATTATACTGTAAGAATAAACTTCTTACCTTCAGATTGTCAATCTTTTAAAATAATATCGCACATTTTCAATTAATTAATTTAATCATAAATTTTTTTTTTTTTTCAAAATCCTTTATATGAATTTACAACTCCTCTTAACAAATGCTAACAATCATGATAAACAAAATAAAATGAACACCTTATTTTATCATAAATTCCCTTATCACTACATTTGTTTATAACACATATACTATGAACAATATAAATCAGTTAATACATTAGCAATACATATAATCAGCAATATATCCTGAACATAAAAACACAACACAATCTGTACTTCAAACAAAATAAGTTTTTTTTTCATAATTAATAATAATGTAATAAAATGTAATAATGTTTTTATTAAACGTATATTCTGACAATAGAAAGAAAATTATAAAATAAAATATAAGTTGAACTTACATTGATCATTAAAAGAACATATGAATTGGTTACATAGACCATTATACAGTTCATACCAGTCATCAGCTGGTGTCTTACTAACAGGTGAATGACCTTTCTCTAGACACACTGCATACAACTATCACAAATACACAAAATCATATAGTTACAATCATAAATGTTCTTGTAGATTAAAATCATTACAATTGAACCTTAAAATCGTTTGTTCTCATAAGTGAAATACATCACTAATCATCGAATCATAGTTATAGCAACTGTTACTGAACAGGAACTGGGTCACCAACCACCAACTCTCTCTTTAGAGTAAGTGAAATTGGTCGGCCCGCTGTTTACAGAGGTCGTTACCTTCTCACTGATTGCTCAGTTACCACTCCTACTACATCATTTTCTTAATTCCCCCCTTTATACCCAGTTACAATTAGGTAACCACCCGCCGGATAAACCGGATCGAGCGTTTGCTTTATGCACAGATGCGTTATCTGTGCCCCTGGCTTGTAATGGCCAGCTCCTTTTCCACACACACTATTGTTTCCTGATGGTGGACTGTAGCGCCCATTTGCATCCCCAAGAACTGAAGTTTATACATATATATATATATATATATATATATATATATATAGGGTATAGACGCTGCCTATACCGTTCTTGGTTCAGCGTTATGAAAAATTCGGCATTACTGATGTCCGAGGACACCAGTAATCCTACTAAATATTATTTACACACCCTTAACGCGGCACTATCACCCCCTACGATGATAGCCGCTGTTCCATAGTTTGGTGATTCCCCTGAATTGACCCCCGGTTAATTTCTAAATTCACCAATTTTGAAAATAATAGGAAGTATGGCTAGGATACAATCTGCCCAACCACACTTGCTACCAATAATCCAAATCCACGCTCAGGGTTCGGTGACTCCGTGACCACCCAAAAGTTGGGGAATCACAAGCAAAATATATATATGTTTGATATATTCAAATTTAACATTTACAATTCTCATTACATGAGGTTCCTAGTCTTGGCTGTGCGTTCTAACACCATACATTTTCTTTCTTAACTTTCCCTACTTGTGACCTTCATTAACATAAAATAGGGAGTACAACAAAATATTTACTTATTCACATAAACTAATCTATTCCTATTTACACAACCTAGCACCAATTAACGATTGAATCTTTAATTACAATTTAATTGACCATTTAATAAAAAGAATTTACTCTCCTTCACTCCATTAAAATAAACATTTAATTTGCATCTGAATAAAAATTACAAACATTTCAAATTTAGGTTTAGTTTCAAATTCTAGTAACTTTTATTTTGTTACATTTTATTATTACATTTCAATTATGAATTTCTATTAATCATTTTCATCATCAATTGGTTTGGGTGATTATTGGTCATTCACAATGATTCGATTTACTAAATGGGTATTTATATATAACCTTACCCCCCTTTATCCCTTCTAACAATCACTAACAGATTTACATAGGATGACACCAAACTCTCAAAATATCTACCTCCACTAATTCTCTAACTCAACTTAAATCATTCTCCTTCTTATTACAAAATACCCGATACCCTCTTTGTACCTAGGATGTGTGTTCCCTCCCTTATACTCATTCCCTTATTAGTTCCTGGTCTCCCCCAGGTAACTCCGCCAATGCTCATACGGTTCACCTCCCGCCACAACGCCTTTCGTTGAGGACTCCTCACCACACCACCCTCTTTACAACATTTCACCACCATCTATTTATTCCCCAATTACATCACTCTCATTACTCTACATATATGCACTATCGCTACTGTGTCCCTACTATTACCTCGTTTCTGTATTACTTGTATTCCAAAATTCTTATTTTGTCTAATACCCCTTTAAAATTAACTTTGATTAACTCAAATGTCTTATTGAAATAATTATCACCCAAACTCCAACTTTTACAACATTTTACGTTAAATTAACCATTGAAAACTACACTAGAAAATTCATAACTACCCCAAATTAATTTCATCATTTAATTTAAACTTTCGAAACTTATTTACAATGTATTATTCAAACATTAAACATTGTATTTTATTTAAATTGCATTATAAACTTCATACTTACATTACATCACTCAATTGAATAAACACATGATTCCTGTCAAAGACACAAAATTATAAACATTCATTACCACAAATATATCGTAAATAACTCCACGTATCTTCTGAAAAATTATAACAATCATATAACTCCACAACTAAACACATTTTACATTTAATCATTTACTATTTATTTTAAAGTTCAAATCTCAGAAACATCCTTTACATTCTTTATCAAAATTTATTTATACAACATTAATTAATTAATTAATTACTCTCAAATTATTTAATTCAATCAATTATTTAAAACACGAGTTATTTTAATTACAGTAGAGTCTCGGTTATCCGCCCTTCGATTATCCGCCGTTCCGTGTTATCCGCCGCCCAAGCGGCGTAAAAAAACGTAAAGGTAAAAAATATTTTTTTTAATTACTGCAACGAAAATAGTGTGCCAATAGTTTGCGGGCGTGAGTGTACGTGCTCTCTTTGTGATTGCTCCTGACTGTACCGCAGGAATTTGGCCTACTGCCCATCGCCTATAATAGCCTAGCTGTGACTCATGTGTCATTCACCCCACCCCACCCCCAACATCCAACGCTATCGCTCACATGCTCATCGCTTAGTAGACTGCAGTTTCTTGTTTTGTGCTGTAGTGAGCAGTGAGGCTATTTTTACGCGGTGTGTCCGTGAGTGACTAGTGCAGTTTTGGTGAAAGTGTTGTAGTGTAGTCTTGTTAATAGTGTTGTGATTATGGCTACGAAAAGGAAGAAAACTGTTTTATCAATAAAAGACAAGCTTGAGGCATTAAAAAGACTGGATAAAGGGGAAACGCTGCAGAAGGTGGCTGACCACTACGGCGTCGGTCATCGCACAGTTGGAGATTGGAAGAAGAGGCTATTAGAATTAGAAAAATGGTGTTCCTCACAAGTTACTGAGACTGCTTTTAAAGACAGAAAAATAGTGATTATGAAAAAGTTAGCGAAGCATTGTACATTTCGTTTACACAGTTCAGGGAGAAAGGGGTGCCTATTTCGGGACCTATCTTAAAAAAAAAGGCGTTGCAGTTTCAAAAAGAATTTAACGAAGGTGATGCAGATTTTACAGCAAGCGTTGGCTGGCTTGACAGATGGAAGAAGTGTTATGGAATCCGTCAGTTGAATATTTGCGGCGAGAAACTGTCATCAAACTTTCAAGAAATGGAGCAGTTTAAGAAAAAATTTCAAGACTTTGTTGAAACTGAAAGCTTAACAGGAGATCAAGTATTTAATTGTGATGAAACAGGCCTTAATTTTAAAATGTTACCGAGTAAGAGCCTTGCAGCTAGAACTGAAGCTGCAGCCCCTGGCTATAAACGTAGTAAAGAGAGAGTGACTATTTTAGCATGCAGTAATGCCACAGCAAACCATAAAATGGACCTGGCAATGATTGGAAGGTCCAAAAACCCTAGGGCTTTTAAAACCATTTCAAAACATGCTCTTCCAGTAAAATATTTCAATCAAAAAAGTGCATGGATGGCTAGTGAAATTTTTAAGGAATGGTTTTTTAAAGAGTTTGTTCCTTCTACAGAGAAGTTTTTAAAAGACAACAACCTACCCAGAAAAGCAGTTTTCCTGCTAGACAATGCCCCAACTCACCCTGATCCAGACGAACATAGAGATGGGGACATAAAGGCTATGTTTTTGCCACCAAATGTGACTGCCATTTATCAGCCTATGGACCAGGGTGTTTTGGAAACACTTAAACGAAACTATCGAAGAAAGCTTCTGTCAACAGTCATACAAGAAATTGAAGATGGGCAAAACTTGATTAAGAAGTTGAAAAGTATAAATTTGAAGGATGTTGCTTATTTGGGTCGCAAGGGCCTGGGCCGATGTTGGGGCACAAACAGTTGCGAAGTCGTGGCATAAGCTGTTGGGCGAGGACGAAATTTGGCTGAAAGCATGCTGGATGAACTTCATGAAAGTATTTTGCCCTTCGTGCAACATATCCCTGGATGTGAGGATGCATCGTTGGATGAAATAAGGAATTGGCTTTCAGGAGACGACCAATATGAAATAACTGATGAAGAAATAGTAACAGTTGTTAATAGCGATGATGTTGTTGAAGATCAAGACTCTGAAACTGTTGAGCCCCAAAAGATCACAGACAAAGAAGGGGTTAAAGCTCCTGAAGCAGCCATTCAGTACGTTGAGTAGCAAGAGGAAGCCAGGGTTGTCGACATAATGATGCTCCAAAGATGGCGAGACTTGGCAGCAAAGAAGCGGGAATCATCAGGGAGGCAGTCGAAGATCACTAATTTTTTTCACTCATCATGAACTGAACTCTCACTTCCAACATTTCTGACAGTGTAAGTCAATTTTATTATGTACACATTAGTCTGATTCTATATTTATTTTTAGTAAATTTTTCTTGTTAAAATTTACTGAATTCTTAAACTTGAAGCGTGAAGTACTAAAGTAGGCTTAATTGTTTTCTCTTTTTTTGTAAGTGTATAACTTTAATATTGTTGCTTGTTCTCTAAAATGTTTTACTATAATTTTGTAATATAATTGTACAATACTGTATTGTTTTCTCTATTGATTTGTTGTAAAACGTGATGGTTTATTAATTACATTTACAAAATTACAATGTAATTTTATGATAAATTTGCGTTTTATTTAACTCTCCCTATTATCCGCCATTCCAGCTTATCCGCCCTTCTGCCAGCCCGTTTATGGCGGATAACCGGGACTCTACTGTACCTTGCTCCAAAACAATTACAATTCATTCGTTACAAACTCTCATTATTTATTTACTCTGCTAAAATATTATTATTATTAAGATCAATTTCTACTACACACACATTGTTTGCATAAAATACATTTTACAACGCAAACGCAATTAATTTCACTATAAATTTATTTACAATTCTTCATTAATTTTCTGTTTACCACACCTCATTTCATAAGTTAGCGTATTGATTTGTTTTAATATGTTATCTGCATTTGTATTTTTGTTACTTGATATATATAGCCCGTCATCTACATATCTTATCCAAATTCTATTTGGATCAAAGGATTTTATAATATTTTGTATTTTGGTGTCTATATGTTAAAACAAATCAATAACATACATTCAAAAATACAATTCATAGAAGAAACAGAAAATCACAACAAAATCAACTATTTAGACATCACCATCACAAGATACAATAACCACCTACAATATGCAATATACAGAAAACCAACATCCACTAACATCATTATACCTAACCATTCTGACCAACCACCACAACATAAAATGGCAGCTTTCTATTCACTATTTAACAAAATGTACTAAATACCCCTAAACAGACAAGAAACTGACAAAGAAATAAATATAATATACCAAATTGCTTGTGAAAATGGATATAATAAAAACACTGTAAACAAAATAGAAAATAAAATCAAATATAAAATAAAAACTGAACAATTAAGAATTAATCAAAATGAACAAAACAAAAATAATAACAACAATAAAAAATGGGCCACATTCACATACATAAATAATAAAATGACAAAGCTAACAAAACTGTTTAAGAACACAGACATTAAAATAGCATACAAAACTAACAAAAATAATCTACAAAAACTAAATAACCCATACAAAAAAGATAATACAACAACCAATGGCATATACTAAATTGAATGCCAAGATTGCAATAAATGTTACATAGGACAAACAAAAAACAACTGAAAAAACGTTATTTTGAACACCTAAACGCATACAAAAAACCAGAAATATATAAATCTAATTTGGCCACACATGCAATAAACACTGGACATGAATTCCCAAACATAACCAACATGACACTAATAAAACACATTCCACACAAAGGCACCATAATAAACGTTTGGGAAAATTTACAAATATACAAACATAAAACACAAAACAAACTAATACCTGAACAAATACAAATCGATACAAAACACGACACGATTTTCAAAGCACTCAACATCGAAAATACACAAAATACTAATACATACACAACAATCACACACAATAAAACCAATTTGAAGTGCCAGAAGCCAACAGGAGGCCACAATAACGGCCAACCAACACACAAGTACTTCACCAGACACAAAATCCGGAAGGCTGAGGATGGGTACAAAATAGTACCCGAAACATGTTCCTAATAAGGAAAGAAATATCTTGAGGTAAATTCATTACAAAAATTAAATATAATATATACATAAAGAAACGGACTGTAGCAAAAAATGTTTGAATATATATATATATATATATATATATATATATATATTACTATAATACTTATAACTAAGAAGCAAGATGGCGAAGGTTGAAGATGGGAGAACAGGATCTCCCGAAACATGTCCCTAAAGAAAAAAGACATCTTGAGGTAAAATAGTTATAAGTATTATAGTATTATATACATCAAGAAACGGACTGTAGCAGAAAGTGAATGAAATATATATATATATATATATATATATATATATATATATATATTGTGACGGCAGCGGTATGCGAACATCTGCTCTCCGTTATCAGCGGCGGACACAGCGAGCCAATCAGGGATCAGCAGCCGAGACATGACCAACTAACATGCTCGGAGCGAGCCAATCAGCGATCCCGGTTAGTGCATAAAACCCGCGCCGGTAGAAAATTTTGGCGCACTCTTCATCGCCACGCCATCGGACGCACTTCATATCCTCTCCTCTCTTGGACGACATCAACACGGACTCAGCCGGAAGGAACGGCTGAAGAATAGACCCGGCGTTCTTACGTCTTTGCACACCCGTTCCGCGCCAGCGATGGACGTCGCTGGGCCGGCAGCCGACTCTACAACCGATGCCGAAAGAAGAGGAGGACTGCAGTACGCCACGAACAGCGGGCGCAGCCGCCGAACATCTCAGCGCGGCACTACCAACATCAGCGTTCTCGCCACCCGGTCCTTTTTAGGGGCACCAAAAACACTAGAGTGTACGACTGGCGCCATTTGTCATGCGGCAAGCCTTTTGTCCAGTGACAATATATATATATATATATATATATATAACATTTAATGTATATATATTATATTTAATATATATATATTTTTTTCAAACACTTCACTTTTTGCTACAGTCCATTTCTTGATGTATATTATGTTACATGATATTTTCCCATCATCTTGTTGTATGATTGCCTAAGTAAAGATATTTACAAACCCTAGGAAAGTACCAGGAAACATAAAATAGCCTGCTTAAATGACTACTAATTATAGGTTTTATACTAATGACTAATCATAAATAATGTTTTAATAATTATGTTTGAATTATTAAAGTTAGTAAGACTAGGGGGACAATGTTTTGTAAATACTTACCATGTTAATACTTATCCCACTATGTGTGTGAAAGTTGAGATTGACTCATAAGTTCAATAAGAGTTGTGATATGTTTATAATGGAAGTAGTTAATAGTAAAGAATGTTAAAATAATTATGTTTTGAGATATTAAAGTAATATTGTCGATCTTACAACGACAACAGGAGACAATGGAATGATCACGGTGAAGAATATCAGAGATCCAGAAGCTGGAATAGAAGAAGGGACATACCCTCTGGAAACCAAAACACCACTGAACCATACCAACCAATCAACAGTGATGTAAACAGGGAAAACGAGAGGCCGCAGTGAGAACGATGGACGGCCCATCACTGCGAGCGGACCCAGGGCTGACGAGTTATAAACCCAAACAATAAAAACAAAGAACCAATAACCATAATAAGGAACTTTTATTTAAAAGATATACAAAGGGATTCGTTAGAAGAGATGACCATGGAAGAAGATAAACTGAATGAGAACATAGTATACATCAAGGTAGAACTACATGGGGTGCTGACTGAAGTTATGATTGATACGGGAGCGAACATTTCATTAATAGATAAATTAGAGTTGAACAAAATACAGAAGTTAAATATGGAAAAAATACCCACACTGCCCATTAATAACATTGCCATTATAGGAGCGACCGGCAAACAAAACAAAACGATAAAACAGCAAGTAAGTCTGAATGTTACGAGTAAGGGAGTAGGAATTCCTATGGTGTTTCTGGTAGCCCAAGGGTTACCCTTTAAGGTGTTAATAGGGTGTGACACGCTACGGCGCCACTCAGCGATTATTAATTTGGCCAGTGGTAAAATGACACTGAGCACAGAAGGTTATGAATGGACTGCTGAGATAATACGAAGCTCAAGAGCCCCTCAGTACAGGAATTCATACCACGTTAGGGAAATAATAAGGACACCCATAGGAGATAAAGAAATCGTAACAGAATCAGCGTTATGGCAGGAAAAATTGCATGAAATATTGTCGTTTCAAGGAAGGGGGTATACCGAGACAATCAGTGTGGAACAAAAGAAAAGGTTAATGGACATATACAACAACTATCGTAAAGTATTTTCCAATTCTCCGGGAAAGGCGAAGAATTTCAAATGCCAATTAAAATTCCATGACTCTGTCAACTTCAATAAGAAGTCATATCCTATTGCACAGTCGTTAAAAGATGCCGTCAGAAAAGAAATATCAAGGATGATTCAAGAAGATATTATAGAGAGAAGTCGTTCACCATATACCAGCCCCATCATAGCTATACCTAAGAAAGATGGACAAGTGCGTTTGTGCCTCGATGCACGGGAAATCAATAAAATGATAGTTAATGATCATACCTCTCCAGGAGAGATAGAGGAAACCATGAAGAAATTCCATGGTTGTAAATTTGTGAGTAGTTGGGACGCTGTTTGCGGATACTGGCAGATAGAGTTGCACCCGGACAGTCGCCATTATGTTGCATTCATCTTCGAGGGAAGAAACTACCAATTTAATTTAAACGTTTACCTTTCAGATTGGTTAATTCTGTAGCTATCTTCATCCAGTGCATGGACCAAATATTAGGAAAAGAAGCGTTAGAGTTCGCAACACTGTATGTGGATGATATACTTATCACTTCAAAAACATGGAATGAACATTGTGACAGAATTGAATTCGTACTTAGGAAACTCCAGCAAAATAATATTACACTTAAGTTAAATAAATCAAAGTTCATAACTCAGAAACTAC
The DNA here is from genome assembly GCA_034769895.1 of Magicicada septendecula. Lineage (NCBI taxonomy): Eukaryota > Metazoa > Arthropoda > Insecta > Hemiptera > Cicadidae > Magicicada > Magicicada septendecula. The sequence continues at coordinate 164,502,717 of CM068373.1, read as the reverse complement.
AATTTCTTGGATTTATACTCTCTGAAACTGGAATCACACCGTCGCCTGAGAAAGTAGAAGTCATTCAAGGTTTTCCAAGACCCAGAAACATAAAACAATTACAATCATTTCTAGGGATTAGTAATTATTATCGAAAATTCCAGCAAAATTATTCTGAAATGACAACTAAGTTTCAACATCTACTTTCAATAAAGAACAAATGGAAATGGGATAAGGCTGAAGAAGATAACTTCAATTTAATCAAAACAAAATTCATAAATAGTGTTATGTTGCACCAACCAGATTTTAACAACAGATTCTATTTAAATTGCGATGCTAGCAATGTTAGCTTAGGTGTTGAATTGTACCAAGAAGACAAAGCAGGCAACCATTTAGTGATCAGCTTTGCTAGCAGAGTTTTGAGTGCTTGTGAAAGGAATTATACAGTAACCGAGAAAGAACTCCTCAGTGTGGTCTTCGCATGTTTAAAATTCCGTACTTACATTTTAGGATATCCGATAACAGTAAGATAGGATCATAAATCTATCTTTTCTAAAAAGGTGTAAACTCAACCATGGCCGACTAACAAGGTGGATTCTCATACTGCAAGAATACAATATAAACTGGGAGTATGTACCTGGAAAACAAAACGTTGTGGCTGATGGGTTATCTAGAATCAATACCGTGAAAGGAACTTATGAATTAGAAAAAGAAAATATTGGAAGGGTATATCATATACTGAAATCTAGAGAAGATTTAGAAGAAGCAGCGGTGTAGCCAAGGGGGGCTATTGGGCTGCAGCCCCCCTTGGAATAATTGTAGTAATAATAATAATAACAAAATAATAATATAGTATAGTACGAAATATAGTGGACTGTATAGTATAATACAAAGTTACTGCACGGTGTCTGATAAAGTGCGGAAAGCAAAATGTGCGTCTTCAAGTGAGAAGTGGGCATCGCGCATCAAGTGGGCTATCTGCGCTCCCCACCACAGAGTACGAAATAACTGTGTGCTGTACACCACACAGTTTATTCGTACTCTGTGCTCCCCATTCCACTCGCCGGAACCATTGCAGGCTGCCATACATAGTGAGTGAGCAAAGTGAGCACGTGGAAAAGTGTTAAAAGTAATTTTATCAGGTCTAGTAAGTGAGCACGTGGAGAACTGTTAAAAGTAATTTTATTAGGTAAGTGTAAGTTAAATTTAATAATTATGTATATAACAGAATAGACAAAGCGTTTTAACACAATTATCGCAAACCGCGCCACGCACGTGTAGGCTTGGCTCGTCAATGTGATACGTTTACACGACGTATACCCATTCGCCATTCGACAAACCTAAAAGATAAAATGCCCTTTTGACTCAAAACACTTTCAATAATACGCGCCGTGTAAACGAAAATACAAACGAGTGGCGCGTTTCCAGTTACGTTTCTTTGTTCTTAGAACCAAATAATAGCCTAGAGGGCAAATCACTGTTACAAAAAAACAAAAATTCATTTTTACTGGATAAAAACTTGGTGACTTACAGGCATTTTTAAGCTGAATTCAGATCTATGCTTTGATTTTTTTTATTTTAAATTTTACTTACTTTTTTTATATTATTCGAGGTTAGAATGATTACAATAAGTGTTACTATTTAATTTTAATAGTATCATGACAATTGTAACAGGGATTTTAACCTTTTACTAGCATATGAACATAAGAAGAGAATTAATGAAATGTTTTACAGCAATTTTGTTATCAATTCTAGAATACGGTATGGAGAACCATACATGACTTCCATGTTCTAAGATTTATATTTAAAATCACTTTCGAAATGAAATATTACCATAGAAACTACTTCTTTCTACTTACTGCTTCAGCCTTAACCACAGTACTGTGGTCACTAACGTATAACACCTCACGTTATCGCACTCGATTTTCACTGATGATGGAAGTCGATGGCATTGCCGAAACGTCTGGTTTTGTAGAAAATATTGGACTACGGCCAAACATCCCGGGAAGGAATTTTAACAAAAACTACTTCTTTGTTGCCGATAACGTTGTACACATATAGATAAAAAATACGCATAAAATTAATGGCTTGTATAAGTTAATGTTTGATCTCCATTAAGTAGTGCTCAAGTTTCCAACGTTTTAATATTATGATGTCCGTAATTAAAACATCAGAGCAGGTTTAGTGTGTATGAGGGTACACCGTGGACAAAAATTTTCAACATTTCCTATTGAGCGTTGCTTATAGTAAAGCTGCGAATCAACAGTGTACGTTTCACAGAACAAACACGCGGAAAAGAAGGAACGCTCCGAAGTCACTCATGGACCCTCAGCATCTTGCAGAGGGTTCATTCCCTAAAGACGAAAATTCTGTCTATGAATCGTTCCTCTGTAAACACGTGCAGTTACACTGCCCAGCGATCCACAGGAAGCAAATCGCTATCCACGCTGGACAATCTTTTGGCTTGCACGCGTTATGATGGTGTGGGTTTCAGCACTTTCCATTTAAAAAGCGTGCAAATGTAAGAAAATAAACATGAGTGAGGCCAGAAATAACACGAATTTTGTGTGTGTGTTCCCTGCCTTTTTATTGCAGTAATCATAATAATAAAATGGAAACGTAAACATTACATAATTGAGATATGCTTGCCTGCCACGAACAATATATTTTCTCTCATACATGATTTACAATAAAATGAAAAAATTATAATTTTATTGCCTGGCAACAAAATTATTTTATTTTTAACAATTACACTATGCAACATGATTTTCTATGTTTCTGTAGTCTTAGGTGTTCCTAAAGCATTTTTTTGCGCTGATTCCAGATCTGCAATCCGTTTCTTTCTATCACGTACAGTTTTTTTGCAAATCAAATGAACTCATCTTTTATTTACACGTAAGTTTCACAAGGGAAATTTTATTGTGGGGGAGGGATTAGTTGGCCACAATTGTTACACCCAGCTGGCTGTTAGGCGGGAAACAGTAGTTCATTGTTTACATGCTATAGTGCTGTGAGGTTATATTTGTGCTGTCATATATAGTTTGTGAACTTTCTGTAGAAATGAGTTCCTGGAAGTGTTTGAATAACCCAAACGTGTTCTGTTATATTTGTGGTAGCTACAGTACGTAATTGGTAAGCAAAGACAGGACATTAATAGTTTTGTGAGAAACGTGTATTACGCGTACTTCGGCATAAGGCTTGGTGATGAAGACAAAAGGTGGGCACCACACAAGGTATGTCATGCATGTGTTGAGGGACTGAGACTGTGGAAAAATGGTGCAAAAAAATCAATGCCTTTTGCAATCCCAACGGTTTGGAGGGAGCCACAAAATCATGTTAACGATTGCTATTTTTGTATGGTTAAAATTCAAGGTCATAACGCAAAACGTAAGAAGGATATACAATATCCGAACATTACTTCGGCCTTACGACCAGTTACGCATTGTAATTCTCTCCCTATCCCAGTTCCACCTCCCGTTCTTGAAGATGTGCCACTGGCGAGCAGCTCAGAAAATGAAAGCGATAATGCTGATGATTACAACCCGGAAGAAGATTCTGCACCAAAATTATTCAGTCAAAATGAACTTAATGAAATTACTCGTGACTTGAACCTGATAAAAGATGCCGCCCAATTGCTTGTGTCAAGATTGAATGCAAAAAATCTTCTACTACCCGGAGTTACATTCTCTTGGTATAGGTCCAGAGAGAAGGAATTAATGAAATTCTTTAAAGAAGAAGACTCTCTGGTTTATTGTTGTGATATTGAGGGTTTATTGAATTTCTTTAACGTCACTTACAATCCAAGTGAGTGGAGGTTATTTATAGACTCGTCCAAAACTAGCCTCAAAGGTGTACTTTTACACAATAGAAATTTGTTTGGTTCAGTACCCATTGCACATTCAGTTCATCTCAAGGAGACGTATGTAAATCTCAAAGCTCTGCTAAAATACGTGAATTATGAAAAACATTCTTGGACAATCTGTGGGGATTTAAAAGTAGTAGGTATGTTACTTGGTCAACAATCCGGCTACACAAAAATGCGTTGTTTCATTTGTGAATGGGATAGTTGAGCCAGAGACAAACATTGGAAGAAGACAGACTGGCTCAAAAGAAAAACCCTCCAACCCGGTTCACAGAACATCATAAATGTACCACTTGTTCAACGAAGCAAGATACTATTACCTCCTCTGCACATCAAACTCGGATTAATGAAACAGTTCACTAAAGCTCTTCCAAAAGATGGTGACTGTTTCCAGTACTTGGTAACAAGATTTCCGAAAGTATCTTATAAGAAACTTAAAGAAGGGATCTTCGTGGGACCGCAGATAAGAAAGTTAATGAAAGACAATTTGTTTGAAAGTACATTGAATCCAGTGGAAAAAAAGGGCCTGGGTTTCGTTTAAAGGAGTTGTTGTCAACTTTTTGGGCAACCACAAACATCCAGAGTACAAAACCATGGTTAAAAGAATGTTGCAGAGTTTCATGAAATTGGGATGTAACATGAGTGTAAAGCTTCACTTCCTACACTCACATGTTGACTTTTTCCCTGCGAACCTCGGCGATGTCAGTGAAGAACAAGGTGAACGTTTCTACCAGGATATCAAGGACATGGAAAAGAGATACCAGGGAAGGTGGAATGCCAACATGATGGCCAACTAGTGTTTTATGCTAAAAAGAGACGGCACTGGTGAAGGGAGACAATCACGGAAGAGAAGTTTCAACCCATGTCAGAAAGATCTTGAAGCAGTGAATTCAGCGAAGAAGAGGAATTAAATTGTCATATATGTTGGATTTCGTTGTCCATGACGTGTCCGTTACTTAACTAAATATCACTATAATATTGACGACTCGGAACACAAAGTTTTTTATAAGTAAAAACATAAAGTTTTACCTTACAGCCTAAACCGGCTTTCACCTATAGAAGGCTTCATCAGAGGCTCCTCTGATGAAGCCTTCTATAGGTGAAAGCCGGTTTAGGCTGTAAGGTAAAACTTTACGTTTTTACTTATAAAAAACTTTGTGTTCCGAGTCGTCAATATTATAGTGATATTTAGTCATATATGTGTTGTGTTTTTGTAATAATTATAACATTTTTAAGTGAGTGTATACCATTGTCTACTGCACCGCCATTAGTTGTGATTTTATGCAGGATTAAAACAAACAATTTTGAAATCACAATCAAATAATAATAATTTTCCCTGTTCACAAAATTCGATTTTTTAAAAATTCGAAATTGAATTGTATAAAAACCTTACGTGATACAGAAAAACTAAAACCAGATTTGAAATCAGCATGAAAGATACTTTTAAAATCACCTTAGAGTCTTAAAACATCATACCAAAAGTTTTAAAATGTTGCATAGTGTTACCATTGTTTGAAAAAGTTTAAATGAATTTTCAAGTACTTTACTGTTGTTAAAACATAAAAGGTTGCAGGTAAACTACCCCTTCCCCTTAACCGATCTTCACCAACATCAAAAGGCCTTGAGATCACTACAATTCAGGGATGTATGCACAAAATTATTTGATTCTGTTTGAATATGCGGCAGTTACCGTTCGTCATAGAAAAAATTACCCTTGTTAAAACATAAAATGTTGCAGGTATACTACCCTATTCCCTTAACCGATCTTCACCAAAAACAACAGGTCTTGAGAACTCTACAATTCAGGACTGTATGCACAAGAGTAGTAGCTTCTGTTTCAATTTCCGTCTGTTATCATTTGACATAAAAAAATTACCCTTGATTAAAAAAAACCGTTGCCAGTAAACTACCCCTTTCCCTTAACCGATCTTGACCAAAAACAATAGGTCTTGAGTACTCTACAAATCAGAGCTGCATGCAAAAAATTATTTGATTCTGTTTGAATTTGCGGCTGTTATCGTTTGCCATAGAAAAAAAATCTACAGACACACAGACAGACACAGAGACACTTTTCAAAAAATGACTTTTTTTCATGTTTTGAGTGTAGTACAATCAGAATCTGTAATCATCTCGAACACGATTTTTTTTGCCATCACCATATTTCCATTTCCTTAAGGAACATGGAAGTAAATATCGGTATGGAGAACCATACATGACTTCCATGTTCTAAGATTTATATTTAAAATCATTTTCGAAATGAAATATTACCATAGAAACTACTTCTTTCTACTTACTGCTTCAGCCTTAACCACAGTACTGCGGTCACTAACGTATAACACCTCACGTTATCGCACTCGATTTTCACTGATGATGGAAGTCGATGGCATTGCCGAAACGTCTGGTTTTGTAGAAAACATTGGACTACGGCCAAACATCCCGGGAAGGAATTTTAACAAAAACTACTTCTTTGTTGCCGATAACGTTGTACACATATATATAAAAAATATGCATAAAATTAATGGCTTGTATAAGTTAACGTTTGATCTCCATTAAGTAGTGCTCAAGTCTCCAAAGTTTTAATATTATGATGTCCGTAATTAAAACATCAGAGCAGGTACAGTGTGTATGAGGGTACACCGTGGACAAAAATTTTCAACATTTCCTATTGAGCGTTGCTTAGAGTAAAGCTGCGAATCTACAGTGTACATTTCACAGAACAAACACGCGGAAAAGAAGGAGCGCTACAAAGTCACTCATGGACCCTCAGCATCTTGCAGAGGGTTCATTCCCTAAAGACGAAAATTCTGTCTATGAATCGTTCCTCTGTAAACACGTGCAGTCACACTGCCCAGCGATCCACAGGAAGCAAATCGCTATCCACGCTGGACAATTTTTCGTCTTGCACGCGTTATATTGGTGTGGGTTTCGGCACTTTCCATTTAAAAAACGTGCAAATGTAAGAAAATAAACATGAGTGAGGCCAGAAATAACGCGAATTTTGTGTGTGTTCCCTGCCTTTTTATTGCAGTAATCATAATAATAAAATGGAAACGTAAACATTACATAATTGAGATATGCTTGCCTGCCACGAACGATATATTTTCTCTCATACATGATTTACATTAAAATGAAAAAATTCAAATTTTATTGCCTGGCAACAAAATCATTTTATTTTTAACAATTACCATTGTTTGAAAAAGTTTAAATGAATTTTCAAGTACTCTACTGCTGTTAAAACATAAAAGGTTGCAGGTAAACTACCCCTTCCCCTTAACCAATCTTCACCAAAATCAAAAGGCCTTGAGATCACTACAATTCAGGGATGTATGCAAAAAATTATTTGATTCTGTTTGAATATGCGGCAGTTACTGTTCGTCATAGAAAAAATTACCCTTGTTACAACATAAAATGTTGCAGGTAAACTACCCTATTCCCTTAACCGATCTTCACCAAAACCAAAAGGTATTGAGAACTCTACAATTCAGGGCTGTATGCAAAATATTATTTAATTCTGTTTGAATTTGCGGCTGTTATCGTTTGCCAAAAAAAATATCGGTATGGAGAACCATACATGACTTCCATGTTCTAAGATTTATATTTATAATCATATTCGAAATGAAATATTTCTATAGAAACTACTTCTTTCTACTTATTGCTTCAGCATTAACCACACTACTGTGGTCACTAACGTATTCCACCTCACATTTTCGCACTCGATTTTCACTGATGATGGCAGTCGATGGCACTGCCAAAAAGTCTGGTTTTACAGAAAACATTGGACTACGGCTAAACAGCCCGGGAAGCAATTTTAACAAAAAACTACTTCTTTGTTGCCGATAACGTTGTACACATATATATAAAAAATATGCATAAAATTAATGGCTTGTATAAGTTAACGTTAGATCTCCATTAAGTAGTGCTCAAGTTTCCAAAATTTTAATATTATGATGTCCGTAATTAAAACATCAGAGCAGGTTTAGTGTGTATGAGGGTACACCGTGGGCAAAAATTTTCAACATTTCCTATTGAGCGTTGCTTAGAGTAAAGCTGCGAATCTACAGTGTACGTTTCACAGAACAAACACGCGGAAAAGAAGGAGCGCTACAAAGTCACTCATGGACCCTCAGCATCTTGCAGAGGGTTCATTCCCTAAAGACGAAAATTCTGTCTATGAATCGTTCCTCTGTAAACACGTGCAGTTACACTGCCCAGTGATCCACAGGACGCAAATCGCTATCCATGCTGGACAATTTTTCGGCTTGCACGCGTTATGTTGGTGTGGGTTTCGGCACTTTCCATTTAAAAAACGTGCTAATGTAAGAAAATAATCATGAGTGCGGCCAGAAATAACGTGAATTTTGTGTGAGTGTTCCCTGCCTTTTTATTGCAGTAATCACAATAATAAAATGGAAACGTAAACATTACATAATTGAGATATGCTTGCCTGCCACGAACGATATATTTTCTCTCATACATGATTTACATTAAAATGAAAAAATTCAAATTTTATTGCCTGGCTACAAAATTATTTTATTTTTAACAATTACCATTGTTTGAAAAAGTTTAAATGAATTTTCAAGTACTCTACTGTTGTTAAAACATAGGTTGCAGGTAAACTACCCCTTCCCCTTAACCGATCTTCACCAAAATCAAAAGGCCTTGAGATCACTACAATTCAGGGATGTATGCAAAAAATTATTTGATTCTGTTTGAATATGCGGCAGTTACTGTTCGTCATAGAAAAAATTACCCTTGTTAAAACATAAAATGTTGCAGGTAAACTACCCTATTCCCTTAACCGATCTTCACCAAAACCAAAAGGTATTGAGAACTCTACAATTCAGGGCTGTATGCAAAACATTATTTGATTCTGTTTGAATTTGAGGCTGTTATCGTTTGCCAAAAAAAATATCGGTATGGAGAATCATACACGACTTCCATGTTCTAAGATTTATATTTAAAATCATATTCGAAATGAAATATTTCCATAGAACCTACTTCTTTCTACTTATTGCTTCAGCATTAACCACACTACTGTGGTCACTAACGTATGCCACCTCACGTTTTCGCACTTGATTTTCACTGACGATGGCAGTCGATGGCACTGCCGAAAAGTCTGGTTTTACAGAAAACATTGGACTATGGCTAAACAGCCCGGGAAGCAATTTTAACAAAAAACTACTTCTTTGTTGCCGATAACGTTGTACACATATATATAAAAAATATGCATAAAATTAATGGCTTGTATAAGTTAACGTTTGATCTCCATTAAGTAGTGATCAAGTTTCCAAAGTTTTAATATTTTCATGTCCGTAATTAAAACATCAGAGCAGGTTTAGTGTGTATGAGGGTACACCGTGGACAAAAATTTTCAACATTTCCTATTGAGCGTTGCTTAGAGTAAAGCTGCGAATCTACAGTGTACGTTTCACAGAACAAACACGCGGAAAAGAAGGAGCGCTACAAAGTCACTCATGGACCCTCAGCATCTTGCAGAGGGTTCATTCCCTAAAGACGAAAATTCTGTCTATGAATCGTTCCTCTGTAAACACGTGCAGTTACACTGCCCAGCGATCCACAGGAAGCAAATCGCTATCCACGCTGGACAATTTTTCGGCTTGCACGCGTTATATTGGTGTGGGTTTCGGCACTTTCCATTTTAAAAAACGTGCAAATGTAAGAAAATAAACATGAGTGAGGCCAGAAATAACGCGAATTTTGTGTGTGTGTTCCCTGCCTTTTTACTGCAGTAATCATAATAATAAAATGGAAACGTAAACATTACATAATTGAGATATGCTTGCCTGCCACGAACGATATATTTTCTCTCATACATGATTTACATTAAAATGAAAAAATTCAAATTTTATTGCCTGGCAACAAAATCACTTTATTTTTAACAATTACCATTGTTTGAAAAAGTTTAAATCAATTTTCAAGTACTCTACTGTTGTTAAAACATAAAAGGTTGCAAGTAAACTACCCCTTCCCCTTAACCGATCTTCACCAACATCAAAAGGCCTTGAGATCACTACAATTCAGGGATGTATGCACAAAATTATTTGATTCTGTTTGAATATGCGGCAGTTACCGTTCGTCATAGAAAAAATTACCCTTGTTAAAACATAAAATGTTGCAGGTATACTACCCTATTCCCTTAACCGATCTTCACCAAAAACAACAGGTCTTGAGAACTCTACAATTCAGGACTGTATGTACAAGAGTAGTAGCTTCTGTTTCAATTTCCGTCTGTTATCATTTGACATAAAAAAATTACCCTTGATTAAAAAAAACCGTTGCCAGTAAACTACCCCTTTCCCTTAACCGATCTTGACCAAAAACAATAGGTCTTGAGTACTCTACAAATCAGAGCTGCATGCAAAAAATTATTTGATTCTGTTTGAATTTGCGGCTGTTATCGTTTGCCATAGAAAAAAATCTACAGACACACAGACACACACAGAGACACTTTTCAAAAAATGACTTTTTTTCATGTTTTGAGTGTAGTACAATCAGAATCTGTAATCATCTCGAACACGATTTTTTTTGCCATCACCATACTTCCATTTCCTTAAGGAACATGGAAGTAAATATCGGTATGGAGAACCATACATGACTTCCATGTTCTAAGATTTATATTTAAAATCATTTTCGAAATGAAATATTACCATAGAAACTACTTCTTTCTACTTATTGCTTCAGCATTAACCACACTACTGTGGTCACTAACGTATGCCACCTCACGTTTTCGCACTTGATTTTCACTGATGATGGCAGTCGATGGCACTGCCGAAAAGTCTGGTTTTACAGAAAACATTGGACTATGGCTAAACAGCCCGGGAAGCAATTTTAACAAAAAACTACTTCTTTGTTGCCGATAACGTTGTACACATATATATAAAAAATATGCATAAAATTAATGGCTTGTATAAGTTAACGTTTGATCTCCATTAAGTAGTGATCAAGTTTCCAAAGTTTTAATATTATGATGTCCGTAATTAAAACATCAGAGCAGGTTTAGTGTGTATCAGGGTACACCGTGGACAAAAATTTTCAACATTTCCTATTAAGCGTTGCTTAGAGTAAAGCTGCGAATCTACAGTGTAAATTTCACAGAACAAACACGCGGAAAAGAAGGAGCGCCACAAAGTCACTCATGGACCCTCAGCATCTTGCAGAGGGTTCATTCCCTAAAGACGAAAATTCAGTGTATGAATCGTTCCTCTGTAAACACGTGCAGTTACACTGCCCAGCGATCCACAGGAAGCAAATCGCTATCCATGCTGGACAATTTTTCGGCTTGCACGCGTTATGTTGGTGTGGGTTTCGGCACTTTCCATTTAAAAAACCTGCTAATCTAAGAAAATAAACATGAGTGAGTCCAGAAATAACGCAAATTTTGTGTGTGTGTTCCCTGCCTTTTTATTGCAGTAATCATAATAATAAAATGGAAACGTAAACATTACATAATTGAGATATGCTTGCCTGCCACGAACGATATATTTTCTCTCATACATGATTTACAATAAAATGAAAAAATTCAAATTTTATTGCCTGGCAACAAAATTATTTTATTTTTAACAATTACCATTGTTTGAAAAAGTTTAAATGAATTTTCAAGTACTCTACTGTTGTTAAAACATAAAAGGTTGCAGGTAAACTCCCCTTCCCCTTAACCGATCTACACCAAAATCAAAAGGCCTTGAGATCACTACAATTCAGGGATGTATGCAAAAAATTATTTCATTCTGTTTGAGTATGCGGCAGTTACTGTTCATCATAGAAAAAATTACCCTTGTTAAAACATAAAATGTTGCAGGTAAACTACCCTATTCCCTTAACCGATCTTCACCAAAACCAAAAGGTATTGAGAACTCTACAATTCAGGGCTGTATGCAAAACATTATTTTATTCTGTTTGAATTTGCGGCTGTTATCGTTTGCCAAAAAAAATATCGGTATGGAGAACCATACATGACTTCCATGTACTAAGATTTATATTTAAAATCATATTTGAAATGAAATATTTCCATAGAAACTTCTTTCTACTTATTGCTTCAGCATTAACCACACTACTGTGGTCACTAACGTAATCCACCTCACGTTTTCGCACTTGATTTTCACTGATGATGGCAGTCGATGGCACTGCCGAAAAGTCTGGTTTTACAGAAAACATTGGACTACGGCTAAACAGCCCGGGAAGCAATTTTAACAAAAAACTACTTCTTTGTTGCCGATAACGTTGTACACATATATATATAAAAAATATGCATAAAATTAATGGCTTGTATAAGTTAACGTTTGATGTCCATTAAGTAGTGCTCAAGTTACCAAAGTTTTAATATTATGATGTCCGTAATTAAAACATCAGTGCAGGTTTAGTGTGTATGAGGGTACACCGCGGACAGAAATTTTCAACATTTCCTATTGAGCGTTGCTTAGAGTAAAGCTGCGAATCTACAGTGTACGTTTCACAGAACAAACACGCGGAAAAGAAGGAGCGCTACAAAGTCACTCATGGACCCTCAGCATCTTGCAGAGGGTTCATTCCATAAAGACGAAAATTCTGTCTATGAATCGTTCCTCTGTAAACACGTGCAGTTACACTGCCCAGCCATCCACAGGAAGCAAATCGCTATCCACGCTGGACAATTTTTCGGCTTGCATGCGTTATATTGGTGTGGGTTTCGGCACTTTCCATTTTAAAAAACGTGCAAATGTAAGAAAATAAACATGAGTGAGGCCAGAAATAACGCGAATTTTGTGTGTGTGTTCCCTGCCTTTTTTACTGCAGTAATCATAATAATAAAATGGAAACGTAAACATTACATAATTGAGATATGCTTGCCTGCCACGAACGATATACTTTCTCTCATACATGATTTACATTAAAATGAAAAAATTCAAATTTTATTGCCTGGCAACAAAATCACTTTATTTTTAACAATTACCATTGTTTGAAAAAGTTTAAATCAATTTTCAAGTACTCTACTGTTGTTAAAACATAAAAGGTTGCAGGTAAACTACCCCTTCCCAACCGATCCCAATCGGTTCCTAACCGATCTTCACCAAAACCAAAAGGTATTGAGAACTCTACAATTCAGGGCTGTATGCAAAACATTATTTGATTCTGTTTGAATTTGCGGCTGTTATCGTTTGCCAAAAAAAATATCGGTATGGAGAACCATACATGACTTCCATGTTCTAAGATTTATATTTATAATCATATTCGAAATGAAATATTTCTATAGAAACTTCTTCTTTCTACTTATTGCTTCAGCATTAACCACACTACTGTGGTCACTAACGTATTCCACCTCACGTTTTCGCACTCGATTTTCACTGATGATGGCAGTCGATGGCACTGCCGAAAAGTCTGGTTTTACAGAAAACATTGGACTACGGCTAAACAGCCCGGGAAGGAATTTTAACAAAAAACTACTTCTTTGTTGCCGATAACGTTGTACACATATATATAAAAAATATGCATAAAATTAATGGCTTGTATAAGTTAACGTTAGATCTCCATTAAGTAGTGCTCAAGTTTCCAAAGTTTTAATATTATGATGTCCGTAATTAAAACATCAGAGCAGGTTTAGTGTGTATGAGGGTACACCGTGGACAAAAATTTTCAACATTTCCTATTGAGCGTTGCTTAGAGTAAAGCTGCGAATCTACAGTGTACGTTTCACAGAACAAACACGCGGAAAAGAAGGAGCGCTACAAAGTCACTCATGGACCCTCAGCATCTTGCAGAGGGTTCATTCCCTAAAGACGAAAATTCTGTCTATGAATCGTTCCTCTGTAAACACGTGCAGTTACACTGCCCAGCGATCCACAGTACGCAAATCGCTATCCATGCTGGACAATTTTTCGGCTTGCACGCGTTATGTTGGTGTGGGTTTCGGCACTTTCCATTTAAAAAACGTGCGAATGTAAGAAAATAAACATGAGTGCGGCCAGAAATAACGTGAATTTTGTGTGAGTGTTCTATGCCTTTTTATTGCAGTAATCACAATAATAAAATGGAAACGTAAACATTACATAATTGAGATATGCTTGCCTGCCACGAACGATATATTTTCTCTCACACATGATTTACATTAAAATGAAAAAATTCAAATTTTATTGCCTGGCAACAAAATTATTTTATTTTTAACAATTACCATTGTTTGAAAAAGTTTAAATGAATTTTCAAGTACTCTACTGTTGTTAAAACATAAAAGGTTGCAGGTAAACTACCCCTTCCCCTTAACCGATCTTCACCAAAATCAAAAGGCCTTGAGATCACTACAATTCAGGGATGTATGCAAAAAATTATTTGATTCTGTTTGAATATGCGGCAGTTACTGTTCGTCATAGAAAAAATTACCCTTGTTAAAACATAAAATGTTGCAGGTAAACTACCCTATTCCCTTAACCGATATTCACCAAAAACCAAAAGGTATTGAGAACTGTACAATTCAGGGCTGTATGCAAAACATTATTTGATTCTGTTTGAATTTGCGGCTGTTATCGTTTGCCAAAAAAAATATCGGTATGGAGAACCATACATGACTTCCATGTACTAAGATTTATATTTAAAATCATATTCGAAATGAAATATTTCCATAGAAACTACTTCTTTCTACTTATTGCTTCAGCATTAACCACACTACTGTGGTCACTAACGTATTCCACCTCACGTTTTCGCACTTGATTTTCACTGATGATGGCAGTCGATGGCACTGCCGAAAAGTCTGGTTTTACAGAAAACATTGGACTACGGCTAAACAGCCCGGGAAGCAATTTTAACAAAAAACTACTTCTTTGTTGCCGATAACGTTGTACACATATATATATAAAAAATATGCATAAAATTAATGGCTTGTATAAGTTAACGTTTGATCTCCATTAAGTAGTGCTCAAGTTACCAAAGTTTTAATATTATGATGTCCGTAATTAAAACATCAGTGCAGGTTTAGTGTGTATGAGGGTACACCGCGGACAGAAATTTTCAACATTTCCTATTGAGCGTTGCTTAGAGTAAAGCTGCGAATCTACAGTGTACGTTTCACAGAACAAACACGCGGAAAAGAAGGAGCGCTACAAAGTCACTCATGGACCCTCAGCATCTTGCAGAGGGTTCATTCCATAAAGACGAAAATTCTGTCTATGAATCGTTCCTCTGTAAACACGTGCAGTTACACTGCCCAGCCATCCACAGGAAGCAAATCGCTATCCACGCTGGACAATTTTTCGGCTTGCACGCGTTATATTGGTGTGGGTTTCGGCACTTTCCATTTTAAAAAACGTGCAAATGTAAGAAAATAAACATGAGTGAGGCCAGAAATAACGCGAATTTTGTGTGTGTGTTCCCTGCCTTTTTTACTGCAGTAATCATAATAATAAAATGGAAACGTAAACATTACATAATTGAGATATGCTTGCCTGCCACGAACGATATACTTTCTCTCATACATGATTTACATTAAAATGAAAAAATTCAAATTTTATTGCCTGGCAACAAAATCACTTTATTTTTAACAATTACCATTGTTTGAAAAAGTATAAATGAATTTTCAAGTACTCTACTGTTGTTAAAACATAAAAGGTTGCAGGTAAACTACCCCTTACCCTTAACCGATCTTCACCAAAATCAAAAGGCCTTGAGATCACTACAATTCAGGGATGTATGAAAAAATTATTTGATTCTGTTTGAATATGCAGCAGTTACTGTTCGTCATAGGAAAAATTACCCTTGTTAAAACATAAAATGTTGCAGGTAAACTACCCTATTCCCTTAACCGATCTTCACCAAAACCAAAAGGTATTGAGAACTCTACAATTCAGGGCTGTATGCAAACCATTACTTGATTCTGTTTGAATTTGCGGCTGTTATCGTTTGCCAAAAAAAATATCGGTATGGAGAACCATACATGACTTCCATGTACTAAGATTTATATTTAAAATCATATTCGAAATGAAATATTTCCATAGAAACTACTTCTTTCTACTTATTGCTTCAGCATTAACCACACTACTGTGGTCACTAAAGTATTTCACCTCGTGTTTTCGCACTTGATTTTCACTGATGATGGCAGTCGATGGCACTGCCGAAAAGTCTGGTTTTACAGAAAACATTGGACTACGGCTAAACAGCCCGGGAAGCAATTTTAACAAAAAACTACTTCTTTGTTGCCGATAACGTTGTACACATACATATATAAAAAATATGCATAAAATTAATGGCTTGTATAAGTTAACGTTTGATCTCCATTAAGTAGTGCTCAAGTTACCAAAGTTTTAATATTATGATGTCCGTAATTAAAACATCAGAGCAGGTTTAGTGTGTATGAGGGTACACCGCGGACAAAAATTTTCAACATTTCCTATTGAGCGTTGCTTAGAGTAAAGCTGCAGAACAGCGTACAGTGTACGTTTCACAGAACAAACACGCGGAAAAGAAGAAGCGCTACAAAGTCACTCATGGACCCTCAGCATCTTGCAGAGGGTTCATTCCCTAAAGACGAAAATTCTGTCTATGAATCGTTCCTCTGTAAACACGTGCAGTTACACTGCCCAGCGATCCACAGGAAGCAATTCGCTATCCACGCTGGACAATTTTTCGGCTTGCACGCGTTATGTTGGTGTGGGTTTCTGTACTTTCCATTTAAAAAACGTGCTAATCTAAGAAAATAAACATGAGTGAGGCCAGAAATAACGCAAATTTTGTGTGCGTGTTCCCTGCCTTTTTATTGCAGTAATCGTAATAATAAAATGGAAACGTAAACATTACATAATTGAGATATGCTTGCCTGCCACGAACGATATATTTTCTCTCATACATGATTTACATTAAAATGAAAAAATTCAAATTTTATTGCCTGGCAACAAAATTATTTTATTTTTAACAATTACCATTGTTTGAAAAAGTTTAAATGAATTTTCTAGTAGTTTACTGTTGTTAAAACATAAAAGGTTGCAGGTAAACTACCCCTTCCCCTTAACCGATCTTCAGCAAAATCAAAAGGCCTTGAGATCACTACAATTCAGGGATGTATGCAAAAAATTATTTGATTCTGTTTGAATATGCAGCAGTTACTGTTCGTCATAGAAAAAATTACCCTTGTTAAAACATAAAATGTTGCAGGTAAACTACCCTATTCCCTTAACCGATCTTCACCAAAACCAAAAGGTATTGAGAACTCTACAATTCAGGGCTGTATGCAAACCATTACTTGATTCTGTTTGAATTTGCGGCTGTTATCGTTTGCCAAAAAAAATATCGGTATGGAGAACCATACATGACTTCCATGTACTAAGATTTATATTTAAAATCATATTCGAAATGAAATATTTCCATAGAAACTACTTCTTTCTACTTATTGCTTCAGCATTAACCACACTACTGTGGTCACTAAAGTATTTCACCTCGTGTTTTCGCACTTGATTTTCACTGATGATGGCAGTCGATGGCACTGCCGAAAAGTCTGGTTTTACAGAAAACATTGGACTACGGCTAAACAGCCCGGGAAGCAATTTTAACAAAAAACTACTTCTTTGTTGCCGATAACGTTGTACACATACATATATAAAAAATATGCATAAAATTAATGGCTTGTATAAGTTAACGTTTGATCTCCATTAAGTAGTGCTCAAGTTACCAAAGTTTTAATATTATGATGTCCGTAATTAAAACATCAGAGCAGGTTTAGTGTGTATGAGGGTACACCGCGGACAAAAATTTTCAACATTTCCTATTGAGCGTTGCTTAGAGTAAAGCTGCAGAACAGCGTACAGTGTACGTTTCACAGAACAAACACGCGGAAAAGAAGAAGCGCTACAAAGTCACTCATGGACCCTCAGCATCTTGCAGAGGGTTCATTCCCTAAAGACGAAAATTCTGTCTATGAATCGTTCCTCTGTAAACACGTGCAGTTACACTGCCCAGCGATCCACAGGAAGCAATTCGCTATCCACGCTGGACAATTTTTCGGCTTGCACGCGTTATGTTGGTGTGGGTTTCTGTACTTTCCATTTAAAAAACGTGCTAATCTAAGAAAATAAACATTAGTGAGGCCAGAAATAACGCGAATTTTGTGTGTGTGTTCCCTGCCTTTTTTACTGCAGTAATCATAATAATAAAATGGAAACGTAAACATTACATAATTGAGATATGCTTGCCTGCCACGAACGATATACTTTCTCTCATACATGATTTACATTAAAATGAAA
Source organism: Magicicada septendecula (assembly GCA_034769895.1). Classification (NCBI taxonomy): domain Eukaryota; kingdom Metazoa; phylum Arthropoda; class Insecta; order Hemiptera; family Cicadidae; genus Magicicada; species Magicicada septendecula. The sequence continues at coordinate 164,484,660 of CM068373.1, read as the reverse complement.
AAATTCAAATTTTATTGCCTGGCAACAAAATCACTTTATTTTTAACAATTACCATTGTTTGAAAAAGTATAAATGAATTTTCAAGTACTCTACTGTTGTTAAAACATAAAAGGTTGCAGGTAAACTACCCCTTACCCTTAACCGATCTTCACCAAAATCAAAAGGCCTTGAGATCACTACAATTCAGGGATGTATGAAAAAATTATTTGATTCTGTTTGAATATGCAGCAGTTACTGTTCGTCATAGGAAAAATTACCCTTGTTAAAACATAAAATGTTGCAGGTAAACTACCCTATTCCCTTAACCGATCTTCACCAAAACCAAAAGGTATTGAGAACTCTACAATTCAGGGCTGTATGCAAACCATTACTTGATTCTGTTTGAATTTGCGGCTGTTATCGTTTGCCAAAAAAAATATCGGTATGGAGAACCATACATGACTTCCATGTACTAAGATTTATATTTAAAATCATATTCGAAATGAAATATTTCCATAGAAACTACTTCTTTCTACTTATTGCTTCAGCATTAACCACACTACTGTGGTCACTAAAGTATTTCACCTCGTGTTTTCGCACTTGATTTTCACTGATGATGGCAGTCGATGGCACTGCCGAAAAGTCTGGTTTTACAGAAAACATTGGACTACGGCTAAACAGCCCGGGAAGCAATTTTAACAAAAAACTACTTCTTTGTTGCCGATAACGTTGTACACATACATTTATTAAAAATATGCATAAAATTAATGGCTTGTATAAGTTAACGTTTGATCTCCATTAAGTAGTGCTCAAGTTACCAAAGTTTTAATATTATGATGTCCGTAATTAAAACATCAGAGCAGGTTTAGTGTGTATGAGGGTACACCGCGGACAAAAATTTTCAACATTTCCTATTGAGCGTTGCTTAGAGTAAAGCTGCAGAACAGCGTACAGTGTACGTTTCACAGAACAAACACGCGGAAAAGAAGAAGCGCTACAAAGTCACTCATGGACCCTCAGCATCTTGCAGAGGGTTCATTCCCTAAAGACGAAAATTCTGTCTATGAATCGTTCCTCTGTAAACACGTGCAGTTACACTGCCCAGCGATCCACAGGAAGCAATTCGCTATCCACGCTGGACAATTTTTCGGCTTGCACGCGTTATGTTGGTGTGGGTTTCTGTACTTTCCATTTAAAAAACGTGCTAATCTAAGAAAATAAACATTAGTGAGGCCAGAAATAACGCGAATTTTGTGTGTGTGTTCCCTGCCTTTTTTACTGCAGTAATCATAATAATAAAATGGAAACGTAAACATTACATAATTGAGATATGCTTGCCTGCCACGAACGATATACTTTCTCTCATACATGATTTACATTAAAATGAAAAAATTCAAATTTTATTGCCTGGCAACAAAATCACTTTATTTTTAACAATTACCATTGTTTGAAAAAGTATAAATGAATTTTCAAGTACTCTACTGTTGTTAAAACATAAAAGGTTGCAGGTAAACTACCCCTTACCCTTAACCGATCTTCACCAAAATCAAAAGGCCTTGAGATCACTACAATTCAGGGATGTATGAAAAAATTATTTGATTCTGTTTGAATATGCAGCAGTTACTGTTCGTCATAGAAAAAATTACCCTTGTTAAAACATAAAATGTTGCAGGTAAACTACCCTATTCCCTTAACCGATCTTCACCAAAACCAAAAGGTATTGAGAACTCTACAATTCAGGGCTGTATGCAAACCATTACTTGATTCTGTTTGAATTTGCGGCTGTTATCGTTTGCCAAAAAAAATATCGGTATGGAGAACCATACATGACTTCCATGTACTAAGATTTATATTTAAAATCATATTCGAAATGAAATATTTCCATAGAAACTACTTCTTTCTACTTATTGCTTCAGCATTAACCACACTACTGTGGTCACTAAAGTATTTCACCTCGTGTTTTCGCACTTGATTTTCACTGATGATGGCAGTCGATGGCACTGCCGAAAAGTCTGGTTTTACAGAAAACATTGGACTACGGCTAAACAGCCCGGGAAGCAATTTTAACAAAAAACTACTTCTTTGTTGCCGATAACGTTGTACACATACATATATAAAAAATATGCATAAAATTAATGGCTTGTATAAGTTAACGTTTGATCTCCATTAAGTAGTGCTCAAGTTACCAAAGTTTTAATATTATGATGTCCGTAATTAAAACATCAGAGCAGGTTTAGTGTGTATGAGGGTACACCGCGGACAAAAATTTTCAACATTTCCTATCGAGCGTTGCTTAGAGTAAAGCTGCGAATCTACAGTGTACGTTTCACAGAACAAACACGCGGAAAAGAAGGAGCGCTACAAAGTCACTCATGGACCCTCAGCATCTTGCAGAGGGTTCATTCCATAAAGACGAAAATTCTGTCTATGAATCGTTCCTCTGTAAACACGTGCAGTTACACTGCCCAGCGATCCACAGGAAGCAAATCGCTATCCACGCTGGACCATTTTTCGGCTTGCACGCGTTATGTTGGTGTGAGTTTCGGCACTTTCAATTTAAAAAACGTGCAAATGTAAGAAAATAAACATGAGTGAGGCCAGAAATAACGCGAATTTTGTGTGTGTGTTCCCTGATTTTTATTGCAGTAATCATAATAATAAAATGGAAACGTAAACATTACATAATTGAGATATGCTTGCCTGCCACGAACGATATATTTTCTCTCATACATGATTTACATTAAAATGAAAAAATTCAAATTTTATTGCCTGGCAACAAAATTATTTTATTTTTAACAATTACCATTGTTTGAAAAAGTTTAAATGAATTTTCTAGTAGTTTACTGTTGTTAAAACATAAAAGGTTGCAGGTAAACTACCCCTTCCCCTTAACCGATCTTCAGCAAAATCAAAAGGCCTTGAGATCACTACAATTCAGGGATGTATGCAAAAAATTATTTGATTCTGTTTGAATATGCAGCAGTTACTGTTCGTCATAGAAAAAATTACCCTTGTTAAAACATAAAATGTTGCAGGTAAACTACCCTATTCCCTTAACCGATCTTCACCAAAACCAAAAGGTATTGAGAACTCTACAATTCAGGGCTGTATGCAAACCATTACTTGATTCTGTTTGAATTTGCGGCTGTTATCGTTTGCCAAAAAAAATATCGGTATGGAGAACCATACATGACTTCCATGTACTAAGATTTATATTTAAAATCATATTCGAAATGAAATATTTCCATAGAAACTACTTCTTTCTACTTATTGCTTCAGCATTAACCACACTACTGTGGTCACTAAAGTATTTCACCTCGTGTTTTCGCACTTGATTTTCACTGATGATGGCAGTCGATGGCACTGCCGAAAAGTCTGGTTTTACAGAAAACATTGGACTACGGCTAAACAGCCCGGGAAGCAATTTTAACAAAAAACTACTTCTTTGTTGCCGATAACGTTGTACACATACATTTATTAAAAATATGCATAAAATTAATGGCTTGTATAAGTTAACGTTTGATCTCCATTAAGTAGTGCTCAAGTTACCAAAGTTTTAATATTATGATGTCCGTAATTAAAACATCAGAGCAGGTTTAGTGTGTATGAGGGTACACCGCGGACAAAAATTTTCAACATTTCCTATTGAGCGTTGCTTAGAGTAAAGCTGCAGAACAGCGTACAGTGTACGTTTCACAGAACAAACACGCGGAAAAGAAGAAGCGCTACAAAGTCACTCATGGACCCTCAGCATCTTGCAGAGGGTTCATTCCCTAAAGACGAAAATTCTGTCTATGAATCGTTCCTCTGTAAACACGTGCAGTTACACTGCCCAGCGATCCACAGGAAGCAATTCGCTATCCACGCTGGACAATTTTTCGGCTTGCACGCGTTATGTTGGTGTGGGTTTCTGTACTTTCCATTTAAAAAACGTGCTAATCTAAGAAAATAAACATGAGTGAGGCCAGAAATAACGCGAATTTTGTGTGTGTGTTCCCTGCCTTTTTTACTGCAGTAATCATAATAATAAAATGGAAACGTAAACATTACATAATTGAGATATGCTTGCCTGCCACGAACGATATACTTTCTCTCATACATGATTTACATTAAAATGAAAAAATTCAAATTTTATTGCCTGGCAACAAAATCACTTTATTTTTAACAATTACCATTGTTTGAAAAAGTATAAATGAATTTTCAAGTACTCTACTGTTGTTAAAACATAAAAGGTTGCAGGTAAACTACCCCTTACCCTTAACCGATCTTCACCAAAATCAAAAGGCCTTGAGATCACTACAATTCAGGGATGTATGCAAAAAATTATTTGATTCTGTTTGAATATGCAGCAGTTACTGTTCGTCATAGAAAAAATTACCCTTGTTAAAACATAAAATGTTGCAGGTAAACTACCCTATTCCCTTAACCGATCTTCACCAAAACCAAAAGGTATTGAGAACTCTACAATTCAGGGCTGTATGCAAACCATTACTTGATTCTGTTTGAATTTGCGGCTGTTATCGTTTGCCAAAAAAAATATCGGTATGGAGAACCATACATGACTTCCATGTACTAAGATTTATATTTAAAATCATATTCGAAATGAAATATTTCCATAGAAACTACTTCTTTCTACTTATTGCTTCAGCATTAACCACACTACTGTGGTCACTAAAGTATTTCACCTCGTGTTTTCGCACTTGATTTTCACTGATGATGGCAGTCGATGGCACTGCCGAAAAGTCTGGTTTTACAGAAAACATTGGACTACGGCTAAACAGCCCGGGAAGCAATTTTAACAAAAAACTACTTCTTTGTTGCCGATAACGTTGTACACATACATATATAAAAAATATGCATAAAATTAATGGCTTGTATAAGTTAACGTTTGATCTCCATTAAGTAGTGCTCAAGTTACCAAAGTTTTAATATTATGATGTCCGTAATTAAAACATCAGAGCAGGTTTAGTGTGTATGAGGGTACACCGCGGACAAAAATTTTCAACATTTCCTATTGAGCGTTGCTTAGAGTAAAGCTGCAGAACAGCGTACAGTGTACGTTTCACAGAACAAACACGCGGAAAAGAAGAAGCGCTACAAAGTCACTCATGGACCCTCAGCATCTTGCAGAGGGTTCATTCCCTAAAGACGAAAATTCTGTCTATGAATCGTTCCTCTGTAAACACGTGCAGTTACACTGCCCAGCGATCCACAGGAAGCAATTCGCTATCCACGCTGGACAATTTTTCGGCTTGCACGCGTTATGTTGGTGTGGGTTTCTGTACTTTCCATTTAAAAAACGTGCTAATCTAAGAAAATAAACATGAGTGAGGCCAGAAATAACGCAAATTTTGTGTGCGTGTTCCCTGCCTTTTTATTGCAGTAATCGTAATAATAAAATGGAAACGTAAACATTACATAATTGAGATATGCTTGCCTGCCACGAACGATATATTTTCTCTCATACATGATTTACATTAAAATGAAAAAATTCAAATTTTATTGCCTGGCAACAAAATTATTTTATTTTTAACAATTACCATTGTTTGAAAAAGTTTAAATGAATTTTCTAGTAGTTTACTGTTGTTAAAACATAAAAGGTTGCAGGTAAACTACCCCTTCCCCTTAACCGATCTTCAGCAAAATCAAAAGGCCTTGAGATCACTACAATTCAGGGATGTATGCAAAAAATTATTTGATTCTGTTTGAATATGCAGCAGTTACTGTTCGTCATAGAAAAAATTACCCTTGTTAAAACATAAAATGTTGCAGGTAAACTACCCTATTCCCTTAACCGATCTTCACCAAAACCAAAAGGTATTGAGAACTCTACAATTCAGGGCTGTATGCAAACCATTACTTGATTCTGTTTGAATTTGCGGCTGTTATCGTTTGCCAAAAAAAATATCGGTATGGAGAACCATACATGACTTCCATGTACTAAGATTTATATTTAAAATCATATTCGAAATGAAATATTTCCATAGAAACTACTTCTTTCTACTTATTGCTTCAGCATTAACCACACTACTGTGGTCACTAAAGTATTTCACCTCGTGTTTTCGCACTTGATTTTCACTGATGATGGCAGTCGATGGCACTGCCAAAAAGTCTGGTTTTACAGAAAACATTGTACTACGGCTAAACAGCCCGGGAAGCAATTTTAACAAAAAACTACTTCTTTGTTGCCGATAACGTTGTACACATACATATATAAAAAATATGCATAAAATTAATGGCTTGTATAAGTTAACGTTTGATCTCCATTAAGTAGTGCTCAAGTTACCAAAGTTTTAATATTATGATGTCCGTAATTAAAACATCAGAGCAGGTTTAGTGTGTATGAGGGTACACCGCGGACAAAAATTTTCAACATTTCCTATTGAGCGTTGCTTAGAGTAAAGCTGCAGAACAGCGTACAGTGTACGTTTCACAGAACAAACACGCGGAAAAGAAGAAGCGCTACAAAGTCACTCATGGACCCTCAGCATCTTGCAGAGGGTTCATTCCCTAAAGACGAAAATTCTGTCTATGAATCGTTCCTCTGTAAACACGTGCAGTTACACTGCCCAGCGATCCACAGGAAGCAATTCGCTATCCACGCTGGACAATTTTTCGGCTTGCACGCGTTATGTTGGTGTGGGTTTCTGTACTTTCCATTTAAAAAACGTGCTAATCTAAGAAAATAAACATTAGTGAGGCCAGAAATAACGCGAATTTTGTGTGTGTGTTCCCTGCCTTTTTTACTGCAGTAATCATAATAATAAAATGGAAACGTAAACATTACATAATTGAGATATGCTTGCCTGCCACGAACGATATACTTTCTCTCATACATGATTTACATTAAAATGAAAAAATTCAAATTTTATTGCCTGGCAACAAAATCACTTTATTTTTAACAATTACCATTGTTTGAAAAAGTATAAATGAATTTTCAAGTACTCTACTGTTGTTAAAACATAAAAGGTTGCAGGTAAACTACCCCTTACCCTTAACCGATCTTCACCAAAATCAAAAGGCCTTGAGATCACTACAATTCAGGGATGTATGAAAAAATTATTTGATTCTGTTTGAATATGCAGCAGTTACTGTTCGTCATAGGAAAAATTACCCTTGTTAAAACATAAAATGTTGCAGGTAAACTACCCTATTCCCTTAACCGATCTTCACCAAAACCAAAAGGTATTGAGAACTCTACAATTCAGGGCTGTATGCAAACCATTACTTGATTCTGTTTGAATTTGCGGCTGTTATCGTTTGCCAAAAAAAATATCGGTATGGAGAACCATACATGACTTCCATGTACTAAGATTTATATTTAAAATCATATTCGAAATGAAATATTTCCATAGAAACTACTTCTTTCTACTTATTGCTTCAGCATTAACCACACTACTGTGGTCACTAAAGTATTTCACCTCGTGTTTTCGCACTTGATTTTCACTGATGATGGCAGTCGATGGCACTGCCGAAAAGTCTGGTTTTACAGAAAACATTGGACTACGGCTAAACAGCCCGGGAAGCAATTTTAACAAAAAACTACTTCTTTGTTGCCGATAACGTTGTACACATACATATATAAAAAATATGCATAAAATTAATGGCTTGTATAAGTTAACGTTTGATCTCCATTAAGTAGTGCTCAAGTTACCAAAGTTTTAATATTATGATGTCCGTAATTAAAACATCAGAGCAGGTTTAGTGTGTATGAGGGTACACCGCGGACAAAAATTTTCAACATTTCCTATTGAGCGTTGCTTAGAGTAAAGCTGCAGAACAGCGTACAGTGTACGTTTCACAGAACAAACACGCGGAAAAGAAGAAGCGCTACAAAGTCACTCATGGACCCTCAGCATCTTGCAGAGGGTTCATTCCCTAAAGACGAAAATTCTGTCTATGAATCGTTCCTCTGTAAACACGTGCAGTTACACTGCCCAGCGATCCACAGGAAGCAATTCGCTATCCACGCTGGACAATTTTTCGGCTTGCACGCGTTATGTTGGTGTGGGTTTCTGTACTTTCCATTTAAAAAACGTGCTAATCTAAGAAAATAAACATGAGTGAGGCCAGAAATAACGCAAATTTTGTGTGCGTGTTCCCTGCCTTTTTATTGCAGTAATCGTAATAATAAAATGGAAACGTAAACATTACATAATTGAGATATGCTTGCCTGCCACGAACGATATATTTTCTCTCATACATGATTTACATTAAAATGAAAAAATTCAAATTTTATTGCCTGGCAACAAAATTATTTTATTTTTAACAATTACCATTGTTTGAAAAAGTTTAAATGAATTTTCTAGTAGTTTACTGTTGTTAAAACATAAAAGGTTGCAGGTAAACTACCCCTTCCCCTTAACCGATCTTCAGCAAAATCAAAAGGCCTTGAGATCACTACAATTCAGGGATGTATGCAAAAAATTATTTGATTCTGTTTGAATATGCAGCAGTTACTGTTCGTCATAGAAAAAATTACCCTTGTTAAAACATAAAATGTTGCAGGTAAACTACCCTATTCCCTTAACCGATCTTCACCAAAACCAAAAGGTATTGAGAACTCTACAATTCAGGGCTGTATGCAAAACATTATTTGATTCTGTTTTAATTTGCGGCTGTTATCGTTTGCCAAAAAAAATATCGGTATGGAGAACCATACATGACTTCCATGTACTAAGATTTATATTTAAAATCATATTCGAAATGAAATATTTCCATAGAAACTACTTCTTTCTACTTATTGCTTCAGCATTAACCACACTACTGTGGTCACTAACGTATTCCACCTCACGTTTTCGCCCTTGATTTTCACTGATGATGGCAGTCGATGGCACTGCCGAAAAGTCTGGTTTTACAGAAAACATTGGACTACGGCTAAACAGCCCGGGAAGCAATTTTAACAAAAAACTACTTCTTTGTTGCCGATAACGTTGTACACATATATATATATATAAAAAATATGCATAAAATTAATGGCTTGTATAAGTTAACATTTGATCTCCATTAAGTAGTGCTCAAGTTTCCAAAGTTTTAATATTATGATGTCCGTAATTAAAACATCAGAGCAGGTTTAGTGTGTATGAGGGTACACCGCGGACAAAAATTTTCAACATTTCCTATCGAGCGTTGCTTAGAGTAAAGCTGCGAATCTACAGTGTACGTTTCACAGAACAAACACGCGGAAAAGAAGGAGCGCTACAAAGTCACTCATGGACCCTCAGCATCTTGCAGAGGGTTCATTCCATAAAGACGAAAATTCTGTCTATGAATCGTTCCTCTGTAAACACGTGCAGTTACACTGCCCAGCGATCCACAGGAAGCAAATCGCTATCCACGCTGGACCATTTTTCGGCTTGCACGCGTTATGTTGGTGTGGGTTTCGGCACTTTCAATTTAAAAAACGTGCAAATGTAAGAAAATAAACATGAGTGAGGCCAGAAATAACGCGAATTTTGTGTGTGTGTTCCCTGATTTTTATTGCAGTAATCATAATAATAAAATGGAAACGTAAACATTACATAATTGAGATATGCTTGCCTGCCACGAACGATATATTTTCTCTCATACATGATTTACATTAAAATGAAAAAATTCAAATTTTATTGCCTGGCAACAAAATTATTTTATTTTTAACAATTACCATTGTTTGAAAAAGTTTAAATGAATTTTCTAGTAGTTTACTGTTGTTAAAACATAAAAGGTTGCAGGTAAACTACCCCTTACCCTTAACCGATCTTCAGCAAAATCAAAAGGCCTTGAGATCACTACAATTCAGGGATGTATGCAAAAAATTATTTGATTCTGTTTGAATATGCAGCAGTTACTGTTCGTCATAGAAAAAATTACCCTTGTTAAAACATAAAATGTTGCAGGTAAACTACCCTATTCCCTTAACCGATCTTCACCAAAACCAAAAGGTATTGAGAACTCTACAATTCAGGGCTGTATGCAAACCATTACTTGATTCTGTTTGAATTTGCGGCTGTTATCGTTTGCCAAAAAAAATATCGGTATGGAGAACCATACATGACTTCCATGTACTAAGATTTATATTTAAAATCATATTCGAAATGAAATATTTCCATAGAAACTACTTCTTTCTACTTATTGCTTCAGCATTAACCACACTACTGTGGTCACTAAAGTATTTCACCTCGTGTTTTCGCACTTGATTTTCACTGATGATGGCAGTCGATGGCACTGCCGAAAAGTCTGGTTTTACAGAAAACATTGGACTACGGCTAAACAGCCCGGGAAGCAATTTTAACAAAAAACTACTTCTTTGTTGCCGATAACGTTGTACACATACATATATAAAAAATATGCATAAAATTAATGGCTTGTATAAGTTAACGTTTGATCTCCATTAAGTAGTGCTCAAGTTACCAAAGTTTTAATATTATGATGTCCGTAATTAAAACATCAGAGCAGGTTTAGTGTGTATGAGGGTACACCGCGGACAAAAATTTTCAACATTTCCTATTGAGCGTTGCTTAGAGTAAAGCTGCAGAACAGCGTACAGTGTACGTTTCACAGAACAAACACGCGGAAAAGAAGAAGCGCTACAAAGTCACTCATGGACCCTCAGCATCTTGCAGAGGGTTCATTCCCTAAAGACGAAAATTCTGTCTATGAATCGTTCCTCTGTAAACACGTGCAGTTACACTGCCCAGCGATCCACAGGAAGCAATTCGCTATCCACGCTGGACAATTTTTCGGCTTGCACGCGTTATGTTGGTGTGGGTTTCTGTACTTTCCATTTAAAAAACGTGCTAATCTAAGAAAATAAACATGAGTGAGGCCAGAAATAACGCGAATTTTGTGTGTGTGTTCCCTGCCTTTTTTACTGCAGTAATCATAATAATAAAATGGAAACGTAAACATTACATAATTGAGATATGCTTGCCTGCCACGAACGATATACTTTCTCTCATACATGATTTACATTAAAATGAAAAAATTCAAATTTTATTGCCTGGCAACAAAATCACTTTATTTTTAACAATTACCATTGTTTGAAAAAGTATAAATGAATTTTCAAGTACTCTACTGTTGTTAAAACATAAAAGGTTGCAGGTAAACTACCCCTTACCCTTAACCGATCTTCACCAAAATCAAAAGGCCTTGAGATCACTACAATTCAGGGATGTATGCAAAAAATTATTTGATTCTGTTTGAATATGCAGCAGTTACTGTTCGTCATAGAAAAAATTACCCTTGTTAAAACATAAAATGTTGCAGGTAAACTACCCTATTCCCTTAACCGATCTTCACCAAAACCAAAAGGTATTGAGAACTCTACAATTCAGGGCTGTATGCAAACCATTACTTGATTCTGTTTGAATTTGCGGCTGTTATCGTTTGCCAAAAAAAATATCGGTATGGAGAACCATACATGACTTCCATGTACTAAGATTTATATTTAAAATCATATTCGAAATGAAATATTTCCATAGAAACTACTTCTTTCTACTTATTGCTTCAGCATTAACCACACTACTGTGGTCACTAAAGTATTTCACCTCGTGTTTTCGCACTTGATTTTCACTGATGATGGCAGTCGATGGCACTGCCGAAAAGTCTGGTTTTACAGAAAACATTGGACTACGGCTAAACAGCCCGGGAAGCAATTTTAACAAAAAACTACTTCTTTGTTGCCGATAACGTTGTACACATACATATATAAAAAATATGCATAAAATTAATGGCTTGTATAAGTTAACGTTTGATCTCCATTAAGTAGTGCTCAAGTTACCAAAGTTTTAATATTATGATGTCCGTAATTAAAACATCAGAGCAGGTTTAGTGTGTATGAGGGTACACCGCGGACAAAAATTTTCAACATTTCCTATTGAGCGTTGCTTAGAGTAAAGCTGCAGAACAGCGTACAGTGTACGTTTCACAGAACAAACACGCGGAAAAGAAGAAGCGCTACAAAGTCACTCATGGACCCTCAGCATCTTGCAGAGGGTTCATTCCCTAAAGACGAAAATTCTGTCTATGAATCGTTCCTCTGTAAACACGTGCAGTTACACTGCCCAGCGATCCACAGGAAGCAATTCGCTATCCACGCTGGACAATTTTTCGGCTTGCACGCGTTATGTTGGTGTGGGTTTCTGTACTTTCCATTTAAAAAACGTGCTAATCTAAGAAAATAAACATGAGTGAGGCCAGAAATAACGCAAATTTTGTGTGCGTGTTCCCTGCCTTTTTATTGCAGTAATCGTAATAATAAAATGGAAACGTAAACATTACATAATTGAGATATGCTTGCCTGCCACGAACGATATATTTTCTCTCATACATGATTTACATTAAAATGAAAAAATTCAAATTTTATTGCCTGGCAACAAAATTATTTTATTTTTAACAATTACCATTGTTTGAAAAAGTTTAAATGAATTTTCTAGTAGTTTACTGTTGTTAAAACATAAAAGGTTGCAGGTAAACTACCCCTTCCCCTTAACCGATCTTCAGCAAAATCAAAAGGCCTTGAGATCACTACAATTCAGGGATGTATGCAAAAAATTATTTGATTCTGTTTGAATATGCAGCAGTTACTGTTCGTCATAGAAAAAATTACCCTTGTTAAAACATAAAATGTTGCAGGTAAACTACCCTATTCCCTTAACCGATCTTCACCAAAACCAAAAGGTATTGAGAACTCTACAATTCAGGGCTGTATGCAAACCATTACTTGATTCTGTTTGAATTTGCGGCTGTTATCGTTTGCCAAAAAAAATATCGGTATGGAGAACCATACATGACTTCCATGTACTAAGATTTATATTTAAAATCATATTCGAAATGAAATATTTCCATAGAAACTACTTCTTTCTACTTATTGCTTCAGCATTAACCACACTACTGTGGTCACTAAAGTATTTCACCTCGTGTTTTCGCACTTGATTTTCACTGATGATGGCAGTCGATGGCACTGCCGAAAAGTCTGGTTTTACAGAAAACATTGGACTACGGCTAAACAGCCCGGGAAGCAATTTTAACAAAAAACTACTTCTTTGTTGCCGATAACGTTGTACACATACATATATAAAAAATATGCATAAAATTAATGGCTTGTATAAGTTAACGTTTGATCTCCATTAAGTAGTGCTCAAGTTACCAAAGTTTTAATATTATGATGTCCGTAATTAAAACATCAGAGCAGGTTTAGTGTGTATGAGGGTACACCGCGGACAAAAATTTTCAACATTTCCTATTGAGCGTTGCTTAGAGTAAAGCTGCAGAACAGCGTACAGTGTACGTTTCACAGAACAAACACGCGGAAAAGAAGAAGCGCTACAAAGTCACTCATGGACCCTCAGCATCTTGCAGAGGGTTCATTCCCTAAAGACGAAAATTCTGTCTATGAATCGTTCCTCTGTAAACACGTGCAGTTACACTGCCCAGCGATCCACAGGAAGCAATTCGCTATCCACGCTGGACAATTTTTCGGCTTGCACGCGTTATGTTGGTGTGGGTTTCTGTACTTTCCATTTAAAAAACGTGCTAATCTAAGAAAATAAACATGAGTGAGGCCAGAAATAACGCAAATTTTGTGTGCGTGTTCCCTGCCTTTTTATTGCAGTAATCGTAATAATAAAATGGAAACGTAAACATTACATAATTGAGATATGCTTGCCTGCCACGAACGATATATTTTCTCTCATACATGATTTACATTAAAATGAAAAAATTCAAATTTTATTGCCTGGCAACAAAATTATTTTATTTTTAACAATTACCATTGTTTGAAAAAGTTTAAATGAATTTTCTAGTAGTTTACTGTTGTTAAAACATAAAAGGTTGCAGGTAAACTACCCCTTCCCCTTAACCGATCTTCAGCAAAATCAAAAGGCCTTGAGATCACTACAATTCAGGGATGTATGCAAAAAATTATTTGATTCTGTTTGAATATGCAGCAGTTACTGTTCGTCATAGAAAAAATTACCCTTGTTAAAACATAAAATGTTGCAGGTAAACTACCCTATTCCCTTAACCGATCTTCACCAAAACCAAAAGGTATTGAGAACTCTACAATTCAGGGCTGTATGCAAAACATTATTTGATTCTGTTTTAATTTGCGGCTGTTATCGTTTGCCAAAAAAAATATCGGTATGGAGAACCATACATGACTTCCATGTACTAAGATTTATATTTAAAATCATATTCGAAATGAAATATTTCCATAGAAACTACTTCTTTCTACTTATTGCTTCAGCATTAACCACACTACTGTGGTCACTAACGTATTCCACCTCACGTTTTCGCCCTTGATTTTCACTGATGATGGCAGTCGATGGCACTGCCGAAAAGTCTGGTTTTACAGAAAACATTGGACTACGGCTAAACAGCCCGGGAAGCAATTTTAACAAAAAACTACTTCTTTGTTGCCGATAACGTTGTACACATATATATATATATAAAAAATATGCATAAAATTAATGGCTTGTATAAGTTAACATTTGATCTCCATTAAGTAGTGCTCAAGTTTCCAAAGTTTTAATATTATGATGTCCGTAATTAAAACATCAGAGCAGGTTTAGTGTGTATGAGGGTACACCGCGGACAAAAATTTTCAACATTTCCTATCGAGCGTTGCTTAGAGTAAAGCTGCGAATCTACAGTGTACGTTTCACAGAACAAACACGCGGAAAAGAAGGAGCGCTACAAAGTCACTCATGGACCCTCAGCATCTTGCAGAGGGTTCATTCCATAAAGACGAAAATTCTGTCTATGAATCGTTCCTCTGTAAACACGTGCAGTTACACTGCCCAGCGATCCACAGGAAGCAAATCGCTATCCACGCTGGACCATTTTTCGGCTTGCACGCGTTATGTTGGTGTGGGTTTCGGCACTTTCAATTTAAAAAACGTGCAAATGTAAGAAAATAAACATGAGTGAGGCCAGAAATAACGCGAATTTTGTGTGTGTGTTCCCTGATTTTTATTGCAGTAATCATAATAATAAAATGGAAACGTAAACATTACATAATTGAGATATGCTTGCCTGCCACGAACGATATATTTTCTCTCATACATGATTTACATTAAAATGAAAAAATTCAAATTTTATTGCCTGGCAACAAAATTATTTTATTTTTAACAATTACCATTGTTTGAAAAAGTTTAAATGAATTTTCTAGTAGTTTACTGTTGTTAAAACATAAAAGGTTGCAGGTAAACTACCCCTTACCCTTAACCGATCTTCAGCAAAATCAAAAGGCCTTGAGATCACTACAATTCAGGGATGTATGCAAAAAATTATTTGATTCTGTTTGAATATGCAGCAGTTACTGTTCGTCATAGAAAAAATTACCCTTGTTAAAACATAAAATGTTGCAGGTAAACTACCCTATTCCCTTAACCGATCTTCACCAAAACCAAAAGGTATTGAGAACTCTACAATTCAGGGCTGTATGCAAACCATTACTTGATTCTGTTTGAATTTGCGGCTGTTATCGTTTGCCAAAAAAAATATCGGTATGGAGAACCATACATGACTTCCATGTACTAAGATTTATATTTAAAATCATATTCGAAATGAAATATTTCCATAGAAACTACTTCTTTCTACTTATTGCTTCAGCATTAACCACACTACTGTGGTCACTAAAGTATTTCACCTCGTGTTTTCGCACTTGATTTTCACTGATGATGGCAGTCGATGGCACTGCCGAAAAGTCTGGTTTTACAGAAAACATTGGACTACGGCTAAACAGCCCGGGAAGCAATTTTAACAAAAAACTACTTCTTTGTTGCCGATAACGTTGTACACATACATATATAAAAAATATGCATAAAATTAATGGCTTGTATAAGTTAACGTTTGATCTCCATTAAGTAGTGCTCAAGTTACCAAAGTTTTAATATTATGATGTCCGTAATTAAAACATCAGAGCAGGTTTAGTGTGTATGAGGGTACACCGCGGACAAAAATTTTCAACATTTCCTATTGAGCGTTGCTTAGAGTAAAGCTGCAGAACAGCGTACAGTGTACGTTTCACAGAACAAACACGCGGAAAAGAAGAAGCGCTACAAAGTCACTCATGGACCCTCAGCATCTTGCAGAGGGTTCACTCCCTAAAGACGAAAATTCTGTCTATGAATCGTTCCTCTGTAAACACGTGCAGTTACACTGCCCAGCGATCCACAGGAAGCAATTCGCTATCCACGCTGGACAATTTTTCGGCTTGCACGCGTTATGTTGGTGTGGGTTTCTGTACTTTCCATTTAAAAAACGTGCTAATCTAAGAAAATAAACATGAGTGAGGCCAGAAATAACGCAAATTTTGTGTGCGTGTTCCCTGCCTTTTTATTGCAGTAATCGTAATAATAAAATGGAAACGTAAACATTACATAATTGAGATATGCTTGCCTGCCACGAACGATATATTTTCTCTCATACATGATTTACATTAAAATGAAAAAATTCAAATTTTATTGCCTGGCAACAAAATTATTTTATTTTTAACAATTACCATTGTTTGAAAAAGTTTAAATGAATTTTCTAGTAGTTTACTGTTGTTAAAACATAAAAGGTTGCAGGTAAACTACCCCTTCCCCTTAACCGATCTTCAGCAAAATCAAAAGGCCTTGAGATCACTACAATTCAGGGATGTATGCAAAAAATTATTTGATTCTGTTTGAATATGCAGCAGTTACTGTTCGTCATAGAAAAAATTACCCTTGTTAAAACATAAAATGTTGCAGGTAAACTACCCTATTCCCTTAACCGATCTTCACCAAAACCAAAAGGTATTGAGAACTCTACAATTCAGGGCTGTATGCAAAACATTATTTGATTCTGTTTTAATTTGCGGCTGTTATCGTTTGCCAAAAAAAATATCGGTATGGAGAACCATACATGACTTCCATGTACTAAGATTTATATTTAAAATCATATTCGAAATGAAATATTTCCATAGAAACTACTTCTTTCTACTTATTGCTTCAGCATTAACCACACTACTGTGGTCACTAACGTATTCCACCTCACGTTTTCGCCCTTGATTTTCACTGATGAT
The DNA here is from genome assembly GCA_034769895.1 of Magicicada septendecula. Taxonomy (NCBI): domain Eukaryota; kingdom Metazoa; phylum Arthropoda; class Insecta; order Hemiptera; family Cicadidae; genus Magicicada; species Magicicada septendecula. Next base: position 164,467,652 of record CM068373.1, on the reverse strand, counting down.
GGCAGTCGATGGCACTGCCGAAAAGTCTGGTTTTACAGAAAACATTGGACTACGGCTAAACAGCCCGGGAAGCAATTTTAACAAAAAACTACTTCTTTGTTGCCGATAACGTTGTACACATATATATATATATAAAAAATATGCATAAAATTAATGGCTTGTATAAGTTAACATTTGATCTCCATTAAGTAGTGCTCAAGTTTCCAAAGTTTTAATATTATGATGTCCGTAATTAAAACATCAGAGCAGGTTTAGTGTGTATGAGGGTACACCGCGGACAAAAATTTTCAACATTTCCTATCGAGCGTTGCTTAGAGTAAAGCTGCGAATCTACAGTGTACGTTTCACAGAACAAACACGCGGAAAAGAAGGAGCGCTACAAAGTCACTCATGGACCCTCAGCATCTTGCAGAGGGTTCATTCCATAAAGACGAAAATTCTGTCTATGAATCGTTCCTCTGTAAACACGTGCAGTTACACTGCCCAGCGATCCACAGGAAGCAAATCGCTATCCACGCTGGACCATTTTTCGGCTTGCACGCGTTATGTTGGTGTGGGTTTCGGCACTTTCAATTTAAAAAACGTGCAAATGTAAGAAAATAAACATGAGTGAGGCCAGAAATAACGCGAATTTTGTGTGTGTGTTCCCTGATTTTTATTGCAGTAATCATAATAATAAAATGGAAACGTAAACATTACATAATTGAGATATGCTTGCCTGCCACGAACGATATATTTTCTCTCATACATGATTTACATTAAAATGAAAAAATTCAAATTTTATTGCCTGGCAACAAAATTATTTTATTTTTAACAATTACCATTGTTTGAAAAAGTTTAAATGAATTTTCAAGTACTCTACTGTTGTTAAAACATAAAAGGTTGCAGGTAAACTACCCCTTACCCTTAACCGATCTTCACCAAAATCAAAAGGCCTTGAGATCACTACAATTCAGGGATGTATGAAAAAATTATTTGATTCTGTTTGAATATGCAGCAGTTACTGTTCGTCATAGGAAAAATTACCCTTGTTAAAACATAAAATGTTGCAGGTAAACTACCCTATTCCCTTAACCGATCTTCACCAAAACCAAAAGGTATTGAGAACTCTACAATTCAGGGCTGTATGCAAACCATTACTTGATTCTGTTTGAATTTGCGGCTGTTATCGTTTGCCAAAAAAAATATCGGTATGGAGAACCATACATGACTTCCATGTTCTATGATTTATATTTAAAATCATATTCGAAATGAAATATTTCCATAGAAACTACTTCTTTCTACTTATTGCTTCAGCATTAACCACACTACTGTGGTCACGGACGTATTCCACCTCACGTTTTCGCACTTGATTTTCACTGATGATGGCAGTCGATGGCACTGCGGAAAAGTCTGGTTTTACAGAAAACATTGGACTACGGCTAAACAGCCCGGGAAGCAATTTTAACAAAAAACTACTTCTTTGTTGCAGATAACGTTGTACACATATATATAAAAAAAAATGCATAAAATTAATGGCTTGTATAAGTTAACGTTTGATCTCCATTAAGTAGTGCTCAAGTTTCCAAAGTTTTAATATTATGATGTCCGTAATTAAAACATCAGAGCAGGTTTAGTGTGTATGAGGGTACACCGTGGACAAAAATTTTCAACATTTCCTATTGAGCGTTGCTTAGAGTAAAGCTGCGAATCTACAGTGTACATTTCACAGAACAAACACGCGGAAAAGAAGGAGCGCCACAAAGTCACTCATGGACCCTCAGCATCTTGCAGAGGGTTCATTCCCTAAAGACGAAAATTCAGTCTATGAATCGTTCCTCTGTAAACACGTGCAGTTTCACTGCCCAGCGATCCACAGGAAGCAAATCGCTATCCATGCTGGACAATTTGTCGGCTTGCACGCGTTATGTTGGTGTGGGTTTCGGCACTTTCCATTTAAAAAACCTGCTAATCTAAGAAAATAAACATGAGTGAGGCCAGAAATAACGCAAATTTTGTGTGTGTGTTCCCTGCCTTTTTATTGCAGTAATCATAATAATAAAATGGAAACGTAAACATTACATAATTGAGATATGCTTGCCTGCCACGAACGATATATTTTCTCTCATACATGATTTACAATAAAATGGAAAAATTCAAATTTTATTGCCTGGCAACAAAATTATTTTATTTTTAACAATTACCATTGTTTGAAAAAGTTTAAATGAATTTTCAAGTAGTTTACTGTTGTTAAAACATAAAAGGCTGCAGGTAAACTACCCCTTCCCCTTAACCGATCTTCAGCAAAATCAAAATGCCTTGAGATCACTACAATTCAGGGATGTATGCAAAAAATTATTTGATTCTGTTTGAATATGCGGCAGTTACTGTTCGTCATAGAAAAAATTACCCTTGTTAAAACATAAAATGTTGCAGGTAAACTACCCTATTCCCTTAACCGATCTTCACCAAAACCAAAAGGTATTGAGAACTCTACAATTCAGGGCTGTATGCAAAACATTATTTGATTCTGTTTGAATTTGCGGCTGTTATCGTTTGCCAAAAAAAATATCAGTATGGAGAACCATACATGACTTCCATGTACTAAGATTTATATTTAAAATCATATTCGAAAAGAAATATTTCCATAGAAACTACTTCTTTCTACTTATTGCTTCAGCATTAACCACACTACTGTGGTCACTAAAGTATTCCACCTCACGTTTTTGCACTTGATTTTCACTGATGATGGCAGTCGATGGCACTGCCGAAAAGTCTGGTTTTACAGAAAACATTGGACTACGGCTAAACAGCCCGGGAAGCAATTTTAACAAAAAACTACTTCTTTGTTGCCGATAACGTTGTACACATACATATATAAAAAATATGCATAAAATTAATGGCTTGTATAAGTTAACGTTTGATCTCCATTAAGTAGTGCTCAAGTTACCAAAGTTTTAATATTATGATGTCCGTAATTAAAACATCAGAGCAGGTTTAGTGTGTATGAGGGTACACCGCGGACAAAAATTTTCAACATTTCCTATTGAGCGTTGCTTAGAGTAAAGCTGCAGAACAGCGTACAGTGTACGTTTCACAGAACAAACACGCGGAAAAGAAGAAGCGCTACAAAGTCACTCATGGACCCTCAGCATCTTGCAGAGGGTTCATTCCCTAAAGACGAAAATTCTGTCTATGAATCGTTCCTCTGTAAACACGTGGAGTTACACTGCCCAGCGATCCACAGGAAGCAAATCGCTATCCACGCTGGACAATTTTTCGGCTTGCACGCGTTATGTTGGTGTGGGTTTCTGTACTTTCCATTTAAAAAACGTGCTAATCTAAGAAAATAAACATGAGTGAGGCCAGAAATAACGCAAATTTTGTGTGCGTGTTCCCTGCCTTTTTATTGCAGTAATCATAATAATAAAATGGAAACGTAAACATTACATAATTGAGATATGCTTGCCTGCCACGAACGATATATTTTCTCTCATACATGATTTACATTAAAATGAAAAAATTCAAATTTTATTGCCTGGCAACAAAATTATTTTATTTTTAACAATTACCATTGTTTGAAAAAGTTTAAAAGAATTTTCAAGTATTCTACTGTTGTTAAAACATAAAAGGTTGCAGGTAAACTACCCCTTCCCCTTAACCGATCTTCACCAAAATCAAAAGGCCTTGAGATCACTACAATTCAGGGATGTTTGCCAAAAAATTATTTGATTCTGTTTGAATATACGGCAGTTACTGTTCGTCATAGAAAAATTACCCTTGTTAAAACATAAAATGTTGCAGGTAAACTACCCTATTCCCTTAACCGATCTTCACCAAAACCAAAAGGTATTGAGAACTCTACAATTCAGGGTTGTATGCAAAACATTATTTGATTCTGTTTGAATTTGCGGCTGTTATCGTTTGCCAAAAAAAATATCGGTATGGAGAACCATACATGACTTCCATGTTCTAAGATTTATATTTAAAATCATATTCGAAATGAAATATTTCTATAGAAACTACTTCTTTCTACTTATTGCTTCAGCATTAACCACACTACTGTGGTCACTAACGTATTCCACCTCACGTTTTCACACTTGATTTTCACTGATGATGGCAGTCGATGGCACTGCCGAAAAGTCTGGTTTTACAGAAAACATTGGACTACGGCTAAACAGCCCGGGAAGCAATTTTAACAAAAAACTACTTCTTTGTTGCAGATAACGTTGTACACATATATATAAAAAAAAATGCATAAAATTAATAGCTTGTATAAGTTAACGTTTGATCTCCATTAAGTAGTGCTCAAGTTTCCAAAGTTTTAATATTATGATGTCCGTAATTAAAACATCAGAGCAGGTTTAGTGTGTATGAGGGTACACCGCGGACAAAAATTTTCAACATTTCCTATCGAGCGTTGCTTAGAGTAAAGCTGCGAATCTACAGTGTACGTTTCACAGAACAAACACGCGGAAAAGAAGGAGCGCTACAAAGTCACTCATGGACCCTCAGCATCTTGCAGAGGGTTCATTCCATAAAGACGAAAATTCTGTCTATGAATCGTTCCTCTGTAAACACGTGCAGTTACACTGCCCAGCGATCCACAGGAAGCAAATCGCTATCCACGCTGGACCATTTTTCGGCTTGCACGCGATATGTTGGTGTGGGTTTCGGCACTTTCAATTTAAAAAACGTGCAAATGTAAGAAAATAAACATGAGTGAGGCCAGAAATAACGCGAATTTTGTGTGTGTGTTCCCTGATTTTTATTGCAGTAATCATAATAATAAAATGGAAACGTAAACATTACATAATTGAGATATGCTTGCCTGCCACGAACGATATATTTTCTCTCATACATGATTTACATTAAAATGAAAAAATTCAAATTTTATTGCCTGGCAACAAAATTATTTTATTTTTAACAATTACCATTGTTTGAAAAAGTTTAAATGAATTTTCAAGTACTCTACTGTTGTTAAAACATAAAAGGTTGCAGGTAAACTACCCCTTACCCTTAACCGATCTTCACCAAAATCAAAAGGCCTTGAGATCACTACAATTCAGGGATGTATGCAAAAAATTATTTGATTCTGTTTGAATATGCAGCAGTTACTGTTCGTCATAGAAAAAATTACCCTTGTTAAAACATAAAATGTTGCAGGTAAACTACCCTATTCCCTTAACCGATCTTCACCAAAACCAAAAGGTATTGAGAACTCTACAATTCAGGGCTGTATGCAAACCATTACTTGATTCTGTTTGAATTTGCGGCTGTTATCGTTTGCCAAAAAAAATATCGGTATGGAGAACCATACATGACTTCCATGTACTAAGATTTATATTTAAAATCATATTCGAAATGAAATATTTCCATAGAAACTACTTCTTTCTACTTATTGCTTCAGCATTAACCACACTACTGTGGTCACTAAAGTATTTCACCTCGTGTTTTCGCACTTGATTTTCACTGATGATGGCAGTCGATGGCACTGCCGAAAAGTCTGGTTTTACAGAAAACATTGGACTACGGCTAAACAGCCCGGGAAGCAATTTTAACAAAAAACTACTTCTTTGTTGCCGATAACGTTGTACACATACATATATAAAAAATATGCATAAAATTAATGGCTTGTATAAGTTAACGTTTGATCTCCATTAAGTAGTGCTCAAGTTACCAAAGTTTTAATATTATGATGTCCGTAATTAAAACATCAGAGCAGGTTTAGTGTGTATGAGGGTACACCGCGGACAAAAATTTTCAACATTTCCTATTGAGCGTTGCTTAGAGTAAAGCTGCAGAACAGCGTACAGTGTACGTTTCACAGAACAAACACGCGGAAAAGAAGAAGCGCTACAAAGTCACTCATGGACCCTCAGCATCTTGCAGAGGGTTCATTCCCTAAAGACGAAAATTCTGTCTATGAATCGTTCCTCTGTAAACACGTGGAGTTACACTGCCCAGCGATCCACAGGAAGCAAATCGCTATCCACGCTGGACAATTTTTCGGCTTGCACGCGTTATGTTGGTGTGGGTTTCTGTACTTTCCATTTAAAAAACGTGCTAATCTAAGAAAATAAACATGAGTGAGGCCAGAAATAACGCAAATTTTGTGTGCGTGTTCCCTGCCTTTTTATTGCAGTAATCATAATAATAAAATGGAAACGTAAACATTACATAATTGAGATATGCTTGCCTGCCACGAACGATATATTTTCTCTCATACATGATTTACATTAAAATGAAAAAATTCAAATTTTATTGCCTGGCAACAAAATTATTTTATTTTTAACAATTACCATTGTTTGAAAAAGTTTAAAAGAATTTTCAAGTATTCTACTGTTGTTAAAACATAAAAGGTTGCAGGTAAACTACCCCTTCCCCTTAACCGATCTTCACCAAAATCAAAAGGCCTTGAGATCACTACAATTCAGGGATGTTTGCCAAAAAATTATTTGATTCTGTTTGAATATACGGCAGTTACTGTTCGTCATAGAAAAATTACCCTTGTTAAAACATAAAATGTTGCAGGTAAACTACCCTATTCCCTTAACCGATCTTCACCAAAACCAAAAGGTATTGAGAACTCTACAATTCAGGGTTGTATGCAAAACATTATTTGATTCTGTTTGAATTTGCGGCTGTTATCGTTTGCCAAAAAAAATATCGGTATGGAGAACCATACATGACTTCCATGTTCTAAGATTTATATTTAAAATCATATTCGAAATGAAATATTTCTATAGAAACTACTTCTTTCTACTTATTGCTTCAGCATTAACCACACTACTGTGGTCACTAACGTATTCCACCTCACGTTTTCACACTTGATTTTCACTGATGATGGCAGTCGATGGCACTGCCGAAAAGTCTGGTTTTACAGAAAACATTGGACTACGGCTAAACAGCCCGGGAAGCAATTTTAACAAAAAACTACTTCTTTGTTGCAGATAACGTTGTACACATATATATAAAAAAAAATGCATAAAATTAATAGCTTGTATAAGTTAACGTTTGATCTCCATTAAGTAGTGCTCAAGTTTCCAAAGTTTTAATATTATGATGTCCGTAATTAAAACATCAGAGCAGGTTTAGTGTGTATGAGGGTACACCGTGGACAAAAATTTTCAACATTTCCTATTGAGCGTTGCTTAGAGTAAAGCTGCGAATCTACAGTGTACATTTCACAGAACAAACACGCGGAAAAGAAGGAGCGCCACAAAGTCACTCATGGACCCTCAGCATCTTGCAGAGGGTTCATTCCATAAAGACGAAAATTCAGTCTATGAATCGTTCCTCTGTAAACACGTGCAGTTTCACTGCCCAGCGATCCACAGGAAGCAAATCGCTATCCATGCTGGACAATTTGTCGGCTTGCACGCGTTATGTTGGTGTGGGTTTCGGCACTTTCCATTTAAAAAACCTGCTAATCTAAGAAAATAAACATGAGTGAGGCCAGAAATAACGCAAATTTTGTGTGTGTGTTCCCTGCCTTTTTATTGCAGTAATCATAATAATAAAATGGAAACGTAAACATTACATAATTGAGATATGCTTGCCTGCCACGAACGATATATTTTCTCTCATACATGATTTACAATAAAATGAAAAAATTCAAATTTTATTGCCTGGCAACAAAATTATTTTATTTTTAACAATTACCATTGTTTGAAAAAGTTTAAATGAATTTTCAAGTAGTTTACTGTTGTTAAAACATAAAAGGCTGCAGGTAAACTACCCCTTCCCCTTAACCGATTTTCAGCAAAATCAAAAGGCCTTGAGATCACTACAATTCAGGGATGTATGCAAAAAATTATTTGATTCTGTTTGAATATGCGGCAGTTACTGTTCGTCATAGAAAAAATTACCCTTGTTAAAACATAAAATGTTGCAGGTAAACTACCCTATTCCCTTAACCGATCTTCACCAAAACCAAAAGGTATTGAGAACTCTACAATTCAGGGCTGTATGCAAAACATTATTTGATTCTGTTTGAATTTGCGGCTGTTATCGTTTGCCAAAAAAAATATCGGTATTGAGAACCATACATGACTTCCATGTACTAAGATTTATATTTAAAATCATATTCGAAATGAAATATTTCCATAGAAACTACTTCTTTCTACTTATTGCTTCAGCATTAACCACACTACTGTGGTCACTAAAGTATTCCACCTCACGTTTTCGCACTTGATTTCACTGATGATGGCAGTCGATGGCACTGCCGAAAAGTCTGGTTTTACAGAAAACATTGGACTACGGCTAAACAGCCCGGGAAGCAATTTTAACAAAAAACTACTTCTTTGTTGCCGATAACGTTGTACACATACATATATAAAAAATATGCATAAAATTAATGGCTTGTATAAGTTAACGTTTGATCTCCATTAAGTAGTGCTCAAGTTACCAAAGTTTTAATATTATGATGTCCGTAATTAAAACATCAGAGCAGGTTTAGTGTGTATGAGGGTACACCGCGGACAAAAATTTTCAACATTTCCTATTGAGCGTTGCTTAGAGAAAAGCTGCAGAACAGCGTACAGTGTACGTTTCACAGAACAAACACGCGGAAAAGAAGAAGCGCTACAAAGTCACTCATGGACCCTCAGCATCTTGCAGAGGGTTCATTCCCTAAAGACGAAAATTCTGTCTATGAATCGTTCCTCTGTAAACACGTGCAGTTACACTGCCCAGCGATCCACAGGAAGCAAATCGCTATCCACGCTGGACAATTTTTCGGCTTGCACGCGTTATGTTGGTGTGGGTTTCTGTACTTTCCATTTAAAAAACGTGCTAATCTAAGAAAATAAACATGAGTGAGGCCAGAAATAACGCAAATTTTGTGTGCGTGTTCCCTGCCTTTTTATTGCAGTAATCATAATAATAAAATGGAAACGTAAACATTACATAATTGAGATATGCTTGCCTGCCACGAACGATATATTTTCTCTCATACATGATTTACAATAAAATGAAAAAATTCAAATTTTATTGCCTGGCAACAAAATTATTTTATTTTTAACAATTACCATTGTTTGAAAAAGTTTAAATGAATTTTCAAGTAGTTTACTGTTGTTAAAACATAAAAGGCTGCAGGTAAACTACCCCTTCCCCTTAACCGATCTTCAGCAAAATCAAAAGGCCTTGAGATCACTACAATTCAGGGATGTATGCAAAAAATTATTTGATTCTGTTTGAATATGCGGCAGTTACTGTTCGTCATAGAAAAAATTACCCTTGTTAAAACATAAAATGTTGCAGGTAAACTACCCTATTCCCTTAACCGATCTTCACCAAAACCAAAAGGTATTGAGAACTCTACAATTCAGGGCTGTATGCAAAACATTATTTGATTCTGTTTGAATTTGCGGCTGTTATCGTTTGCCAAAAAAAATATCGGTATGGAGAACCATACATGACTTCCATGTACTAAGATTTATATTTAAAATCATATTCGAAATGAAATATTTCCATAGAAACTACTTCTTTCTACTTATTGCTTCAGCATTAACCACACTACTGTGGTCACTAAAGTATTCCACCTCACGTTTTCGCACTTGATTTTCACTGATGATGGCAGTCGATGGCACTGCCGAAAAGTCTGGTTTTACAGAAAACATTGGACTACGGCTAAACAGCCCGGGAAGCAATTTTAACAAAAAACTACTTCTTTGTTGCCGATAACGTTGTACACATATATATATATATAAAAAATATGCATAAAATTAATGGCTTGTATAAGTTAACATTTGATCTCCATTAAGTAGTGCTCAAGTTACCAAAGTTTTAATATTATGATGTCCGTAATTAAAACATCAGAGCAGGTTTAGTGTGTATGAGGGTACACCGCGGACAAAAATTTTCAACATTTCCTATTGAGCGTTGCTTAGAGTAAAGCTGCGAATCTACAGTGTACGTTTCACAGAACAAACACGCGGAAAAGAAGGAGCGCTACAAAGTCACTCATGGACCCTCAGCATCTTGCAGAGGGTTCATTCCCTAAAGACGAAAATTCTGTCTATGAATCGTTCCTCTGTAAACACGTGCAGTTACACTGCCCAGCGATCCACAGGAAGCAAATCGCTATCCACGCTGGACAATTTTTCGGCTTGCACGCGTTATGTTGGTGTGGGTTTCGGCACTTTCAATTTAAAAAACGTGCAAATGTAAGAAAATAAACATGAGTGAGGCCAGAAATAATGCGAATTTTGTGTGTGTGTTCCCTGATTTTTATTGCAGTAATCATAATAATAAAATGGAAACGTAAACATTACATAATTGAGATATGCTTGCCTGCCACGAACGATATATTTTCTCTCATACATGATTTACATTAAAATGAAAAAATTCAAATTTTATTGCCTGGCAACAAAATTATTTTATTTTTAACAATTACCATTGTTTGAAAAAGTTTAAATGAATTTTCAAGTACTCTACTGTTGTTAAAACATAAAAGATTGCAGGTAAACTACCCCTTACCCTTAACCGATCTTCACCAAAATCAAAAGGCCTTGAGATCACTACAATTCAGGGATGTATGAAAAAATTATTTGATTCTGTTTGAATATGCAGCAGTTACTGTTCGTCATAGGAAAAATTACCCTTGTTAAAACATAAAATGTTGCAGGTAAACTACCCTATTCCCTTAACCGATCTTCACCAAAACCAAAAGATATTGAGAACTCTACAATTCAGGGCTGTATGCAAACCATTACTTGATTCTGTTTGAATTTGCGGCTGTTATCGTTTGCCAAAAAAAATATCGGTATGGAGAACCATACATGACTTCCATGTTCTATGATTTATATTTAAAATCATATTCGAAATGAAATATTTCCATAGAAACTACTTCTTTCTACTTATTGCTTCAGCATTAACCACACTACTGTGGTCACTAACGTATTCCACCTCACGTTTTCGCACTTGATTTTCACTGATGATGGCAGTCGATGGCACTGCGGAAAAGTCTGGTTTTACAGAAAACATTGGACTACGGCTAAACAGCCCGGGAAGCAATTTTAACAAAAAACTACTTCTTTGTTGCAGATAACGTTGTACACATATATATAAAAAAAAATGCATAAAATTAATGGCTTGTATAAGTTAACGTTTGATCTCCATTAAGTAGTGCTCAAGTTTCCAAAGTTTTAATATTATGATGTCCGTAATTAAAACATCAGAGCAGGTTTAGTGTGTATGAGGGTACACCGTGGGCAAAAATTTTCAACATTTCCTATTGAGCGTTGCTTAGAGTAAAGCTGCGAATCTACAGTGTACATTTCACAGAACAAACACGCGGAAAAGAAGGAGCGCCACAAAGTCACTCATGGACCCTCAGCATCTTGCAGAGGGTTCATTCCCTAAAGACGAAAATTCAGTCTATGAATCGTTCCTCTGTAAACACGTGCAGTTTCACTGCCCAGCGATCCACAGGAAGCAAATCGCTATCCATGCTGGACAATTTGTCGGCTTGCACGCGTTATGTTGGTGTGGGTTTCGGCACTTTCCATTTAAAAAACCTGCTAATCTAAGAAAATAAACATGAGTGAGGCCAGAAATAACGCAAATTTTGTGTGTGTGTTCCCTGCCTTTTTATTGCAGTAATCATAATAATAAAATGGAAACGTAAACATTACATAATTGAGATATGCTTGCCTGCCACGAACGATATATTTTCTCTCATACATGATTTACAATAAAATGAAAAAATTCAAATTTTATTGCCTGGCAACAAAATTATTTTATTTTTAACAATTACCATTGTTTGAAAAAGTTTAAATGAATTTTCAAGTAGTTTACTGTTGTTAAAACATAAAAGGCTGCAGGTAAACTACCCCTTCCCCTTAACCGATCTTCAGCAAAATCAAAATGCCTTGAGATCACTACAATTCAGGGATGTATGCAAAAAATTATTTGATTCTGTTTGAATATGCGGCAGTTACTGTTCGTCATAGAAAAAATTACCCTTGTTAAAACATAAAATGTTGCAGGTAAACTACCCTATTCCCTTAACCGATCTTCACCAAAACCAAAAGGTATTGAGAACTCTACAATTCAGGGCTGTATGCAAAACATTATTTGATTCTGTTTGAATTTGCGGCTGTTATCGTTTGCCAAAAAAAATATCAGTATGGAGAACCATACATGACTTCCATGTACTAAGATTTATATTTAAAATCATATTCGAAAAGAAATATTTCCATAGAAACTACTTCTTTCTACTTATTGCTTCAGCATTAACCACACTACTGTGGTCACTAAAGTATTCCACCTCACGTTTTTGCACTTGATTTTCACTGATGATGGCAGTCGATGGCACTGCCGAAAAGTCTGGTTTTACAGAAAACATTGGACTACGGCTAAACAGCCCGGGAAGCAATTTTAACAAAAAACTACTTCTTTGTTGCCGATAACGTTGTACACATACATATATAAAAAATATGCATAAAATTAATGGCTTGTATAAGTTAACGTTTGATCTCCATTAAGTAGTGCTCAAGTTACCAAAGTTTTAATATTATGATGTCCGTAATTAAAACATCAGAGCAGGTTTAGTGTGTATGAGGGTACACCGCGGACAAAAATTTTCAACATTTCCTATTGAGCGTTGCTTAGAGTAAAGCTGCAGAACAGCGTACAGTGTACGTTTCACAGAACAAACACGCGGAAAAGAAGAAGCGCTACAAAGTCACTCATGGACCCTCAGCATCTTGCAGAGGGTTCATTCCCTAAAGACGAAAATTCTGTCTATGAATCGTTCCTCTGTAAACACGTGGAGTTACACTGCCCAGCGATCCACAGGAAGCAAATCGCTATCCACGCTGGACAATTTTTCGGCTTGCACGCGTTATGTTGGTGTGGGTTTCTGTACTTTCCATTTAAAAAACGTGCTAATCTAAGAAAATAAACATGAGTGAGGCCAGAAATAACGCAAATTTTGTGTGCGTGTTCCCTGCCTTTTTATTGCAGTAATCATAATAATAAAATGGAAACGTAAACATTACATAATTGAGATATGCTTGCCTGCCACGAACGATATATTTTCTCTCATACATGATTTACATTAAAATGAAAAAATTCAAATTTTATTGCCTGGCAACAAAATTATTTTATTTTTAACAATTACCATTGTTTGAAAAAGTTTAAAAGAATTTTCAAGTATTCTACTGTTGTTAAAACATAAAAGGTTGCAGGTAAACTACCCCTTCCCCTTAACCGATCTTCACCAAAATCAAAAGGCCTTGAGATCACTACAATTCAGGGATGTTTGCCAAAAAATTATTTGATTCTGTTTGAATATACGGCAGTTACTGTTCGTCATAGAAAAATTACCCTTGTTAAAACATAAAATGTTGCAGGTAAACTACCCTATTCCCTTAACCGATCTTCACCAAAACCAAAAGGTATTGAGAACTCTACAATTCAGGGTTGTATGCAAAACATTATTTGATTCTGTTTGAATTTGCGGCTGTTATCGTTTGCCAAAAAAAATATCGGTATGGAGAACCATACATGACTTCCATGTTCTAAGATTTATATTTAAAATCATATTCGAAATGAAATATTTCTATAGAAACTACTTCTTTCTACTTATTGCTTCAGCATTAACCACACTACTGTGGTCACTAACGTATTCCACCTCACGTTTTCACACTTGATTTTCACTGATGATGGCAGTCGATGGCACTGCCGAAAAGTCTGGTTTTACAGAAAACATTGGACTACGGCTAAACAGCCCGGGAAGCAATTTTAACAAAAAACTACTTCTTTGTTGCAGATAACGTTGTACACATATATATAAAAAAAAATGCATAAAATTAATAGCTTGTATAAGTTAACGTTTGATCTCCATTAAGTAGTGCTCAAGTTTCCAAAGTTTTAATATTATGATGTCCGTAATTAAAACATCAGAGCAGGTTTAGTGTGTATGAGGGTACACCGTGGACAAAAATTTTCAACATTTCCTATTGAGCGTTGCTTAGAGTAAAGCTGCGAATCTACAGTGTACATTTCACAGAACAAACACGCGGAAAAGAAGGAGCGCCACAAAGTCACTCATGGACCCTCAGCATCTTGCAGAGGGTTCATTCCATAAAGACGAAAATTCAGTCTATGAATCGTTCCTCTGTAAACACGTGCAGTTTCACTGCCCAGCGATCCACAGGAAGCAAATCGCTATCCATGCTGGACAATTTGTCGGCTTGCACGCGTTATGTTGGTGTGGGTTTCGGCACTTTCCATTTAAAAAACCTGCTAATCTAAGAAAATAAACATGAGTGAGGCCAGAAATAACGCAAATTTTGTGTGTGTGTTCCCTGCCTTTTTATTGCAGTAATCATAATAATAAAATGGAAACGTAAACATTACATAATTGAGATATGCTTGCCTGCCACGAACGATATATTTTCTCTCATACATGATTTACAATAAAATGAAAAAATTCAAATTTTATTGCCTGGCAACAAAATTATTTTATTTTTAACAATTACCATTGTTTGAAAAAGTTTAAATGAATTTTCAAGTAGTTTACTGTTGTTAAAACATAAAAGGCTGCAGGTAAACTACCCCTTCCCCTTAACCGATTTTCAGCAAAATCAAAAGGCCTTGAGATCACTACAATTCAGGGATGTATGCAAAAAATTATTTGATTCTGTTTGAATATGCGGCAGTTACTGTTCGTCATAGAAAAAATTACCCTTGTTAAAACATAAAATGTTGCAGGTAAACTACCCTATTCCCTTAACCGATCTTCACCAAAACCAAAAGGTATTGAGAACTCTACAATTCAGGGCTGTATGCAAAACATTATTTGATTCTGTTTGAATTTGCGGCTGTTATCGTTTGCCAAAAAAAATATCGGTATTGAGAACCATACATGACTTCCATGTACTAAGATTTATATTTAAAATCATATTCGAAATGAAATATTTCCATAGAAACTACTTCTTTCTACTTATTGCTTCAGCATTAACCACACTACTGTGGTCACTAAAGTATTCCACCTCACGTTTTCGCACTTGATTTCACTGATGATGGCAGTCGATGGCACTGCCGAAAAGTCTGGTTTTACAGAAAACATTGGACTACGGCTAAACAGCCCGGGAAGCAATTTTAACAAAAAACTACTTCTTTGTTGCCGATAACGTTGTACACATACATATATAAAAAATATGCATAAAATTAATGGCTTGTATAAGTTAACGTTTGATCTCCATTAAGTAGTGCTCAAGTTACCAAAGTTTTAATATTATGATGTCCGTAATTAAAACATCAGAGCAGGTTTAGTGTGTATGAGGGTACACCGCGGACAAAAATTTTCAACATTTCCTATTGAGCGTTGCTTAGAGAAAAGCTGCAGAACAGCGTACAGTGTACGTTTCACAGAACAAACACGCGGAAAAGAAGAAGCGCTACAAAGTCACTCATGGACCCTCAGCATCTTGCAGAGGGTTCATTCCCTAAAGACGAAAATTCTGTCTATGAATCGTTCCTCTGTAAACACGTGCAGTTACACTGCCCAGCGATCCACAGGAAGCAAATCGCTATCCACGCTGGACAATTTTTCGGCTTGCACGCGTTATGTTGGTGTGGGTTTCTGTACTTTCCATTTAAAAAACGTGCTAATCTAAGAAAATAAACATGAGTGAGGCCAGAAATAACGCAAATTTTGTGTGCGTGTTCCCTGCCTTTTTATTGCAGTAATCATAATAATAAAATGGAAACGTAAACATTACATAATTGAGATATGCTTGCCTGCCACGAACGATATATTTTCTCTCATACATGATTTACAATAAAATGAAAAAATTCAAATTTTATTGCCTGGCAACAAAATTATTTTATTTTTAACAATTACCATTGTTTGAAAAAGTTTAAATGAATTTTCAAGTAGTTTACTGTTGTTAAAACATAAAAGGCTGCAGGTAAACTACCCCTTCCCCTTAACCGATCTTCAGCAAAATCAAAAGGCCTTGAGATCACTACAATTCAGGGATGTATGCAAAAAATTATTTGATTCTGTTTGAATATGCGGCAGTTACTGTTCGTCATAGAAAAAATTACCCTTGTTAAAACATAAAATGTTGCAGGTAAACTACCCTATTCCCTTAACCGATCTTCACCAAAACCAAAAGGTATTGAGAACTCTACAATTCAGGGCTGTATGCAAAACATTATTTGATTCTGTTTGAATTTGCGGCTGTTATCGTTTGCCAAAAAAAATATCGGTATGGAGAACCATACATGACTTCCATGTACTAAGATTTATATTTAAAATCATATTCGAAATGAAATATTTCCATAGAAACTACTTCTTTCTACTTATTGCTTCAGCATTAACCACACTACTGTGGTCACTAAAGTATTCCACCTCACGTTTTCGCACTTGATTTTCACTGATGATGGCAGTCGATGGCACTGCCGAAAAGTCTGGTTTTACAGAAAACATTGGACTACGGCTAAACAGCCCGGGAAGCAATTTTAACAAAAAACTACTTCTTTGTTGCCGATAACGTTGTACACATATATATATATATAAAAAATATGCATAAAATTAATGGCTTGTATAAGTTAACATTTGATCTCCATTAAGTAGTGCTCAAGTTACCAAAGTTTTAATATTATGATGTCCGTAATTAAAACATCAGAGCAGGTTTAGTGTGTATGAGGGTACACCGCGGACAAAAATTTTCAACATTTCCTATTGAGCGTTGCTTAGAGTAAAGCTGCGAATCTACAGTGTACGTTTCACAGAACAAACACGCGGAAAAGAAGGAGCGCTACAAAGTCACTCATGGACCCTCAGCATCTTGCAGAGGGTTCATTCCCTAAAGACGAAAATTCTGTCTATGAATCGTTCCTCTGTAAACACGTGCAGTTACACTGCCCAGCGATCCACAGGAAGCAAATCGCTATCCACGCTGGACAATTTTTCGGCTTGCACGCGTTATGTTGGTGTGGGTTTCGGCACTTTCAATTTAAAAAACGTGCAAATGTAAGAAAATAAACATGAGTGAGGCCAGAAATAATGCGAATTTTGTGTGTGTGTTCCCTGATTTTTATTGCAGTAATCATAATAATAAAATGGAAACGTAAACATTACATAATTGAGATATGCTTGCCTGCCACGAACGATATATTTTCTCTCATACATGATTTACATTAAAATGAAAAAATTCAAATTTTATTGCCTGGCAACAAAATTATTTTATTTTTAACAATTACCATTGTTTGAAAAAGTTTAAATGAATTTTCAAGTACTCTACTGTTGTTAAAACATAAAAGATTGCAGGTAAACTACCCCTTACCCTTAACCGATCTTCACCAAAATCAAAAGGCCTTGAGATCACTACAATTCAGGGATGTATGAAAAAATTATTTGATTCTGTTTGAATATGCAGCAGTTACTGTTCGTCATAGGAAAAATTACCCTTGTTAAAACATAAAATGTTGCAGGTAAACTACCCTATTCCCTTAACCGATCTTCACCAAAACCAAAAGATATTGAGAACTCTACAATTCAGGGCTGTATGCAAACCATTACTTGATTCTGTTTGAATTTGCGGCTGTTATCGTTTGCCAAAAAAAATATCGGTATGGAGAACCATACATGACTTCCATGTTCTATGATTTATATTTAAAATCATATTCGAAATGAAATATTTCCATAGAAACTACTTCTTTCTACTTATTGCTTCAGCATTAACCACACTACTGTGGTCACTAACGTATTCCACCTCACGTTTTCGCACTTGATTTTCACTGATGATGGCAGTCGATGGCACTGCGGAAAAGTCTGGTTTTACAGAAAACATTGGACTACGGCTAAACAGCCCGGGAAGCAATTTTAACAAAAAACTACTTCTTTGTTGCAGATAACGTTGTACACATATATATAAAAAAAATGCATAAAATTAATGGCTTGTATAAGTTAACGTTTGATCTCCATTAAGTAGTGCTCAAGTTTCCAAAGTTTTAATATTATGATGTCCGTAATTAAAACATCAGAGCAGGTTTAGTGTGTATGAGGGTACACCGTGGGCAAAAATTTTCAACATTTCCTATTGAGCGTTGCTTAGAGTAAAGCTGCGAATCTACAGTGTACATTTCACAGAACAAACACGCGGAAAAGAAGGAGCGCCACAAAGTCACTCATGGACCCTCAGCATCTTGCAGAGGGTTCATTCCCTAAAGACGAAAATTCAGTCTATGAATCGTTCCTCTGTAAACACGTGCAGTTACACTGCCCAGCGATCCACAGGAAGCAAATCGCTATCCATGCTGGACAATTTGTCGGCTTGCACGCGTTATGTTGGTGTGGGTTTCGGCACTTTCCATTTAAAAAACCTGCTAATCTAAGAAAATAAACATGAGTGAGGCCAGAAATAACGCAAATTTTGTGTGTGTGTTCCCTGCCTTTTTATTGCAGTAATCATAATAATAAAATGGAAACGTAAACATTACATAATTGAGATATGCTTGCCTGCCACGAACGATATATTTTCTCTCATACATGATTTACAATAAAATGAAAAAATTCAAATTTTATTGCCTGGCAACAAAATTATTTTATTTTTAACAATTACCATTGTTTGCAAAAGTTTAAATGAATTTTCAAGTAGTTTACTGTTGTTAAAACATAAAAGGCTGCAGGTAAACTACCCCTTCCCCTTAACCGATCTTCAGCAAAATCAAAAGGCCTTGAGATCACTACAATTCAGGGATGTATGCAAAAAATTATTTGATTCTGTTTGAATATGCGGCAGTTACTGTTCGTCATAGAAAAAATTACCCTTGTTAAAACATAAAATGTAGCAGGTAAACTACCCTATTCCCTTAACCGATCTTCACCAAAACCAAAAGGTACTGAGAACTCTACAATTCAGGGCTGTATGCAAAACATTATTTGATTCTGTTTGAATTTGCGGCTGTTATCGTTTGCCAAAAAAAATATCGGTATGGAGAACCATACATGACTTCCATGTACTAAGATTTATATTTAAAATCATATTCGAAATGAAATATTTCCATAGAAACTACTTCTTTCTACTTATTGCTTCAGCATTAACCACACTACTGTGGTCACGGACGTATTCCACCTCACGTTTTTGCACTTGATTTTCACTGATGATGGCAGTCGATGGCACTGCCGAAAAGTCTGGTTTTACAGAAAACATTGGACTACGGCTAAACAGCCCGGGAAGCAATTTTAACAAAAAACTACTTCTTTGTTGCCGATAACGTTGTACACATACATATATAAAAAATATGCATAAAATTAATGGCTTGTATAAGTTAACGTTTGATCTCCATTAAGTAGTGCTCAAGTTACCAAAGTTTTAATATTATGATGTCCGTAATTAAAACATCAGAGCAGGTTTAGTGTGTATGAGGGTACACCGTGGACAAAAATTTTCAACATTTCCTATTGAGCGTTGCTTAGAGTAAAGCTGCGAATCTACAGTGTACATTTCACAGAACAAACACGCGGAAAAGAAGGAGCGCCACAAAGTCACTCATGGACCCTCAGCATCTTGCAGAGGGTTCATTCCCTAAAGACGAAAATTCAGTCTATGAATCGTTCCTCTGTAAACACGTGCAGTTACACTGCCCAGCGATCCACAGGAAGCAAATCGCTATCCATGCTGGACAATTTTTCGGCTTGCACGCGTTATGTTGGTGTGGGTATCGGCACTTTCAATTTAAAAAACGTGCAAATGTAAGAAAATAAACATGAGTGAGGCCAGAAATAACGCGAATTTTGTGTGTGTGTTCCCTGATTTTTATTGCAGTAATCATAATAATAAAATGGAAACGTAAACATTACATAATTGAGATATGCTTGCCTGCCACGAACGATATATTTTCTCTCATACATGATTTACATTAAAATGAAAAAATTCAAATTTTATTGCCTGGCAACAAAATTATTTTATTTTTAACAATTACCATTGTTTGAAAAAGTTTAAATGAATTTTCAAGTACTCTACTGTTGTTAAAACATAAAAGGTTGCCGGTAAACTACCCCTTACCCTTAACCGATCTTCACCAAAATCAAAAGGCCTTGAGATCACTACAATTCAGGGATGTATGATAAAATTATTTGATTCTGTTTGAATATGCAGCAGTTACTGTTCGTCATAGGAAAAATTACCCTTGTTAAAACATAAAATGTTGCAGGTAAACTACCCTATTCCCTTAACCGATCTTCACCAAAACCAAAAGGTATTGAGAACTCTACAATTCAGGGCTGTATGCAAACCATTACTTGATTCTGTTTGAATTTGCGGCTGTTATCGTTTGCCAAAAAAAATATCGGTATGGAGAACCATACATGACTTCCATGTTCTATGATTTATATTTAAAATCATATTCGAAATGAAATATTTCCATAGAAACTACTTCTTTCTACTTATTGCTTCAGCATTAACCACACTACTGTGGTCACGGACGTATTCCACCTCACGTTTTCGCACTTGATTTTCACTGATGATGGCAGTCAATGGCACTGCGGAAAAGTCTGGTTTTACAGAAAACATTGGACTACGGCTAAACAGCCCGGGAAGCAATTTTAACAAAAAACTACTTCTTTGTTGCAGATAACGTTGTACACATATATATAAAAAAAATGCATAAAATTAATGGCTTGTATAAGTTAACGTTTGATCTCCATTAAGTAGTGCTCAAGTTTCCAAAGTTTTAATATTATGATGTCCGTAATTAAAACATCAGAGCAGGTTTAGTGTGTATGAGGGTACACCGTGGACAAAAATTTTCAACATTTCCTATTGAGCGTTGCTTAGAGTAAAGCTGCGAATCTACAGTGTACATTTCACAGAACAAACACATGGAAAAGAAGGAGCGCCACAAAGTCACTCATGGACCCTCAGCATCTTGCAGAGGGTTCATTCCCTAAAGACGAAAATTCAGTCTATGAATCGTTCCTCTGTAAACACGTGCAGTTACACTGCCCAGCGATCCACAGGAAGCAAATCGCTATCCATGCTGGACAATTTGTCGGCTTGCACGCGTTATGTTGGTGTGGGTTTCGGCACTTTCCATTTAAAAAACCTGCTAATCTAAGAAAATAAACATGAGTGAGGCCAGAAATAACGCAAATTTTGTGTGTGTGTTCCCTGCCTTTTTATTGCAGTAATCATAATAATAAAATGGAAACGTAAACATTACATAATTGAGATATGCTTGCCTGCCACGAACGATATATTTTCTCTCATACATGATTTACAATAAAATGAAAAAATTCAAATTTTATTGCCTGGCAACAAAATTATTTTATTTTTAACAATTACCATTGTTTGAAAAAGTTTAAATGAATTTTCAAGTAGTTTACTGTTGTTAAAACATAAAAGGCTGCAGGTAAACTACCCCTTCCCCTTAACCGATCTTCAGCAAAATCAAAAGGCCTTGAGATCAATACAATTCAGGGATGTATGCAAAAAATTATTTGATTCTGTTTGAATATGCGGCAGTTACTGTTCGTCATAGAAAAAATTACCCTTGTTAAAACATAAAATGTAGCAGGTAAACTACCCTATTCCCTTAACCGATCTTCACCAAAACCAAAAGGTATTGAGAACTCTACAATTCAGGGCTGTATGCAAAACATTATTTGATTCTGTTTGAATTTGCGGCTGTTATCGTTTGCCAAAAAAAATATCGGTATGGAGAACCATACATGACTTCCATGTACTAAGATTTATATTTAAAATCATATTCGAAATGAAATATTTCCATAGAAACTACTTCTTTCTACTTATTGCTTCAGCATTAACCACACTACTGTGGTCACGGACGTATTCCACCTCACGTTTTTGCACTTGATTTTCACTGATGATGGCAGTCGATGGCACTGCCGAAAAGTCTGGTTTTACAGAAAACATTGGACTACGGCTAAACAGCCCGGGAAGCAATTTTAACAAAAAACTACTTCTTTGTTGCCGATAACGTTGTACACATACATATATAAAAAATATGCATAAAATTAATGGCTTGTATAAGTTAACGTTTGATCTCCATTAAGTAGTGCTCAAGTTACCAAAGTTTTAATATTATGATGTCCGTAATTAAAACATCAGAGCAGGTTTAGTGTGTATGAGGGTACACCGTGGACAAAAATTTTCAACATTTCCTATTGAGCGTTGCTTAGAGTAAAGCTGCGAATCTACAGTGTACATTTCACAGAACAAACACGCGGAAAAGAAGAAGCGCTACAAAGTCACTCATGGACCCTCAGCATCTTGCAGAGGGTTCATTCCCTAAAGACGAAAATTCAGTCTATGAATCGTTCCTCTGTAAACACGTGCAGTTACACTGCCCAGCGATCCACAGGAAGCAAATCGCTATCCATGCTGGACAATTTGTCGGCTTGCACGCGTTATGTTGGTGTGGGTTTCGGCACTTTCCATTTAAAAAACCTGCTAATCTAAGAAAATAAACATGAGTGAGGCCAGAAATAACGCAAATTTTGTGTGTGTGTTCCCTGCCTTTTTATTGCAGTAATCATAATAATAAAATGGAAACGTAAACATTACATAATTGAGATATGCTTGCCTGCCACGAACGATATATTTTCTCTCATACATGATTTACAATAAAATGAAAAAATTCAAATTTTATTGCCTGGCAACAAAATTATTTTATTTTTAACAATTACCATTGTTTGAAAAAGTTTAAATGAATTTTCAAGTAGTTTACTGTTGTTAAAACATAAAAGGCTGCAGGTAAACTACCCCTTCCCCTTAACCGATCTTCAGCAAAATCAAAAGGCCTTGAGATCAATACAATTCAGGGATGTATGCAAAAAATTATTTGATTCTGTTTGAATATGCGGCAGTTACTGTTCGTCATAGAAAAAATTACCCTTGTTAAAACATAAAATGTAGCAGGTAAACTACCCTATTCCCTTAACCGATCTTCACCAAAACCAAAAGGTATTGAGAACTCTACAATTCAGGGCTGTATGCAAAACATTATTTGATTCTGTTTGAATTTGCGGCTGTTATCGTTTGCCAAAAAAAATATCGGTATGGAGAACCATACATGACTTCCATGTACTAAGATTTATATTTAAAATCATATTCGAAATGAAATATTTCCATAGAAACTACTTCTTTCTACTTATTGCTTCAGCATTAACCACACTACTGTGGTCACGGACGTATTCCACCTCACGTTTTTGCACTTGATTTTCACTGATGATGGCAGTCGATGGCACTGCCGAAAAGTCTGGTTTTACAGAAAACATTGGACTATGGCTAAACAGCCCGGGAAGCAATTTTAACAAAAAACTACTTCTTTGTTGCCGATAACGTTGTACACATATATATAAAAAATATGCATAAAATTAATGGCTTGTATAAGTTAACGTTAGATCTCCATTAAGTAGTGCTCAAGTTTCCAAAGTTTTAATATTATGATGTCCGTAATTAAAACATCAGAGCAGGTTTTGTGTGTATGAGGGTACACCGTGGACAATAATTTTCAACATTTCCTATTGAGCGTTGCTTAGAGTAAAGCTGCGAATCTACAGTGTACGTTTCACAGAACAAACACGCGGAAAAGAAGGAGCGCTACAAAGTCACTCATGGACCCTCAGCATCTTGCAGAGGGTTCATTCCCTAAAGACGAAAATTCTGTCTATGAATCGTTCCTCTGTAAACATGTGCAGTTACACTGCCCAGCGATCCACAGGAAGCAAATCGCTATCCACGCTGGACAATTTTTCGGCTTGCACGCGTTATATTGGTGTGGGTTTCCGCACTTTCCATTTAAAAAACGTGCAAATGTAAGAAAATAAACATGAGTGAGGCCAGAAATAATGCGAATTTTGTGTGTGTGTTCCCTGATTTTTATTGCAGTAATCATAATAATAAAATGGAAACGTAAACATTACATAATTGAGATATGCTTGCCTGCCACGAACGATATATTTTCTCTCATACATGATTTACATTAAAATGAAAAAATTCAAATTTTATTGCCTGGCAACAAAATTATTTTATTTTTAACAATTACCATTGTTTGAAAAAGTTTAAATGAATTTTCAAGTACTCTACTGTTGTTAAAACATAAAAGATTGCAGGTAAACTACCCCTTACCCTTAACCGATCTTCACCAAAATCAAAAGGCCTTGAGATCACTACAATTCAGGGATGTATGAAAAAATTATTTGATTCTGTTTGAATATGCAGCAGTTACTGTTCGTCATAGGAAAAATTACCCTTGTTAAAACATAAAATGTTGCAGGTAAACTACCCTATTCCCTTAACCGATCTTCACCAAAACCAAAAGATATTGAGAACTCTACAATTCAGGGCTGTATGCAAACCATTACTTGATTCTGTTTGAATTTGCGGCTGTTATCGTTTGCCAAAAAAAATATCGGTATGGAGAACCATACATGACTTCCATGTTCTATGATTTATATTTAAAATCATATTCGAAATGAAATATTTCCATAGAAACTACTTCTTTCTACTTATTGCTTCAGCATTAACCACACTACTGTGGTCACTAACGTATTCCACCTCACGTTTTCGCACTTGATTTTCACTGATGATGGCAGTCGATGGCACTGCGGAAAAGTCTGGTTTTACAGAAAACATTGGACTACGGCTAAACAGCCCGGGAAGCAATTTTAACAAAAAACTACTTCTTTGTTGCAGATAACGTTGTACACATATATATAAAAAAAATGCATAAAATTAATGGCTTGTATAAGTTAACGTTTGATCTCCATTAAGTAGTGCTCAAGTTTCCAAAGTTTTAATATTATGATGTCCGTAATTAAAACATCAGAGCAGGTTTAGTGTGTATGAGGGTACACCGTGGACAAAAATTTTCAACATTTCCTATTGAGCGTTGCTTAGAGTAAAGCTGCGAATCTACAGTGTACATTTCACAGAACAAACACGCGGAAAAGAAGGAGCGCCACAAAGTCACTCATGGACCCTCAGCATCTTGCAGAGGGTTCATTCCCTAAAGACGAAAATTCAGTCTATGAATCGTTCCTCTGTAAACACGTGCAGTTACGCTGCCCAGCGATCCACAGGAAGCAAATCGCTATCCATGCTGGACAATTTGTCGGCTTGCACGCGTTATGTTGGTGTGGGTTTCGGCACTTTCCATTTAAAAAACCTGCTAATCTAAGAAAATAAACATGAGTGAGGCCAGAAATAACGCAAATTTTGTGTGTGTGTTCCCTGCCTTTTTATTGCAGTAATCATAATAATAAAATGGAAACGTAAACATTACATAATTGAGATATGCTTGCCTGCCACGAACGATATATTTTCTCTCATACATGATTTACATTAAAATGAAAAAATTCAAATTTTATTGCCTGGCAACAAAATTATTTTATTTTTAACAATTACCATTGTTTGAAAAAGTTTAAATGAATTTTCAAGTACTCTACTGTTGTTAAAACATAAAAGGTTGCAGGTAAACTACCCCTTACCCTTAACCGATCTTCACCAAAATCAAAAGGCCTTGAGATCACTACAATTCAGGGATGTATGAAAAAATTATTTGATTCTGTTTGAATATGCAGCAGTTACTGTTCGTCATAGGAAAAATTACCCTTGTTAAAACATAAAATGTTGCAGGTAAACTACCCTATTCCCTTAACCGATCTTCACCAAAACCAAAAGGTATTGAGAACTCTACAATTCAGGGCTGTATGCAAACCATTACTTGATTCTGTTTGAATTTGCGGCTGTTATCGTTTGCCAAAAAAAATATCGGTATGGAGAACCATACATGACTTCCATGTTCTATGATTTATATTTAAAATCATATTCGAAATGAAATATTTCCATAGAAACTACTTCTTTCTACTTATTGCTTCAGCATTAACCACACTACTGTGGTCACGGACGTATTCCACCTCACGTTTTCGCACTTGATTTTCACTGATGATGGCAGTCAATGGCACTGCGGAAAAGTCTGGTTTTACAGAAAACATTGGACTACGGCTAAACAGCCCGGGAAGCAATTTTAACAAAAAACTACTTCTTTGTTGCAGATAACGTTGTACACATATATATAAAAAAAATGCATAAAATTAATGGCTTGTATAAGTTAACGTTTGATCTCCATTAAGTAGTGCTCAAGTTTCCAAAGTTTTAATATTATGATGTCCGTAATTAAAACATCAGAGCAGGTTTAGTGTGTATGAGGGTACACCGTGGACAAAAATTTTCAACATTTCCTATTGAGCGTTGCTTAGAGTAAAGCTGCGAATCTACAGTGTACATTTCACAGAACAAACACATGGAAAAGAAGGAGCGCCACAAAGTCACTCATGGACCCTCAGCATCTTGCAGAGGGTTCATTCCCTAAAGACGAAAATTCAGTCTATGAATCGTTCCTCTGTAAACACGTGCAGTTACACTGCCCAGCGATCCACAGGAAGCAAATCGCTATCCATGCTGGACAATTTGTCGGCTTGCACGCGTTATGTTGGTGTGGGTTTCGGCACTTTCCATTTAAAAAACCTGCTAATCTAAGAAAATAAACATGAGTGAGGCCAGAAATAACGCAAATTTTGTGTGTGTGTTCCCTGCCTTTTTATTGCAGTAATCATAATAATAAAATGGAAACGTAAACATTACATAATTGAGATATGCTTGCCTGCCACGAACGATATATTTTCTCTCATACATGATTTACAATAAAATGAAAAAATTCAAATTTTATTGCCTGGCAACAAAATTATTTTATTTTTAACAATTACCATTGTTTGAAAAAGTTTAAATGAATTTTCAAGTAGTTTACTGTTGTTAAAACATAAAAGGCTGCAGGTAAACTACCCCTTCCCCTTAACCGATCTTCAGCAAAATCAAAAGGCCTTGAGATCAATACAATTCAGGGATGTATGCAAAAAATTATTTGATTCTGTTTGAATATGCGGCAGTTACTGTTCGTCATAGAAAAAATTACCCTTGTTAAAACATAAAATGTAGCAGGTAAACTACCCTATTCCCTTAACCGATCTTCACCAAAACCAAAAGGTATTGAGAACTCTACAATTCAGGACTGTATGCAAAACATTATTTGATTCTGTTTGAATTTGCGGCTGTTATCGTTTGCCAAAAAAAATATCGGTATGGAGAACCATACATGACTTCCATGTACTAAGATTTATATTTAAAATCATATTCGAAATGAAATATTTCCATAGAAACTACTTCTTTCTACTTATTGCTTCAGCATTAACCACACTACTGTGGTCACGGACGTATTCCACCTCACGTTTTTGCACTTGATTTTCACTGATGATGGCAGTCGATGGCACTGCCGAAAAGTCTGGTTTTACAGAAAACATTGGACTATGGCTAAACAGCCCGGGAAGCAATTTTAACAAAAAACTACTTCTTTGTTGCCGATAACGTTGTACACATATATATAAAAAATATGCATAAAATTAATGGCTTGTATAAGTTAACGTTAGATCTCCATTAAGTAGTGCTCAAGTTTCCAAAGTTTTAATATTATGATGTCCGTAATTAAAACATCAGAGCAGGTTTTGTGTGTATGAGGGTACACCGTGGACAATAATTTTCAACATTTCCTATTGAGCGTTGCTTAGAGTAAAGCTGCGAATCTACAGTGTACGTTTCACAGAACAAACACGCGGAAAAGAAGGAGCGCTACAAAGTCACTCATGGACCCTCAGCATCTTGCAGAGGGTTCATTCCCTAAAGACGAAAATTCTGTCTATGAATCGTTCCTCTGTAAACATGTGCAGTTACACTGCCCAGCGATCCACAGGAAGCAAATCGCTATCCACGCTGGACAATTTTTCGGCTTGCACGCGTTATATTGGTGTGGGTTTCCGCACTTTCCATTTAAAAAACGTGCAAATGTAAGAAAATAAACATGAGTGAGGCCAGAAATAACGCGAATTTTGTGTGTGTGTTCCCTGCCTTTTTATTGCAGTAATCATAATAATAAAATGGAAACGTAAACATTACATAATTGAGATATGCTTGCCTGCCACGAGCGATATATTTTCTCTCATATATGATTTACATTAAAATGAAAAAATTATAATTTTATTGCCTGGCAACAAAATTATTTTATTTTTAGCAATTACCACTGTTTGAAAAAGTTTAAATGAATTTTCAAGTACTCTACTGTTGTTAAAACATAAAAGGTTGCAGGTAAACTACCCCTTCCCCTTAACCGATCTTCACCAAAATCAAAAGTCCTTGAGATCACTACAATTCAGGGATGTATGCAAAAAATTATTTGATTCTGTTTGAATATGGGGCAGTTACCGTTCGTCATAGAAAAAATTACCCTTGTTAAAACATAAAATGTTGCAGGTAAACTGCCCTATTCCCTTAAACGATCTTCACCAAAACCAAAAGGTCTTGAAACTCTACAATTCAGGGCTGTATGCAAAACATTATTTGATTCTGTTTGAATTTGTGGCTGTTATCGTTTGCCAAAAAAAATATCGGTATGGAGAACCATACATGACTTCCATGTCCTAAGATTTATATTTAAAATCATATTCGAAATGAAATATTTCCATAGAAACTACTTCTTTCTACTTATTGCTTCAGCATTAACCACAGTACTGTGGTCACTAACGTATTCCACCTCACGTTTTTGCACTTGATTTTCACTGATGATGGCAGTCGATGGCACTGCCGAAAAGTCTGGTTTTACAGAAAACATTGGACTACGGCTAAACAGCCCGGGAAGCAATTTTAACAAAAAACTACTTCTTTGTTGCCGATAACGTAGTACACATAAAAAATTCTCCCCTCCACCTTCAACTATAATTTTTAATAATAGAAAATTACCCCCACCCCGTTCACCTAACCTCTTCATTTATAGATACTTCATCTACGTTTCTACAGTGGATTATTTTGAGCTTCTTATCAGGATACTTTATTTATAAAAATTAAGTACTTTACTCTTGTTAAATCATAAAATGTTTCAGGTAAACTACCCCTTTCTCTTAACCGATTTCACCAAAATCAACAGACCTTGAGTTCTGTATAATTCAAAAAGGTATGCAAAAAAATTATTTGATTTTGTTTGAATTTACGGCAGTTACCATTCGTCATAGGAAAAATTACCCTTTTAAAACATAAAATGTTGTAGGCAAACTACCCCTTCCCCTTAACCGATCTTCAACAAAATCAACAGACCTTGAGTTCTCTTTAGTTCAAAAAGATGTGCAAAAACGTAGTTGATTCCGTTTGAATTTACGGCAGTTATCGTTCGTCATATAAAAAATTACCCTTGTTAAAACATAAAATGTTGCAGGTAAACTACCCCTTTTCCTTAACCGATCTTCACCAACACCAATAGGTATTGAGAACTCTACAATACAGTGCTGTATGCAAAACATCATTTGATTCTGTTTGAATTGGCGGCTGTTATCGTTTGCCATAGAAAATACCCTTGCAGGGTGTCCACAGAAATTCTGTTTTAATTTTCCCTGACTTTCCCTGACCTACTTACAGAAATTTCCCTTACTCACTAAAATGCATAGTACGTTAATTCTTTGAGCATTATATTTTACAAGGAAGAAAAAAAAAACCCAGCCTCCACCTTCTCCATAGCTGGCCTAATTCTCTCTCCACTTTCTTTTTTCTTCCTCTTTTATTTTATTTATTTTTTATTATTTATTTATTGAAATATACAAATACATTGATGGCATTTTAAAAATAAATATTTCCATTATTACCTAAAGGTAACACTTACGTAACGTAAGAATGAGAGTATTTTTACTAGAACTTAACAAAATAATATATGAACAAGATAAAATGGACTAATTAATAGAACAACTTACATGGTAACAAATAATTATAATAATCAGCTATAGCTTTCAAAATTGAAAATGAACCAGTCCGACAGGATGAGAATGAAAAAGAAAAATATGCACTCCTTCAAAATTTACTAGTGTGATCTCATGTTCTCCAGCAGTTCTTTTTTCTTTTCCCCAATTTCTACATCCTCCATTTCTCTTTCAAGTTTCAGCTTTTTTCTTTTTTCTTCCAACTCTTTCAACTGTAATTCAATTTTCCTTTTCTCTATTTTCTTTTTTTCCTCTTCTGACTGCATTTCTTTTTTCTTTTCCAAATATGATTGATATCTTCTTCTTGAAGATCTGACCGAGGTAAGCATACTTCTGTTGATAGTCACATTCCTCAAACCACCTATCACAAATAACTCTTTGGGACACAAGGGATTCTTCTAGAAGATTTTCAACTAGTAAATGCTTATTGACAGAAAAGCCAGATTCAACTGATGCATTACCATGGGATAAAATGAAACACAGCTTCATTACAGACCAGAGATCTCCATATTTCTTATCTTCTCCTAAAAGGCCGTAGTAAAATTCGTCCAATCCCATGTCATCAGATGTTTTGGAAATGAAATCGTTAGCTTCTTCAGTTAGCAAAGAAAACTGTCGTTTGGCCTTTTCAGCACTTTTATCACATATTCTTCTATGGCTGTGCAGGTTTTCTAGAACATCAATCCTTTTTATTGCCAAACTGGGTTTGAGCATTATCATTTTAGGGTCTAAGGCAGTGAGGCCTCGTGTTAAATGTGATTTCAAAGGACTTTTCTCTCTTGAGTTTTTCTATCATGGTGGTAAGGAGATTTTTGAACTCATTTTTAAAAACAAGTTTCTCTTTTTCTGAGCATTTAATTTGTTTCATTAAGCTTTCTGCAGCATAACCAACGTCCACCTTTTCTACTGAAACCAGATTGGCACTGTCTTGCAAGTCCAAGTTCATTAATTTTTGAGTAGTACTTGCTTCAGCTATTTTTTCATATTTTACAAATCTCATCATTAGGTTTTTCATAAGTTGTTCAAGTGAAGTAAAGAGGTAAGGGACCATAGGCTTCTGACTTTGGAACCTTCTCAGGAACGGCTCAACGTCTGACAATATGCTTCTGAAAGCACTTAGTTTTGCCTTAAAAAATGGATTTTTCATAGCTTCTCTAAGGTATTGCAGATTTTTGTTGTCTTTTTCATTGTATTCTTTTACAAATTTATTGACATGATCAAATATTTTGAGAGCTTGATCTACACAGCGACCATTTTCCAGCCATCTCACTGCTGTGAACTTAAAAGGGAAAGAGGTGCTGGTTGTAATATCTGAGTATTTTGCTCGCCGAGCTGGGCTATCTTTGAAAAGACTGTAGAGAGATCTAAAAAAGTGAAAAAGTTCCCAACCAGTTTTGGAGATCCCAGTCTTCAGGGCTCCATTAACTGTATGCAAACTGCATATGCCAATATCAAGAAGGGACTTTCCCTCTGGATTTAAGACTTGCAAATGGCTCTAGAGTTTTTTCATAAAACTGAGGTTAACATTCGGCCCGTCCATTGAGATTTGCAAAATATTTCCTAAAGGTAAGGAGAGCCCTTGAATAAACCCATCTAACAAATGATCTGCAGTTGCCCTGCCTAAAAATACACTATTCCAATATCGTGTTGAAACTTTCTGAAGGTTTACTTCCCAAAACCTTACACACAAGTCCATTTGTCCTCTTTGAACAAATTTGTTCAGAGATTCATCAAAACAAACAACATAGTCAGAGCACTGTTTCATGTTATTTTGCAACATTTCTTGAAAATATGGGGCTAACCCATGATTTATTACATAGGAAGCCTTAGTCTTGCCTATAGAAAAGCTCCGAGTGATTTTACTGTCTGGAAACATATTTTTGAAGGCTGCAGAGGTTTCATCACAAGAGTTTAGAGACATTTTCCCAGTGATGACGTGGAGAGCCCATATTGCTTCGGCTGACGTAACATCATCTTCATTCACACTGAAACTCTTTAAACTTGTTTGACTTGTTCCTGGCACTACTAATAATTCTTTTGTAGCTGAAGTTGAAGGTGTTGGCTGCACATCTTTTAATGGAGATGGAATAGTAAAAAAAGAAATTGCCGGCTGGGAAGCCTTTGCTCTCACGTTTTTTATATGAGTTGGTCCCTTAGCATGAGAAACAATTGCTTGTTTCCCCATATTGCTTAGTTTAAAAGATTTGAGACACACTTGACAATAAGCCGAATTTGCATCACTAACCACCAAGTCCAACCAACCACTAAATTCCGGAAACACTTTACTGTCCAGCCAAAGTTTATTAAACAAACATTCTTGTTAGCCATTGTAATGAGTTTAAGTCAGCAGCCTAAAAAAACTGAAAATGGAAAGAGAATTAGCTAAATCGGTTGAAAAAAGGACACAAGGGCACAACAAAAAATATATAATTGTTGTGCACTTCTTGTGAAAAATACCTGGAAAAAATGCTACAATAGTCTGGGTTACGGAAGACTAGACCATTCAAAATTCCCCTCAAATCCATCATCGGGGAAGATTTCCCTGACTTTTCAGATTTTTCACGGGTTGCGGCAGACTAGAGTAAAAAATTACCCTCAAGTCTGTCATCGGGGAAGATTTCCCTGACTTTCCAGGTTTTTTTGTTTATTTCCCTGACTTTCCCTGACCAACTTTTTTTTCCCTGACTTTCCAGAATGTGGACACACTGCCTTGTTAAAACATAAAACGTTCCCGGCAAACTACCCCTTTCCCTTAACCAATCTTCAACAAAATCAACAGACCTTGAGTTCTAAATAATTCAGAAAGGTATGCAGAAGAGTAGTTGATTCTGTTTTAATGTACGGCAGTTATCGTTCGTCATAAAAAAATTACCGTTCTTAAAACATAAAATGTTGCAGGTAAACTACCCTATTCCCTTAACCGATCTTCACCAAAACCAACAGGTCTTGAGAACTCTACAATTCAGGGCTGTATGCAGAACATCATTTGATTCTGTTTCAATTTGCGGCTATTATCGTTTACCATATAAAAAATTACCCTTGATTAAAAAAAAAATCGTTGCTGGTAAACTACCCCTTTCCCTTAACCGATCTTCACCAAAAACAACAGGTCTTGAGAACTCTACTACAATTCAGGGCTGTATGCAAAACAGTATTTGATTCTGTTTGAATTTGCGGCTGTTATCGTTTGCCATAGAAAAAAAATCTACAGACAGACACACAGACAGACAAACAGACACACAGATACACTTTTCAAAAAAAGACTTTTTTTCATGTTTTGAGTGTAGTACAATCAGAATCTGCAATAATCTCGAACACGATTTTTTTTGTCATCACCATACTTCCATTTCCTTAACACTTTGAGTGCTAACTCCGTCAATTGACGGACTAGCGAAACTTCCGTAAAATGCGAACTCCGTCAATTGACGGAGTCGTGTTTTCAATACTTTTATATGGGTTAGTCATTCATGTGACGGTTTAGCAGCACCATACAGAGTTGGTAATGCACAAGCAATTCACATTTTTACTGCTAGATCTCGTATGCAGCCACATAATAGTCAACAGTTTGAGTAAAATTACCCTTGATAAAAAACGCTGCAGGTAAACTACCCCTTTCCCTTAACCGATCTTCTCCGAAAACAATAGGTCTTGAGTACTCTACAATTCAGGGCTGATGCAAAAAATTATTTGATTCTGTTTGAATTTGCGGCTGTTATCGTTTGCCATAGAAAATACCCTTGTTAAAACATAAAACGTAGCAGGTAAACTACCCCTTTCCCTTAACCGATCTTCACCAAAACAATAGGTCTTGAGTACTCTACAAATCAGGGCTGTATGCAAAAACTTATTTGATTCTGTTTGAATTTGCGGCTGTTATCGTTTGCCATAGAAAATATCCTTTTTAAAACATAAAACGCTGCAGGTAAACTACCCCTTTCCCTTAACCGATCTTCACGAAAACCAAAAGGTCTTGAGAACTCTACAATTCAGGGCTGTTTGCAAAACATTATTTGATTCTGTTTGAATTTGCGGTTGTTATCGTTTGCCAAAAAAAAATTACCCTTGATAAAAAAACGCTACAGATAAACTACCCCTTTCCCTTAACCGATGTTCTCCGAAAACAATAGGTCTTGAGTCCTCTACAATTCAGGGCTGTATGCACAAAATTATTTGATTCTGTGTGAATTTGCGGCTGTTATCGTTTGCCATAGAAAATACCCTTTTAAAACATAAAATGTAGCAGGTAAACTACCCCTTTCCCTTAACCGATCTTCACCAAAAACAACAGGTCTTAAGAACTCTACAATTCAGGGCTGTATGCAAAAGAGTAGTAGATTCTGTTTAAATTTGCGGCTGTTATCGTTTGACATAGAAAAAAATTACCCTTGATTAAAAAAAACCGTTGCAGGTAAACTACCCCTTTCCCTTAACTGATCTTCACCAAAAACAATAGGTCTTGAGTACTCTACAATTCAGGGCTGCATGCAAAAAATTATTTGATTCTCTTTGAATTTGCGGCTGTTATCGTTTGCCATAGAAAAAAATCTACAGTCAGACAGACACAAGACAGACAGACACACAGACACTGTTCGAAAAATGACTTTTTTTCATGTTTTGAGTGTTGTACAATCAGAATCTGCAATAATCTTGAACACGATTTTTTTTGCCATCACCATACTTCCATTTCCTTAACACTTTGAGTGCTAACTCCGTCAATTGACGGACTAGCGAAACTTCCGTAAAATGCGAACTCCGTCAATTGACGGAGTCGTGTTTTCAATACTTTTATATGGGTTAGTCATTCATGTGACGGTTTAGCAGCACCATACAGAGTTGGTAATGCACAAGCAATTCACATTTTTACCGCTAGATCTCGTATGCAGCCACATAATAGTCAACAGTTTGAGTTGAACCCAGTCGTTGCATTACATAATGCATAAGGTAGCATTATGTATAAACTCTTCTTTTAAGTTATTTCATTACAAAAAAACTATGAAGTGTGAATTTATTACATACTATATACATATCTTTTTAATTAAATTGAATAAAGTGTTAAAACTAAGTGTAACTGATTAATAAAATTGTAAGTTTAACACGGTCAAGTTTTTAAAATTTTCAAAAACAACTAAATTTGAAATTTCAGAAACAGCTTAAGCATTTTCTGTACAATATTCACAATACAATCACTATAAAGAAGAAAGTATGAACTTTAAAATAAGGTAAGTTATACTTTTCTATCTGTTCTAGTTTATGAGTTACATAAAAATGAAAAGTATGAAAAATGGCCAGCATTCTTCGCATATTATGAGTAAAAAATCGGTATGGAGAACCATACATGACTTCCATATTCTAAGATTTATATTTAAAATCATTTTCGAAATGAAATATTCCCATAGAAACTACTTCTTTCTACTTACTGCTTCAGCCTTAACCACAGTACTGTGGTCACTAACGTATACCACCTCACGTTATCGCACTCAATTTTCACTGATGATGGAAGTCGATGGCATTGCCGAAACGTCTGGTTTTGTAGAAAACATTGGACTACGGCCAAATATCCCGGGAAGGAATTTTAACAAAAACTACTTCTTTGTTGCCGATAACGTTGTACACATATATATAAAAAATATGCATCAAATTAATGGCTTGTATAAGTTAATGATTGATCTCTATTAAGTAGTGCTCAAGTTTCCAAAGTTTTAATATTATGATGTCCGTAATTAAAACATCAGAGCAGGTTTAGTGTGAATGAGGGTACACCGTGGACAAAAATTTTCAACATTTCCTATTGAGCGTTGCTTAGAGTAAAGCTGCGAATCTACAGTGTATGTTTCACAGAACAAACACGCAAAAAAGAAGGAGCGCTCCGAAGTCACTCATGGACCCTCAGCATCTTGCAGAGGGTTCATTCCCTAAGACGAAAAGTCTGTCTATGAATCGTTCCTCTGTAAACACGTGCAGTTACACTGCCCAGCGATCCACAGGAAGCAAATTGATGTCTTTTTTTTTCGGCTTGCACGCGTTATGCTGGTGTGGGTTTCGGCACTTTCCATTTAAAAAGCGTGCAAATGTAAGAAAATAAACATGAGTGAGGCCAGAAATAACGCGAATTTTGTGTGTGTGTCTTCCCTGCCTTTTTATTGCTGTAGTCATAATAATAAAATGGAAACGTAAACATTACATAACTGAGATATGCTTACCTGCCACGAGCGATATATTATTTTATACATGTATATTAACTCATACATAATTTACATTAAAATGAAAAAATTATAATTTTATTGCCTGGCAACAAAATTATTTTATTTTTAACAATTACCATTGTTTGAAAAAGTTTAAATGAATTTTCAAGTACTTCACTGTTGTTAAAACGTACAAGGTTGCAGGTAAACTACCCCTTCCCCTTAACCGATCTTCACCAAAATCGAACGTCCTTGAGATCTCTACAATTCAGGGACGTTTGCCATAGAAAATACCCTTGATAAAAAAATGTTGCAGGTAAACTATCCCTTCCCCTTAACCGATCTTCACCAAAAACAATAGGTCTTGAGTACTCTACAAATCAGGGCTGTATGCAAAAAATTATTTGATTCTGTTTGAATTTGCGGCTGTTATTGTTTGCCATAAAAAATACCCTTGTTAAAACATAAAACGTTGCAGGTAAACTACCCCTTTCCCTTAACCGATCTTCACCAAAAACAATAGGTCTTGAGAACTCTACAATTCAGGACTGTATGCGAAACATTATTTGATTCTGTTTGAATTTGCGGCTGTTCTCGTTTGCCAAAAAAAAAAAATTTCCCTTGATAAAAAAAAACCGTTGCTGGTAAACTACCCCTTTCCCTCAACCGATCTTCACCAAAAACAATAGGTCGTGAGTACTCTACAAATCAGAGCTGTATGCAAAAAATTATTTGATTCCGTTTGAATTTGCGGCAGTTATCGTTTGCCATAGAAAAAATCTACACACACACACACACACACACACACACACACACACACACACACACACACACACACACACACACACACACACACACTTTTCAGAAAACGACTTTTTTTCATGTTTTGAGTGTAGTACAATCAGAATCTGCAATAATCTCGAACACAATTTTTTTTTCCATCACCATACTTCCATTTCCTTAAGGAATATGGAAGTAAAACACACAGCACTATAAGTGTTAAGGAACATGGAAGTAATCATGGCTTAGCCCCCCCAAAAAATCCAGCGTTTCTGTTTTTAAAATTTAATAACTTGCTCAACGAAAAATATAATAAAATAAAAAATTTCAAAGTAAAAAAATTTCAAATTTTTAATTTTTTCAAGATAAATGTGATTCTTTATAAAACTAAAATAAAGATACTTAAACTTTTTTGTTATTATAATAGCAATTATAATTACAAAAAACTTATCTAGTATTACTAATTCAGTACATAGACATGACTGGCTTTGGATTTATTTGAAAATCATTAATAAAATTTTTTTTAAAACTAATCATTTGCCAGCTGAACTACTTAACGAAATGAACAAATTTTAAAAATGTTTGTAAACGTTGTGCACATATACTACGAATATTTAATAACATCTAAGATCTTTCCATAAATTTTAAATATTTTAACGATTTTTTAAATTTCATGTACATTAGTACATTTTCCTAAAGAGCGAAAATCTTTGATGGTCAAATATCGTGGTTTTAAGGACCATATTTTTAGAAACTGTTCTATGGGGCCTCTTTTTAAAATTCTTCTTTACCTAAAGTCTAGCCCCCCGAAAATTTATGACCAAAAGCCGCCTATGGAAGTAATACAATTAAAATGAGAAAACAATACAAGCACTCAACACTTTTGTGTATTTTAAGAATTTATTGAACTTCAAAGGAATATAGCTTACAGTTTACAGTCCAACAATGGTTACCAAATCAATGTAGCCAACTTTACTAGTTATACATTAGCTGTATGCTAGGGACCCAAAAAAGAAACCAAGACTGAATGTTTCTGTATCTATAAAACTATCCCTGATTATCAATGGCTATTTACACTAAAATTTAATTGTTTGTGAAATTTCTTACTCCTTAGCGGAGAGAAGAAAAACATTAATATTAGTTGCCATGCCGGTTTTCAATAATTTAAAAGATGAATTTGTTTTCATTGCTAATCTAAACTGCAATTTAAAAGTAGCTAAATAAATTTTACATTCTCTCTTAAATTAGAAGGTTAAATAAAAAGTATTTCTTTAATTCTTTCATAATTATTTTTCAGTTTCCCCATAGTCATCATGATGAAAAGAAAAGACACAAATACGGTTTTTGACTACTTCCAAAAAAAGAACAAAATTTCTCCAACCAATGAAAATAATTCTTCAGAAGGTCATTCATCAATCACTAATAATGAAAATGTTGTCAATGAAACAACTGTTGAAAATGGTTCATCAGGGAGTGAAATTCAAAATCCAAGTGACACAAGTTTATATGATATTTCAAATTACGTTAATAATAAGTTAAATAATAATGAAAAACTTGATTTAATTCATAAATTATGGATACCAAATGACACTTATAAGTTTCCATCTACTACTTATAATAATCAAAAGCGTCGTTTTCAAAAAAACTGGATAAAAAATTATGCATGGTTAACATATTCCGCTATTGATGATGGAGCTTATTGCAAATTTTGTGTTTTCTTTGCAAAGGAAGAAGTCAGTTACAGACATTCCCAACAAACGGGAACTTTGGTAAAAAACCTTACAAAGACTGGAAGCATGCTACAACTGAATTCAGTTACCATAATCAGTGCAAGTATCACATTGAAGCAATGAGTTGCATGGAATACTTGAAAAGGGAACATCGGGGAAAGCAATTACCTGTCAATTTTCAAATAGACCGTGAAAATTTTAAACAAATTGAAGCAAATAGAAAGAAACTCGTACCTATAATACAAACTGTTATTGCATGCGGAAGAAATGGTTGGCCATTACGTGGACACCATGATTCTGGAATTTTGGCATTAATGAAGATGGAATTATGGGAGAAGGAACTTTTAGAGCATTGCTTCGTTTGCGAATTCAAGCTGGAGACGAAATATTAAAAAATCACTTATTAACTTGCAATAAGAACGCAATATATATATAAGCCCAGACATACAAAACCAAATTTTAAGAAAATTGTATGTAAAATGTTAGAAGTTTGTTTATTTTGAGGCTCAGAGAGAACCATAGTAACTCAAGATGATACAGTTTAAACCAATGAAAGCTAAGTTATAGGCCTTAGCAACAGAGATGTTATAAAAATAATTAGGATTCCATGATTAGAACTGAACGAGAAAGGATGATATACAAAAAATGAGAGACCAATCTAAAATATTTCGAGTGTAATAACAGTGAAGATAATTGAAGTTAAATCATTTTAAAAGACCAAATGTTTAGAAGAAAGAAGTAAACCATTACTCGAAAGAAGGAAGCCGATTAACATATGAAGAAACAAATTCCACATATCCAGAAGGGAAGTATTTTTGCTAATAACTAAACTGAAGAAATTACCTTAATGTACTAAGTTTACACAGGACAAAGGAACTGTTTACACTTTTTGATTAAAATTATATTTGAACTTTCACTGGGAAAATAATTAATAAACAGTCTTATTTTTATAGCAAAAACTATTTATGTATGGTAATATGACCATTTAAAGTATATTAAACATTGAAAATACTGTATGGTAATATGACCATTTAAAGTATATTAAACATTGAAAATACGTAGTTCAACATAACCTAGACACTGAACATTGTAAAGTTAGTAATAAACTCTTGTTAAGACATTCTGTATTTAATTCTAAGTCCATGTATTTTGGTACTTTTCCGAAGATCATTGTAGTTTATATCGTAGCCAAAAGGATCTAACATAAAACCGTTTTAATTATATCTTGTTTAGTAATTATTAAAACGCAAACATTGTATACCCTGAGAGGTGGGAGTAACTGCTGCCATTCTGAGCAAATTTAAAGAACAGCCGGCAAGACTTTGTAAATAATTATATCTTTCTTTTACCAACACTTAATAGGGAGAATAAAGGATTTGAGTTAAATAACACCGTATAAAAAGGTTTTCTTTTCTTTCCTTAGTTGACAGTTTTATGTATATGATATTATGTATAACTTATAATCGAATGTAAATTTTTCATCAACTGGCATAGGTTGGTAACACTCCCGACAAGAAAAGTATGGCACAAGATTTGAATGTGCCTTACTGAGAATTAGTATGCATAGGATTATATTAAATAAAAGACATAAAAAAAATAAAAATTAGAAGGAAAGAGAAACTCTTGTGATACAGGTAGTCCCCGTTATACGCGGTAGATGAATTCCGGCAAAGTGCCATGTAAAGCGAAACCGCGTATAACAGGGACTATTTATAGACTGGCTCGATAGCGGCAAATAAATGTCATACAGCTTAGTATTGATATTGATCAAGTAGGCTTACGTTAAAAAGGATTTTAGTAATTAAAACAAACGGTTTTGTTATTGAAATTAATTTTATTTATTGACCACAAACAAAATCAGTATAAACAATACAGCAAATGAAAAATTTGTATAGTATCACACATATAAATTGAGTAAATTATGTTAAATAAAGGTACAGTAAGAGGTTATAAAAATAAGAAAGTTATACAGTACAATAGTTTTTACCAAATTAAAATTACTGTAAAATATTTTGAAAGAAATTCAGTTTTTTACTTACATTTAAGATTATTACTCGTGACCAACATTTTCTGTAGACTCAGAAGAGCTTGTTTCATAAAAGTTTTTTATGGACAGTTGAGTTGAGGATTTTAACTTCGAGTTATACAGTTCACGGTAGCACCATGTTCAACTTCTCTTTTAACTTTTTCACTTCTTGTTTCATCGGGATCATTGTTCTCAAAGTAGCTTAACGCATTATTGATCATTTGGAAAGCCTCTGACATCCCTTTACCGGTTAACACTTTAACACATTCAGGTTCTTCATCTTCCTCGGACACTTCCACACAATGTTCGTCTTCCATGGACAGCAGGTCCTCATTGCTCAGATCATCTTCTTCTTGTAGAAGCGCAGAAACATCTTCCTCGTCAACATCAGTGAATCCAACTTGGTGAGTCAAGTTCACTATTTCTTTGGTCGTTTGAGACACCATCAATTTCTTCACTGTTGTTGATTGATTCCACCGTAACCTGAGGCCACAGTTTTTTCCACACCCTGTTCATACAGTGAAGTGTCAGTCCTTTCCAACATTTATCTATGATTTCAATAGCCATCTTAATATTGAATTGTTTCCAGAATTCTTTAATTGAAAGCTGGTCATTAGCATCACATGAGTTTATGAGTTGTGAGAGTGTCTCCTTAAGGTAGTTGGCTTTGAACGCTGAAATTAAGCCTTGGTCCATAGGCTGCAATATGGCAGTAGTGTTAGGGGGAAGAAACACAACCTTGATGCTTTCATTCACCTCACATATTTCTGAGGGATGGCTCGACACATTATCCAAAAGAATCAAAACCTTAAACTCAATGTTTTCCTTTCCACAGTAGCGTTTTAGTTCCTCTTGAAGCTCTTGTGAAACATAATCATAAAATATTTTTCCTGTCATCCAACCTTTCTTACTAGATTTCCAAACCACAGGCGGTTTACTTTTATCGTAACCTTTAAGTGGTCTGGGGGTTTCTGATTGATAAATCATCAATGGTTTTAATTTGCAATCGCCAAAGGCGTTGCCCCCAAAAAGAAATGTGCAACGGTCTTTAGCAACTTTGAAACCAGGTGCAGTTTTTTCTTCAATAGAAATAAAAGTTCTGCTTGGCATTCTTTTCCAATATAGGCCAGTCTCGTCTTAATTGAAAACTTGCTTTGTCATATAACTACCTTCTGCAATAATATTTTTAAATGTAGTTTCTCTGAATTCATCGCTCCTTCATTATCAGCAGAAGCAACCTCGCCCGTAACTTTTAATCTGTGAAAAGCGTTGCGAGCTTTAAAACGGTTGAACCAACCTCTACTAGCGTTAAATGTTGGTGGATTTTCATTGTCTTGTGTTAATTCTGCATAAAGACTTTAGCTTTTTCTTGAATGATTACCATAGAAATAGGCGCATTCCGCTGGTTGTGGTGTTCAATCCAGGTAGACAAAAGCTTTTCCATTTTTTCCATTGCATCTGATCTCGATGTAGCTACTCTTGCGACACTTAAATACGTACAAGATTAAACACTTTTACGAATTGCGTCTGCGTTCAATCGGATCGTCCTTATAGACGACTCTGGAAGACCCATTACTCGTTGAATATCGACAACACATTCGCCTTTATCGATACGTTTTAAAACTTCCAGAGAATTTCCTGCACGTTTTTTAGTACTCGCACTTGAATGTTCCTTGCGTTTTTGTGACATTTTCAATAACTCGACAACACTGAATGAAATGTCACACTCACCACTCAATGAAACGTGAACAGGAAATAATTGCTAGACGAGGTACACAGCGCAGTGCTACAGACAGCGATCGATAGCGAGAGGTGACTGACTACGTTGTAAAAATAGACAAACACAGACAATGACAGAGCAAGTAGGGGTGGGGAGAGGCAAGCGGTTTGATACCACTGAACTTGAGGAGAGAGAACAGCGCGTCACCGCCCCTCCATTACTAACTGTACACTTCAAACAATCACCGCTTTGGCGCAACTCAACTCAAATACAAAATCCTTCAAGGAAATTTTTTTTTTTTAAACTGCGTAAAAGCGAAATCGCGTAAAGCGGGACCGCGTATAACGGGGACTGCCTGTATATGTAATATTAATTACAGATTAACCAATATATTTTATTTGCAACATACGATTGGAAATTGGTGCTCAACCAACATTACCCTGACAACATACTCATCCTTAAAATTACTGCAATTTTATAATAAAAAACTACATTTTCTTAATGTGTATGTTACAAATTGACTCAACCAACACATGGCTAGCAAACCATACGATAGAGAGATTAGATAGACAGATAGACAGTTAGTACGTTACAAATTGACGCCAACAACTTGGGGCTTAAACACAGAGATCATTAGTTAGTACGTTACAATATTATATTTAATTTTTATAATGAATTTACCTCAAGATATTTTTTCCTTATTAGGATCATGTTTCGGGTACCATTGTGTACCCATCCTCAGCCTTCCGGATTTTGTGTCTGGTGAAGTACATGTGTGTTGACTGGTTGTTATTGTGGCTTCCTGTTGGCTTCTGGTACTTTAAGTTGGTATTATTGTGTGTGATTGTGGTGTACGTATTAGTATTTTGTGCGTTTTCGATTTTGAGTGCTTTGAAAATTGTGTCTGAAGACTTCATCAACAATAATGATCGCATACAATTAAATAAAGACCCAACAAATAATATCTTAAACAAACAATAAAACTCATAAAAACAGCTAAAAACATTTTCAACAATAAAAATATATATATAAAAATAATAATCCAGAACCACCTAAAATGAATACCCTAATAAAAATACACAAATTAAACAAACCAATACGACCATTAATCAACTTCAAAAAAGCACCTACATACAAAATAGCAAAAATAATAGCACAAAAACTAAAAAATAACCATCTAACAAATAATTATCACAACATAAAAAATACGTACAAATTAATAGACAAACTAAAAGTAATAAATATAGATGAAAACGCATTTTCACGTCATATGACATCACAAATATGTACACCAACATTCCAATTGATGAAACAACAGACATAATAATAAACAAACTTAAAGAACAAAATGAAGACACACAATATATAACTGAATTAAAAAATAGCCTCCAACTAATACTAAAACAAAATTACTTTGAATTCAATAACAAAATTTATCAACAACAAGAAGGATTGGCAATGGGATCTCCATTATCTAGCATAATAACAGAAATATTCTTACAACATATAGACACCAAAATACAAAATATTATAAAATCCTTTGATCCAAATGGCATTTGGATAAGACATGTAGATGATAGGCTATATTTATCAAGTAACAAAAATACAAATGCAGATAACATTGTGACGTAGCGAGGCGAAGATCTGCTCTTGGCGCCAGCCGAGACGTGACACGAGAAGGCGAGGCGACCCAATCAAGGATCAGCAGCAGCTTGATTGGCCTCGACGTGACCATCTAACGTACTCGAGGCGAGCCAACCAGGGACCAGCGGCACTCTGATAGGTTCGTGGCACACGACCTGTCAGGGCATAAAAACAGCGCCGCTAGAAATTTTGGCGCACTCCCGCTTGCTCAGTTTTGTTGAATCGCGCCGGGCGATGGTGTTTGGTCCAGCGCAACCCACGTTCTTTCCGTCACAGCCTAACGCGGCTCCCGATGTTTTGGATATCGCGGTGACCCAAGGAG
This sequence comes from Magicicada septendecula, assembly GCA_034769895.1. NCBI lineage: Eukaryota > Metazoa > Arthropoda > Insecta > Hemiptera > Cicadidae > Magicicada > Magicicada septendecula. The sequence goes on along the minus strand of CM068373.1, from coordinate 164,423,427 downwards.
TTGTCTGTCCGGTCGAGGTATTCTCACTTACGGAGCTGACATCCGACCACAACCCTATCTTGGTCCACGTCGCTACCCAGCACGCCTATGCACGTTCTGACCAGAAGAAGGTTATCGATTGGGATCGCTACGGCCCGGCCTTGTGCCGTCGACTGCCGCCAGCGGCCCCAATCGATTCCGTTCGCCTCCTAGACGAAGCAGTTGCGGGAATCGAAGAGGCAATCATCTCGGCTATAGGCGTGTCTTCACGTACGCGAGCTGGTCTCACGCCTGGCTACCAACGCATCCCTGAGGAAGTCTCTCTTCTCGCTCGCGAGAGGAATTACTTCCGGAAACGTTGGCAGAGGACCCGTGATCCGGCCGATAAGGCAGCATACAATCGGCTCACCGGACGACTGCGTGGCAGTCTGAAGGCGTTCCGACGTAGCTGTTGGGAACTCGACGTGGCCCGAACGGGGGATGCGGACCCGCAATCTCACCCGTACAGAATACCTACCGCATTGACGGGACGGAGGCGCCGACCTCCACTTCCCGCCATTGTTGGACCGTTCGGTCGACCCCTGGGTCGCCCGGAGGAGAAGGCCGAGTACTTGGGCTTGTGTTTCGAGCGACAGTTCGCTCCCAACCCGCCCATGGACTGGGACTTCGACGAACAAGTCGAGATGGCCGTGGAAGACTTTCTGTCACTTCCGATCACGACGGAGCCCGAACCCATCTCTTTGGAAGAGGTCTCAGATCGGCTCGCTGAACTTCAGCCAAGAAAAGCTCCAGGCCCGGACGGTGTTACCAACACCGCTCTACGTCTTCTTCCCGAGCCTGGAGTTCAATTCTTGACTGATTTGTTCAACGCGTGTCTTAGACTGGCCTACTTTCCCAAGAAATGGAGAAAGGCGACGGTTATCGTGATCCCGAAGCCGGGAAAGGATACCACCCGCTCGGAAAACCTCCGGCCTATCAGCCTACTTTCCGCTACGTCCAAGGTTTTTGAGCGCCTCGTACAGCGTCGTGTACGAGAACATCTAACCAACTTTGACGTGCTGGTCCCCGAACAGTTCGGCTTTCGTGTGGGGCATTCGACCACTCATCAATTGATGAGACTGGTGGAAGGCATCACGGAAGCCGGGTGTCGGAGAGAACGGACCGTTGGCTGTTTCTTAGATGTTGAGAAAGCCTTCGACAGCGTATGGCATGATGGCCTGTTATTCAAACTTAGGGAAGTCCAGCTCCCGGACTGCTACCTCCATCTGGTTGCTAGCTTTCTGACGGAGAGGACCTTCTGCGTGAGAGTTGGCGATTCAGTCTCTTCCGAGAGGCGAATCACAGCCGGCGTCCCTCAAGGTAGTGTTCTAGGCCCCCTTCTGTTCTCGATCTACGTCAACGACGTGCCGAGACAGCCTGGAGTCCAGATGGCCCTCTTCGCTGACGACACGGCCGTATTTACGGCCGATCGTCATGAGGAAAGGGCCGTCCTACGACTGCAGCGCCAGCTCGACACGCTCGTGGACTGGACTGATAACTGGAGAGTGCTCCTCAACCCTACCAAGAGCGTAGCCGTCGAATTCTCTAAGCGACGGAAGAACCCCGTTAGGCAACTACGTATCGGCAGAACGTACTTGCGCTGGTCCAACGAGGTCAAGTACCTCGGCTTACACCTCGACCGTCGGCTCACCTGGCGTACCCACGCACAGTCAGTTCTTAAGCGAGCATCCACTCGCCTGTGCGCACTGTTTCCACTCCTGATCAGCCCAGCCATGACCAGGAAATTGGGTAGGATGATCGTCGGCGTGTATCTGCTGCCGGTCATTACCTACGCCTGCCCGGTCTGGGGTTACCTCGCCGCAATGCATAAAAAGAAGTTGCAGAGCGTCCTCGACAAGGGGCTTCGGCTAGCGGCCAAAGTCCCCCGTCGCTTCTCATCTCGCCTTCTAAGGAGAGGACTTGGCGTCCGCTCCTTAGACGACACTTTCAGGCGGCTTGCACGCAAATTTTATGCACGTGCGGCGAGGTTCCCAGACAATCCTCTCGTGACTGGGCTGGGAAGGTACCGTATACGCCCAGGTGATTCATGGAAACGCCCTCGGTGTATACTGCGCTAGCGTAGGCTAGCACAACAGCCGAGAAAGGCCTGCTATAGAGCACACGCCATACTTGGGCAGGGCCACGAGGCAGGAGCTCCAGATGGTAGCTCGGAACTCAGTTCCCGTGCGGTTCATCTCTGCAACGCACAACCGCAAAGCCCAGAGCAAAAAAAAAAAAAAAAAAAAAAAAAAAAATTTTGGCGCACTCCATTGGACGTCGTCAAGCCAGCTGGAAGAAAAGGAAGAAGGAAGAATGGAGAACACAGGAGAAGCAGTGATGGACATCGACTGGGACAGCAGCGGGCTCTACATACCGCTGCCGAAAGAAGAGAACCGCAGCACGCCCGGAACAGCGGACGCAGCCGCCGAACATCACAGCGCGGCTCGGGCAGCGTACGCAAATGATTTAGCGTACCCGACAAACGGTCCTTTTAAGGGCCTAAAAAACTATAGTGTGTACGATTGGCGCCATTTGTCCTGTGACAAGTGGCGCCCAACGTGGGGCGACGATCATCTTGTGGATGCAAGATCTAGCCACGCCAGAGAGCTACCAGCCGGCACACAAAACAACATGGCGCCCAACAGCTACACCCAGCGGGACACCGGGTTCGAGGTAGACCAAAGCTTTGCGCAATTCGCCGCAGCTATGAGGTGCACGTTGCCACCGGTGATCACCGCTACATACCATGGCCTCAAGTACGAGGATCCAGAACGATATCTTCAACAGCTAGAGCGACAGCTGCGGGACTACAGAGTCCCACCTGAACAGTGGGCAGATTACGCAGTGCGGCAGCTCCGAGGAGAAGCTGCCACGTGGGCAGAGAGATACACGGGATTGCAGATAAATTGGCCCGAGTTCTGCGACCGCTTCCGGCATCACTTCTGCAGGATGCAACGCGACGCAGAGCTGCTGGCCGAGCTGTACGGACAACCGCAGCAGCAGGAATCGGCGGAAATCTTCCTCCTGAGAAAAATCAAGCTGTTTCGCCGTCTGTACCCCGGAGGTGACGAGAGGACGAGCATAACCATGCTTACACAACAGCTGCAGCCACGCCTTCGACCCGCGCTGAGGTTCCCGCCGCCTACGACTTTGGAGGAACTTTTACAACGGGCAATAAGCATCGAGGCGGACTTGGATCAAGATAGTCGTGCGCGAGGTCGGGATGACTCTGCTGAAAACTCCCTGGATCGAGTAGGGGGGTCGAAGCAGTGTCGATCGGCCTCAAGCACGAAAGAGGAACAAAGAATGAACAGCCTAACGCCCAAGTGCCGCTACTGCCCGGGAAGACACTACCATCGGGACTGCCCTGTGAAGAACTGGCAGGGAAACGACCAAGCGCCCCGGTAAATAGCCCACCGGGGCGCGTGAACCAACTAGGTGCGGACATACCGCGCATTCCAATAGAGATCGCCGGCCGAAAACTGACCGCAGCTTTGGACTCCGCCGCAAACTACGACTTCGTACGAGCCGGTCTGCTGCCCGGAGGAAGGAAGACGGAGCCCCGAGTTGTCCAGCTAGCGCTACACGGTCAGCAATGTCACTCAACGGCCGCCGTCGTCGCAGACATTATAATTGGAAGTCTCGCGACTACCACCAGTCTGCTAGAAGTGCCCGGACTGCAAGAAGAAGTTTTACTGGGCCACCACTGGCTTACGGCCAACCAAGCAGTTGTGGACTACCGACGGGGCTGCCTTCACATTGGCAGCGAGAACCGACAGACGGTCTTCTGGAATGACCGCGCGGAGCCCGAGGAAGAGGACATTGACGAAGCTAGCCTTCAAACGTCAGCAGTTGGCCAACACCATAAACGGCTTCTGGAAATGTTACACCGTCATCGCAGTTTGTTCTCCCGTGGCCCGCTTCGCACCACATCCGCGGCCAAGCACGAGATCCGGCTGAAAGAAGGTAGCCAGCCATTCCGGCTCCCAATGTACAGGTACTCCGACGAGAAAAAACGCACCATCCGGGAACAGGTAGAAGAGATGCTGAGGCAGCGTATCATTGAACCGGCCACCTCGCCATACAGCTCTCCGGTGGTGATTGTGAAGAAGAAGGACAGCACACCCCGGTTCTGCGTGGACTTCCGGAGGCTGAACGATCAGACCGAGGATGTGGACTCACCACTGCCGCTGATATACGAAACCATAAAGGACCTCAGCGGGGCCAAAGTCTTCTCGACCCTAGATCTGAAGAGCGGCTACTGGCAAATCCCGCTGGAGGAAGAAGCAAAGAAGTACACAGCATTCTCGGTGCCCGACGGAGGTCGCTACCAGTTCCGGGTGATGTGCTTTGGGCTGAAGAACGCGCCCAGCACCTTCCAACGGCTGATGCAGGATGTTCTCACGGGACTATTACGGGAGTGCTGCCTCGTCTATCTGGACGACATCATTGTCTACTCCCCCGACTGGGAAACGCACCTGCGACACCTGGATCAAGTCTTGGAAAGGCTGCAGATGCACCAGCTGACCTGCTCGCTCAACAAGTGTCACTTCGGCCGAGAAGAAGTCGCCTTTCTGGGCCACGAGATTACCCCGGACGGCAACCTCCCGCAGCAGCAACATCTCAGAGCGATCGAAGACCAGCCGGCCCCCAGCAAAAAGAAAGAGCTGCAACGCTTCCTGGGAACCTGCAACTGGCTGCGAGAGTACATCCCCTGCTTCGCCATGATTTCGGAACCGTTAACGGACCTGCTGCGGACAAGAAAGTGGCATTGGGACGACACAACTCAGCGAGCCTTCGAAGAGGTTAAGGCCGCTTTCCGGCAGCCGTTAAAACTCTCACGACCGGATCGAGACTTGCCGATGTTTCTGCAGACCGACGCCAGCCAAAAGGGACTTGGAGCGGTGCTTTATCAATGCACCGAAGCCGGAGAGAGGCGCATCATCTCGTACGCCAGTGCCAAGCTCCACGAGGCGGAGAAGAACTACCACTCCAACGAACTGGAGTGCTTGGCAGTCGTCTGGGCCATCAAGAAATACCGGCCATACTTGGAGGATCGCCATTTCACCCTAAGGACCGACAACAAGGCGCTAACCTGGCTGAAGCAGGCGACGGGGCAGAAGACGAAGTACGCTCGCTGGGCTCTACTGATACAGAGCTTCAAATTCACCGTCGTCCACTGCCCGGGCAAGGAGAACGAGTTGCCGGACTTCCTCTCGAGGGAACCTGGGCTTGAAGATACTGCCGGCGTCCAAGAAGAACCACGGATGCAGCCTGAAGAGAGGCCACTTCGCAGTGTTGCGGCAGCTGCACCCCGACTACAAGAAATCACAGCTGTCGGCATCCATCAGGCTGTGCAGGAGGCGCAAGAAGGCGACCAGGAGTGCCAAGCGTGGAGAAACGACCCTGCGGCGGCTACAGCGAGAGGATACCAGGTGGACAACGGCCTGGTTTGGAAGGACAGACGCAACCAGGAACCAGGATTGTACGTGCCGCCGAGTGTCCGCATGGAGGTCATCAGGTACTTCCACGACTTCCCTGAAGCCGGTCATCCGGGGGCCGAAGAAACGTTTCGGGCCATCGGCAAGGACTTCGTCTGGACCGGCCTAACCATTGATGTCCGCAGATACGTCCGGAGTTGCAGAATATGCGCCCTACACAAGCGCGGCGCAAATCCAGAACAGGACCAACAGCGACCTCACCGACCCAGGAGATGTTGGAATACTGTCGCCCTGGACGTCATGGGACCATATCCGCTGACTCGAGCTGGCAACCGGTACATCGTAGTGGTCACGGATATGATGTCGAGATGGGTAGAAGCAAAGGCCGTGCGCAAGGCGGACGCCGACACCATAATCCGCTACCTGGAGGAAGAAGTGTTCCCTCGTTGGGGATACCCAGAGGCGTTGCTCACCGACAACGGGAAGCCGCTCACGGGCCACAAGTGGAAGCAGATGTGCGACAAGCTGCACATACGACCGTGGACAACAGCCAACTACCATCCCAGGGCGAACCCGACCGAGCGGCGCAACGGCGAGATCAAGAAGGCGCTGCGGATCCAGCTCCATGACTGCAAGGACCATGGCGACTGGGACAAGCGTTTGCCGACGGTCCTGTTCTCGCTGCGGAATCGTGCAAACGCCGCCACTGGAGTGACACCGAGCGAGCTTCTGCTGGGCAGAGACCTACGCCGACCCGGCGACTGGAGTCGGCCACACGCAGAACAGGACGTCCGGCCAATTGAGGAACGAGAAGAGACGGCCAGGTCACACCAGACGCAGTATCAGCGGCGGCGGTATCCGGAACGGAGGACACAGGACCCTACACTGGCCGTAGGGCAGCTGGTGTACGTCAAGAGCCACGCCGGACCAGCCAAAGGACGGAGGTACCCTGGATGGGAGCCAGCCTGGGAAGGTCCCTTTAGCGTTGCCGCAACCCTCGGCGGCCAGATTTACACGGTGGAGAAGGACGGACGTCCATACAAGGTTCACCGCCAACGGCTCAAACCCGCCGGAGAAGAACAATGGGCTGGCCACCGGAGAGCATTCAAGACCCGGGGGAGTTGTGACGTAGCGAGGCGAAGATCTGCTCTCGGCGCCAGCCGAGACGTGACACGAGAAGGCGAGGCGACCCAATCAAGGATCAGCAGCAGCTTGATTGGCCTCGACGTGACCATCTAACGTACTCGAGGCGAGCCAACCAGGGACCAGCGGCACTCTGATAGGTTCGTGGCACACGACCTGTCAGGGCATAAAAACAGCGCCGCTAGAAATTTTGGCGCACTCCATTGGACGTCGTCAAGCCAGCTGGAAGAAAAGGAAGAAGGAAGAATGGAGAACACAGGAGAAGCAGTGATGGACATCGACTGGGACAGCAGCGGGCTCTACATACCGCTGCCGAAAGAAGAGAACCGCAGCACGCCCGGAACAGCGGACGCAGCCGCCGAACAGCACAGCGCGGCTCGGGCAGCGTACGCAAATGATTTAGCGTACCCGACAAACGGTCCTTTTAAGGGCCTAAAAAACTATAGTGTGTACGATTGGCGCCATTTGTCCTGTGACAACATATTAAAACAAATCAATAACATACATCCAAAAATACAATTCACAGAAGAAAAAGAAAATCACAACAAAATCAACTACTTAGACATAACCATCACAAGATACAATAACCACCTACAATATGCAATATACAGAAAACCAACTTCCACTAACATCATTATACCTAACCATTCTGACCACCCACCACAACCCACCATAAAATGGCAGCATTCTATTCACTATTTAACAGAATGTACAAAATACAGTAAACCCTAGATTTAATGGACTAATTAGGGCTGAGGGGTGTCCATAAAATCAAAAGTCCGTTAAATCACAAATTTTGTTTTTTGAGGATATATTTAAATCAAATAGGCCTATAACACTTTACATTTTAATACTATTAATATCATGCAAATACCGTATTGTTCCGAATACAAGCCGCACTTTTTCTCCTAAAAACATGGTCGCTAATTTGGCCTGTGGCTTGCATTCGCGCGCTAACGAAATTTGAAGTTATACCTGACTTCTGGCGGGATGAACGCTTTTGGTATCTATGAGTTGTTTACTGCCTAAGCAACAGCAGTTAGCCTGGCTGTAGTTAACTCTGGCGTTATGATTTATGACTACAACCAAATGTTTTAACAGCAAACTGAAGAAAGAATAGGAAGATAAAGTGTAAGTGCATGCGCACATGCGCGTGCTCGCACCCTTCTGTAGGCAGCAAGACAAAGGATGAGTAGAGGGGGTGTGAGTAACATGTTTCTAAATAACGGGTAAACTGCCAGTGTGGTTTTCTATTGTAACAGCGACAACATTGCTTATTTGTACTTTGTTTTCATTCGGCGTTTTTGTAGTGTGTTTGCGGTATGAGTGATATTGTGGAGACTAAAGGCACGCAGTCAAATCAAATTAAACGTAACCCTTACGATGTGAATTATAAATTAATTGTGATACAAAATGTAGAAAAAACATGCAATCGCGAAGACGCAAGGAAATTCGATATTGATGAATCCTGTATTCGACGATGGAGAAAACAGAAGGAACGACTTTTAAATGCAAATACTGCGCGACGAGCACTCGCGGGACCTCAAGTTGGGCGTTTTGTAGCAGTAGGGTCCAGCGTCTGTGAATACGTACGGCTTTTAAGAAGGCAAGGACTCCCTGACACTAGACATGTTTTAAAATTAAAAGCTTTAGAAATTGCAGAAGAATTAAAAGTCTCCAGTTTCAAAGCCAGCTTTGGGTGTATAAGAAGAATGATGCAGCGAAATGGATTTGCGCTTAAATGACGTACATCACTCGTGCTAAAACTACAGAGTGACTACGAAGAAAAACTCCTACAGTATCGCGGTTTGTCATTCATTTACGCAAAAAGCATAATTATTCACTTGAACACATGGGAAATGGAGATGAAACGCCCGTATTTTTTATTTTTTATTTACGTATATTTACGGTGGACCAAAATGGAACCAAATCTGTAACAGTAAAGATTATGGGAAATGAAAAATTACGTGCCACTGTAATGCTTGCTGTATTAGCCGATGGACGAATATTTCACCGTGAAATAAGATGCATATCAGTGTATATTCTTCAGTGTTAGTCGTCGTGATGTCTTCCACTGAACGTGTGCGACGCCTGAGTCAATGACAACGCAAAGACAGGGATCGTGAAGAATTAAATGAATTCTTGATGAATACTCCGTTCTCATCAAATACAATTGAAGATGAGAAAATTTGCATGTTTCAAAACAAGAAACAAGAAGAAAAGAAACGAAAGAATGCTGCGATAGCCAAGCAATATCGCCAGAACAGGAGAGTCTGCAGTTTATGCACATTATACGTTTCAAAAGCCTACAAACATTATCATGCTTTGATGTTTCAGTGTTTTTTTTGTCTGTCAAATTCTGTCCGTTAAATCCGAGGTCCGTTAAATTGAGGGTTTACTGTACCCCTAAACAAACATGAAACAGAATATACGAATTATACTACTTGCAGAAGAAAGAAATTGAATAACATCACAAATTTATATAATTACTGCAAGAAACATCGAGTTACTTATATAGAAAATTATATATATATATATATATATATATATATATATATATATATATATATATTGCGACAGTACAAATAAGTGATGTACTGAGCATGGAATATAAAAATTTAAATTTGCTTAATAAACTGTAAATAATTAATAACATATTAGAAATAAGCATGTTAGGGATTGCAAGCTTGGCTCAGACAAAAATATGAACAGGTGTTTCGACCTGAATCAACGTGCACACACACACAAATGTAACTGAAAGTGTGTACACCAGTATTTTGCTAGTGTGTGAACGCAGGTCTCTGCAGGCGAGTTTGCCACCCCAAGATGAATAATTGCACAATTACTATTTTTCCGTAATTATTCATAAACTAGAATTAAGAATTAAAATCCAAAAGCACCATAAAATGTAATAAAATTTACTAAATACTGTGTACGAAAACCACGCGAAAGTGACACACCGTACGAGTGTAATAGTGAAATAACTGTGTACAAATCGAAAGGGTTAAGTTGCAATGTCCAAAATTACAGTGAACATGTGTTGTAAAATTAGTTATAAGATAAGTATAAGAGTATACTTACAGGACTCTGCAATTCGCAGAAATATAAAAAATAGCGCATTTGACAAAGAGTGGGGGAACTGAAGCCAGAGACAGTTTCTAACATGTCGATTTCGTACCACTGCAGGGTGTCGACCAAGACATGGGTATAAATAGGACACGCAAGCTACAGTGGTTCTTTTTCTTGAATCATCCACGGTGCAGCGGGAGCTTATGCCCGTCAGCACGGCGTATTTATTTTTTCTTCATAAACAGTTTAAATTTGCCAGTTACGTACAAATACGTAACTAAGCTGTAAAGACAATCATTTTAATTAATAACAGCACTACTTAAGAAGATCCATTAATGATTCGACACTAGACAAGAGGAGAGTTCCAGAGAGAGATACGACGCTGGACAAGAGGAGAGTTCCAGAGAATGATTCGACACTAGACAAGAGAAGAGTTCCAGAGAGAGATACGACGCTGGACAAGAGGAGAGTTCCAGAGAGAGATACGACACTGGACAAGAGGAGAGTTCCAGAGAGAGATACGACGCTGGACAAGAGGAGAGTTCCAGAGAGAGAGAGAGAGAGAGACAGCCTACACTGGACAAGAGAAGAGAGACAGCCGACGCTGGAGGTGAGACAAGGACGAATACCGATGGAACAAAAATGATCGTGTATAATTGACGACAATAAGGTGATAGACAACTTATTCATATCTTAATCATACAAAGAATTCAAAGACAGTTAAAGACATTAATATTTTATTTAAAAATAAGAGCAATGTTTCTTGTATAGTAGAGTTAAAATCATAGATGTTTTAGAAATACGATTAACGTAACAAGAGCTCAAATTAATATGATATAAAATGATTACAAAGCATTTAAATGAAAACAATTAGTATTTGAGAAAACAGTACTGAGAAACAATAACTATTAATATTTTGAGTACGTTACAATATAGAAAAAAGGATTTAAAAATTGATTTTGAAACATATTAATAGACTGAGTAGTCTGAAAATGAGATTTTCCTTTTATATAATAATTAGTAGCATAGAATATTTAGTCAGTAAGGATGTATATATCTTAAGCCTTACGGCATAATAACAAATAATAACTAATGTTTTAAAATCGAAGCCAGTACCATGTGCACATATTTTTTTTATAGTATCAAATAAATTTTAATTACCGTTTCAAGTTACATAGAGTTCTTATTGCAGATACACCTGACACCCAATTTAAATGTTATATTGTTTAAAGAATTTGTCAATCTTGAACGTGAGATCGTTCACGCCTATTTATGTGTATGTAATGTTGCATAAATTTGGTGCTCCAAGATCGTGGGGCTCCACAAATTTAAATTATAATAAATTTGCAAATTGTCACGTTGCATAAATTTGTCGCCCTGGACGTGGGGCCCGACATGCCTAAATTTATGTACAAAAATTTGTGACATAAATTGTAGCTCATGAATGTATGACCCGATCCCCATCATTTAACTATTAAAATTTTTTATGTAGCTAAATGGTTGCTCTAAAAAAATATAAAGAGTGTGTTAAATGAAAAATGTATAATATGTAATTATTATTTATATTAAACAGTAACTGAATGTAATGTTACATTGTTGTGTAATCACACAGCTGGCGCCCACGAATAATATTATTTGTCTATGTAACAGGTGTAACAGTAATGAGTATTAATAATAACTATTAATAAAAATACAGAAATAAATAAATAAGTAGGGAACGGTTATCAATAATAATTTTTAAAGAATTACTACTAAATAAATATTTTAATAATACTTCAACATGACGACTCCAGGAAATTTAGACATCGAAGCATTCCAGATGATGATGTGTGCCTGGGTCGATGAATTAAGCACAAAACAGACAGAAAATTTAAATAAACAGACAGAAAATTTAAATGCTAGAATAGACGAATTAAAAGAATCTAATAAGAAACAATTAGAAGAACAAACTGAAAATTTTAGACAGGACACCATAAAAATTACAGAGAGTTTAGAAGAGTTAAAAATTGATAATATTGAAATAAAACAAAGTATAATTGACAGTAATGCGCAGTTAACCGAAAAAATTAATGACACCAACATACGTATTGATACTCTAGAGAATAATTTTAAACAAGCCTTACATGAACAAGTTGTACGGATTGAAAATAAACAAAAAGAATTACGTCTCGAGTGGAGAAAAGATTTAAAAGAAACGCATAAACAAATAAATGATACTTTAACTACTATAACGCGAGAACAGGATGATAAAATCCAAGCTATTAATAATGTATCCCAAGTAAATACCAGTAAACTTAGAGAAATAGGAACACGTACTGTAGTTATTGAGAATAAAATTGAAGAAACTACGAAAGACCGGTCGGGAGACGTATCACATATGAAAGAAGAGATTCAAGAGGAAATGAACCAACTACGAAGTGAGTTAAGAAGACGACAGAACCAAATGACCATATTTCCTACACCAACAGAAGAAAGGAGCAGACTTAAGTTCTCAGGTGGTAAAGGGGAGAACAGTATGGAATTCCTAGCAAGAGTAGAGAAGGAAATAGAAAAAATTGGGAGTGCAATAAATGACGACGAGAAGATAGACTTCGTCACGCGATATCTTAGAGATTCAGCCAGCCAATGGTACTCTATTATTAGAGATAACGTTAGTACATATCAGCAGTTTCGTGAAGCATTCGAGAACCGATACTGGAATCTACATACCCAACGACAAGTACGGGATCAACTCGAATATGGAAAGTTCAATGCACAAGGACAGCAGAGTATTGAACAATACACAATTACGCAAATAGAACGTGTAAAGCATCTCAAACCTAAATTCTCAGAATATGAAATTGTTTCAAAATTATCTTACCATTTTCAGCGAGATATCCAGTTAGCAGTTTATACACAAGGGATCAAAACCATAGAAGAATTTTTAATCCTTGTAACACAGTCGGAGAATATCAATAAAGGTAAGAACACACAATACTGGGAACAAAAACACGCAAATCATCACCATAATTATCACAGAGATGACAAGAAAGCAATACAAAAAACTATACCGCACCGTGATAATTATAAAATAAATTATTCGCCACCAATGTACAACACTACAACATGCACAGCTAAAGAAACTGAACAAAATAATACAGCTAGACGACAAGGAGACGTTACATGGTCATCCAATCGTAAACAGTTTTCAAAACCAGCTGACAAACGCGTTGCCGCAGTACGAGGGGACGACGAAAAAAAAATTGAAGAGAGAAGGCCAAGGAATGAATGAGACAGTAACATTCCACAGCCGACCGTCTACATCAAAGGCGTCACAATGACTGAATAAACGGAAGCAAAATTATAAAATAAACAACATATACCCCTGCGATATTAGGGAAGACTTATTAAGCACCGAACAGGATATAAAGCGAGACGCGCAGCAAACACAATGCCCTATTGTGACTGTGTACATAAACAGGTGTAAAATACGAATGCTAGTTGATACCGGCAGCCAGCTGTCTGTTCTTAACGCTGCATGGGTTCAACGCAACAAGAAATATTTTAAAAATACTGCAATTTTGCCCGTAAATAATTTAAATATTACAACAGCTACCAATAAAAAAGAAAGAGTTAAACAACAAGCATATGTAACTCTAACATATAAAAATCTAGAGTTAGAACACCCTATGATAATTATGCATAAATTGATTTATGATGGAATTTTAGGTATCGATATACTAAATACAATAAATGCTAAGATTAATATTAATGATAATATAATTATGTGTAATTATAAAAATGTTCAATATGAAGTAAACATGAACAGCGAGGAAGAAGAGTGCAAGGTAAGTGAAACACCTATTACTTTGTACAAGCCACAAATACAATATGGTCCAACTCGACATGTGAATGCGGTAGATGAAGGGATGACGACAAAGGAAGAAGAGAAACTGCACGAATTAATAGAAGAATATAGTGATGTATTTAGTGAAGTACCGACGCAGACGACAGTATACGAGCACTCTATAGTTGTGTCAGACCCTACAAAAGTCATTAGGAAGACATACCCTATCCCAATGCGATATGAGGAAGAGGTTGAACTCGAAATTCGGCGTATGATCGAAAGTGGAGTCATAGAGCGATCGAACAGCAACTTCCTGAATCCTCTAGTGGTAGTGAAGAAGAAAAATGGAGAGATACGTCTATGCCTTGACATGAGGGAGCTAAACAGCATTGTATTAAAGGAGTATGACTGTGCACCAACTGCGGACGAACTATTTACTAAGTGTGAAGGAGCAAGGTATCTGACGAAGCTAGATTTACGCTCAAGTTTCTGGCAGATTCCAATTCGTGAAGAGAATAGAAAGTACACTGCTTTCCTGTATAAAAATAAATGCTACCAACACAGGGTAGTACCCTTCGGATTAAGCACGAGTTTAGCAGCCATCGTAAAGTGTCTAGAAAGAGCCCTAGGACCTGAAGTGGAACCCTACACCATGATATTTGTAGATGATATCTTAGTTGTATCTAAAACATTAGATGAACATATAAAACATCTAAGCACGATATTCCAAAAGTTTAGGCAAGCGAACATATCCCTTAACCTAGACAAATGTGAATTCATCAAAACCTCTATCCAATTCCTAGGTCACATTATTTCATCCTCAGGTATTCAACCCGATCCTATCAAAATTTCCAGCATAACTAATTTCCCTATACCCGGAAATCTCAAAGAGTTAAGAGCATTCTTAGGACTCACAGGATACTACAGAAGATTTTCACCGTTATATGCAAGATATACGCAACCGCTTCTAGAGCTGACGAAGAAAGAAAAAAAATGGAAGTGGGAGAAGAAACATCAAGATGCCTTTAACCAAGTGAAAGAGTTGTTCATCGAAAATATTATGTTACATCATCCTCAACGAGAAGGAAAATTCGTAATATACTCCGATGCTAGTGACTACGCAGTAGGAAGTCTACAAGATACGATGGGAGAGCACCGAGTTATTGCCTACGCCAGTAGAGTCTTCAAAGGAGCTGAAAAACACAACTCCACATCAGAAAAAGAAATACTTGCTATAGTATAAGCTCTTAAGCAATTCAGATATTATGTTTATGGTACTCATTTTGAGATACATACTGACCACCAAGCATTATCATTTTTATTAAAATGCAAAGTAACAAATGCCCGATTATTAAGATGGATTTTAGCCATTAGCGAATACTCATTTACCATTAAATACTGTAAAGGTAAAGACAATATTGTAGCGGACACACTAAGCCGATACATCAAAGAAGAATGTGAAGAAGTTTATGTGAGCGAAAAGAAAGAAGTACAATTGTTATCAATTAAATTCAAAGAGAATGATGAAGTAAAACAAATGCTGAAAAACTTAGCACATCAACAAGATTTGGACGTGATGATAAGGGAGATGAAGAACCAAGAACAGCTACCAAATCATTATAAGGTACTAAATGGAATTCTTTTCAGGTTAGTAAGACAAGACTGGAAGATCGTACTAACGAATGACATGCTACAAAAATTAATTCGACCAGCACATGAGAGTTTAGCACATGCTGCCGCTCTGAAATGTTATTTGAGTCTACGAGAAGATTTTACGATCAATAATATGTATCGAAAGATAAAGAAAGAAGTAAAGAAGTGTTATGAGTGTCAAACGGCGAAAGGGCCGAATTTACACACATATGTAGGAATGCAAAGTATACAGAAGGAGAACAAAGGAGAGCTAATTGCAGTGGATTTTCTGGGACCATTACCATGATCAAGTCGAGGTGTGAAGCACATATTGGTATGTATCGATGTGTTTTCCAAGGCAGTCCGACTGTACCCAATTATGCGACCCACAACCAAAGTTGTTCTAAAGATACTACTGCAGAGATATATTCCGTTATATGGAAAAATGAAGAAGGTACTCGGTGATCAAGGTGTACAATTCCAAAGTGAAAAATGGGAGAGGACGTTAAGGGAAAATGGAATACAACCAGTACTCACATCCATAAGACATCCTCAAGGAAACCTTGCTGAGAGAGTTAACAAAGAATTAGGTAAATATTTACGAATATATTGCCATAATCAACACAATAAATGGGCAGAATATTTACCATTTCTTGAAAAAGCCATTAACGAAAATTATAGTGAAGCAACAGGATACACTCCAATGGAATTAGAAGAAGATAAGAAGCCAACCAGATTTTGGACTAAATATATAAACAAACCTAATAACCAAAATGTACCTGTACCAATAAGTGTGAAAATTGGATACGCAAGGCAACGGATAATAGAAAGGGGTAACAAGAGAGTAGAGAGATTTAATCTAACTCACAAGCTACAACAATTCAACGTGGGAGAAAGTATACTACTCAAAGCAAATCCAGTGGGAAAACGGGGTGATAATACGGCGAAGAAATTCTTCAGACTTTATAATGGACCGTATACATTAAGACAGCAAGTAGGACAGAACACTTTCATCGTATATGATGAGATACAGAAGAAAGAAATTGGTAAATTCCACGCAACGTCATTTAGGAAGTTCTACACATGAAAACAGAGGTCAATGAAACCAGTCAAATCAGCTGTTTGTCAAGCCACCCTACTACAAGGTCGCGAGCAGTGAGCGTACGAAGAGGGGAGGTAAGACATTTGTTTACACTCCAATTAAGGGTGAAATGACGAATACTGTTCTTTATTATTTGTTACATTTTTTTGCAAATAATAATAATAAATAGATAAATAAATAAAAAAAATTTGTAATAAATAAATTTATTAAATTTTTTTTTGTTACCAAGCAGAGGAATAATGCGACAGTACAAATAAGTGATGTACTGAGCATGGAATATAAAAATTTAAATTTACTTAATAAACTGTAAATAATTAATAATATATTAGAAATAAGCATGTTAGGGATTGCAAGCTTGGCTCAGACAAAAATATGAACAGGTGTTTCGACCTGAATCAACGTGCACACACACACAAATGTAACTGAAAGTGTGTACACCAGTATTTTGCTAGTGTGTGAACGCAGGTCTCTGCAGGCGAGTTTGCCACCCCAAGATGAATAATTGCACAATTACTGTTTTTCCGTAATTATTCATAAACTAGAATTAAGAATTAAAATCCAAAAGCACCATAAAATGTAATAAAATTTACTAAATACTGTGTACGAAAACCACGCGAAAGTGACACACCGTACGAGTGTAATAGTGAAATAACTGTGTACAAATCGAAAGGGTTAAGTTGCAATGTCCAAAATTACAGTGAACATGTGTTGTAAAATTAGTTATAAGATAAGTATAAGAGTATACTTACAGGACTCTGCAATTCGCAGAAATATAAAAAATAGCGCATTTGACAAAGAGTGGGGGAACTGAAGCCAGAGACAGTTTCTAACATGTCGATTTTGTACCACTGCAGGGTGTCGACCAAGACATGGGTATAAATAGGACACGCAAGCTACAGTGGTTCTTTTTCTTGAATCATCCACGGTGCAGCGGGAGCTTATGCCCGTCAGCACGGCGTATTTATTTTTTCTTCATAAACAGTTTAAATTTGCCAGTTACGTACAAATACGTAACTAAGCTGTAAAGACAATCATTTTAATTAATAACAGCACTACTTAAGAAGATCCATTAATGATTCGACACTAGACAAGAGGAGAGTTCCAGAGAGAGATACGACGCTGGACAAGAGGAGAGTTCCAGAGAGAGATACGACGCTGGACAAGAGGAGAGTTCCAGAGAATGATTCGACACTAGACAAGAGAAGAGTTCCAGAGAGAGATACGACGCTGGACAAGAGGAGAGTTCCAGAGAGAGATACGACGCTGGACAAGAGGAGAGTTCCAGAGAGAGATACAACGCTGGACAAGAGGAGAGTTCCAGAGAGAGAGAGAGACAGCCGACGCTGGACAAGAGGAGAAGAGAGACAGCCGACGCTGGAGGCGAGACGAGGACGAATACCGATGGAACAAAAATGATCGAGTATGATTGACGACAATAAGGTGATAGACAACTTATTCATATCTTAATCATACAAAGAATTCAAAGACAGTTAAAGACATTAATATTTTATTTAAAATAAGAGCAATGTTTCTTGTATAGTAGAGTTAAAATCATAGATGTTTTAGAAATACGATTAACGTAACAAGAGCTCAAATTAATATGATATAAAATGATTACAAAGCATTTAAATGAAAACAATTAGTATTTGAGAAAACAGTACTGAGAAACAATAACTATTAATATTTTGATTACGTTACAATATAGAAAAAAGGATTTAAAAATTGATTTTGAAACATATTAATAGACTGAGTAGTCTGAAAATGAGATTTTCCTTTTATATAATAATTAGTAGCATAGAATATTTAGTCATTAAGGATGTATATACCTTAAGCCTTACGGCATAATAACAAATAATAACTAATGTTTTAAAATCGAAGCCAGTGCCATGTGCACATATTTTTTTTATAGTATCAAATAAATTTTAATTACCGTTTCAAGTTACATAGAGTTCTTATTGCAGATACACCTGACACCCAATTTAAATGTTATATTGTTTAAAGAATTTGTCAATCTTGAACGTGAGATCGTTCACGCCTATTTATGTGTATGTAACGTTGCATAAATTTGGTGCTCCAAGATCGTGGGGCTCCACAAATTTAAATTATAATAAATTTGCAAATTGTCATGTTGCAATATATATATATTATGTTACAACACAAATAAGCCACCCCAGTACCAGAGATGAAAAAGATGATTCTAATATAAAATAATACTTCATATTAAATAAAATGCTTAATATAAATAAAATAAAATGACAATGACACGATGAACGACGACATAACCTAACCCAAGTGATTGACCCAACAAAAGGAAAAAAAAGAAGAAGGGAACCACAAAAACAAACAAGAATAAAACCAAAGAGGAGAAGAAGGTGATTAACCAAACCAAAAGAAGAAGGGAAAAAACCAAAACCAAACAAAAACGAAACAAGTTCATGGAATTGAATGAATCAATGTAACATGTTAATATGAACCCAAAGGAGAAGGTGGAAAACCAAAGTATTAAACAAATACTGTAACGTATTGCCGCGTTACAAATCCAGGGAACCCATCTTAACTGACCTCCGCCAATTACATGGGCTGCCTACGTTGTAACGAACTGTATTCAAACAAATTAACTGAACAAATTACTTACTAACTGTGTAAGGAAGCAAGGGAAGGTATTTTACTGATTTACGCACTCATTTTTTATGTGTAACAAGACGACTTCTCTTTATTTAATAACAGTTACTGACAGATCCCATGACATCATTAATTATACTAAAATATTCAAATGATTTCATAAAACTTTGGGATCAAATTGATTCTATATCGCTGTACCTCGGATCCGAGTTAACTTTCTGTATTTTAATAGTAAAGACTTTTAATTATTTTCAATTCATTATATTAGCTCGCAAGACTTCTTTAACCATTTGAAGAATGGTACTAATACTTGGTACGATAATAAGTTATATTGACATTTAAAGCGTTACAACGTTTGAAAATTAAATTTTTATAGTAAATACTTAGATTTTCTCTTTTACAATGTTTACATAAGATTAATCGTCTTTGAAAAGTCTCTTTTAGAATTGTGTAGTGTAACATATATTATTAACCCTCGATAGACAGGCTATCGAGTCACCTTTACAATGGAATGTAGAAACCTCGTCCTGCGGCTGTCCGTCTTGGGAGTCCTTGTAGTCGGCATCATCATCCGGTCGAATCTTGGTCAAGAAAAGCTAGGATGTTCACAGAGGAGATTGCAGCTTCTTTGGTGTATGGATTGCAGATTC
This sequence comes from Magicicada septendecula, assembly GCA_034769895.1. Taxonomy (NCBI): domain Eukaryota; kingdom Metazoa; phylum Arthropoda; class Insecta; order Hemiptera; family Cicadidae; genus Magicicada; species Magicicada septendecula. The sequence continues at coordinate 164,403,924 of CM068373.1, read as the reverse complement.
TCAGATGTCCTAAACAGCGTTTTATGCCTGGTATTCGTGTCTCTATGAAGTTCCTGTAGATCACATATTCAGGAATGATGTTGAAAGTGTAGTTACTTCTTGAAGGGAGTCGTCATCTTGTTTAACACTATTTCTGTCTTTTGTGTTACATATTACGTGTTCTTGTTATCACATATTTATACTTATTGGTACATAACACACGCTTTTAGTAGTAGTATCTAGTATACTATATTTAAATTAAAACAAATAAATTAGTAACATTTTTGTCGGAGCTTTCGCTCGTACGTCTGCACTCCGTGAAGTCAACATAGCAAGAGAGCGTTTTACTGCTCGCTTCGACTGGTACTTAACAAAAGGGAGAGGGGCAACTACTCCGCGAGAATATAGTCCCTATCTTTATTTAAGTTAACATTGTTTAATTACAAAACTATGCCTTAATAAACATATATAATTTAAGTGAGTTATTCTAACGACTATTTGTGTCTTCAGATTTTTTTATTATTAACATTATGATTTTTATCTTATTCTAAATTACAGACGACTCGGTAGACACGTCGAGACCGGAATTAACAGGTCACCGCATGATAACAAGCAAAGGGTTAAATATGACAATAATAACTTTTTACAATTTTCCCTTTTTATTAGTGTTTCTTGGGACCTCTTAATTACTTCTTATTCACATACTGAGTACATACAGGGGTTTTAAGTATTATAGTGAGATTTAAAGTGGCATAATCGCTCGCAAACATAATTCTTACTTAATTTTTTTTTTATTTTACGATTATTGTTACAATTTAAATCGTCACATACTCCACCACTTAATTTTCACGTTACGGTTGTCTTTTTTTTACAATTGGGGACTGGGAGTATGTTTGGTGTCAGTGTGTGAAGTTATTTATTATTATTAGTGCACGGTTTGTTCTCTCTAATTCTCTTTAAATGATCTTGTTCATTTAAATGTTCACCTTCGTGAAATTCCGTTTATCTCACTTCTTACAGTACTAACTTATAGTTTAAGTCTTAATACTAATTTCCAAACCTTAGATTGGAAAGATCCCTACTTATCCGTAACTCACGACATCGTGGCCCGACTGACATCAGCTTACTCTAACTACACCAGTTAGCTTTCAGCATTAATTAATGATCTTTGGCACCTTTCTGCCCTATCATTACCCTTTTCAGTCGGCGCCGTTGTGACCTGTTACGTTACATGTATATAATTCTCTCTTAATTATATACCATAAACTTATTTCTAAAATAATCTAAAGAGGATCCCATACTCCACTTTAGATTACGGTTACTTGAGAGAAGCGGAATCTCACGAAGATAATTCTCTTTTATCTCTTTAACAATAACTAAACAAACTATGCGGGAGGGGAGACACTTTACACAAAGCAATGTACTACACAGGCGTGGTTTTCAATTGTTTAGGCTAGCACCGGTTTATCACAATAGGGAGGGTGCGTGGCTGCTTACTACAATTCTGAACACGCTTTATTTCCTCTAACTGGCCACCACCGGGGTGTTTACACTATGCAACGTTACTTGTATTATTATTATTATTTTCTTTTCACTTACTTCACACTATTTAGTTTAAATTTAAGATTTATTCAGCCTTATTATTTAAGCAATTATTATTGACTTATTATTATTTTCTTTGGGGGATTTAAGAAACGCACCTAGAACTATCGTCTATTTAATCACCATATTTATTTAGCACTCTTTATTTATTATTATTAATTTATTATTATTAAGTCACTACATTATTTAATTGTCATCACGGGGAAAATACTTGAACTACTATACTGTACACATTTATTACACATATATAGGATAAATTCTTAAGTAACTAATTTGCACAGATTAGAAAAGAACAATTTCTCTTCTAAGGGAGAGACAGAAATTCCACACACATACTTTTCAAGGTTAAATAGCCGGTCAGCTGTTTTCTGGAATGTAGTTCACCCTCTTTATTTAGTTAACAAAGGTAGGGTGAGTGTGTCAGTGAGAATGGGGGGTTTTACTCTTACGTATTGTTATCTACACAATGCCACCGATTAACTAACTCAACCGGTTTAAACTGGAGGAAGGGGAGCACAGACGTTAGGGTGAATCTTATTCAACAATTTACACTACTCTTACGCTTTATAACACATTGACTCTATTCATTCATATACTTTCCCCAATTAAATTAATTATTTATTTTGTTCACAATTTCAAATTACGAAATTTTTTCCACGTAATTAACTGGGTCTACATTATGCAGGAGCATTATTATTATTAACAAAGTTTTGTGACAACAGACATATGTTAGTGTATGTCTAACATGTACTATGCAGGAGTATTCAAGAAACAACAGGTCTTGGATTGTCGTAAAACAAACCTGTTACAAACTGAGCAGTCGACCAAACATTACAAGTCATATATGCAAGTAGGTACATGCATATTTCTTCATACAATGATATTTCAACTTATACAGACTATCATTTACGTATGTTTTGAGATACGTAAGATATGAGATATGTTTTAAAAATTAAAGTTACATTAATTACATTCTCTGAGTGCATAGATCAATAACTGAATGACAAATAATTAGCAGAGTGGCGCAATTTTGTTTGTGACACTCTGTACACAATTACTCTTACAAGACAACAACAGCATAATACCTTTTATAAAAATCAGCAGAGTGGCGCAATTTTGTTTGCGTCACGATGCTTACAACACCTTTATATAAATTAGCAGAGTGGCGCAATTTTGTAACGTATTGCTGCGTTACAAATCCAGGGAACCCATCTTAACTGACCCTGCCAATTACATGGGCTGCCTACATTGTAACGAACTGTATTCAAATCAAATTAACTGAACAATTTACTTACTAACTGTGTAAGGAAGCAAGGGAAGGTATTTTACTGATTTACGCACTCATTTTTTATGTGTAACAAGACGACTTCTCTTTATTTAATAACAGTTACTGACAGATCCCATGACATCATTAATTATAATAAAATATTCAAATGATTTCATAAAACTTTGGGATCAAATTGATTCTATATCGCTATACCTCGGATCCGAGTTAACTTTCTGTATTTTAATAGTAAAGACTTTTAATTATTTTCAATTCATTATATTAGCTTGCAAGACTTCTTTAACCATTTGAAGAATGGTACTAATACTTGGTACGATAATAAGTTATATTGACATTTAAAGCGTTACAACGTATGAAAATTAAATTTTTACAGTAAATACTTGGATTTTCTCTTTTACAATGTTTACATAAGATTAATCGTCTTTGAAAAGTCTCTTTTAGAATTGTGTAGTGTAACATATATTATTAACCCTCGATAGACAGGCTATCGAGTCACCTTTACAATGGAATGTAGAAACCTCGTCCTGGGGCTGTCCGTCTTGGGAGTCCTTGTAGTCGGCGTCATCATCCGGTCGAATCTTGGTCAAGAAAAGCTAGGATGTTCACAGAGGAGATTGCAGCTTCTTTGGTGTATGGATTGCAGATTCTCAGATGTCCTAAACAGCGTTTTATGCCTGGTATTCGTGTCTCTATGAAGTTCCTGTAGATCACATATTCAGGAATGATGTTGAAAGTGTAGTTACTTCTTGAAGGGAGTCGTCATCTTGTTTAACACTATTTCTGTCTTTTGTGTTACATATTACGTGTTCTTGTTATCACATATTTATACTTATTGGTACATAACACACGCTTTTAGTAGTAGTATCTAGTATACTATATTTAAATTAAAACAAATAAATTAGTAACATTTTTGTCGGAGCTTTCGCTCGTATGTCTGCACTCCGTGAAGTCAACATAGCAAGAGAGCGTTTTACTGCTCGCTTCGACTGGTACTTAACAAAAGGGAGAGGGGCAACTACTCCGCGAGAATATAGTCCCTATCTTTATTTAAGTTAACATTGTTTAATTACAAAACTATGACTTAATAAACATATATAATTTAAGTGAGTTATTCTAACGACTATTTGTGTCTTCAGATTTTGTTATTATTAACATTATGATTTTTATCTTATTCTAAATTACAGACGACTCGGTAGACACGTCGAGTCCGGAATTAACAGGTCACCGCATGATAACAAGCAAAGGGTTAAATATGACAATAATAACTTTTTACAATTTTCCCTTTTTATTAGTGTTTCTTGGGACCTCTTAATTACTTCTTATTCACATACTGAGTACATACAGGGGTTTTAAGTATTATAGTGAGATTTAAAGTGGCTTAATCGCTCGCAAACATAATTTTTAATCTTTTTTTTATTTTACGATTATTGTTACAATTTAAATCGTCACAATACAATGAAAATGAAGAAGAAGGGGAATGAAAAAGGAAAAAACCCAAAATGAAGGGAAATAAATAAAAACGAAAACCAATGATGATACACAAACAAGTAATAAAGAATATGAGCAGGAGAAATAATGCACTCAAATGTAATATTGGAAAAAAGACCAATGATTAACCTATGAGAAAAAAAAAAGTAAATGTTATTATCCATTAATGGACAATAGTAATGGAATTGAAGGAAACCCAATTAAACAATGTTAAATATAAATATAAAAAAAACTAACCCACAATTTAGAGTTAGATGTAATGACAGAAATATAAGGACATAAAATTGTTAATATTATTAATGAGATATTGTGATGAAAGAGATAGTACGGTAGTGAGATAGTAATTAGAGGGATTACCCATTCAGAAACACTTAAAAAACAAAAACATTTGTGAAGTGCAAAATGAAAGTGTAAAAACCCCAAAGTGTAGTGATAAAGAAAGTACACTAATTAAATTATAATTAACTATAAATAATTTAAAAGTGAAGGTGATGATTGAATGAGAATAGTGTAAAATAAAGAATGGTAATATAGTGAAAAATAGTGAATGATAAAATCATTAACAATTAATAAATCCAAAGGAAACACTAAATAAAAAAGTGAAGAATATTAGTAATTAAGAATAGCAGTAAGTATAAACAGTTAATTAAGGTATAATGAACGCTGAAAAGTGATGAAGACAGTATTTAGTTAAGAAAGAATGTTATTATTATTAAAAGGGAGAATACCCTGAAAAGGAAAACCAGATAGTGTTAACATGGAGGGAAAGTAAAGATTGTGGAAAAATTAAAAAGTTAAAAACAAATCAAAAAACACCCATGTTATAAGGGATCGTTATAAGTTCATAGACGTGATGTTGTTTATCACACTAAAAAATAATATAAAATAAGATGAATTGTAAACAAAGATTAGCAAATAATAGTTAAATAATTATTCAAGCAAGTTTATGAATTGGATATAGCTGGAAGAATTATACAGACCATAGGCCTACATGTTATATTTAATAAGATCAAAAAATAGTAAATAATAGCCACATTGTTATTATTGGCAAAGTAAATCAGTAAAAAAGTTAAGAAATGTATGACTGGAAAACGTGGAAACCAGATAGTAAACAATTATGTATAAAATAATAGTGACATAATAATAACACATAAACAGACCCAAAACACAACACGACCAATTATAATAACAAAATAAAGCCCATTAGGCTGAAATGAGATATAATTTAAATGAAATAAGTCAAATACCATAATGGCTACTTAGGCGTATGAATATGCCTAACTGTCAGAAACAAACAACTACAAATTAGAACAAATTAACAAAGAAATTAGCAAATCCGAGGTGAAGGACTCACCAAGAATAAATTGTAAATCATTTGTAAAACAAAATATTATAATAAGCATTTGAATTCAAAAAGAAATGTAATTAACAAGTATTAAAATAATTGTAAAAAACATAAAATCTAAAATAACCCAAACTTGTGGGGTATCAAAATAATCTATGAAAGGAAATACATACTATAGTGACAATATTTAATAATTAGGAAGGAAGATAGAGGAATAACAGCAGTCAGAAGATATACTAGGATTTTGAAAAGAACTCAAATTTTGATAACAATGGATTTATATCAATCTTAGCCAATCAGAATTATTTGGTTACCATAGAAACCACCGTTGATGATGAAATTACCGTTGAATACCGTTACTCGTAAAGTGTCAGTCTACCAGGACAGAAGCCAAAGTTTGGAAGACCAATTTTTTAATTAAATAATGTAAAACCATGAACGAAGTTCAAAACTATGACTGGATAAGAAGCTGACGAACCATTAGAGCAGTCCACTCAAGATCCAGGACCATAAAACTGAGAATTAACAGAAAATTATGACCACATACTATAAGAAAAGGACGCCAGACCTACTTAAGTCCAAAGATCAATGAGAATAGAATTTATTGCAGCCCAATCCTCTTGTGCTCTCTCAACTTATTAACATTAACAAAAGACACTTACTTATTATTTTTAACAGTACATTAACTCACAAACACCTACCTTTTATGGGTCCAGTATTCTGTTACGCGAACTCACAGCCTGTAAGAGAGGTTAACGGGTTCATTACGTAAGAAACACGCTTTTGACCATATTAATCAGCTCTATTTATTATTTCATCTCAACATTTTGTTTACTTTCTTTTAACTTTACTTAGCATTCATTTTCGTCTCAAAACTACTACTATGCATCTCAATTATCTTTTCTTTAAAAAATACAAAACCTTTGGGTTACTTTTACATGACAAATATTCTAATAGCTAGCTGCAAACTTTAACGTAAATAACTAATCAAACTAACTAATTAAACTATAAAAGACAACCCAGTAATTGCTCACTCACAACATTCATTCATATTAAAAACCCCTTAATTTATTTAGAGCGCTCTGTGGTTTTATAATAAAAAAAATTGTACAACGTTACATGTCCCTTGGCGTCGACCTCCATTACATATCACCCTTCGGATATTTGTCCGTTCACCACATTATAGATTTCTTGAGTACACTCACTTCATTTTTTAGGCTGTCACTAGTTTGATGCGATTGTTGTTTTTTATAAAATTTTACAAGAACTTATTTCGGATCCACGCGTCTCGTGGTCGTCCCGGCCGGGATCAAGGGTGTTAGGTGACTGCTTTTATTTCACATTTTTTATAAAGTTTTCGCCCGACCGGGTACACGCGCCACTACTCGCGTCCGATACGTTTAGTTGTTTTTCGTCGACTCCCTTTACCGAGAGTATCAACCAACTCCCACCCCGTCGGGTTGCTGGATAGGAAACCAATGCCATCTGGTGTTAAAATGTTCATCACTGTTCTTAAAGTATGGGTTATTCATGTGTGTTAGGCGTTGACGAAATTGCACCGCCATTTGTCAATGACTATGATAGGCGTGGTTTTACTTATATTTCCGCCCGCAACCTAGCACGTGGCAAACAAATTTCACAAATTTAGCCATGTTGGTTTGGCGTGGCTCGATGCTGTAAGCGTCATCTGCGCGCGTGCTGTTGTTCGCGCGTTTGAATGCGTCACACAACACTATAATTCTGGGAACTGAATTGCGTTGACAAACATACATCACATTCCAACGCCCCAACTACTTTCAAAACTTCACTCTGTGGTTCTTGGTTTGCGTACAACGCTATTTAACAAGGGACTGGCCACACAGATGGAAAATAATTTTATGAATTGCAATAAAACAAAAACCCCTCCTTTTAGCCGTGTTACAAGACCCCCCCAATGAGAGGTCTTTTGTTGAGGCAGAAGAACTCTAATTGCTAAACCCCTAAGAGGATCGGAGAGGATACGGTGCCAACAACCCCCCATTAATTCTTAACGCATCATGGGTAAACTACCCCCCTAGCTCGGCGACTATGGCTGCACCTGAACGAGATTACTGGACTTCTCTATCCGAGATCCCAACACCATAAAATCGGACAGATACTCACCATAGCACACCTAACCTTCTAACATTCCACCCCAAAATTCAAACCCCTGGCCTTATACCATGCCAGATCCTCAACCGATATGTTCCCCCTTACATGCATACTGGGTTGCCTTTAGCAAGTACTGGGCGCGTACACATACTCATTAATATCTTCTAAACAAACTCCTTATTTAAAATTCATAAAATATTTATCTTTAAATTTCAAATCTTTGCAAATTAACGTCTAATTAAATTCAAATCATTTAAGTTTCGTTCAAAAATCCATTTAAGTTCAAAATCAACCTGTTATATTACCATTACTTTCATCAAAATAAAAAAAAACTTTTACATGAATCTATCAAATCTATTAATTTTCTTCACTACTACTAACAATCATAAAAAAAACAAATTGAACATCTTATTAAAACATGAATTCACTTACCCTAACATTTGTTTACACATATATACTAAACAATAGAATTCAATAAACGCAATAGTAATACATATAAACAACACTATACTTAGAGAACCGCAAAACATCATCTATATGGCAGACATAAATTTTTTTTTTTCAAAAAAATTTTAATTTACCAAAATATCTCATTTATCAATCTCAGAAAATTTTAAAATCATTTAATTCAATTAAGCAACACCATTGTGTGAATTAATCCTTAGAAAATGGTTCTGTCTCTAACGTCAGTCATCAGCTGATCTCTCTGGGTCAAGTGAACGACCTTGACATATATACATTACACAAAGCTACACAGTAAAATACATGAAACATCTTTAAAATGTTTTACCTTCGAACATAATACAACATAATAAAATAGAACATTCAAAATTAACATGGTTATTATTATCTTACAATAAACAATAAAATTTACATTTAAACTGACCAAAATTTACACCTTTTATAGCTTTATATTATTCTCACATTAATCCACCCTCCCTCTGTACCTAGATACCTGTATCAACTTGTAAAAAGGCTAGTACGAACATGCAAAGTACACTGTTATTAAGCGAAAACTAATAATCATTCTATTTAAATAAAAGACGTAATAATAATAAATGAAATAACTAACTCCTAACTAAGAAAAGGTAGGATAATTTATAGTAGTTAATTAACGGACAATTAATAATAATAAAAGTACGAACTACTTTTCTCTCGGCGTGTAAACTGCGCTCGCTTCCCTACTCTCTGCCGCTAAACTAACCCCAGTCGACCAAGAATCTCTGACATGTAAGCAGCTTGAAAATGTGTCGTGAAGTTAAACTTACAATTATGTAGCTAAAACGAAATGAAACTTAAAACTAGTAATGTAGTTCAGATGTTGAGAAAGTATTATTAATAAAAAAAAAAAACTTAGCCAACACATCTCTTTATGAAAAGTAAGTGGTAAGATATGTTTCATACCATGTAAAAGGTAACATAAGTGCTGTAAACAAAAAATTAAATGTGAAAAGTGAACACCAACGTCAGGAGTGAAGTTACGACAACAACTGTACGAGCTCCAAGTAGCAGAATCCCAGCGTCATGACCTAGATCACAATTCTGAAACAACAAACTAAATGGAGGAACCAGAAGGACTACGAACTACATGCAGGAAAACCTACTGAAGAGGATCATCAAGATGACCAGCCGCAGATTCACGTTATACTCAGGTGACACTAAACCGTAACTTCTGTGCATATATTGTTTTTAACGACCTCAACAAAAAGAACAGTAAAGTTTCTTGTAAAGACTCATTTAAATCACACAAATATTAGCATATTAATGTTTGTAGTTTCTGTAATGAGATAGTAGTAATCTGATGATGGTTAAAGGTAAAAGTTAATATGAAATTACATCAGACTATTCTTCAAATAGTTTGGATGTGTTGAAGTATGTTAGAATATTATAAAGTTAGAACCCGGATCCATGGTAATCAAAGTAATACACAGCTGTATGATTTTGAGATAATAAGAGTAACAATTTAAAGAGTTTTTGATGCAGAATCTATAAGAATTTTCTTTTAAAGTAAAGTAAAAACAAAAAGATAACCATTAAAGGTATTATGTTTAAATCCGTAGTTAAGATACAATAATAAAGAGATGTTTTCGCTAATATCCAGAGAGTGAATAAATTTATGTAACCTTAGACAAATTCCTGATATATACATTGTTCTACTTTGTTGGTACGCAATTTTTACTAACTACGGCAGCTAGTTTAATTAACAGCAACCAATTAAACTGGTTCCCTATGTTATAATGTCTTAACAGGAGAGACGTTATAAAATCCCGAGCCTCCTGGGTGAGACCAACAATTTATTTGTGCTATTTAAATTGCCTTTAAATCGTCACAACATTCTGTTAAAATCTTTTACTGGTTTCAATTATCATGTTATTTTAACTATGATTCTCTCTTTAACATTTTCATTCTCAATTAGTTTGGGTGACTCTCCATTATTCAGAACGATTTGATTTACTAACTTGGCATTCACATATAATCTTACCCCCCTTCTGACTCTAATACTCACTTAACAGCTTTAACTAGTATGACACCCATTTATCAAAACCTCTACCAACCATTCTCTACCTCTAACTTACTACTCTAACTCATTTCGCATCATTCTACCCATATAACAAAATACTCTCTACCCCTTTGTACTCAGGATGTGTGTTCCCACCCAATGCTCATTCCCTCATTTGGTTCCTGGACCCTCTCTAGGTAACCCTTTCTGGCGCATATCAGTTCCCCTCCCGCCACGCTTTTCGTTGACGACTCCTTATCACACCACCCCCACTTAAAAAATTCCCTCTTCATCTAATTACTCTCCCATTACATCACTTTCATCTACAAAATATCTCCATTCATTTATTATCTTAATATATCACTCATTACTCTACATATTTTCCCCATAGGTACTGTGTCACTATCAATACTCAAATTCTACATTACGTTTATTCACAATAATATTGTTCTCTCTAACACCCCTTTAAACTTAACTTGGACTGATTTAAATGTCCTATTGAAATAATAATCATCCAAATTCTAACCTAACCCTCAAAACATCACAAGTTTATTATTGAAACATTTAATTACATTGAAAAATTTGCAAATCATTTATAGGTGACATACTACATTTATAACCCTAGCAGTCAGCTGATGTCTCATCATCATATGAATAACCTTTCCCTAATTACATTTCAAAATTATACAGATTACACATGTTTACAATCCTTACCCCTAACACATGGCATACAATTAATACAAATACACAAAACTACATAGTTATCATCCTACAATGTTATTTGAATTCATTACAATTAAATCTGGTACTTAAAATCATTTTGCTCTCATAAGGACATACATTGCTACTCATTGAGTCATAGTTATAGCAACAGTTACTGAACAGCTCTTTGGATTGTCAACCCCCAACTCTCTCTATAGAGTCGTGTTATAAGCTGACCGCCCGCTGTTTACAGAGGTCGTCACCCTCTCACTGGATTTACAGCTACCCTCCTACTACATCATTTACTTAAAATCCCCCCTTATACCCCTGGCTTGTAACGGCCAGCTCCTTTTCCACACACACTATTTTTTCCTGATGGTGGACTGTGGCGTCCATTTGCATTCCCAAGAACTGAAGTTTACATATATAAGGTATAGACGCTGCCTATACCGTTCTTGGTTCAGTGTTACATAAAAATTCGGTATTACTGATGTCCGAGGACACCAGTAACCCTACTAAAATGATTCACACACCCTTAATACGGAACTATCGACACCTTCGACGATAGCCGCTGTTCCATAGTTATGTAGTTTCCCCCGTATTACCCCCCTGTCAATTTCTAAGTTCACCAATTTAGTATCTACTTACATAAATCCACGGCCAGGGCCTGGTGAAACCGTGACCGCCCGAAATGTGGGGAAACTACCAAAAGACATATAAGGCTCACACTGACACCGTTACTGCAATTCACAGAAGGTCCACTCTTATATGTTTGGGTATATTATTACTTGATTTTTTCATGTTTACATTCTTTTAGACTCATATATACTTTACATTTAAACATTAAACATTTCGCTTTATATAAATTGCATTATAAATTTCATACTTACATTACATCACTCAACACACCTGCTTCCTATTACTGACATAAAATAATAAACAATTCATCACCAATATCACGTACACACCTCCATGTACCTTCTGTAACATCATAACATTCATAAGATTCCATAACTAAGAACATTTTATATTTACTTATTTATTATTTATTATCAAGTTTAAATCTCATACAAATAATTTAAATACATCCTCAAAATTTCTTTATATAACATTTTAAATCAATCAATAATATTTAAACATCTCAAATCATTTTAATTCCACCAAGTATTGAAAACACAACATTTTTAATTACATTACTCCAAAACAATTACTATTCATTAATTACCTTCATAATTATTCTTGTTATTTATTTAGTCTGCTCAAATATTATTATTATTATTAAAACTTTTTCTACTACATACACATTGTTTACATAAAATACCTTTTACAACATAGATGCAATTAATTTCACTAAAATTAATTTACACATCTTTGTCATTATTTTTCTGTTTACCACACTTCATTTTCTATGTTAGCAAGGTCATACCCACAAATCAAAATATTTAAAATGTCCATTTATTGAGTTTATAATTACCCTCCATCATCGTGTAAATATCTAACATATTTAAAACATAAATTATTTTTATCGACCTTCAATTTGTTATTTTTATTATTATAATAACTATCTGTGTTCTCAAATGTTTCCATCATCCAGTAACAATGTTTTATAGACTTACCCCACATTATTATTATCTCATACAACCTGTCTACATTTGGAATTCTGGTCTTGTCACCGTCAGTGTTTTTGTTTAACATTCTATCATCATACTCTTCCACTACATTCATCACAACATCAGGTAAGTTTGCATCATTTACAGCAGTATTATCAAAATATTCATCTATCTCTATTTCACAATGTAATTCACTTTTTTCATCTCTCTCAATATCTAAAACCTGCACTAACATTTCATAACCTCTATTAACCTCAAAAATCTCTATTTCTCTTTCTCTTTCTCTCATCACAATACCTCTCATAACCCCCCTGAACTCTCACATTCCACGCAAAGGGCCACACAAACTAACTATATGTCTTGGCACTTCCAAGACCATCACAAAAAATAAAAGGACCATCTGAAGACGCCTCGTCTTCCATACAACTACCGGAGGAAACTCTGTCCTCATACAACACTTGTGAAACCTCTGTTTCACCATAAACTTGGGGAACATTTGCCCTTTGCCCATCTAACCTCTCTATACACACACTCACAGCCTCATCAACACTCGCTAACAACACTTCGTTACTAAATTGTACTTCAACAACATCTTCCTTAATCACCTTACTCTCTAATACCACGTTTTTACACATATCATTATAATTCTCATTTGTTTTACATTCATCACTTACCTTGTTATTAATTATTTAATTTGCTTTACTTTTAATTTGTTCCTCTACCGACTCTACCACTTTCTCAACACTCTGTTCTAATTTGTTAAAGTTAGTTTCTAATATTTCATTGGTTTTTTCTAAATGCTTATTAGTTTCATTCATATGGTTTTTCAACTCATCAAATTTATTATTCTGTACATCAAATTTGGTGTCAAAACTACTCTTTGGTTCATCAAATTTTCTATCAAAGTCATTGCTTAATTTATCAAATTTACTATTTTGTTCATTGAATTTATCATTAAAACTACTCTTAATTTCTTTAATTTCGCTTTTTTGCTCATCAAACTTCTCGTCAAATTTACTTAACAACATTTGCATCATACTTCTCATATCGTTACCATCATCTTTTTTGTTTTCATATCGAGTTGAGATGGGTGTCACTTGTATTGTATTTAATTCTACTGATTCAGTGGCGCTACATTCATCAATCTGATTAACTGGTGTTGAGTGAATGCCCATCTCACTCGTAAATGTTTCGTCAGTGACGCTGACGTTTTCGTCATTATTTTTATTAGTATTCATGTATATTTTTTATATTATTAATTTTCTTACTTGTTCATAATACGTTTATCATTCATATTATAACATAATCTTATTTCAATTTCATTCTAGTACTTAATTCTAGTTCATATGTAACTCCCATTAGCGTCTCTTACATTTGCGAGTAGGCATAGCCTATACGAAAATCTAATTTATATAGACTGTCCCTGTTCGGGCGCCATTTGTGCTCTCTCAACTTATTAACATTAACAAAAGACACTTACTTATTATTTTTAACAGTACATTAACTCACAAACACCTACCTTTTATGGGTCCAGGATTCTGTTACGCGAACTCACAGCCTGTAAGAGAGGTTAACGGGTTCGTTACGTAAGAAACACGCTTTTGACCATATTAATCAGCTCTATTTATTATTTCATCTCAACATTTTGTTTACTTTCTTTTAACTTTACTTAGCATTCATTTTCGTCTCAAAACTACTACTATGCATCTCGATTATCTTTTCTTCAAAAAATACAAAACCTTTGGGTTACTTTTACATGACAAATATTCTAATAGCTAGCTGCAAACTTTAACGTAAATAACTAATCAAACTAACTAATTAAACTATAAAAGACAACCCAGTAATTGCTCACTCACAACATTCATTCATATTCAAAACCCCTTAATTTATTTAGAGCGCTCTGTGGTTTTATAATAAAAAAAATTGTACAACGTTACGTGTCCCTTGGCGTCGACCTCCGTTACATGTCACCCCTCGGATATTTGTCCGTTCACCACATTATAGATTTCTTGAGTACACTCACTTCATTTTTTAGGCTGTCACTAGTTTGATGCGATTGTTGTTTTTTATAAAATTTTACAAGAACTTATTTCGGATCCACGCGTCTTGTGGTCGTCCCGGCCGGGATCAAGGGTGTTAGGTGACTGCTTTTATTTCACATTTTTTATAAAGTTTTCGCCCGACCGGGTACACGCGCCACTACTCACGTCCGATACATTTAGTTGTTTTTCGTCGACTCCCTTTACCGAGAGTATCAACCAACTCCCACCCCGTCGGGTTGCTGGATAGGAAACCAATGCCTTCTGGTGTTAAAATGTTCGTCACTGTACTTAAAGTATGTGTTATTCATGTGTGTTAGGCGTTGACGAAATTGCACCGCCATTTGTCAATGACTATGATAGGCTTGGTTTTACTTATATTTCCGCCCGCAACCTAGCACGTGGCAAACAAATTTCACAAATTTAGCCATGTTGGTTTGGCGTGGCTCGATGCTGTAAGCGTCATCTGCGCGCGTGCTGTTGTTCGCGCGTTTGAATGCGTCACACAACACTATAATTCTGGGAATTGAATTGCGTTGACAAACATACATCACATTCCAACGCCCCAACTACTTTAAAAACTTCACTCTGCGGTTCTTGGTTTGCGTACAACGCTATTTAACACGGGACTGGCCACACAGATGGAAAATAATTTTATGAATTGCAATAAAACAAAAACCCCTCCTTTTAGCCGCGTTACACTCGTCCGATCCAATGAATGAAAACATCAAGTCATGCTGATGTGTTAAGTACCATTGAATTACCTTATTTCCAAAAACCAAATCACTCTAAATTTTACTAAAAGTAACCTGATCTCACTATAAGCCGAATATTTCTCTTTCAAAGATTATTTAAGAAAAATAAACACACTGAAAATTTGATAACATAAAATCTAACCTCTTGTTTAAACACAAACTTTCGAAACACATTTAACGACACTACAGAACAGATTGTAACAACACACCTTATTATTTATGTACACTTAGAATAAGGTAAAATACTTTTATTGTAATCATCGGAATTCTTTATCTCATAATCAAAAGAATCCACCGATTTTTTAACGAAAAACATAGTAATATCTAAACGTTCAGCTGCCATGCTGATGTGAATACTTCGTTACAGAATCGATTTCGTCAGCCTTGAGAGGAAGTGTTTCATGTAAAAAGTCGGTGCAAATTTGTTATAATCTAATTGTCAAATTGAACATTTTAATTATCACCCATTAAAATAACTATTACAGTCAGTAACCGTTGTTATTATTTCATAGGGAGTGCATTATATTACTTGTGTTTATTTACGAAGGCTAGGTTTGATGAGCAGCGATCAAGTTGCCATTTGCACAACTGCCTACAAGATTCAGAAGGCGGCATGAGCGGGAATTATTTGAACGCCCCGACCGTCACAGCTGAAGACACTTTATTAAGTAATTTCAATTGTTTTAATAAACAATTTGGCGCCACCTGGGATTAACACACCCCTATATATAAACAGGTAAGGTTACTGCCGTGTTATACTGGTAATTACCGCAATGCTATGGACATTGTTAGCGCAAAATTGATGTAACGACCCCAGTGCGAGACGAACGCACTAACACTTTACACACATATCAAACTGGTATACATTTTACAGACACGACCGAGTCTCCGCGTTACAATATATATATATTACTATAATACTTATAACTATTTTACCTCAAGATGTATTTTTTCCTTTAGGGACATGTTTCGGGAGATCCTGTTCTCCTATCTTCAGCCTTCGCCATCTTGCTTCTGGTGCAGTATTTGTGTGTTGGCTTCTGGATGTTATTATGGTGGTTTGTTGGTCTTTGGTCCTTCAATGTTGCATTATTGTGTATGGTTGTGGTATCTGTTTTTGTATTTTGTGTATTTTCGATGTTGAGTGCTTTGAATATTGTGTCATGTTTTGTATTGATTTGTATTTGTTCTGGTATTAATTTGTTTTGTGTTTTATGTTTGTAAATCTGTAAATTTTCCCAAATGTTCATTATGGTGCCTTTGTGTGGCATTTTACCAAAATTAATACCAGAACAAATACAAATCAATACAAAACATGACACAATATTCAAAGCACTCAACATCGAAAATACACA
The DNA here is from genome assembly GCA_034769895.1 of Magicicada septendecula. Classification (NCBI taxonomy): domain Eukaryota; kingdom Metazoa; phylum Arthropoda; class Insecta; order Hemiptera; family Cicadidae; genus Magicicada; species Magicicada septendecula. The sequence continues at coordinate 164,387,134 of CM068373.1, read as the reverse complement.
AAATACAAAAACAGATACCACAACCACACAGAATAATGCAACATTGAAGGACCAAAGACCAACAAACCACCATAATAACATCCAGAAGCCAACACACAAATACTGCACCAGAAGCAAGATGGCGAAGGCTGAAGATGGGAGAACAGGATCTCCCGAAACATGTCCCTAAAGGAAAAAATACATCTTGAGGTAAAATAGTTATAAGTATTATAGTATTATATACATCAAGAAACGGACTGTAGCAGAAAGTGATTGAAAATATATATATATATTATAACATTGCCAAACCCTGATCACATTTGATATAAAAAAGTATGTAAAAAATGCCAAGAAACAATATATTTTGATAGATGAATGATAACGAGAATGAAAGTAGTAAATATAATCAATAGTGAAGGAGGAAGAATACAACCAAAGGTGGTCACAAAACAAGAAAATACGAACTAGACTGACAGACAACTGACATTGACCCAACCCCAGAGATTGGCCAGATATTAACCAAAGTAAAGCGAGACAAGAAGACAGTGAAGAAAAAAGGAAAAGAAAATAAAAAATTACATGGCCATAACAATTAACTCACAAGATTGTTTTAAAAGAGAATAATTTTTTATTATTGTTAATAAGTTATGTTTAAATTTTTATTAGTGGTAACTTGTAAATGACAGTATCTCAGCAATTGTTATACATAAAAAACCATGTGTAGATATGATTGTATGTATATCCTTATCTATAGGTGATGTGTCAGCTGTTATGTTTAAAATTACACTCATACAGACAGGGAATAGAAATGTGTGCATGGTTCAATCAGAGAACAAATTGTATAGTCTACTATATACTTTGGAACTGTTACTAAGATTATTTCAGCAGTATGTATATTATTTCAGCATTATGTGTTTGAAAGTATAAGGTTTTGGAGAGTTTATTTATTCGCTAATATTATGGCTGTTGCTACAGATGTAGTATGTTTCAATTAACACAATATATTTTAATATTATTAAATTGTTGTTATTATTACTAATTATGACATTTCAGACCAATTTTTATCACTTTAATGACAATATATACAAAGTTATGTTTTGTTTGAAAGATGTATTTACAATATCATGTTGTTTGCATATTATAAAATGATATGTGACAGTCTGAAGTTAACAAAAGAGACATGAACTCATTAGATACAAAAACTTTGTAATAATAGTGAGATCGTGAGAAATATAAGGGTAATTAGAGATAGGTAGGGAGTGACAAAGTTGAACAGTGAAGTGATAAGTGTAATAAAATAAACAGCATATAATCTTAAGAAAAAAGAGTGAAACAAGTGTGACAAACCTAAAATATAAGCACATGTTAAATGAGCAATTAAGTTAAGTATATTAGACTGAAAGACACAGAATAAGTGTGAATGTAAAAAACAGAAAAAATATTATCTCAGTATAAAAATCACCAGGGTGATTACTGTTATAAAAGAGATGATGTAGATATAACACTCACCAAATTTGTTCATTTGTTAATTTAAAGAAAGAAGTTATTGGCTTAATGTTTAAGGCAATAAATACCAAAAGAAATAGTTTTACAGTAATATGTTAGTATGTTTTAAGTAAGTAAGGAATTTATAAAGAAAATAATAGCAATACCTTTATAAGAAATAATAGGCAAAATATAGTAATTATGTGTAACGAAAGGGAACATGGCAGAATTATATTAAAACTTAGAAATAAGTAAATTATGTATTAGCATAGTATTATCCATTTTGGACTAAAACATTAATACATGGCTTAGACCAATCTTGTAAGATATCAAACTAATCTTTGAAAGAAAATAGGAACATCTATGTAAAGATTACGACCATTGAAATTATCCCCAAGTAAATATAGCCATTATAAAATATTTATTCAAATTAAACAAAAAATTCAAGGTTTGATAACAATGGGTTTATTTTGAGATCGACCAGGTAGAATAATTACGTTACCATGGAAACTGTGGAGTAACAAGCCAAAAATACCGTTAGATTTTTTACTGAATGTATGACGCTTTAATGATAGAGACGCTAATTTTCGAGTGACCAAAATTGTCCATTAAGACATAGAAAATATCAGAAAAAGTTATTACTAAGTGTATACCAAGACATAAGATAAAGACTGGAGCCATATTATTGAAGTTGAGGCCAAATTAACGAAAAAAGAAAATAAATTACTACCAGTTAAACTGAAAAAGATGCCTGATGTCCTGAATCCAGCAAATTAAAGAAGATTATAGTATAACCCATGAATAACAGATCGTATGAATTCGCCATAACTACGGAAGTGATAAGTACCTCTTAAATTACCCGAAATATAGAAATAAACTCACGTTAATTATCTCACTAAAGGTCGAAATCTCACTGAACTGAAATTCATTACTTTCAAAGATTAAAAAGAAATTTAAGTCACTGACAATTTATAAACTAACCAATATAAACTGTTGTTAATGATCCATAACTTGTAAACACTTTTACGACACTGCGCTAAACAAATTACACCTACACAATATGTTAGTTAAGTTTACTTGATGTAAAGGTGTGTATTTTTATTGTTTTTAAAACATTTGTAATCCTTTGAACGTAACCTCAAGAACCTATGACAAACGACATTAATAACTTGTATACAATTTTCAACAGACGCCATCATTAAACGTCTGGTATCAATTCAAATATCGATTGTCAAACCCTGTAATTGTCTCATATAAATAACCGGAGCATTTGTATTAGAATAATTTGTATTAAATGAATAATAATCACTAATAAAAAATGTGTAGGTATTGAGTGTAACCACGGTGTTATAATTTCATTAGGTGGTGCACAATATTTTATGTACATTTTAGCAGATGACTAACGATTTACACAGCCCACGCATCGAACTGCTGTGTGCTACAGTGGGCCTAGCTGGCGGAAATATTTGAATTATTCAAACCGCCTGAGCTGCGCTGGTCATACGCCTTTGAATTTTATTTTAATTGTTTTAAGAAAACAATTTGGCGCCACCGGGACTTTCTCACCCCTAGTGAACATCAAGACCTGGTTATTCGTACGTTCGCAACGAACGAAATATACAGAAGTTGCACGCATTTGAACTACGGATCGAGAAGACACGTACACTCATTACACACAAATTGTACATTATACACATTTTGCAGAGTAAGACGGTAGACGTACAGTCCGGGAAGAATACAAATTGGCGCGCCAACTAGTGGAGCTAGAATAATAAAGAAATTATACAATTAAACCCTATAAATTCTAGCGGCGATTACGAAAGATTACAAAATGCACACCAGAGGAGTATCGAAAAAATTGGCAAAGGAGAAGGAGATGGAAGAAAACAGAGGGGAAGAAGAGGAAGGAACACCGATTGAAGAAGTGGAGACAGTAATAACCACAACAGAACCAAGCCAAGACGAAGAAATGGAAAAACAGGCGGGCGACAAGGGAGAATTTAGAGGAGACCCGAACATACTAAAATTAATGGAAATGATGAACAATAATTTGAAGGAGATGAACAATAAATTCGACAAGAATGAGGAGACCTTGAAGGAGATGAACAATAAATTCGACGGCATGAAGAAAGAAACCAGTGACAATTTCAAACAGATCAATGAAAAAATAGTGAGTACTAGGGAAGAATTGAGGAAAACAGTCAACCAAAATAATGAAACACTACAACAACGATTGCTGGAGGAAATTCAGCAAAGAAACGAAGAATTAAAGGAAGAATTGAAGGAACAGCTGAAGAAGGACCACGAGAAAAATAAAGAAGAAATGAAGCAGCAAATAAGACTAATTTTCAGAGAACGTCGTGAAGAAAGCGACCAGACAAAAATGGAGATGAATAAGAAAGGGGAAGAAACCAATTACCAAATAGATCTACTTAATGAGACATTAGGTAACGGGTTCAAGAAGGTGAATGAAACAATAAACACCACTCCAGAAGGAAATAATGAAAAAACAGAAATTCAAGAAGACCCAAATACATTGTTACATCAAAATAAAGGTAACGAAAATAAAGAGAAGAATAAGCACAAAGGAACCAACCGTAGAGGAGTACAGAAAAAACAGATAATTAAGAAGACTAAGAAAATACATCAGAGAAAACGAATCAATACCAGAGAGGAATTGGAGATGATGAAGAACGGACTACTTGAGACGTTTAATCGACCAATTAATGACCATACGGAAATGATGAATGTTATGGAGTGCAGGAGAACTCTGAAGGAGATTCTAGGAGGGATCAACAATCAACCAGCGAGTAAAACTTTCAACAAACCTATCTTTAAATGGAGGATATCCAAAGTTGAAAAGCATCACAACAAAACAATGTATGACAAATTGAGAAAGTCTACAAGAAAAGGGAAATTACCAGAGATAGAAATACCAAATAAACCAATATCAGTGAGAAGATCAATAACGGAGGTATGATTAACTTCGTTGAGTAGTAAACAACATCATCAAGTGATTGAGGTAGGCACTGATGCCAGAGAACACATGGTATTAGAAGAGTGGCTGTACCAGATAGAAGAGACATATATAACACAGACAGAAACAGTGATGCACACCAGAGCAGTCCGAACAACGGAGGAAACTTATGTAATCATGGACAATGGATAAACCAAATGCAGATGAACACTGGAATATGGGACCATACACTATAACAAAAGACAAGGGCAATAACACTTACGAGATCACTCACCCCGTCACCAAGAAAATAAAGGGGGTATACAATCAAGCCTCAATTAAGAAATATTATGACAACCAACAATAACTGTAAAAAACAATTTAAAGTAAAAAACCAACAAAAATACTTTAAATAAAGAAAAAAAAATAACATGACAAACAAACAAGTCTGCCAATGCCATAAAGAAAAGATCTCTAAAGAATGTCAAAATTCCAAAACATTCGTAAGTACAGCTTACACTAAGCATTAGAGAAACCATTATGATGAATAAAAATTGTAAAAAATCAAAAAAGATATGTAAGAAAAGCTTACCCAAATATCTTAATAATATTTTAGAACAAGTAAAAATGGAGAGATAAAAGTCACAAGGCATTCAGATAAAGTAAGAGCAACCAACTTACTACAATATTTAAATAAAAATTAACAATAGAGGAGTGTAGTTACAAAACATTCCTCCAAAATAAGGTTAAATTACCATAATATTTAGCCAAAAAATGAGGCATAAAAAGCATAACATACTGTAAAGGAATAAGCTACAAAAAATTCCTAACTAGTAAGAAGCCATAACTTACTATGATATTTAAAAAAAAAAAAAAAAAAAAAAAAAAAAAATCAATCAAAATGATCAGCTTCCACAACTATTTAGAAAAAGGGGAAGTAAAATTACCCAAACCAATGATCACCAAAACAATATAAATGAAATAAACGTTCTAAGAGTTATAATGTGAAAGGAGATGAAACAAAGAGTAATTAAAAATGAATAAAAATGTGAATTGTATCAATAAAAAACAATGCTTCAAATAGTATCTATAAAGAAGGATGAAACAATATATGACTCGAACTGAGCTATAATGAAGTATAAAAGTAAAAGATTCCCAACAAATATTATGATTATGATTATTATTATTGTTATTTTGAGTCACGAGTTGACTATATTTAAGAATTATTAATTGAGATTGTCTGTTGAATGAACCAGCAATCATTTTACTGAGCAGGGATGATGTTCCCCTGATATCAGTATAAGAGTAGTTTTGATGAAAAATAAGATTTATAGGGAATAAGTTATAATAAAAAGTCAATAAGCCAGTTCGCAATATGAGAAGATAATGAAGAAAAGACTAAGAAGAATGGAATTAAAGGATACAGAATTAATTATAAAAAATGAATAAGAAGCAGAATTTGAAAAAAAAAAAAAAAAAAAAAATTTGATACGATACAATTGATAATTTCATCAAACTCAAATTCACGTTTTATAAAATGATCAATTTTGGTGGAAGGGCATTATATAACATTGCCAAACCCTGATCACATTTGATATAAAAAAGTATGTAAAAAATGCCAAGAAACAATATATTTTGATAGATGAATGATAACGAGAATGAAAGTAGTAAATATAATCAATAGTGAAGGAGGAAGAATACAACCAAAGGTGGTCACAAAACAAGAAAATACGAACTAGACTGACAGACAACTGACATTGACCCAACCCCAGAGATTGGCCAGATATTAACCAAAGTAAAGCGAGACAAGAAGACAGTGAAGAAAAAAGGAAAAGAAAATAAAAAATTACATGGCCATAACAATTAACTCACAAGATTGTTTTAAAAGAGAATAATTTTTTATTATTGTTAATAAGTTATGTTTAAATTTTTATTAGTGGTAACTTGTAAATGACAGTATCTCAGCAATTGTTATACATAAAAAACCATGTGTAGATATGATTGTATGTATATCCTTATCTATAGGTGATGTGTCAGCTGTTATGTTTAAAATTACACTCATACAGACAGGGAATAGAAATGTGTGCGTGGTTCAATCAGAGAACAAATTGTATAGTCTACTATATACTTTGGAACTGTTACTAAGATTATTTCAGCAGTATGTATATTATTTCAGCATTATGTGTTTGAAAGTATAAGGTTTTGGAGAGTTTATTTATTCGCTAATATTATGGCTGTTGCTACAGATGTAGTATGTTTCAATTAACACAATATATTTTAATATTATTAAATTGTTGTTATTATTACTAATTATGACATTTCAGACCAATTTTTATCACTTTAATGACAATATATACAAAGTTATGTTTTGTTTGAAAGATGTATTTACAATACCATGTTGTTTGCATATTATAAAATGATATGTGACAGTCTGAAGTTAACAAAAGAGACATGAACTCATTAGATACAAAAACTTTGTAATAATAGTGAGATCGTGAGAAATATAAGGGTAATTAGAGATAGGTAGGGAGTGACAAAGTTGAACAGTGAAGTGATAAGTGTAATAAAATAAACAGCATATAATCTTAAGAAAAAAGAGTGAAACAAGTGTGACAAACCCAAAATATAAGCACATGTTAAATGAGCAATTAAGTTAAGTATATTAGACTGAAAGACACAGAATAAGTGTGAATGTAAAAAACAGAAAAAACATTATCTCAGTATAAAAATCACCAGGGTGATTACTGTTATAAAAGAGATGATGTAGATATAACACTCACCAAATTTGTTCATTTGTTAATTTAAAGAAAGAAGTTATTGGCTTAATGTTTAAGGCAATAAATACCAAAAGAAATAGTTTTACAGTAATATGTTAGTATGTTTTAAGTAAGTAAGGAATTTATAAAGAAAATAATAGCAATACCTTTATAAGAAATAATAGGCAAAATATAGTAATTATGTGTAACGAAAGGGAACATGGCAGAATTATATTAAAACTTAGAAATAAGTAAATTATGTATTAGCATAGTATTATCCATTTTGGACTAAAACATTAATACATGGCTTAGACCAATCTTGTAAGATATCAAACTAATCTTTGAAAGAAAATAGGAACATCTATGTAAAGATTACGACCATTGAAATTATCCCCAAGTAAATATAGCCATTATAAAATATTTATTCAAATTAAACAAAAAATTCAAGGTTTGATAACAATGGGTTTATTTTGAGATCGACCAGGTAGAATAATTACGTTACCATGGAAACTGTGGAGTAACAAGCCAAAAATACCGTTAGATTTTTTACTGAATGTATGACGCTTTAATGATAGAGACGCTAATTTTCGAGTGACCAAAATTGTCCATTAAAACATAGAAAATATCAGAAAAAGTTATTACTAAGTGTATACCAAGACATAAGATAAAGACTGGAGCCATATTATTGAAGTTGAGGCCAAATTAACGAAAAAAGAAAATAAATTACTACCAGTTAAACTGAAAAAGATGCCTGATGTCCTGAATCCAGCAAATTAAAGAAGATTATAGTATAACCCATGAATAACAGATCGTATGAATTCGCCATAACTACGGAAGTGATAAGTACCTCTTAAATTACCCGAAATATATAAATAAACTCACGTTAATTATCTCACTAAAGGTCGAAATCTCACTGAACTGAAATTCATTACTTTCAAAGATTAAAAAGAAATTTAAGTCACTGACAATTTATAAACTAACCAATATAAACTGTTGTTAATGATCCATAACTTGTAAACACTTTTACGACACTGCGCTAAACAAATTACACCTACACAATATGTTAGTTAAGTTTACTTGATGTAAAGGTGTGTATTTTTATTGTTTTTAAAACATTTGTAATCCTTTGAACGTAACCTCAAGAACCTATGACAAACGACATTAATAACTTGTATACAATTTTCAACAGACGCCATCATTAAACGTCTGGTATCAATTCAAATATCGATTGTCAAACCCTGTAATTGTCTCATATAAATAACCGGAGCATTTGTATTAGAATAATTTGTATTAAATGAATAATAATCACTAATAAAAAATGTGTAGGTATTGAGTGTAACCACGGTGTTATAATTTCATTAGGTGGTGCACAATATTTTATGTACATTTTAGCAGATGACTAACGATTTACACAGCCCACGCATCGAACTGCTGTGTGCTACAGTGGGCCTAGCTGGCGGAAATATTTGAATTATTCAAACCGCCTGAGCTGCGCTGGTCATACGCCTTTGAATTTTATTTTAATTGTTTTAAGAAAACAATTTGGCGCCACCGGGACTTTCTCACCCCTAGTGAACATCAAGACCTGGTTATTCGTACGTTCGCAACGAACGAAATATACAGAAGTTGCACACATTTGAACTACGGATCGAGAAGACACGTACACTCATTACACACAAATTGTACATTATACACATTTTGCAGAGTAAGACGGTAGACGTACAGTCCGGGAAGAATACAAATTGGCGCGCCAACTAGTGGAGCTAGAATAATAAAGAAATTATACAATTAAACCCTATAAATTCTAGCGGCGATTACGAAAGATTACAAAATGCACACCAGAGGAGTATCGAAAAAATTGGCAAAGGAGAAGGAGATGGAAGAAAACAGAGGGGAAGAAGAGGAAGGAACACCGATTGAAGAAGTGGAGACAGTAATAACCACAACAGAACCAAGCCAAGACGAAGAAATGGAAAAACAGGCGGGCGACAAGGGAGAATTTAGAGGAGACCCGAACATACTAAAATTAATGGAAATGATGAACAATAATTTGAAGGAGATGAACAATAAATTCGACAAGAATGAGGAGACCTTGAAGGAGATGAACAATAAATTCGACGGCATGAAGAAAGAAACCAGTGACAATTTCAAACAGATCAATGAAAAAATAGTGAGTACTAGGGAAGAATTGAGGAAAACAGTCAACCAAAATAATGAAACACTACAACAACGATTGCTGGAGGAAATTCAGCAAAGAAACGAAGAATTAAAGGAAGAATTGAAGGAACAGCTGAAGAAGGACCACGAGAAAAATAAAGAAGAAATGAAGCAGCAAATAAGACTAATTTTCAGAGAACGTCGTGAAGAAAGCGACCAGACAAAAATGGAGATGAATAAGAAAGGGGAAGAAACCAATTACCAAATAGATCTACTTAATGAGACATTAGGTAACGGGTTCAAGAAGGTGAATGAAACAATAAACACCACTCCAGAAGGAAATAATGAAAAAACAGAAATTCAAGAAGACCCAAATACATTGTTACATCAAAATAAAGGTAACGAAAATAAAGAGAAGAATAAGCACAAAGGAACCAACCGTAGAGGAGTACAGAAAAAACAGATAATTAAGAAGACTAAGAAAATACATCAGAGAAAACGAATCAATACCAGAGAGGAATTGGAGATGATGAAGAACGGACTACTTGAGACGTTTAATCGACCAATTAATGACCATACGGAAATGATGAATGTTATGGAGTGCAGGAGAACTCTGAAGGAGATTCTAGGAGGGATCAACAATCAACCAGCGAGTAAAACTTTCAAAAAACCTATCTTTAAATGGAGGATATCCAAAGTTGAAAAGCATCACAACAAAACAATGTATGACAAATTGAGAAAGTCTACAAGAAAAGGGAAATTACCAGAGATAGAAATACCAAATAAACCAATATCAGTGAGAAGATCAATAACGGAGGTACGATTAACTTCGTTGAGTAGTAAACAACATCATCAAGTGATTGAGGTAGGCACTGATGCCAGAGAACACATGGTATTAGAAGAGTGGCTGTACCAGATAGAAGAGACATATATAACACAGACAGAAACAGTGATGCACACCAGAGCAGTCCGAACAACGGAGGAAACTTATGTAATCATGGACAATGGATAAACCAAATGCAGATGAACACTGGAATATGGGACCATACACTATAACAAAAGACAAGGGCAATAACACTTACGAGATCACTCACCCCGTCACCAAGAAAATAAAGGGGGTATACAATCAAGCCTCAATTAAGAAATATTATGACAACCAACAATAACTGTAAAAAACAATTTAAAGTAAAAAACCAACAAAAATACTTTAAATAAAGAAAAAAAAATAACATGACAAACAAACAAGTCTGCCAATGCCATAAAGAAAAGATCTCTAAAGAATGTCAAAATTCCAAAACATTCGTAAGTACAGCTTACACTAAGCATTAGAGAAACCATTATGATGAATAAAAATTGTAAAAAATCAAAAAAGATATGTAAGAAAAGCTTACCCAAATATCTTAATAATATTTTAGAACAAGTAAAAATGGAGAGATAAAAGTCACAAGGCATTCAGATAAAGTAAGAGCAACCAACTTACTACAATATTTAAATAAAAATTAACAATAGAGGAGTGTAGTTACAAAACATTCCTCCAAAATAAGGTTAAATTACCATAATATTTAGCCAAAAAATGAGGCATAAAAAGCATAACATACTGTAAAGGAATAAGCTACAAAAAATTCCTAACTAGTAAGAAGCCATAACTTACTATGATATTAAAAAAAAAAAAAAAAAAAAAAAAAAAAAAAAAAAAAAAAAAAAAATGATCAGCTTCCACAACTATTTAGAAAGAGGGGAAGTAAAATTACCCAAACCAATGATCACCAAAACAATATAAATGAAATAAACGTTCTAAGAGTTATAATGTGAAAGGAGATGAAACAAAGAGTAATTAAAAATGAATAAAAATGTGAATTGTATCAATAAAAAACAATGCTTCAAATAGTATCTATAAAGAAGGATGAAACAATATATGACTCGAACTGAGCTATAATGAAGTATAAAAGTAAAAGATTCCCAACAAATATTATGATTATGATTATTATTATTGTTATTTTGAGTCACGAGTTGACTATATTTAAGAATTATTAATTGAGATTGTCTGTTGAATGAACCAGCAATCATTTTACTGAGCAGGGATGATGTTCCCCTGATATCAGTATAAGAGTAGTTTTGATGAAAAATAAGATTTATAGGGAATAAGTTATAATAAAAAGTCAATAAGCCAGTTCGCAATATGAGAAGATAATGAAGAAAAGACTAAGAAGAATGGAATTAAAGGATACAGAATTAATTATAAAAAATGAATGAGAAGCAGGAGAATTTGAAAAAAAAAAAAAAAAAAAAAAAATTTGATACGATACAATTGATAATTTCATCAAACTCAAATTCACGTTTTATAAAATGATCAATTTTGGTGGAAGGGCATTATATAACATTGCCAAACCCTGATCACATTTGATATAAAAAAGGATGTAAAAAATGCCAAGAAACAATATATTTTGATAGATGAATGATAACGAGAATGAAAGTAGTAAATATAATCAATAGTGAAGGAGGAAGAATACAACCAAAGGTGGTCACAAAACAAGAAAATACGAACTAGACTGACAGACAACTGACATTGACCCAACCCCAGAGATTGGCCAGATATTAACCAAAGTAAAGCGAGACAAGAAGACAGTGAAGAAAAAAGGAAAAGAAAATAAAAAATTACATGGCCATAACAATTAACTCACAAGATTGTTTTAAAAGAGAATAATTTTTTATTATTGTTAATAAGTTATGTTTAAATTTTTATTAGTGGTAACTTGTAAATGACAGTATCTCAGCAATTGTTATACATAAAAAACCATGTGTAGATATGATTGTATGTATATCCTTATCTATAGGTGATGTGTCAGCTGTTATGTTTAAAATTACACTCATACAGACAGGGAATAGAAATGTGTGCATGGTTCAATCAGAGAACAAATTGTATAGTCTACTATATACTTTGGAACTGTTACTAAGATTATTTCAGCAGTATGTATATTATTTCAGCATTATGTGTTTGAAAGTATAAGGTTTTGGAGAGTTTATTTATTCGCTAATATTATGGCTGTTGCTACAGATGTAGTATGTTTCAATTAACACAATATATTTTAATATTATTAAATTGTTGTTATTATTACTAATTATGACATTTCAGACCAATTTTTATCACTTTAATGACAATATATACAAAGTTATGTTTTGTTTGAAAGATGTATTTACAATACCATGTTGTTTGCATATTATAAAATGATATGTGACAGTCTGAAGTTAACAAAAGAGACATGAACTCATTAGATACAAAAACTTTGTAATAATAGTGAGATCGTGAGAAATATAAGGGTAATTAGAGATAGGTAGGGAGTGACAAAGTTGAACAGTGAAGTGATAAGTGTAATAAAATAAACAGCATATAATCTTAAGAAAAAAGAGTGAAACAAGTGTGACAAACCTAAAATATAAGCACATGTTAAATGAGCAATTAAGTTAAGTATATTAGACTGAAAGACACAGAATAAGTGTGAATGTAAAAAACAGAAAAAATATTATCTCAGTATAAAAATCACCAGGGTGATTACTGTTATAAAAGAGATGATGTAGATATAACACTCACCAAATTTGTTCATTTGTTAATTTAAAGAAAGAAGTTATTGGCTTAATGTTTAAGGCAATAAATACCAAAAGAAATAGTTTTACAGTAATATGTTAGTATGTTTTAAGTAAGTAAGGAATTTATAAAGAAAATAATAGCAATACCTTTATAAGAAATAATAGGCAAAATATAGTAATTATGTGTAACGAAAGGGAACATGGCAGAATTATATTAAAACTTAGAAATAAGTAAATTATGTATTAGCATAGTATTATCCATTTTGGACTAAAACATTAATACATGGCTTAGACCAATCTTGTAAGATATCAAACTAATCTTTGAAAGAAAATAGGAACATCTATGTAAAGATTACGACCATTGAAATTATCCCCAAGTAAATATAGCCATTATAAAATATTTATTCAAATTAAACAAAAAATTCAAGGTTTGATAACAATGGGTTTATTTTGAGATCGACCAGGTAGAATAATTACGTTACCATGGAAACTGTGGAGTAACAAGCCAAAAATACCGTTAGATTTTTTACTGAATGTATGACGCTTTAATGATAGAGACGCTAATTTTCGAGTGACCAAAATTGTCCATTAAGACATAGAAAATATCAGAAAAAGTTATTACTAAGTGTATACCAAGACATAAGATAAAGACTGGAGCCATATTATTGAAGTTGAGGCCAAATTAACGAAAAAAGAAAATAAATTACTACCAGTTAAACTGAAAAAGATGCCTGATGTCCTGAATCCAGCAAATTAAAGAAGATTATAGTATAACCCATGAATAACAGATCGTATGAATTCGCCATAACTACGGAAGTGATAAGTACCTCTTAAATTACCCGAAATATATAAATAAACTCACGTTAATTATCTCACTAAAGGTCGAAATCTCACTGAACTGAAATTCATTACTTTCAAAGATTAAAAAGAAATTTAAGTCACTGACAATTTATAAACTAACCAATATAAACTGTTGTTAATGATCCATAACTTGTAAACACTTTTACGACACTGCGCTAAACAAATTACACCTACACAATATGTTAGTTAAGTTTACTTGATGTAAAGGTGTGTATTTTTATTGTTTTTAAAACATTTGTAATCCTTTGAACGTAACCTCAAGAACCTATGACAAACGACATTAATAACTTGTATACAATTTTCAACAGACGCCATCATTAAACGTCTGGTATCAATTCAAATATCGATTGTCAAACCCTGTAATTGTCTCATATAAATAACCGGAGCATTTATATTAGAATAATTTGTATTAAATGAATAATAATCACTAATAAAAAATGTGTAGGTATTGAGTGTAACCACGGTGTTATAATTTCATTAGGTGGTGCACAATATTTTATGTACATTTTAGCAGATGACTAACGATTTACACAGCCCACGCATCGAACTGCTGTGTGCTACAGTGGGCCTAGCTGGCGGAAATATTTGAATTATTCAAACCGCCTGAGCTGCGCTGGTCATACGCCTTTGAATTTTATTTTAATTGTTTTAAGAAAACAATTTGGCGCCACCGGGACTTTCTCACCCCTAGTGAACATCAAGACCTGGTTATTCGTACATTCGCAACGAACGAAATATACAGAAGTTGCACGCATTTGAACTACGGATCGAGAAGACACGTACACTCATTACACACAAATTGTACATTATACACATTTTGCAGAGTAAGACGGTAGACGTACAGTCCGGGAAGAATACAATATATATATAACGATTCATATTAGCGTCCTATCTGAGTGTTATATGAATGTGTCTGACGGAGGGAGTAGAGCAGCATAAGCAAGAGAGAGAGCGTACAATCACAGCCATCTCACTCTAACCTCGTCACAGCGACATCAGATACCGGTACAAACATGAAATTTTACTCAATCAAATTATCAATTCAACCTGTGATAACTTAAAAACTAATAAATATACGGCAATTCTGAAAACAGCATTGTATTCAGCAAGTGAAGCTTTATAAGTAGCCGCAATCTCAGTTAATATAATTAACAACTGAAGAAGTTATACGGAAGACGTACGCCAAAAGGAATAACGAGAGAATTATGCTACGTAGGAATTAGGTGTTTTCACACACACACAGATAAAGACCTACGCAACAATATTCTGTGGTCAGATCTTTGAAAACACGTTTGCAAATACCTGTAATCAATCGATTTGCAAACACAGGAAGTACGATTTTAACTAGAAATTCTCTGCAGTTTCAAACCTGTCACGGGGTGTTTCGTCGACCTGTTTGAGATTGTCAAAACTGGAAAAACGCATGTTTTATTTGAACAACCAATCAGCATCCAGTATTTAAAACTGACGCCAACTCAAAGCGAGGGGTAGCATCACTCTTCGTTCGGATCTTCAATGCGCTAGTCGTGTATAAATTACGTACAGAAATTTTTCAATCACGCAAAAGTGTAATTAAGTATCAAATTCGAGAAGTAGTCCGCGGTGAAGATGAACTAGTACCGTTCAACAACTCTCGCTGCGTAAAACAACGTTAATTAATTAAATTATTAATTAATTAATCATCAGCCGTGAAGGACCTGTGCGACAGAAGGCTACAGCATCTGTAATTGCCAGGGCATCTTCTACAGCATTGATCAACATCAATTCTTCTATGCAAAACCAACAAAAGGAGGACCTCTACGGATTCCTAAATTCGGTCAACGCATCAAACAGTAAGAAATAGATTCATTGATCAATGAAATAAGCACTAAACAAATAATAAAAGCAATAAACAATTTTTAAAAGACACTAAGAATATCACACTTTGTATTTTAATTATAAGATTAGCTCTAACATAGTATAGGTGTTGAACTGGACGTGCAAATTATTGCAGACCTGTTCTTTAGCACTGGTTTGGGAGATAGCAATCTCTTAATTAAACCAGATAAGAGCCATAGGTCGTTTGAACGTCTTAATCGTTACTTTTCACACTCACTCAGTAATTATAAGTGTTAGGGTAGAAATAAGTCCTACCATTAGCATTTTCAAGTTAAAAAATAATTGATTAAAACGTTAAATATAATAATCAAGCAAATATTAAAGTGTTATTTGTAACGATTCCCCTTGAAAACCACAATCACTGAACGAATCCTGAGAAAGAGTGTCTCCATGCGCTGAGCTAAGCTGAAACCGTGTCATTTGTATCTGGGATTTGTTCTGGCGCCCAGGTAAAGTAATATCACGGGTAAGTAACATTTTATCTAACATACAAATATTAGATAATTGTGTTAGATAAAAGGGAGCGTCGTATAGATTTAGCGCCGCAACTAAGGGGCACGAGTAAAGCACCAAATTTTTATATAGAAATAAGTTATGTATAAATTTGGCGCGGACAACTAAGAAGCTCGATTAAATCACCAAATTTAGTACAAAAGAAAGTTATATAATTTGGCGTTGCTTTTACCCAAGTGATTAGTTAAATTGTAATATTAATAAATTTGAAAAGAAAGTGGAATTCAAGGTTACAAATAACTGTTAAATAATTGTTAAATTAATTTGTTAAAAATAAATTTAAAAAATGGCTAAATCATCAGCTGTAGATATGGCAGCAATTGAGCAAATGTTTAAGCAGTTGACCACTAAAATGGATGAAAATAATGGTAAAATAGAAAGTAAAATTGAAAGTACAAATAGTAAAATTGAAAAAAATAGAAAGTAAAATTGAAAGTACTAATAGTCAATTAAATAGTAAAATTTAGAAAATAATAAAAGTTTAGAAGAAAGTAATCAAAAATTGATAACAGATGTTAATAATAAAATTGAGCAAACTAATAAATATTTGTCCAGTGAAATGAAACAAATAAACGAAAATTTGTCTAGCCAAATAGAACAAAGTAGTAAAGAAGCTACATTTAAAATAGATGAAGAAATAGCAAATTTAGCAACTAATTTAGCTGGTAAAATAGATGAAAGTAATAGTAGGTTTGATAAACATACCGAAGAGGTTAAAACTACGCTAGAAGAGTTTAGAAAACAAGTAAACACTAATTTTCGCCATCAAGACGAAAAGTTAAATAAGTTTAGAAACGAATTTCATGTAAGGTTAGAACAAAAAGTAACCCTCATTAATCAACAATTCAGTGAAGTAACAGCTGAATTAAAAACACAATCGCTTCTAAATAAAGAAGAAATCCAGAATACTAGGGAAGAGTGTACCCAACTGGGTGAGAATATTAAAGAAGTTAAGAAACAGGTAGAGAGTAAGGCTAACAGTGACGAAGTACATCAAAAGGTGGACAGCAATTGAAGGTAATGCGGAAAGATCTGACTAAGGCAATGAAGTCACAGCAAACCAAAATCGTGAGGTGTGGCGGCTATAAGGAAGAACCGGAAAACCTTGCATTTTCAGGAAACCCACATGAGAATCCTGTGGAATTCCTAAAGCTGTTTGAGGCTTATGTAGCTCGTGTAAATCCACTGATGGACGACGAGGACAAGAAGGACATGTTAGGCCGATTTCTCAAAAATTGGGCAGGTACGTGGTGGAAAGTCATCTCGGACAGAGTCCAAACCTACTCAGACTTCAGAGAAAAATTCCTTGCTCAGTACTGGAACGTTCAGATACAAAGAAGGGTACGCGATCATCTAGAATTTGGTAAGTATCACCCGTCAATGAATATGACAACCACCAGTTATGTGCTTAACGTAATGGCGCAAGTCAAGCATCTAACACCACCAATAGAAGAGAGAGACCTAGTATATAAGCTAGCGCGTCATTTCTCAGAACGCACTAGAGTAGCAACCACTACTAGAGGAGTGGATACTCTAGAAAAGTTCATAATGGTTGTAGATGAGTGTCAAGATTTAGAGAGGGACCTACAGCGTGTAAGTAATCAGCTGAGTAACTACTCTAGAGGCGATCATCAAGAACCAACTTTCTACTCAAATAAGAAGAGAGACAATGAATGCACGAAAGAAAAAAGGTTTACCCCATATCCGGGTAATAAACCCCAAAATAGGCCGGAATTGGAGGAGAAGGGTAGAAGTAGGAGTGTAGAAAACAAACCAAATAAAGGGTATAAAGTATGTAAAACAACTATAACCTCTACCGAGCAGCAACCATCGACTAGTAAATTGAATATGGGAAATGGGAAACCACTGTAGGTAGAAAAGAAACAAAACTAAACCTACCTGCAGTGAAACAACCAAAGAAAACAGGTAAAAAGAACGTAACACATAACATAAAACAAGTGTGCGATAGGGAGTTCTTGTTAAAAGAAGAGCAAGAAGTGGGTAGAAACCATTATCCTGAATGTCCGGAAATAATTTGTAAGATCAGTAATCTACTAGTAAGAGCGCTTATAGACACCGGCAGTGAAGTAACCTGTGTCAGCTCAAAGTTTGTAGATAATTGTCAGTTGCGTAATTGTCCCAGACTACCCGTAAAAAATAGTAATGTACAGAGAGCCACTGGAGCCAAAATGCAAAAGATAACTGAACAAATATATTTACCTGTCAGTTTAAATGGTAACCAAACCCAAATTGTAGCTCTTATAGTCCCGAAACTCATTCATGATTGTATTATTGGGGTAGATACGTTACTTGAATAGAAAGCAGAAATAAATTTTAAAAGAAATACCATTACGATGGAAATTAATACAAATAAAATAAATGTAAACATTAAAGAGTTTAAGCATTGGAAGTCGGTAAGTGTAATAAAGAACTGTAAGTAGCTAAAGTCATTTCAAGGTTTAGCTAACTACTACCAGAAGTTTACAAGTAAATACGCGGAAAGTACTGTTCCATTGTTAAAGTTGTTAAACAAAGGGATTAAATGGAAGTGGACAAAGGACCACGATGAAGCGCTGCAACAAGTGAAAAGTCTTTTTATAAATACTGTTGTATTAAATCATCCAAGGGTAGGAGAAAGATTTTACTTGCAAACAGACGCCAGCAATATTGCTATTGGAGCACACTTGTATCAGATTGATGAGAAGGGCCAAAAAGCGGTATTAGGATTTGTAAGTCGCACTTAAAGGGGCAGAATTAACCTATTTTACGACAGAAAAAGAGCTATTAGCGATAGTGCATAGCCTGTCAAAGTTTAGAAGTTATAAATATCTTGTTGATTCATCCTCTTCATTCACTTTTTTTAATATTATTATATATAAAAAACTTTCACAAATGAACCTACTTTTGATTATCACTTTCACAAACGTTTCAAGGTGATGTGCCTCTTCCTCAGTGTGAGTAAATACTGAATGTCATTGTTAAAGAATAACAATTATGGACTATAGGTGTGTGTGGTGGGAATTGATGGTGGGAGGGAATTGGCGCTGAGGTTCAAATTTTGTGTTTGGATCAATGTATCAAATAGTGTATGTGATCTGTAATGTAATTGTTCATTTAATATGTTGTTTGGTTGTAGTGCGTGATATCTGTATATTTCAAATTGTTCAGCTGTGTTTAATTTTCTACTTTTTGGTAAGTAGTGTAATATTTCCATGTTGTGTTCTATGTTTGTGTAACTATGGTTTTCATTTTGTAAATGTGTGGCAAATGTGGAATGTATGTAATTTGTGGTGAGGGCTTTTACATGTTCTGAAAATCTGGAATAAAAAGATCCTCCCGTCTGGCCGATGTAGAATTGGTTACAATCATTACAATTTAATTTATAAACTCCTGTTTTACTGTATGTGTCTGTGTCTTTGTTAATATTTATATGTTTCATAATGGTGTTGTTGGTTCTGTAGGCTACTTTATAATTGTGTTTTCTAAATGTGTTAGCAATTTTGTGTGTATTGGAGTTGTAGTATGTAAGTGTTATGTACTTACTGGGTTGTGTGTTGTTGGTCTGATGTGTTTTATTTTTTGTGCTTAGGACGCGTTTGTGTATTTTATTTACCAAATCGGGGTTGTATCCATTTTTAACTGCTATATATCTGATTGTGTTAAATTCTTCTTGGTAATCATGTGTGTTTAGGGGTATTGAAGTGAGTCTATGGAGCATGTAGTTGAATGCTGCATGTTTGTGTTGAGTTGGGTGGTTGGATGAATTATGTATGACCATGTCTGATGTGGTGGGTTTCCTGTATATTTTGTATGTGTGTGTGTTGTTTGTTTTGGTGACTGTGAGGTCTAAGAAGTTTATGCTATTATTTAGTTGTATTTCAAGTGAGATTTTAATTTATGGTATATAGCGTTAATATATTCGTGGTAATTTTCTATTTGTCTTTTGTTGCCGTTGTATAGGAGTATAATGTCATCAACATACCTGTGCCAATATATTATTTTATCAGTGTATTTGTTATTGTGCAATATGTGTTCTTGTTCTATGGCGTGTACAAATATTTCGGCTAGTATACCTGATATAGGGGAGCCCATGGGTAGTCCATCTGTTTGTGTGTAAAACATGTTATTGTGTGTGAAATAATTTTGATCTGTTATAATTTTAGTTAGATGTATGATCTCTTTTATGTGTGTTTCAGGTATGTTGTTTAATTTTAGTAATTGTTCTAATGTAGTTTTGTTTCTTTTATGGGAACATTGGTGTATAGGTTTGTTATGTCAAATGAAGCTAGTGTGGAATTGTGTGGTATGTGGATATGTTGAGTTTTATTCACTAGATCTAAATTATTTATGACAGTGGTGTTGTTAGTTAAATTTATGCTATTTCTGATTAATTTATCTAAGTGTCTAGCTATTTTGTGTGTAGGTGCTTGTGTGTTGTTTATAAGTGGCCTGATGGGAATATTTGGTTTATGTAATTTCGGTAGTGCATTTAGTGTAGGGGCTTTTGGTTTAATTTGTTTAAAATATTTGATGTTGTCAGGTGATACTATGTGTTTTGTGTTATTTAAGGTTTTGTTTATTTGTTTGTGATAATATGGGGTGGGATCTTTATTTAATTTAGTGATGTTGTTTTCATTAAAAAATGTTTCGATTTTGTTATTTAAAGCTTGTTTTCCTATTATGACATTAATATTGCCTTTGTCTGCTTTGAGTATGGTTAGGTTGTGCTCTTGTAATTTACGTTTTATGTTTTTTAGTAATTGGAATTCATTACTGTGTTGTTTATGTTCATATTGCTGTGTGTGTTGTAATTTGCGTTTGATATCGTGGCGTATGGTGTCTTGGTCTATGTTATGCATGTGTTGTATGGCTGTTTCAGCATCAAGGACTATGTCACATGTATGTCTTTTATTATTGTTGTTATTAGTTGGAATGATGCCTAAATTGTGTTTAGACCTTTATCTAATAGGGTTATTTCTGCATTAGTGAAATGGGTCAATGTTGTATTTACAGTATGTGCGTGAAACTTATGTGTCGGTGTAAGGATGGTTTTGTTTCTGCGTGTTAATAGGTTATTGATTTTTCTGTTATGTCTTTCCTGTGTTCTTAATTGGATTTTCTCTATGATATTTCGTGTATATTGTATTATGTGTTCTAATTCAATGTGGTGTAATATTTGTGTGAGTTTTACGTGTAGGTTGTATGCCGTTTTGTTTAGTGTACCTTTTTTGTGGTATAAATCTTTGACGATGTTATCCAGGTGTATTAATTCTGCTTTACGTTTGGTTTGTATTGCGGTGTGTGTGTTATTTTTTATTATGATTTGTGCATGTGTGGGTATAATATTGTGTTTACGGCATGTTTTGTTGTATGCGATGTTTAAGGATGTTTTTGTTATTTGTATTCTAACGTTTCTGTATTTGTGGATGTAATACGCTGTGCTGGTGGTATTATAAATATCTTGTTGATTCATCCTCTTCGTTCACTTTTTTTAATATTATTATATATAAAAAACTTTCACAAATGAACCTACTTTTGATTATCACTTTCACAAACGTTTCAAGGTGATGTGCCTCTTCCTCAGTGTGAGTAAATACTGAATGTCATTGTTAAAGAATAACAATTATGGACTATAGGTGTGTGTGGTGGGAATTGATGGTGGGAGGGAATTGGCGCTGAGGTTCAAATTTTGTGTTTGGATCAATGTATCAAATAGTGTATGTGATCTGTAATGTAATTGTTCATTTAATGTGTTGTTTGGTTGTAGTGCGTGATATCTGTATATTTCAAATTGTTCAGCTGTGTTTAATTTTCTACTTTTTGGTAAGTAGTGTAATATTTCCATGTTGTGTTCTATGTTTGTGTAACTATGGTTTTCATTTTGTAAATGTGTGGCAAATGTGGAATGTATGTAATTTGTGATGAGGGCTTTTACATGTTCTGAAAATCTGGAATAAAAAGATCTTCCCGTCTGGCCAATGTAGAATTGGTTACAATCATTACAATTTGATTTATAAACTCTTGTTTTACTGTATGTGTCTGTGTCTTTGTTAATATTTATATGTTTCATAATGGTGTTGTTGGTTCTGTAGGCTACTTTATAATTGTGTTTTCTAAATGTGTTAGCAATTTTGTGTGTATTGGAGTTGTAGTATGTAAGTGTTATGTACTTACTGGGTTGTGTGTTGTTGGTCTGATGTGTTTTATTTTTTGTGCTTAGGATGCGTTTGTGTATTTTATTTACCAAATCGGGGTTGTATCCATTTTTAACTGCTATATATTTGATTGTGTTAAATTCTTCTCGGTAATCATGTGTGTTTAGGGGTATTGAAGTGAGTCTATGGAGCATGTAGTTGAATGCTGCATGTTTGTGTTGAGTTGGCTGGTTGGATGAGTTATGTATGACCATGTCTAATGTGGTGGGTTTCCTGTATATTTTGTATGTGTGTGTGTTGTTTGTTTTGGTGATTGTGAGGTCTAAGAAGTTTATGCTATTATTTAGTTCTATTTCAAGTGTGAATTTTAATTTATGGTGTATAGTGTTAATATATTTGTGGAAATTTTCTATTTCTCTTTTGTTGCCATTGTATAGGAGTATAATGTCATCAACATACTTGTGCCAATATATTATTTTATCAGTGTATTTGTTATTGTGCAATATGTGTTCTTGTTCTATGGTAGTTTAAAAGCCCTCACCACAAATTACATACATTCCACATTTGCCACACATTTACAAAATGAAAACCATAGTTACACAAACACAGAACACAACATGGAAATATTACACTACTTACCAAAAAGTAGAAAATTAAACACAGCTGAACAATTTGAAATATACAGATATCACGCACTACAACCAAACAACATATTAAATGAACAATTACATTACAGATCACATACACTATTTGATACATTGATCCAAACACAAAATTTGAACCTCAGCGCCAATTCCCTCCCACCATCAATTCCCACTACACACACATATAGTCCATAATTGTTATTCTGTAACAATGACATTCAGTATTTACTCACACTGAGGAAGAGGCACATCACCTTCAAACGTTTGTGAAAGTGATAATCAAAAGTAAGTTCATTTGTGAAAGTTTTTTATACATAATAATTTTAGAAGTTATATTCTGGGTGCTAAACTTACTATAATCACCGACAATAAGGCGTTAGTAATTTTATTAAAGTGTAAATTGCTAGGTGCTCGTCTGACTCGTTGGATCTTGGCTATACAAGAGTATCAATTTGAAATACAATATTGTAAAGTGAAAGACAACTTGGTAGCAGACGTACTCAGTAGAAATCCACCATCAGAAAACAACATGGAAACAAATAACATTAAATGTAGTAGCAATGATATTGGTATTTACGCGGTAAAGCATATAACAAAACCTGAAGTAGTTAGACGACTTAAGGAAATAGGGACACATCAACAACAAGACCCTAGGATTAGTGTAGCTTGGAGGAGTGCTGTTACCAACACCAAACCAGGAGTTTCCATATATGGAGGTAAGCTATATAAGCTATGTTCCCATAGGAGGAAGAATAGACAAAATATTGACCCATAAAGAAATAATAGTTTGAGCCATAAGGTATGTGAGTCAAACATGGTCAAATAAAATAAATATACGAGGTGTGTTCATAAAAAGACCAAACTTTTTGAGTAACACATCAAGCCGCACAAACGACGCACCGCGACTTTGCGCGCACCTAGCGATAGTTTTTGACAACGAACTGCCACTTATTGTGTTCCGCTATTAGCAGTAGTCTTTGAGGTATATCACATTGAGTGGGGACGTGCACACGCTGGCCGGCGGATTAGTGACAAAGCGATTAAGAAAGACCGCGAGAACAACGTGTGCGTATGAAATTTTGCAGCAAAACTACGTTAAAACTTTTCAGAGACATTCTGGTTTTCAATTAAGCATACGCGGAAGCCTGTATGAGGCGAATGATTAGTTTAAGAATTTTTAAAGAGAGAAAAACAATGGTCGGTGCAGATCAAAGCGATATCAAAGATCATGGGAAGAGAGCTCGTGATGTGGTAATTGTAAATCATCATTTACATGCCGATACTTTCTGACAGAATCCATTTAAGATCGTAAAATTAAATTTTGATAGAAAAATTTAAATGTATCGTATCACTGAAAAATTCTTACTGTGTTTGCTGACGACAATCAGAAAGAGACCCGTTTTGAAATCGGTCAACAACTGTGTACCAATGCAAATGGTAATGAAAACTTTGGAAGACAATGGAAATAGCTCTGTAAAGATTTTACGAAGTCAGCAGCAAAATTTTATACACACACGTTGTGTTAAGATCTTCATTCTTACTTCGTTATAAATCCGCCGGATGGTGTGTGCCCGTGCCCACTACAGCGCGTGTAGCTCGAAGACTGAAGATCGTGACGGGACAGAGAAAACGGCATTTAGGCGTCAACACCTGTCGCTAGCAGCACTTAATTCTGCAGCTCGCTCTATGCGCTAGTTGACGTGCTACACAAATAGTTCGGTCTTTTTTTCAACACACCTCGTATAATTGTTTTGAATCAAGGTCAATGATAATAATAATAAATTTTATTTAAATAAATGTTAGTATTGTTATTTAAATTTTTGACATTAATTAAGCCAAAATGATGATTAAAATATTAATGGTCATATAAATTTCCAATATACCATGTTATGTTAAGTAACATTGTAATCTTTAGTTATAAGATAAATGTAAGGAAAATGGTATTAGTGCAAGTTTTGTGCAGGAAAAAGTGCGAAAGAATATGTGTAAATTTTTCATCAGTGTAAAACTGTACATTAGAAAAAAAAAATTAATGATTTATAAAATAATCAATTTTTTTTCATACCGAGTGGGGGTATATACAGTATAACAATTCATATTAGCGTCCTATCTAAGCGTTATATGAATGTGTCTGACGGAGGGAGTAGAGCAGCGTAAGCAAGAGAGAGAGCGTACAATCGCAGCCATCTCACTCTAACCTCGTCACAGCGACATCAGATACCGGTACAAACATGAAATTTTACTCAATACAAATTATCAATTCAACATATGATAACTTAAAAACTAATAAATATACGGCAATTCTGAAAACAGCATTGTATTCAGCAAGTGAAGCTTTATAAGTAGCCGCAATCTCAGTTAATATAATTAACAATTGAAGAAGTTATACGGAAGACGTACGCCAAAAGGAATAACGAGAGAATTATGCTACGTAGGAATTAGGTGTTTTCACACACACACAGATAAAGACCTACGCAACAATATTCTGTGGTCAGATCTTTGAAAACACGTTTGCAAATACCTGTAATCAATCGATTTGCAAACACAGGAAGTACGACTTTAACTAGAAATTCTCTGCAGTTTCAAACCTGTCACGGGGTGTTTCGTCGACCTGTTCGAGATTGTCAAAACTGGAAAAACGCATGATTTATTTGAACAACCAATCAGCATCCAGTATTTAAAACTGACGCCAACTCAAAGCAAGGGGTAGCATCACTCTTCGTTCAGATCTTCAATGCGCTAGTCGTTATAAATTACGTACAGAAATTTTTCAATCACGCAAAAGCGTAATTAAGTATCAAATTCGAGAAGTAGTCCGCAGTGAAGATGAACTAGTACCGTTCAACAACTCTCACTGCGTAAAACAATGTTAATTAATTAAATTATTAATTAATTAATCATCAGCCGTGAAGGACCTGTGCGACAGAAGGCTACAGCATCTGTAATTGCCAGGGCATCTTCTACAGCATTGATCAACATCAATTCTTCTGTGCAAAACCAACAAAAGGAGGACCTCTACGGATTCCTATCTTCGGTCAACGCATCAAACAGTAAGAAATAGATTCATTGATCAATGAATAAGCACTAAACAAATAATAAAAGCAATAAACAATTTTTAAAAGACACTAAGAATATCACACTTTGTATTTTAATTATAAGATTAGCTCTAACATAGTATAGGAGTGTTGAACTGGACGTGCAAATTATTGCAGACCTGTTCTTTAGCACTGGTTTGGGAGATAGCAATCTCTTAATTAAACCAGATAAGAGCCATAGGTCGTTTGAACGTCTTAATCGTTACTTTTCACACTCACTCAGTAATTATAAGTGTTAGGGTAGAAATAAGTCCTACCATTAGCATTTTCAAGTTAAAAAATAATTGATTAAAACGTTAAATATAATAATCAAGCAAATATTAAAGTGTTATTTGTAACGATTCCCCTTGAAAACCACAATCACTGAACGAATCCTGAGAAAGAGTGTCTCCATGCGCTGAGCTAAGCTGAAACCGTGTCATTTGTATCTGGGATTTGTTCTGGCGCCCAGGTAAAGTAATATCATGGGTAAGTAACATTTTATCTAACATACAAATATTAGATAATTGTATTAGATAAAAGGGAGCGTCGTTTTATATATATATATATATATATATATATATATATGCGGACCAAGCTCAGTCCGAATTATAGAACATCACAAACTGATCGCGAGTTTTTGCATGTCTATCGGTTACCGATAGCAGACAATATAAAAGAAATCATTCTGAAACCCAATTTGAATCTACAAGAAGTCTACTGCATGTTCTTGTTAAAAATACTGTATTTAATACTCTATTAATTAGTAGTAGAAGAGGTATAAAATAAGAAATAACATACAGTACCTGTTTATGTGATGTTTACTAAAAAAAAAATTGATTCAGTTTTATACTGTAGTGCTTACAAAACAAAACTTAAATACAGTACTTAAATACAAAACACTATTTTCACTGCACAGTACGTATTCTAGCAAGCCTACAG
Organism: Magicicada septendecula; assembly: GCA_034769895.1. NCBI lineage: Eukaryota > Metazoa > Arthropoda > Insecta > Hemiptera > Cicadidae > Magicicada > Magicicada septendecula. The sequence goes on along the minus strand of CM068373.1, from coordinate 164,360,149 downwards.
CTTCTTAAAAAAATCACTAACTTTTTTCTGTGTGTATTTTGTTTTTAGCTGTTTCCTCACAAAATCCTGTTTCATTTCACTTAAAACAAAAAAATATTTGCTTAAGTCAGAGTTTGCAGGCATTTCTACGAACTTCAACAAGGATTGTACGTTTTTTATTGCTTATTTTAACATTCTCATTTTCTTCGAGATCGTTTTCTTCCTCATCATCGCCATTTTGATCGTCTGTCATCAGTCCCTTAGTTTGGCGACCTTCTATAGTAGCAGCTATTTCTTCTTCCGACTGCATAACCAGCAGCTATTTCTTCAACCTCACCAGCATCTTCATCCAGCCACTCTCGAATATTTTCCGTGTTTGTCTCATGTTCTCCTACATTTTTAAAATATTTCTGTAATCATCTTCTTCAATTCCATTAAAATCCTCTTCTTCGTTATCTTCAGGGTTAAGAAGTTTTTTCCAAGAATTAGCAATCGCCGTGGCTTTCACCTCCTTCCAACTTGAAGTCCAGTTAAATAAAGCATTTTTTATGTTGTAATTTTTCATACTGATTACAGTCTGTTCACCTAAACTGGTACTGCAACCCTCTTCATCTTCAAAAAATACGAGACAGTCCTGTAGCTGTTTCTTTCTGTACAGACGTTTGCAGCTATAGATTACTCCTTGGACCATTGGTTGTATTAGTGCCGATGTATTAGGAGGCATGAATAGACATTTTATTTTTCCATTATCACTTCGTAAAATGTCCTCTGCAGGATGCACTGGAGCATTGTCTAATAACAACACTGCTTTAACTTCTTCCCTAGCAACATTTTTTTCTTCCATCTGAAATGTTGTGACTGATGGAATAAAATTGTTATGAAACCAAGAACTGAAAATTTCACAGCTGAACCACGCGTTCCTGTGAGCTTTATAAATCACAGGAAGATCAGTCTCGTTTATGTTCTTCATTGCTCTTGGGTTTTTAGATTTTCCTACGACAGATTTTAATTTATGCGTACCATCGGAATTGGCACACAGTAATGCAGACAGTCTCATTTTATTTATTTTATGTCCAGGTGTATGGGTTTCTTTTTTACTCGATTGTGTATTTTTTGGCATTGCCTTCCAAAACAATCCCGTCTCATCAGCATTGTAGATTTGCCACGGTTCAAGTTCATTATCATTAATAATCTTTTGTAATTTATCCTTATATGGTTGAACAGCTTCATGATCTACACTTAAAAGTTCTCCACAAATCGATCGCTTTGCTATGCCATGCCGATTCTAAATCTAAACAACCACCCTGTACTTGCCTTAAAATCTTGGTTTTAAAATCGAGTAGCAAAACGTTCAGCAGCAGTCTGCAATTCTATCCCACGGATTGGTACACCAGCAGCTCGTTGTTGTTTATACCACATCCAAACATCTTCGTCAATGTCAGACGTTTTGGCAGGAGTCATCCGTTTTCGCTTAATTTCACTGGCACTATCAAAGTCTTTATTCAATGAAAAATTTGTAATTGCTGATCTGCTTTTTTTAATATCGTAAAATGTCGATTTACTGATACCGAAATCATGTAAAACACTCTGAACCGAATCACCTTTGTCAATACATTTTAAAACTTCTATCTTTTGTTCTATCGTGAGCGATTTATACGAACCACGTTTACTCATTTTTGAACACAGTAAAAGGTACGAACACTACGGAGTCAAAACGTAAAGTGACTGGTTATGGGATGAACGTTCACAATGATGACAAATGTGAAAGTCTGTATGAGCCATATCCGTTGTTATGACTTGTACATTACTGTTCAGAATTTCCAGGAAATGTATACGACACTGCTTTTCGTTATCACTGACCTACCAATTAATAATCCCAGTTCATAGAAATACACTATGTACAGTATTTCCAGCCTTTCTCTTCTCAAGTAGGCTAAATCTACACTTGATTTTGAATGTTTACATGTGTACGTAAATTACAGTACTGAGAACCCCAGTCCGAATTATAAAAATTCCGAATTAGCGAAGTTTCACTGTACATATATAAAACGATAGAATATTTTGGGCAATGATTATATGCTTATAATGATTCACTATTTGCATTCGAATAATGTTGAACCCAATTAGACCATCCACTTAAAATTTCATTAATACAAGTCAAACAATGCCAGCACTCTTTCTACGAGTGTATTCTTTCGAAAATAACCACACACCCTCTCTCTCTCTCTCTCTCTCTCTCTCTCTCTCTCTCTCTCTCTCTCTCTCTCTCTCTCTATCTATCAATTTTTATTTGTTCAAATGTTTTATTCATTATGTGCAAAATTTTATATAAATATTGCGACAGTATAAATAAGTGATGTACTGAGCATTGAATATAAAAATTTAAATTTTCCTAATAAACTGTAAATAATTAATAATATATTAGAAATAAGCATGTCAGGGATTGCAAGCTTGGCTCAGACAAAAATATGAACAGGTGTTTCGACCTGAATCGACGTGCACACACACACAAATGTAACTGAAAGTGTGTACACCAGTATTTTGCTAGTGTGTGTGAACGCAGGTCTATGCAGGCGAGTTTGCCACCCCAAGATGAATAATTGCAAAATTACTGTTTTTCTGTAATTATTCATAAACTATAATTAAGAATTAAAATCCAAAACCACAATAAAATGTAATAAAATTTACTAAATACTGTGTACGAAAACCACGCGAAAGTGCCACACCATACGAGTGTAATAGTGAAATAACTGTGTAAAAATCGAAAGGGTTAAGTTGCAATGTCCAAAATTACAGTGAACATGTGTTGTAAAAATAGTTATAAGATAAGTATAAGAGTATACTTACAGGACTCTGCAATTCGCAGAAATATAAGAAATAGCGAATTTGACAAACAGTGGGGGAACTGAATCCAGAGACAGTTTCTGACATGTCGATTTCGTACCAATGCAGGTGTTGACCAAGACATGGGTATAAATAGGACACGCAAGCTACAGTGGTTCTCTTTCTTAAATCATCCACGGTGCAGCGGGAGCTTATGCCCGTCCGCACGGCGTATTTATATTTTTTGTAAATAGTTTAAATTTTCCAGTTACATACAACTATGTAACTAAGTTGTAAAGACAATCATTTTTAAATAATAACAGCAGTACATAAGAAGATCCATAGACGTCAGAAACAGCACGAGGAGAGTTCCAGAGAGTGATATGACGCTGGAGTGCGAGACAAGAGAGTGATACAATGCTGGACAAGAGGAGAGTTCCAGAGAGAGATACGACGCTGGACAAGAGGAGAGTTCCAGAGAGTGATACGACGCTGGACAAGAAGAAGTGATTCGACACTGGACAAGAGGAGAATAGAGACAGCCGACGCTGGACAAGAGGAGAAGAGACAGCCGACGCTGGAGTGCGAGACGAGGACGACTACAGATGGATCAAAATGATCGAGTATGATTGACGACAATAAGGTGATAAACAACTTATTTATATCTTTATTATACAATGAACTCAAAGACAATTAAAGACATTTCTATTTATTTTAAAAGTAAGAGCCAATGTTTCTTGTAAAGTAGAATTAAAATCATAGATGTTTTAGAAATACGATTAATGTAACAAGAGCTCAAATTAATATGAAATAAAATGAATACAAAGCATTTAAATGAAAACAATTAGTATTTGAGATAAAACAGTACTGAGAAACAAAAGATAAATTCAATAACTATTAATATTTTGAGTACATTACAATATATAAAAAGAGATTTAAATATTGATATTTTGAAACACATTAATTGACTGAGTAGTCTAAAAATGAGATTTTTCTTTAACACAATAATTAGTAGAATAGAATATTTAGTCAGTAAGGATGTATATAGCATAAGCCTTACGGCATAATAACAAATAATAACGAATGTTTTAAATCGAAGTCAGTGCCATGTGCACAATTTTTAATAATATCAAATAAATTTGAAATACCGTTACAAGTTACATAGAGTTCTTATTGCAGATACACCTGAAACCCAATTTAAATGTTATATTGTTACATAATTTGTCAATCTTGAACGTGAGACCGGTCACGCTAAATTTGTGTATATGTATATGTATTTATGTATATGTATTGTTGCATATTTGGCTCCCAAAGAACGTGGGGCTATACAAATTAAAGTACATATAAAAATTCACACACATAAATACGTTGCATAAATTTGGCGCTCCAAGATCGTGGGGCTCCGCAAACACAAATAGAAGTGTATTTGTAGTTGAAATTAAATTTAACACTAATTATATCATTACATATATTTGGCGCCCAACGTGGGGCACGACATGCCTAAATTTATGTACAAAAATTTGTTACATAAATTGTAGCCCATGAACGTATGGCCCGATCCCCATCATTTAACTATTAAAATTTTTTTTATGTAGCTAAATGGTTGCTCTAAAATATAAAGAATGTGTTAAATGAAAAATGTATAATATGTAATTATTATTTATAGTAAACAGTAATTGAATGTAATATTAATTGTTGTGTAAGCACACAGCTGGCGCCCACGAATAATATTGTTTGTCTATGTAACAGGTGTAACTGTAATGCGTATTAATAATAACTATTAATAAAAATAAAGAAATAAATAAATAAGTAGGGAACGGTTATCAATAATAATTGTTAAAGAATTACTACTAAATAAATATTTTAATAATTATTCAACATGGCAGAACCAGGAGGGTTGAATTTAGAAGCATTTAAAAATTCGATACTCGCCATGATGGACGAATTAGTCATAAAACAAGCCGAAAAATTTAAAGAGGAGTTGAAAGAGGAGAATGTCAAACAAATAAGAAAAATAGATGAAATAAATAAAAAAAAAAACAAAGTTTAGAAAATAAATTAGAGCTACAGTCCACAAATTTTAGACAGGACACCATAAAAATTACAGAGAGTCTAGAAGAGTTAAAAATTGATAATCTTGAAATAAAACAAAGTATAATTGACAGTAATGCGCAGTTAACCAAAAAAATTGGGGACACCAACAGACGTATTGACACGATCGCAGAAAATGTCTGTGGAATAATTAATAAACAAACGGAGCTAATATGTGAAAAGATAGTATGTGAAGAATTCATACTAATTGAAAATACGTGTGTAATTACTAACGATAATTATAAGAAAGTAGTTAACATTAAGGAGGAGAAGCAAATAAAGGTTAATAAAACATACCTTATTAATGGCGATATCCCTATTGTGAGACACACACACACTAGTAAGTCACATAAGATGAAACACTTAAGACACCACACTTACGGAGATAAATATCATTGTAGGCCTAACAAGAAACGTATTAAATTGTCTAGACGAAACACTACACAAAATTGTGGTAAATATGATGTTAGATATACGCACGGTAAGTATAAAGCGAACGATAACTATAATAACGATAATTATAACTGTAATTATAAAAACTACAAAGATTATCATAAACGACGCACAAAAGAATGTTTCACGGTATATGTAAAACGCAGACTAACTACTAAAAAATGCGTTCGTCAAAAGCAGCTACGCGGAGAGAAGGAGAGAATTATGAAATGCGACCGTTACGAGAGAAATAGAGGGAGGATAAAGTATTCACCCTATAGACAAGTGGATCACGCGATAAAGGCAGCAACAATTCAACGCAGCGACGAACAGGTGACTTCTACGATAAAAACAAACGTCGCAGTAATACAAGGGAATGCGGACGTTGTTTACACGAGGGTGAGGACAATGGTAAACGCGGCGACTATGCTACAAAGGAACAATATACGTCCGGTAGATGACGGACAATGCAATTGTTATAATGAGGGCTGTAAGATCGAACTACACACTGAACTCAGAACTCAATACCCGAATGGAATGAATAATTATTTTTAAAATAAAATAATATAACTATTAATTATTAATAATAAGAAATAATATGTGTAATAATATAAGAAAGGGTTAATTAAGAAATGTATTATTGATGGTAAGGAATGCTATTGTAGAGAAATATTTAAGAAAGTAATGGTAAAAGATGTTATTGTTGTTATTAATATGAAGAAAGGGTTAGGAATGGAAATAATTGCCATAATTGTTAGAACGGCTGATCAAGCGAAAACTTAATGGAGATACAAGGACACAGAAGAAAGCGAGAGTGAAAAGTCAAATGGGCAGAGACTACTTAGGATTAAGGACTTCGAGAAAAATATCGTTGTTTTCCAAGACAGTTCTTCTGTAACCGATCATGCGACACACTACAAAGCTAAAAGAGTATTCTGTTACGGAAGTGTATTTCAGGAAAGTGGTAGCGATCAGAAAGGTAATGTTAAAGAAATGTAATAAAAGGTAATGAATGTTAATGTATTGTATAAGTAATGTATTAGATAAAGTAATGTCATGTTAAGAAAAGAGTTAAGGAAGAATAGAAGCGAAGGTAAGAATGTACGAGTAAGATAATGTAAAATTAAGGACCGAATTTACACATATACGTAGAAAAAAAGAGCATCCAGAAGGAGAACAAAGGAGAGCTAATTGCAGTGGATTTTCTGGGACCACTACCACGATCAAGTCGAGGTGTGAAGCACATATTGGTATGTATCGATGTGTTTTCCAAGGCAGTCCGACTGTACCCAATAATGCGACCCACAACCAAAGTTGTTCTAAAGATACTCAAAGCTAATCCAGTGGGAAAACGGAGTGATAATACAGCGAAGAAATTCTTCAGACTTTATAAAGGACCGTATACGTTACGACAGCGAGTAGGACAACACACTTTCATCATATATGATGAGATACAGAAGAAAGAAATTGGTAAATTCAACGCAACGTCATTTAGGAAGTTCTACACATGAAAACGACGAGGTCAATGAAACCAGTCAGATCAGCTGTTTGTTAAAGCCACCCTACTACAAGGTCACGAGCAGTGAGCGTACGAAGAGGGGAGGTAAGACATTTGTATAAACTCCAATTAAGGGTGAAATGACGAATATTATTCTTTATTATTTGTTACATTTTTTTGCAAATATAATAATAATAAATAAAAAAAATTATATTAAAATATATAATATTATATAATAAAATTAATTATATTAATTATTAATTTATTATTAATTATTAATTTATTAAATTAATTAATTTATTAATTATATAATAAAATTATAATAAATTTATTTTAAATTTTTTTTTGTTACCAAGCAGAGGAATAATGCGACAGTACAAATAAGTGATGTACTGAGCATTGAATATAAAAATTTAAATTTTCCTAATAAACTGTAAATAATTAATAATATATTAGAAATAAGCATGTCAGGGATTGCAAGCTTGGCTCAGACAAAAATATGAACAGGTGTTTCGACCTGAATCGACGTGCACACACACACAAATGTAACTGAAAGTGTGTACACCAGTATTTTGCTAGTGTGTGTGAACGCAGGTCTATGCAGGCGAGTTTGCCACCCCAAGATGAATAATTGCACAATTACTGTTTTTCTGTAATTATTCATAAACTATAATTAAGAATTAAAATCCAAACCCACAATAAAATGTAATAAAATTTACTAAATACTGTGTACGAAAACCACGCGAAAGTGCCACACCATACGAGTGTAATAGTGAAATAACTGTGTAAAAATCGAAAGGGTTAAGTTCCACTGTCCAAAATTACAGTGAACATGTGTTGTAAAAATAGTTATAAGATAAGTATAAGAGTATACTTACAGGACTCTGCAATTCGCAGAAATATAAGAAATAGCGAATTTGACAAAGAGTGGGGGAACTGAATCCAGAGACAGTTTCTGACATATCGATTTCGCACCACTGCAGGTGTCGACCAAGACATGGGTATAAATAGGAGACGCAAGCTACAGTGGTTCTCTTTCTTAAATCATCCACGGTGCAGCGGGAGCTTATGCCCGTCCGCACGGCGTATTTATATTTTTTGTAAATAGTTTAAATTTTCCAGTTACATACAACTATGTAACTAAGTTGTAAAGACAATCATTTTTAAATAATAACAGCAGTACATAAGAAGAATTACATAAGAAGATCCATTGACGTCAGAAACAGCACGAGGAGAGTTCCAGAGAGTGATATGACGCTGAAGTGCGAGACAAGAGAGTGATACAATGCTGGACAAGAGGAGAGTTCCAGAGAGAGATACGACGCTGGACAAGAGGAGAGTTCCAGAGAGTGATACGACACTGGACAAGAAGAAGTGATTCGACGCTGGACAAGAGGAGAAGAGAGACAGCCGACGCTGGACAAGAGGAGAAGAGAGACAGCCGACGCTGGACAAGAGGAGAAGAGACAGCCGACGCTGGAGTGCGAGACGAGGACGACTACAGATGGATCAAAATGATCGAGTATGATTGACGACAATAAGGTGATAAACAACTTATTTATATCTTTATCGTACAATGAACTCAAAGACAATTAAAGACATTTCTATTTATTTTAAAAGTAAGAGCCAATGTTTCTTGTAAAGTAGAATTAAAATCATAGATGTTTTAGAAATACGATTAATGTAACAGGAGCTCAAATAAATACGAAATAAAATGAATACAAAGCATTTAAATGAAAACAATTAGTATTTGAGATAAAACAGTACTGAGAAACAAAAGATAAATTCAATAACTATTAATATTTTGAGTACATTACAATATATAAAAAGAGATTTAAATATTGATATTTTGAAACACATTAATTGACTGAGTAGTCTAAAAATGAGATTTTTCTTTAACACAATAATTAGTAGAATAGAATATTTAGTCAGTAAGGATGTATATAGCATAAGCCTTACGGCATAATAACAAATAATAACGAATGTTTTAAATCGAAGTCAGTGCCATGTGCACAATTTTTAATAATATCAAATAAATTTGAAATACCGTTACAAGTTACATAGAGTTCTTATTGCAGATACACCTGAAACCCAATTTAAATGTTATATTGTTACATAATTTGTCAATCTTGAACGTGAGACTGGTCACGCTAAATTTGTGTATATTGTAGCGTGACAGATATAAGCATAATATTGAATGGCAATTGATCATTAGAATAATGAAGTTATAATATTTAAATTTGGAAGAAAGCATTAAGTCTAATATAAATAGACTAATTCATAGCAACTGTGGAAAGAAATCATTATTATAAAGAAAATACAAGTTAAAATAAAAGGAGTTACTAGTGATGAGTCATCCAAGACCAGTCTCATAACCAAAGGTTTTCAAGGTATAACCCAGGAAGGTAAAATAGTAAATAACAAAGCAGTACACAATATGACCAAACCCACAACGAGGGAGAATAAATAGAATAGAAACCCTAAAATAAGCCAAGATCAACCAATACAGGTTGTGTATTTCTGAAATAAAGAAGAAGATGGAGAAGATCCCAAGAAACCTGATGGCAACAAGAAGAAGATGGAGAAGATACCAGTCCCAGAAGGCAGGAGAAAAGAAGACTGAAGAAAGAAGAAGAGGGCAGCATCCTGAAGAAGATGTCATGCTCTTATAAAAGACACCCAAATCCCTATATCCCCAAAATAAATATCTAAAAACAAAAGTATAACGAAATAAAAACCACATGTATATAAATTTAAGAGAGAGGAGTGTATAAAGTAAAAGTTTCCTGTGAACTAAGATGAAACAATAATATAGTACCCATGGAACAAATCTCCATTGAAAAAACGCTAACCAATTTATTATGTTAATAAGACTATACGACCATTTAGCATTAACATAATATATAAGTGCAAAGTGAACCAGTGATAGTTTTGGGTATTATAAAAAATGAACCTTGTGTTTCATTCTTGGCAATCACAAACATTGGATGCAATGAAATATGCATTTTTCAATGACTTAAAATATGTACTGTGACAATATGTTGTTCATAAGACATGAATCTGTTTAAAATAACATTTTGTTTTACATGGAAAAAGGAAAACAGAGTTCATAATACCTTTTGAACAATTAATACTATTTATTTGTTAATGACAGGGTACAGTTCCCCAAAGACAATGTAAAAGACAGTATAAAAACTGTAGAATCCTACTTATAATAATAGTTAGAAATAAGAATATAAATATAAGGTTTTTATGTATATAGTACAAGAATGTTTAAAAATGTTTTAGATATAAGGCCATTTGTTTGGGTCTGAAACAACTAACATCAGAACTATAAAAATAGTTACCACTTGTAAATAGTAGAGAGTAATTAAGATGTTAGTTAGTAAAAAACCTTTTTTGTAAGCCATATTTCCATGTTTAGAAATAAGGATTGTGTTGCAAAATGTCTGACTTGAAGACAACCATTTATTTAAAAAAAAAAATATATTCTTTATTTGTTTTAACTATTGTTTGTATTGTAACCAATACTAATTGTTTTTGTGTAATTTAAAAACATGTTTAATTTATAATACTATTTGTAAAAGTCAGAGAGGGTATCACACATCATATATTGTTTGTAAATTATTTTGTAAGAAAAAATTGTTAAAAAATCATAGGCCAAAAGAATGGAAACCAAACTTCATCAAAACAGAGAAATTGCTCAATTAAATGCAAATAAACAAAAGGGGTTTAGACAAAATAAACTTGAGATCATGCCATATAATTGCACATACCATTTAGAGAGATTTTAATAAATTATATTCAGAATTATGAATAAAAGTGAAAATGACTAAACTCAGAAATTTAGACATGGGAGTCATATATTTCAGAATAATGTTTCAGAATACAACTAATTCAATTAATTACCAGAAAATAAGGGAATAGGAACCTTTTAATACAATATAGGATTATTAATATTAAATATAACTGATAAAATGGCTGAATTTATATAATGACAGGAAGTAAATTTTGATGTTTGGAATCTTCAGAGTATACCAAACTGAAAGTGAAATTACTATTTTTTGGACAGAAAACACTATAAAATGGCATTATTTAATCTGAAAATAAGCTGAATGAAATGAAAGATTAATTTAAATCACATCTAGTGAATAAAATTGACAAATAACCAAAGTTTAGGCATTCATATAGTGAAATAGTAAAATGTACACAGGATGTGAAAATATTTTTGAACAATGTTAAGGATAATATTATATGGGCTAAGAGTTTAATTGAAACTGAAGGAAACAGTTAGTTAATTATTGGTAGTTGAACGGTTAACATGATGTACGTTTGATAACATGGATAACCTAACCTATAATCGTCATACAAAGCGAGTGTATAGTGAGTTATTGTGAAATCGCGAGTGACTTGTAAAATACTTCTGAAACTATCATATTATAACAGAAACGATCAAGTAACACTCCATAACACAGAACAATATAAATCTACTCCGAAAAACACCATAAAACACTAGAAAACTGTATAATACATTAAACCAAATTAGTGACGGAATCGGAGAAAGTGTTTGACTTATAATTACACAGACATACTAAATACAACCCAGAATCACTACACCAGTCACTACACAACATATAACAAGAGATTTGCAGACACAAGAACAGGAATATTGCGTCAAAATACATTATTTGGAATGCAGCAGGAACGAGCAATATTTTGATCAACTTGACGGCGGCCATTTGCTTTGACGATCTCAGTGCCTTCTTCTTGGTTCAGCACAGCTGTTTGGTGAAAACAATTATTATATTTACAATTTATTATTCAATGTCTGTGTTTATTAATAACTATTAATTTGATTGTAACGTTATACTTTTTAAATATTAGCCCGATTTCTCTGACTTTGGTAATAACTGGCTGTTTAAAGAACCCTATATAATTTTTATAACATATACTTGTAACTTTTTTCGATATCCTGAGAATCGATACTAATCGATAAGAGTCAATATTGCTGTTACTTAATAAAACATTAATACTTTTCAATACTTAATAGTTCTTTATTTCTTCAATAATACTAATTACCCATAATATAATTCTAATTGATAATCTACAAGGACTTTACCACCCGTAAGTGAAGATAACCTAAAAAATAGAAAGGTAAACAAATATCGATTGGTTTACAGACAGTCTTATGAGTGGTGATAGATTATTTAAATTATACTAAAACTTTAATAAAAATTTTCAGAAGAGCATTACACTGTTTAAAACTTCACAGCCCTATATTAATTAATTGATCCTAATTAATTAATTAATAAAATTAAAATTTTTTTTGTATTATTATTTTTTATAAACATAATTTTTTTTAAATTTTCTTCAAAACAATAATATTTGTTTTGAAACTTTCGGTGAAGCTGAGCATATATATTTCTTCATCAACTTTACGCTACTCGACCGGTCTTGCTACCATTGGGACTCGACCAGCTGGGAAACTTAAGGAAGTGTTTCAGGCCAGTAAGACGTCGAGAGCCACACCAATTAAACATATTACATTGGACTTGATTACATCGGAGTCACATAATCCACAATAGCTTATATCATCAATCAACTTACAGATTCACACATCAATCTTATTTATTTTATTACAAATTGGCGCACAACTTTAGGGGCTTTAAATAGCGATTGGAAGGCCAATAAATTCTGCCCAATCACTAGTTGGAGCTAGGCAACAGCTACAAAGCCAGAGAATATAAAGGGAAAATGCAACGACGTGCAACATCTAAGAAACGGGCGGCGGAGGCCGAAAAAGAAATAGAGTTGGAAATGGACAATAAGGAGGCAACGCCAGTAGATGCGGAGAGTTCATTGCCACCGGTGTTATCCAAACAAACTGAACAACCGGAGATACCCACGCAAACAGGGGAAGTAAATGTCCAGGAAAGTCATATAGAAAAATCCAAAGTAACGGAAGAGGGTAAAATGGATAGGATAATGGAAATGTTCTTACAGTTAAGTAAGCAAATGGAATCCACAAAAGAAGAAAACAAATCAATGAGTAAGAAAATAGATGCTATTGGAGATACTAATAAGAACCTAGAGTCCAAGATGGAGGATAATAACAAGAAGATAGACGAAAACAGTAAAAAAATGGGAAATGATAACCAGTCTCTGAAAGAAGATATCAGATCCAGCAAGGAAGAAACAAATAAGAAGATAGAAGAAAACAGCAAGAAGATGGAAGAGAAGATAGAAGAAAACAGCAAGAAGATGGAAGAAAACAGCAAGAAGATGGAAGAAAACAGCAAGAAGATGGAAGAGAGGATGGGAGGAAAGTTAGAAGAATTAAAGAAGGATAATCAATCCACAAAAGAAGAGTTGACTGGGATGAACAAGAACATGGAAGAATTGAAGGAAGACAACCAATCGTTCAAGGAAGAATTCAAGGCGACTAAAGAAGAGTTGATTAATAAAATTGAAAATACCAATCAGAAAATAGATGAAACCAGGAAGAAGATAGAGAAGAACAACCGACAGTTGAAAGAAGAATTGAAGGAAGACAACAGGAAGTTGGAAGAAAAGATGGGGGAGAAATTGGAAGAATTGAGAGAGGACAATCAAATTCTGAGAGAAGAATTAAGAGAAGTCAATCAGGAGAATTTGGACAAACTGGACGAAAGGATGGAATTGTTGCGAGAAGAACTGAATAAAGAAATCAACGTTAACAAAAAAGTGATGAATAAGAAGATGGAAGAAGAAAATATAATGGTCAATCGACAGATTCGAGAGATTGATGGAAAGTGCAACCAGACCGAAAAGGAGGTGAATGAGTTTAAAGAAGTGGTGAACATCAAGTTCACAAATATTGAAGAACATAGTCGTAGGAAGGTAGAAGAACAGAGAAAGGAAAATCAAGAAGAATTCGGAAAAGTACGCGACCAAGTCACAGAACGATGTAACGATATACAAGAGACTGTGGCCAGTATCACCGGTCAGGTGCGACAAAGCCGAGAGGAGATGGAAGCGATTAGAAACAGACCGACTCATTTCACCGGATTGCCTGTCAACGAAAGCCGAGAGTGGCTCAACTTCCGGCAATACAAACGCAAGCCGATGGAGTTCCTGGCAAGGGTAGAAGAATATTTGACCAAGCATAAAATTACCCAATGGAGCCATAGCAGGGAGATTTTCGACGAGTCTTTCCGAGACATAACAGATAATTGGTGGATGGCCAACCGGAGTGAAATTTCCGACTACCAACAGTTCCGGAAAATGTTTAAGACAAAATACTGGTCTGAGACCACCCAGAACTTGATACGTGACAATATTTGTAACGGAAGATACAGGTCACAATTAGGTAGCAGTATGACGGCATATTTCTTGGGGAAGGTGTGTATGGCAAAGCACCTTGAGCCAGCAATCCCAGAAGAATGTTTAGTGAATAAGATATCTTATCACTATGATGAGGACATTATCAGGGCCCGGAGAGGTAGTCAGATCAAGACGATCCAGGGAATGACTGAGTTATTGGAGGGATACGAGAATGAAGAGTATTATCGGCAGAGCAGGAAGAGAAATGAGAGACCAGAAGCAAGGCCGACTACTTACCCCAATAACGGCAATAACCATACAAATAACCGGAACCAGCCCAGTAATTACGACGGCCCTAACAACCAGCCGCGTAATAACCAGTTTAACGGAAATTTTAACGGCGTGAGAAATAACAACCCCTACCCAAATAATCGAAACCACTTTTATCAACAAAATAATAATGTTCCATACAGTCAGAGAAACCCATATCCCAACAATAATGGTAACAGGCCTTACCCACCTAACCGAAATTACTATAATGATAATATTAATAATAATAATAATAGCAATAGTAATAACCGAGTGTCGCGCCCTAGGGTAAATTTTATAAGAGCAGAAGATCGCGGACCCAGGAGATATTATCAACCGAGGAGGAGCAGCTTCCACGGCGCTGACCGAAGATGGCGGAGTGCGGAACGAGACGGCCCAAGATACGAACAGGAAAGACGAAGTACCAGCCTGGAAGATCTTGGCAGACAACCGAACAGGGCGTTAAACATCAATCAGGGTACAGAACGTCAGGAAACAAACCAGAGTTTCCCGAACGATGCCTCGGTCAACAATAACTTAAACAATGACCAAAATGCTTTAAACGAGAGGAGGCAGTAATCAACAACGATGACCCGTTACTGCTTATACTTCCTGGGTTAGAAAAGGATGATTTGCAACAAGCAAACAATGATAAAAACATCACTATTATCAGTAACCATTATTTGAAAGACATACGAACTGAACTTTTGGAAGAGAACGAGAAGAGTCTCAGCAACAGTAATAATGAGATAATTTATATAACAGCGGAGGTGGAAGGAGTTCCCGCTAGAATAATGATAGACACAGGAGCTAATATTTCAATAATAAACTCCAATGAGTTGGAGAGAATACAGAGTACATGTGGTAAAACTTTACCAATGTTACCAGTCAACAACATTGTGTTGGTAGGTGCAACCGGCCGCCAGAATAAAACCATTAGGAAGCAAGTTTCCTTAAGTGTCGTTAGCCGTGATATAGCTTTAGACATGGAATTTTTAATCGCCACCGGATTACCATTTGACATCTTAGTCGGTTGCGATATTCTTCGTAGATATTCGGCAGTAATCGATCTTAATTTAAATAGAATATCACTTTTCCCAGACGGAGTAACATGGACCGCAGATCTGGTAGGAAGCACAACTATACTTCCCAGCCCTATACATCAACAACTTCGTAAAATAAATGTTATTAGAAACAGCCCTCTTTCTAAACCCATAATATACAATCATGGAGGAGAGGATTTATGGTCAGTTAAGATCCAAGAAATACGGAATTTCCAGTGCGGAAGCGATAACAAGAAAATACCAACACATCTGGCTGATCGTCTAATCGCAATATATGAGAAATACAAGGCGGTGTTTTCTGATGAACCAGGGAAGGTACAAAACTACCAGTGCCAACTTCGTTTTAAAGAAAACGTAGAGTTTAACCGGAGGTCATATCCAATAGCGCAGTCGCTCAAAGAAGCCGTGAGAACAGAGATAAACAAGATGATTGAAAACGACATATTTGAGATTAGTCAATCACCTTACACTAGTCCAATTATTGCTGTTCCGAAGAAAGACGGACAAGTCCGGCTCTGTTTAGATGCGCGTGAGTTGAACAAGACAATTGTGAATGACAGAACATCTCCCGGTGAAATAGAAGAAATCTTAAAGCGTTTTCATGGTACTAACTTTATTAGCACCTGGGATACGGTCTGTGGTTATTGGCAGGTAGAGCTGCATCCACAAAGCCGCCAATACGTAGCGTTCATTTTCGAAGGGCGCAATTACCAGTTCAAGAGACTGCCCTTCGGACTTGTCAATTCTGTCGCCATATTTGTGGCATGCATGGACCAGATTTTGGGACCAGAAGCGCTCCAATTTACCACCGTCTATGTTGACGATTTACTAATTACATCCGGAACCTGGGAGGAGCATTGTTACAGAGTGGAATTTGTACTAAACAAACTAGCGCAGAACAACATAACACTGAAGTTGGAGAAATCCAAATTCATAGCGCGCGAGGTACAATTCTTAGGCTTCAACTTAGACGACAGAGGTATTACCCCATCAGCAGAGAAAGTGGAGGCAATTCAGAGGTTCCCGCAACCAAGAAACAGGAAACAATTGCAATCTTTCCTCGGACTCTGTAACTATTACAGGAAGTTTCAGAGCCGATATTCCGAGTTGACAGCCAAGTTTCAACCACAGTTATCTGCCAAAAACAAATGGATTTGGGGTGAAGATCAAGATATTACTTTCTGATTGATAAAAGAGAAGTTTCTGGAGAGTGTGATACTTCGTCACCCAGATTTTAAGAAACCGTTCTTTCTAAACTGTGACGCTAGCGATCTAAGCTTAGGAACGACCTTATACCAGGAAGATGAGGAGGGACAACATCTGGTAATAAGCTTCGCTAGTCGCACACTGAACCAGTGCGAAAAGAACTACAGTGTGACAGAAAAGGAATTGTTGAGCGTGGTGTTCGCATGCAGCAAGTTCCGGACGTACATTCTCGGATATCAAGTCACGGTACGAACTGATCATAAATCCATCTCGTTCCTTCGTAGGTGCAAATTGAGTCACGGCCGATTGGCTAGGTGGGTACTCGCCCTACAAGAATATGACCTGAAATGGGAATACATTCCAGGAAAGAAGAACGTGGTAGCGGATGTGTTGTCACGTATAATTCTGGAAGATCAGACTTTCGAGGGAGAGAAGGAGAGCTTAGTAAAAATTTATAACATTTTCACGACCAGAGCCGATTTACAAGCTTTGTTAATAAATATCCGAATCCATCAGCAGTCTGATCCTAAGCTGAAAAACATTGTGAGTCGTTTAGAAGCCAATGATGAAACCATTTCTAAATATTACCACCTTAACAAGGGAATTCTATTCATAAAAACCGCCTTAGACGATGAGACATGGAAGGTGATAATCCCACACCAAATCGAAAAGGAGGTCATCATCGATTACCATGTCAGGTATGGTCACATGGGAGCGTTAAAAGTGATACAAGCTCTAGAGGAAAATTGTAAGATCAAGAATATCAACCGCAAGGTGAGAACATACATCAAGTCCTGTAAGATCTGCCAATGTGCAAAAGTAAACAATGAAAAGACAGAGGGTATCATGATACCGATAACTTCCAACGCAAAACTGGAAAAAGTGTTTTTGGATATATGCGGGCCATTTCCCCGTAGCGGTGGTCGACACAGATATAAATACTTGGTAATCATAATGGATCACTACACCAAGTATATAAAGCTATATCCGGTTAATCGGGCAACGACAGCAAAGGTTTTGGCGGTGATTATTGATTTGTATATCCCAGAGATCGGTAGACCATCTTCTATTATTACCGACCACGGTACACAGTTTAAGGGGAGGAGATGGCGAGACACTTTATTAGCACTTGGGGTCAAAACGTATAAGACATCAGCCTACCACCCAAGTAGCAATCCGGCTGAGAGAGTACTAAGAGAAGTGGGTAGGATATTGCGCACGTACTGTCACAACCAATAGAAAAAGTGGCAATAGTACCTAGCAGCGACAGAAACATTCCTAAATTATGCCCACCATCCAGCTATAGGAATTCCACCATACTCAGCCATGTATGAGAAGCCGACTCCCCGAGACATTGAACAAATCATTGAATTTCCAACGAACAACAATAGGAAATTCAACCAGTTGAAGTTTTACAATAAGGTAGCAGAAGATCAGGAAAAACGGCAAGCCAAATACCAGAAGGCAATAGGGCGAATTGTAACATATAAAGAGGGTGAAAAAGTCCTCCTAAAAAATAGAGAGCTGCCTAGCACCTTAGAAGGCATAACCAAAAAACTACTATTACTATACACTGGCCCATATGTTGTGGTAAATGATAAGCATAACAATACATATGAGTTGAGGGAAATCGTTTCAGGAAAAATCAAAGGAGTGTACAATCAAGCTTCTATGAAGAAATATTATGAAGAATGAGTTGTGAGTTTAAGAATTTTGAATTTTAAAAAATTCAAAAATAATGTAAGTACATCTTACAACCTAATATTTTGAGAAGAACATTCTGGAGAATTATAAGAAGAAGGAATTTAGAATTTATATTTTAAAAATTCAAAAATAATGTAAGTACATCTTACAACCTAATATTTTGAGAAGAACATTCTGGAGAATTATAAGAAAAAGGAATTTAGAATTTAAATTTAAAAAAAAAAAATTCGAAAATCATGTAAGTACATCTTACAACCTAATAATTTTGGAACAAACTTTATGGAAGAAAGAAAAAGAAAGACTTTTGAATTGAAATATAATTAAAAAAATTTAAAATTAAGCAAGCACAGCTTACTACCACTGAATTATGAGAAAAACATTTTGAAAAAATTAAGAAGAAAGGAATGTTGAAGTTAATATACAAAAAATTTAAAAATGAAGTAAGACCAACTTACTATAACTAAGTTTGTGAGAAAACTTTATGGTAAATAATTAAGAAGAATTTGAATTTGGAGAAATACCAACACATTCAGAAATAATAGTAAAATCACAGTACTATAAACAATTCTGAATGAAACAATTCTGGGAATAAATGAATTAAACAGAATTTGTATGTTGATAGAACGTCAGAACTTTGAAACAAGATAAGATCAACATATTACAAGGATTTATGAGAAATATTTTTCAATTAAATAAAAAGAATAGTTTGAATTTTACATTAAAACCAACCAAGTTCCAAAAAATAATTATGTGTCAATTATGATTGAATTGAGAAGAAAATAAAGTGATTAATTCAGAAAAGAGAGTTAACGTTAATCCAGAATAAATGCTAGACATTCACAATAGCATTTGAAGGAGTAGAGAAGAATAACAAAAAAGAGTGTAATTTGCCAGAGAAGGAAAAAATTTGGAAGCAAAGAGACTAATTACCTATGAAACGATAATGAAAACAGTTAATTAAGAGCGAAGAAGAACAACTCATACCAAACAGATGGAGAAGATGATTTTGAACAAATGATAATAATAAGACCTATATGAAATGCAAAGAGAAGAAATACCACATGAAATATGATATAAATGAATTAATGTTAATGAATGCGAAGGTGGATTAATAACTTTCTAAGAGAAAGGAAAGAACCAAAATGTTTAAATAAAATGATCAATACAACAACCTGTATATCTAATGTAAAGATACAATGTTAAAAAATTAAATATAATATATTAAGACCATTCAAATAATGAATACGAAAGACTATTTATAAAGACCATGCTAATACTATGAGTAACCAGAAGAAAGTATAAAGAGAATTCAGATGGAGAAGAAAGAGAGTTACATTGTAAACAGTAACCAGAATTATTAAAAGAAAGGTTTTCAACCATAATCAAATTAAATATATCAGACAAGTTAAGAGTTTTGAAAAAATATATATGTAATGAGTATAATAATGATTATGAAGATTTATTAAGATAGAAAATGTGAGATAATCTGAGAGACTACGAAGTGGAGAATCCAAAGATATTTTTATTAGTCGAAAATGAGACTACTTTTTATTTATTTATTCGATGACTGACTGAAGATAATTCCAGCAGCATTGTGTTTTTTTTTGAGCAGGGATGGATATGCCCCTGTACTCAATTTATAGAAGTGGTGTATGGCCAGCAGAGAAGTAGCGTACAGTGCCCCTCTGATCTGCCCCAGCCCACGTGATAGGGAATGTTAGGGAATTAATATCCCAAGGATACAACACGAAGTTGATATAGAAAGAAAATGTATTACAATTATAATATATCTCAGAAGACACTAACTATCCGAAAAGGATCAGTAGTAAGACAAGTAACCATATATATAAAATTAATAAAACTCTAATATAAAAAAGTCGATATAAAAATGGAGAAGAAAATGAATTATAAGAAATGATGAAATTATCATAAGAAATTATTTCATCCATAAACATGTCTGAAATAATTACTTCTGGAGGAGAGCAATCTGTAGCGTGACAGATATAAGCATAATATTGAATGGCAATTGATCATTAGAATAATGAAGTTATAATATTTAAATTTGGAAGAAAGCATTAAGTCTAATATAAATAGATTAATTCATAGCAACTGTGGAAAGAAATCATTATTATAAAGAAAATACAAGTTAAAATAAAAGGAGTTACTAGTGATGAGTCATCCAAGACCAGTCTCATAACCAAAGGTTTTCAAGGTATAACCCAGGAAGGTAAAATAGTAAATAACAAAGCAGTACACAATATGACCAAACCCACAACGAGGGAGAATAAATAGAATAGAAACCCTAAAATAAGCCAAGATCAACCAATACAGGTTGTGTATTTCTGAAATAAAGAAGAAGATGGAGAAGATCCCAAGAAACCTGATGGCAACAAGAAGAAGATGGAGAAGATACCAGTCCCAGAAGGCAGGAGAAAAGAAGACTGAAGAAAGAAGAAGAGGGCAGCATCCTGAAGAAGATGTCATGCTCTTATAAAAGACACCCAAATCCCTATATCCCCAAAATAAATATCTAAAAACAAAAGTATAACGAAATAAAAACCACATGTATATAAATTTAAGAGAGAGGAGTGTATAAAGTAAAAGTTTCCTGTGAACTAAGATGAAACAATAATATAGTACCCATGGAACAAATCTCCATTGAAAAAACGCTAACCAATTTATTATGTTAATAAGACTATACGACCATTTAGCATTAACATAATATATAAGTGCAAAGTGAACCAGTGATAGTTTTGGGTATTATAAAAAATGAACCTTGTGTTTCATTCTTGGCAATCACAAACATTGGATGCAATGAAATATGCATTTTTCAATGACTTAAAATATGTACTGTGACAATATGTTGTTCATAAGACATGAATCTGTTTAAAATAACATTTTGTTTTACATGGAAAAAGGAAAACAGAGTTCATAATACCTTTTGAACAATTAATACTATTTATTTGTTAATGACAGGGTACAGTTCCCCAAAGACAATGTAAAAGACAGTATAAAAACTGTAGAATCCTACTTATAATAATAGTTAGAAATAAGAATATAAATATAAGGTTTTTATGTATATAGTACAAGAATGTTTAAAAATGTTTTAGATATAAGGCCATTTGTTTGGGTCTGAAACAACTAACATCAGAACTATAAAAATAGTTACCACTTGTAAATAGTAGAGAGTAATTAAGATGTTAGTTAGTAAAAAACCTTTTTTGTAAGCCATATTTCCATGTTTAGAAATAAGGATTGTGTTGCAAAATGTCTGACTTGAAGACAACCATTTATTTAAAAAAAAAAATATATTCTTTATTTGTTTTAACTATTGTTTGTATTGTAACCAATACTAATTGTTTTTGTGTAATTTAAAAACATGTTTAATTTATAATACTATTTGTAAAAGTCAGAGAGGGTATCACACATCATATATTGTTTGTAAATTATTTTGTAAGAAAAAATTGTTAAAAAATCATAGGCCAAAAGAATGGAAACCAAACTTCATCAAAACAGAGAAATTGCTCAATTAAATGCAAATAAACAAAAGGGGTTTAGACAAAATAAACTTGAGATCATGCCATATAATTGCACATACCATTTAGAGAGATTTTAATAAATTATATTCAGAATTATGAATAAAAGTGAAAATGACTAAACTCAGAAATTTAGACATGGGAGTCATATATTTCAGAATAATGTTTCAGAATACAACTAATTCAATTAATTACCAGAAAATAAGGGAATAGGAACCTTTTAATACAATATAGGATTATTAATATTAAATATAACTGATAAAATGGCTGAATTTATATAATGACAGGAAGTAAATTTTGATGTTTGGAATCTTCAGAGTATACCAAACTGAAAGTGAAATTACTATTTTTTGGACAGAAAACACTATAAAATGGCATTATTTAATCTGAAAATAAGCTGAATGAAATGAAAGATTAATTTAAATCACATCTAGTGAATAAAATTGACAAATAACCAAAGTTTAGGCATTCATATAGTGAAATAGTAAAATGTACACAGGATGTGAAAATATTTTTGAACAATGTTAAGGATAATATTATATGGGCTAAGAGTTTAATTGAAACTGAAGGAAACAGTTAGTTAATTATTGGTAGTTGAACGGTTAACATGATGTACGTTTGATAACGTGGATAACCTAACCTATAATCGTCATACAAAGCGAGTGTATAGTGAGTTATTGTGAAATCGCGAGTGACTTGTAAAATACTTCTGAAACTATCATATTATAACAGAAACGATCAAGTAACACTCCATAACACAGAACAATATAAATCTACTCCGAAAAACACCATAAAACACTAGAAAACTGTATAATACATTAAACCAAATTAGTGACGGAATCGGAGAAAGTGTTTGACTTATAATTACACAGACATACTAAATACAACCCAGAATCACTACACCAGTCACTACACAACATATAACAAGAGATTTGCAGACACAAGAACAGGAATATTGCGTCAAAATACATTATTTGGAATGCAGCAGGAACGAGCAATATTTTGATCAACTTGACGGCGGCCATTTGCTTTGACGATCTCAGTGCCTTCTTCTTGGTTCAGCACAGCTGTTTGGTGAAAACAATTATTATATTTACAATTTATTATTCAATGTCTGTGTTTATTAATAACTATTAATTTGATTGTAACGTTATACTTTTTAAATATTAGCCCGATTTCTCTGACTTTGGTAATAACTGGCTGTTTAAAGAACCCTATATAATTTTTATAACATATACTTGTAACTTTTTTCGATATCCTGAGAATCGATACTAATCGATAAGAGTCAATATTGCTGTTACTTAATAAAACATTAATACTTTTCAATACTTAATAGTTCTTTATTTCTTCAATAATACTAATTACCCATAATATAATTCTAATTGATAATCTACAAGGACTTTACCACCCGTAAGTGAAGATAACCTAAAAAATAGAAAGGTAAACAAATATCGATTGGTTTACAGACAGTCTTATGAGTGGTGATAGATTATTTAAATTATACTAAAACTTTAATAAAAATTTTCAGAAGAGCATTACACTGTTTAAAACTTCACAGCCCTATATTAATTAATTGATCCTAATTAATTAATTAATAAAATTAAAATTTTTTTTTTATTATTATTTTTTATAAACATAATTTTTTTTAAATTTTCTTCAAAACAATAATATTTGTTTTGAAACTTTCGGTGAAGCTGAGCATATATATTTCTTCATCAACTTTACGCTACTCGACCGGTCTTGCTACCATTGGGACTCGACCAGCTGGGAAACTTAAGGAAGTGTTTCAGGCCAGTAAGACGTCGAGAGCCACACCAATTAAACATATTACATTGGACTTGATTACATCGGAGTCACATAATCCACAATAGCTTATATCATCAATCAACTTACAGATTCACACATCAATCTTATTTATTTTATTACAATATGTATATGTATTTATGTATATGTATTGTTGCATATTTGGCTCCCAAAGAACGTGGGGCTATACAAATTAAAGTACATATAAAAATTCACACACATAAATACGTTGCATAAATTTGGCGCTCCAAGATCGTGGGGTTCCGCAAACACAAATAGAAGTGTATTTGTAGTTGAAATTAAATTTAACACTAATTATATCATTACGATATATATAATTTTGTTTACACAGCCCCTTGCCTACCTTGTTAGGTGAAAATACCTATTTCAAACGAGGTTATATTCTTGAAGAATATTGTTTCAGACTTCTGCCATTACATGATTAAGAGCAATTCCTCAACAGCTGGCATCACGAGTGACATGACAGGATGACCTCGGTTGCACAATGAAGTCTTAAAATTCAGAATATATTTCCTACAAAATATTGTTTTTCTTAGTAATATTTATTTAATGTTCTGCAATTTTTTGACTTTGTACCTCTTTAATGATTATATTATTAGTTTGTGTCACTTCAAATTACACACTGTACTTCCGATATACGAGTACTTGTGCTTTTTGAACAGCATTTTGTACTGTTAACACAGTACATGAAACTGGAAAATGACGACCAATATGGTAAATTAACAGAAAGTGATATGTTCAAAAGTATTTAGGTGAGATTCTGACCCCAAATGTCAATCAGAAAGCAACACCTGAAATAAGGGTGAGAACGATGGTCATACAAATATTTGGCTGATAGTATGGCCCAGGATAATCGTGGACCAATATTCTAGAGCTAAAAATTCATTATTGTGACAACTTCTGGTATCCCATAAGACTTACAGTAGTAATTACCCATTAATACAAATTTGTTATTTAAAACTAAAGCAGAACGGCCTTTTATGGACACATCAGAAGAAAGGATAGCCAACCAATGAGAAAGGATAGCAAACAAGATCCTTACCTTCCAGGACTGAGAAACACTACCATGGGTGAAAGAAGTCCATCTGGACAGTAATGTGGTAATTTTCATATTTAAAGGTTGGCTAATCTGTACGCTCGACATTACGTTTATCGCGTTCAGGCTTCAACACAGTGCAACGAACGTTGGTGAGCAGCAGACATAAACGCGTCTCTGCCTCGTTCTGTCATTTTATTCATTTTTTCTGTCGTCGAGACAAATTTATGTAGGCCTTAGGCCCTACAACATTTCATGTAGCTTGGAGTGCCGTGTACTCGCGCCTCAATTCTGCTAATATGAACATTTCTTAACCGACGTGGTTTTCTTTAAAATGCAACGTCTTTCAGACGTAGCCAACCTTACATGTTCCATGTAATGAAACATTAATAAACGTATCAAATACAGTCCACGCTTATCATTATTCAGCATCCTGGCAATTACATTAGAAAACATTAATCTTCCTAACATTTTTTTGGTCCTCCGGGCCAGATTTGAACCAGCGACCTACGGATGGATGGCATGTTGTGCCACTAATTTGGCCTCTATTCGCATTATTTCTCGCTATTAAAGGTTCAGCTTTGAAGCTACATGTGCAGTCTTATCTGCATTGACTCATAAACTGCCAGCACAATCTTTCGACATAAATCATTTTAACGTCCCAGATAACGTTTTTCTAGCCAACCCACATTTCAACATATCAGCTGATATAGATATACTTCTAGGAGCGCACTTTTATTTAGATTTGATTTTAGCTAACAAATATGTACGTGGTCCTCACTTTCCTATTATACAAGAAACAAAGTTAGGCTACATTCTAGCAGGCAATCTGCCCACACATTACCGTTCTAAGGGTCCTGCTGTTTCGTTCTTGGCTAGGAACAATGACAATCAAATTTTGGCGTCTCTTGAGAAATTTTGGGAGACCGAAACCATCCCTGATAATGCACCCATTAGTAACGATTCAGCTTGTGAGGAACATTTTGTTAAGTCCACTCATCGCAATGATGAGGGTAGGTTCGTTGTTTCGCTACCATTTGAGTCTGACAATCCCCAGTTGGGTGAGTCCTATGCTACCGCTGAAGCGAGATTCTTGAGTTTAGAACGCCGGTTCATGCGTGATTCTGAGCTTGCGCGCGAAACTTTATTCTGGAGTATAGAGATCTTGGCCACATGGCGCTTGTCGACGATTGTTCTATCAATTCCGGGGTTTCAAATACCTACTATTTGCCTCACCATGCCGTCTTTAAACATTCTAGTTCTACAACGAAACTTCGCGTCGTTTTTGATGGCTCAGGCAAAACTACCAATGGTTTTTCTCTCAATGATATTTTGTTGGTAGGCCCAAATGTCCAACAAGACCTTTTTTCTATTCTCTTGCGATTTCGCATGCACAACTATGTTCTGATCGCCGACATCGAGAAGATGTATCGACAAATTCTAGTGTCTGATAAGGATTGTCATTATCAACGCATTCTGTGGCGTAATTCTCCCCTTGAACAGTTTAAACATTCTGTATTGCGAACTGTAACATACGGTACTGCTAGTGCTTCATTTTTGGCCACTCGCTGCCTTATTCAGATTGGTAAGGATCATGAAGCTTCTTCTCCTGACGCTGCTTCAGCTATAATTAATGATTTCTATGTCGATGATTTGTTAACCGGTGCAGACACCATTTCTAATCTGAGCAAGTTGAAATCTGATTTAGGTACGTTGTTGAGTCAATATGGCCTTACTCTGCATAAATGGGAATCAAATGAACCCAATGTGGTCGCAGATCATAATAATTTATCACTCCCATTAAACAAACAAGGTAATGTGCGTACGTTGGGCATTCTTTGGAATAACTCTACAGATTCATTTTTGTTTGACATCAAGTCATTTCCAGTTGAGTCAAGCATCTCTAAGAGGAAAATCCTGTCGATTATCGCAGGTATCTACGACCCACTCGGACTCGTCGGTCCAATTGTTTTTCTTTACAAACAGTTTATGCAGCAACTGTAGCTGTGCAATCTTGGTTGGGATGAGCCAATCTCCGGGCAATTATATTTGCATTGGCGTTCATTATGCGATAAGTTATATCTAATCGGTAAAATTATTGTCCCACGTTCTATTCGCAGCAAGTCCAAGGCAAGGATAGTTGAATTACATGGGTTTGCGGATGCTTCTGAAAAGGGCTATGGGTGTTGTGTTTACGTTAGAGTCATTTATCAAGATTCATCAGCCTCTTGTCACCTTCTGTGTTCCAAATCTCGCGTGGCCCCACTACGACAGGTGTCATTACCCCGCATTGAACTCTGCGCTTGCTTGTTGTTATCGCGACTCTTATTCAAAGTCACCCCTGCTCTTCATTCCTTTATCAATAGCGTTCACCTGTATTCTGACTCCATGGTGTCCCTTTACTGGATTCATGCCCAGTCTTCTAGGTGGAAGACCTACGTCGCTAGTTGTGTTGCCGCGATTCAGCGTCTCACTGAAACCTACACATGGCATCATATCAATTCACAACATAATCCTGCTGACATTATTTTTAGGGGATGTCACCCCGACGTTTTGCGCGATTGTTCGCTTTGGTGGCATGGTCCCGCGTGTTTGTCTCGATCTTCTGAGCCCAATCTTTTTTCATCTTTTTACCTACTAATCTGTCGTCTCCTGAATGCTCTGCGGAGGAGAAACAAACCCCCAAACTTTCTCTAAATTCTACCCTATCTATTGATCTTTCAAAGGACTTTTCTTCATTGCACCGTCTGACTCGCGTATACGCTTATTGCTTTCGATTCATCAAAAATATTAGACTCTCCAGGGCTGAGAAAATCTCGGGTGCTCTTACCCCCGTCGAAATTCATTCCACTCTTAATTTCTTCATAAAACAATCCCAGTCCATCCACTTCGCTGCTGAGCTTAATTGCCTTCGTAATGGGTCTTCTGTCTCTATCAGGAGTAAGTTGTCTTCTCTGGACCCATTTCTTGATGAGTTTGGCGTCATACGCGTCGGCGGACGCTTACAGCAGTCGCAACTACCCTATGACAATAAGCATCCTATTGTCTTGCATCAATCGGCTCACATCACTCGCCTTATAATCGAGTGCGAGCATATTCGTCTACTCCACGCTGGTGCTCAACTTGTGCATCATTCACTTCGTCAACGTTGGTGGATCATTAACGCCAAGATAGTCATTCGTTCCATCATTCGTAGATGCGTCAAGTGTCTCAGGTTTAGTACCAAACATCAGGTTCAAAGGCTTGGTATTTTGCCATCTCCTAGGGTCACTCCTTCGCGGCCGTTTCTATTCTGCGCAGTTGATTATGGTGGTCCCTTCATGATTCGTCATGGCGGGCAGAGATCTAGGACTCTGTCAAAATCCTATGTGTCTTTGTTCATTTGCTTAGCCACCAGGGCCATTCATTTGGAATTGGTTTCCGACCTTATGGCCAACGCGTTTATAGCTGCCTTACGTCGTTTCATGGCCCGTAGGGGCATACCCAGCCAGTTATATTCTGATAATGGCACGAACTTTAGGAAGGCCCGCAACGTTTTGCATGACCTTTACAATCTTTGGCATAGTAAGGATGCCACCTCATCAATCCAAGCCTTTACGACCTCTCATGGTATTAAATGGTCATTTATTCCGCCCTCGTCACCTCATTTTGGTGGTCTTTGATAGAGCGGTACAAAGAGTTTAAAGTATCATTTGTGCCGCGTGGTCGGCAAGTCTATACTCACTTTCGAGGAGTTTACGACGGTTTTGTCTCAGGTAGAGGCATGTCTAAACTCACGTCCATTATTTGCCATTTCATCGGATGCAAACGATCCAGTGCCACTTACCCCTGGCCATTTTTTAATTTGCGCACCATTAATGGCGATACCTGATCCTGACTTATCTCACGTTCCCATCTCTCGTCTTGGACATTGCCAACTTCTCCAGAAGTTTGTCCAAGTCATTTGGAAATCTTGGTCTCGCGACTACTTACATCAATTACAACAACATCACAAATGGAAATTCGCAAAGGAAAACGTTTCCATTGGTGACCTGGTTTTGCTGATCGAGGATAACTTGCCTCCATTAGCATGGAAATTTGGTGTAATTATCGCCACATTTCCTGGCCCAGACAACTTAATTAGAGTAGTTGACGTTCGCACGCCTACTGGCACCTATCGCAGACCAATTCATAAGTTATGTTTGGTGCCAGTGAGGGACGAACAGGAAAAAAGTTTATTTTCCTTTAAAATTAAATGTATATACTTGTCAAACATGTGTTAAATCAAATGTTCAAAGAAGATTTTGTTAGTTATAAGCACCTTTGTTTTTAGCATAAGCTTTAATTTGTGTATTTTTAATT
The DNA here is from genome assembly GCA_034769895.1 of Magicicada septendecula. Lineage (NCBI taxonomy): Eukaryota > Metazoa > Arthropoda > Insecta > Hemiptera > Cicadidae > Magicicada > Magicicada septendecula. The sequence continues at coordinate 164,331,004 of CM068373.1, read as the reverse complement.
CAGAAACTGTTTGTTTTACTCAAGCAAGTGTCAGTTTATTTAATATGCAAAGCTTCAATTATTTTTTGTACTTTCGTGTATACAACATTTGATTTATGCCTCATGTCTTCGCTTAGTATTGTTCTTATGTAATAATTTTGTTATATAATATTCACATGGTCTGCAGCTATACAAACCATGTATGCATCTTCTTGCACATTTTTGTCAATATGTGTGATATTTTATTGCTTTATGAATTTATATATTACTCGCAATTGTTCAACACATGCATTACATTTTGTATAAACACATTTGCTGTACTTGTCACTTATGCTATTGTGCCTTGTGTTCATGTATTTGTAATTATCTAAACTGATTTCTATTGTATTTGTTATGTATAACTTTGTATCTATGTAAAACACATTGGTTTACCCGCATCTACTGTCTATAACCATGCGCCACGCATATATTTTTATATTTATATTGTATTTTGCGATCACATATTGCACAATTATTATTCATGCTTTAATTATGACATACATGTCATTACACCTTGTGCTTGCAATCATTCAACAATGTATAATCTGTTTTCACATGTCAATTTATTGTGCATTCCTGAAACTGTCAGGTATAGCATGCATCATTCAATTATTATATTAAAGCGTTATGCTAAATCTATGTTTTTACATGTATAATTTTGTAATAATTTTTGTCTATTCATTTTACACTCAATACTATTGTATAGGTCAACTGGCCTTGACTGGTTTAAGCTAACCATCATGACTTGCATAAAATATTTGCAATTTGTATCGGGCCCATCATGTGATGAGTCACCGATTATTCATTATCAAACATTGTCAAACTATGTATTTTTCATGTTTTATATTGTTTTATATTGTACACATACAATATATATTAGCAATACATTGCTAATTCTTGCATTTATACTCATGTATAAATCAGTTTGCAAGCCAACTATGGCCGGCTCAACTGTTATCATCATTCAGGTTTTATCTCTAAACAGTTAATGTTATAACTGTTATCTAACATTTCAATCTCAAGGTTCAATACAATTTATTGAGGTTGATATCTATTATTAAGAACACACATTGTGTTTTCGTACAATAAATTATTAAAATGTATTAAAAATCTTTTGATTTTTTGCGGGCAGTTATGGACAGTAATGTGGTAATTTTCATATTTAAAGGTTGGCTAATCTGTACGCTCGACATTACGTTTATCGCGTTCAGGCTTCAACACAGTGCAACGAACGTTGGCGAGCAGCGGTCGTAAACGCGTCTCTGCCTCGTTCTGTCATTTTATTCATTTTTTCTGTCGTCGAGACAAATTTATGTAGGCCTTAGGCCCTACAACATTTCATGTAGCTTGGAGTGCTGCGTACTCGCGCCTCAATTCTGCTAATATGAACATTTCTTAACCGACGTAGTTTTCTTTAAAATGCAACGTCTTTCAGACGTAGCCAACCTTACATGTTCCATGTAATGAAACATTAATAAACGTATCAAATACAGTCCACGCTCATCATTATTCAGCATCCTGGCAATTACACTAGAAAACATTAATCTTCCTAACGCCATCAGAATGTCCAAAAATGTGGTAGTGGGGAAGAAGGTATAGGAAACGGACAAGTGTTAAGAATGAAAACTGCAGGGGTAAGGGATCCGTCTGAGGAGGATCAAGAGGGTAGCAAGAGTGAGCCAGAGAATTGAGGAAGTTCTCTCTCTCTCTCTCTCTCTCTCTCTCTCTCTCTCTCTCTCTCTCTCTCTCTCTATCAATTTTTATTTGTTCCAATGTTTTATTTATTATGTGCAAAATTTTACATAAATATATATAATTTTGTTTGCACAGCCCCTTGGCTACATTGTTAGGTAAAAATACCTATTTCAAACAAGGTTATATTCTTGAAGGATATTGTTTCAGACTTCTGCCTTTACAACATGATTAAGAGCAATTCCTCAACAGTTGACATCATGGGTGACATGATGGGATGACCTCGTTTGCACAACGAAATCTTAAAATTCAGAATATATTTCCTACAAAAAAATTCTTTTTCTTAGTAATATTTATTTAATGTTCTGCAATTTTTAGACAGTACCTCTTTAATGTTTATATTATTAGTTTGTGTCACTTCAAATTATATTTGTAAAGGTATTGCTTTTTACCATTTATTCAATATACCATCAGAAGATTCCAGTGTTATTATAATAATAATACTTACTGCTCACCGCTGCCAGAATTGTACTTACCGTCATATTCCCCTTTAAACTTACCTTATTATTGCCCAGGTCGCCAACATATTTTTTAGATAAATATGTAAACTTAAACACTCTTGCCCTTATAAAAATTGTAACATAATCCCGCTATCTAACTACCCTTAACACTCAGAAAATCCCAAAGAACGTTAGACGAGGTTTTCAGCACATAATAGGAAATGGTTATGGCGTAATAACTTAATCTACCACATGTTTTAAATTGATACCAATCTTATTTTATTCACAATGTCATACTCCCTTCTTTCTCAACAGCTAGAAACAAGCGTGTTTAATCAAGATTCTTTGAACAAATACTTATAGCTAGGAACCAGTACTTTGATTGATTAATGATACCCTTATCCCTCACACACACTCTCTCACTCTTTACAATTACTACATATAGTTTTTGTCCCCCTCTTACTAAGCGCTTTACTGTTTTAAAAGTCGATAACTTACTGGCCAATGTATTCACTGTGCTTCTTTTCTCGCTATTCCACTTATGCTCCCATTTTCTCGTAGACTTTCACTTACACCACACTTGCGTGTTCACTTACTTTACTTTACGTTGAGAATTCATCATGTATCATGTTCACTATGTCTTTATAGTATTCTTCATTGAAGTTTCCATACGTTTCGGTAGGTCTAGGCTACTCTTTCCGCTTCGACCAACCGAAATTTCCGAGGCCACTGATATAAAGATTAACTCATTGAACTGTATGCTGCTTCTGTCTGATACAAGAACTGGTGATAGACTGCTTACTGTGATTCACAAAGACTGCTGCTGGCAAGGTATTGCATAACACGTCTGAGCTGGGCTGTCTCCAGACATCAACAATTTACACTAACAATGTATGTGTTGCTGGTTACACTGGGGCACCTCACAGGTGGATACTGACAATTAAAAATTAAAACTGAATTGAAATTGAAACTATTGTAGCCCACAATTCTGTACCGTTACAATACCCCCCCCCCAATGAGAGGTTGTAGGCCGAAGCATACAAACTCTCATTGCCAAAAACCTAAGAGGATCAGTGAGGATATGGCGCCGCAACCCCCTGAACTCTCTACTAAAATCATGGGTACTTACCCCCCTAGTCTGGCGACTGTGGCAGCACCCATCCGATCTTACTGGACTTCTCTGCTCGAGATCCCAACACCATAAGCTCGGACAGATACCCGCCACAGTATCACCCGACTCTAAAACATCCAATTAAAAGATTAACAAATAGGCCTTCCATTATACCATATCCACAACTGATTCGTTTCCTCTTAGCCGTACTGGTTTATTAATTGCAAATACAGGTTCGTGTTTATATCCTTACTGTATAATTTTAATCCCTTAACAAAACATTATTCCCCACCAAAAATACAAGTAGATTACTTAAAATACAAGTATTATAATAACACTAACATTAAATCAACCTTCGGTAAAACTTCAATTATTATTACCTTATTATTCAATACACAATTCAAACCAAAGTAAATATAAATTAATTCCAAACCAAAAATAAATTTACATTCATTATTAAATTTCACCTTTTCAATTAATTTGATTACCAATTTAATTTAATTTTATTTAATTAACAATTTCAAAATTAATTACATTTTTTCAAAATGATTATCCATTAACAAAATCCTATCCCATAAATATTAACTGTCTTACAATCAAAACACTAAGTCATTTCCTTTCATAAAAAACTACCTCCATTTCAACACATCTTTCATTTCTTGTGTTTCATAATAGGATTTACTCATATCACTGATTCATCAGACTACAACATTCTTGTTATTGTCAACTCAGCATGACTGTAAACATTGGTCACAACAGACAACACACCTGTTTACATTAACAGTTGTCTACTAGGATTGTTTTAGTGTTAACATATTTATCAATTACTATTTATTGCAATTCAGATCAAATATAATTCACCTTTTTAAATTACTTTAATAACCACCTACACTCAAGACAATTTAGCTTTAGTTACAGTATTTGAAACACTTTTAATTTAAACACAGAATGCAAAATAAAATTCCTTAATACCTCCTGTTAATTATTATTGTTAATTAACAAAATAAAATATTATTATTAAAATAAATTTCTACTACATACACACATGGTTTACATAAAACATTTAACAATACAAACACAATCAATTTCACTAGAATTTATTTACAAATCTTTGTCATTATTTTTCTCAAGTTTACCACACCTCATTTCCTAAATTAGCAGGGTCATTTTACCATTACTCACATAATTAAATGTTCATTCAGTATTTCTCAACCCCCATCATCGAAAATTAGTCTTTTCTTCACATAACACTGTTCAATTTTATTGATACACAGCATATGGCTATCTTTTTTATAATAACCATAAAAATTTATATGTTCCACTGTACCAAAATAATAATACCTAGGGTTACCCCCTATTATTACCTTATCATAAATCAAGTCTACATTAATATTTTTTATCAAATCTCCGTCAGTATTTGTTATTGCAATCACATCCTTTAATTTTTCATCACTATAGTCGTCAGCTGTTACTAATATGCTGACCCTCACTACAGGTAAATGTATATTATTATCATCAATATAATAATTGTTTATCAAACAAGGTAAGTCTCTACTATTTTTAATATAATCATTTCTTTCAATATTTATTCCCACTACTAAACTTTCATAATCTCTACTTAATCTGAACAACTCTATCACTCTATCTCTTTCTTTATTATCACTTTCAATACCACACCATTTCATACTCTCACTCCACACAGAGGGCAATACCATTTTACTATAACACCATCTGGCTCTACCAGATAAACACAAAAAACTTTTTTGACTATTTGCCGACCCATTGTTGCCCAAATGTCCTAGTGAGGATCTTTTATCCTCATAAACAACTTGTGAAATCTCTGTTTCACATTTAACCCTATATAAACTTGCCCCCTGTTCACCCTCTACACTTAATCTATCTCTATACTCCCTTTCTAAATCATTAACACTAACTAGCAATCTTTGATAAACCTCAACTCTTATTCTATTCTCATTATCACCACTATTATTTAATATATCACCAATATTTTTATTCAATAATATATCACTCTTGTTAACATCATCATAACTAACATTATTACTCACCATATTTACGGCCACCTGTTTTACATATAAACTAACCTCTACCCGAATATTATTTGTATTAACCACACTTACCTCGTTTTTTATTTCTTCGTTATTATTCGTCATCATCTCATCATTATAATTGTCACTTATAGTTTCACTATCTTCATTATCAGATTCACTTACCTGTTTTAATTCACCGTCTGTATTCTCTTTTAATCGACATCTATCTCCTTCCCATTTCTCGTTTTGTTTTTTCATATCATTAATCATTTGTGCTTGTGAATTTATTATCTTATCAAAACCCCTATTCATCAGTTCTTCCTTTCTTTAAACCGTTTATTCATATTATTAATAAAGTCATTTGTGCATCTATTAAAATTTTCCTCCATTTCATCAAATTGACTTTTCATATAATTTTTTATATCAGCCCATGATAGACCTACCCCGTTTTCCGGTACCTTGGCCATACTTAAGAAATATTATTATATAATACACTTTTATAAAAACTACACCAATTATTCACACATACGCCGTTACCACAACCTATTTTCTGTGCCTCAAAACAGGTCTAGTTCATATAATATTTATACGAACATCCTGGCAGGGTTGCCAATGTAAAGGTATTGCTTTTTACCATTTATTCAATATACCATCAGAAGATTCCAGTATTATAATAATAATACTTACTGCTCACCGCTGCCAGAATTGTACTTACCGTCATATTCCCCTTTAAACTTACCTTATTATTGCCCAGGTCGCCAACATATTTTTTAGATAAATATGTAAACTTAAACACTCTTGCCCTTATAAAAATTGTAACATAATCCCGCTATCTAACTACCCTTAACACTCAGAAAATCCCAAAGAACGTTAGACGAGGTTTTCAGCACAGAATAGGAAATGGTTATAGCATAATAACTTAATCTACCACATGTTTTAAATTGATACCAATCTTATTTTATTCACAATGTCATACTCCCCTCTTTCTCAACAGCTACAAACAAGCGTGTTTAATCAAGATTCTTTGAACAAATACTTATAGCTAGGAACCAGTACTTTGATTGATTAATGATACACTTATCCCTCACACACACTCTCTCACTCTTTACAATTACTACATATAGTTTTTGTCCCCCTCTTACTAAGCGCTTTACTGTTTTAAAAGTCGAAAACTTACTGACCAATGTATTCACTGTGCTTCTTTTCTCGCTATTCCACTTATGCTGACATTTCTTGTACACTTTCACTTACACCACACTTGCGTGTTCACTTACTTTACTTTACGTTGAGAATTCATCATGTATCATGTTCACTATGTCTTTATAGTATTCTTCATTGAAGTTTCCATACGTTTCGGTAGGTCTAGGCTACTCTTTCCGCTTCGACCTACCAAAATTTCCGAGGCTACTGATATAAAGTTTAACTCATTGAACTGTATGCTGCTTCTGTCTGATACAAGAACTGGTGATAGACTGCTTACTGTGATTCACAGACTGCTGCTGCCAAGGTATTGCATAACAAGTCTGAGCTGGGCTGTCTCCAGACATCAACAATTTACAGTACACTAACAATGTATGTGTTGCTAGTTACACTGGGGCACCTCACAGGTGGGTACTGACAATTAAAAATTAAAACTGAATTGAAATTGAAACTATTGTAGCCCAATTCTGTACCGTTACATATTCTGTACTTCCGATACATGAGTACTACTTGTGCTTTTTGAAAAGTGCCATTCTGTGTGGTGGGATTATACAGAGATACCCAAAGAGATCTCTCCGTGTAGAAAATGACTATTTTATACCCTACCTTACTCTACTCCACCTCACAGTGAGATGGGGTTTCATTGAAATTTATTTTAAAAAAATAACAATTAATATACAATGAGAAATAATGACTCACGGGTCAAGCCTTGTCTAGAAGTACTAGGTTGGTTTTGCAGGCTTGAGCTTCCTCTGCCCTCAGTGTGGTAGCTTGGATTTCCTGAACAGAAAACAATATACTGTTTACTAAGCATCCAATTCTGTTAACATATTTACTGATATTTGCTGATTCAATAAGAATAAAAAAAATTGTTTGTGTCTTTTTTAAAAATATATAACATTTTATTCTCTTCTCTCTATCAAGTTATACACAAAATGTGCTTTGCAATATTTTATTTTCCGTTACTGAATGTATGCATAAGAAGGTACTGGACAAGTAAGCTCTTACAGTATTTAGATATTACACTTGCTTGCAATGCAAACTGTGCAGGAAAAGAAGGATTAATGCTTTTGCTTAAATTTTATGGTTAGGGTTTCACTGAAATTTAAAAACCACAAATATGATAAAGTAGTGTGTACTAAGAAATAATTACTTACTGACTGAACCTCCTTTAGAAGTACTTGGTTGGTCCTGCCAACTAGGATTCCCTGTGTTGTCAGTGGAGGAGCATGATAGTTCTGAAGCACGACATAATATACTAGTTAATAATCTCAAATATACTGAATGACTAAAACAACACTCAAGGTTGTTGGTAACGGATTAATGCTGAATATTAGAAAAGTGTACAGAAATTAATAGTTGAAGGGAAAACATAAAGCAAATGAGGAAATTAAAGATGATGTGGAATGCTGTTGATCTGAAGGAGGGAAAGAAAGTTGCAAAGATAGGACAGAATGGAATGAAGTGGTTAACTAAAATAATCGGATTACTGTATTGCTAACAGAAATAGTACTTTTAGCAAAAATGAGGTTTTTAGGGCCATGGTACAATGTACAGCAGCGGCAAATTGGAGGCCAAATTATTGGCTGTTCTGCGCGCGCACAAATAAAAGGTTTCTTCCAATTTTTATTTTCACATTATATTCATCCATTTTGTTGTAAAGTATTATTTATGTTCGGTATTTTGGAGTTTATAAATTTTTTAAGTATGCAATGGGGATTTATGTTTTATCCAACATAATACACAGACAGAGTTTTGTGTGTGTGTGTGAAAGGGAACATCGGATGGTATCGAATTTTTGTTTGTGACTTAGGCCTGGAAAGTGCATAGTTTCTGACAAGTGTACGTGTTCAAAACATATTTGCGCATGCTTAGGGCTCCTTTGTCAGACAAAAATGAGTCGCAGCTGCTAAGTTTCCACAGAAGAGCCAGAAAAAAAACAGTTTAGTGCAGGGTACAGATAAGGGACGCCAAGCCACATATGCAGGTAGTCGCAAGTTGAATACCAACCAGAACAGGCATCAGCGACTATATCTAGATCATAAAGGCCTCAGTATATAAATATAAATGGTGGAGTGAGATATGTCAGTTGTGCCTTGGTGAGAATGTGATTGGTGAAAGTTTGTAAAAGTATTATAATTAGTCACCTTCCAACTAACCTACAGAACAGGCACATAAAATGTTGACTTGAGCCCATAGGCGGGTTAGAGGCCTACCTTATAAAACAATGAAACAGTGAACGACATGTAACATTTACAGTCACCAATTACTTTTTTAGTCTTAGGGGAAAATTTTTAACTGAACAGTTGATAATTCCTAGTGCAGAAATCGGGTCAGTGACTCAAACGAATTCACAAAAAAGTGAATCAATACCATGTCAGTGCACAAAACCACAACATAGAAGACACCAGCACGTACAACAATAACAGATAAGTAACAAAATTAAACTCATTTTGATGTGGGGATTTGGACAACCAAGGTGGACAAAGGGAATGTGGGCCATAGCGAATGGGTGAGAGCAAGAAAATGTAAAGGGGGACAGAGTGATAGTGTGTGAGCTCTAACCTATTACAAAGTATTGATTTACATTGATTTGTTTGCAGTAGTGTTTGTAGTAACAAGTTCTTCGATTTACTAAGACAAAGATAAAACTGTAAAACTTAAAATATGTAAATGTAAAAAGAAAAGAGGTTAAATGAAATTAATCGGATTAAAAGTGTTATTAATGCACATTTTATGAACTAGAGATTTTGAATATATGTGTATTTAAAAAAAATACTCGGTCATATGTTAAGTCAGTGGTTATTAAGTTATGCAGTCATTCCGTGTCAAATCAACACAGTTTTAATTAGTTTTATACCTTACCATGTCAGATTTTTATGAAATTTGGTACACAGGTATTATTCATATAGGATAAGAAAATGTAACGGGACATTTTGGCCTATTTTTGGGGAAATAAATAAATTTGTATTTTCATAAAAGTAAACTGCATTTTTTACAATGTAATAATAATAATTGGGGAAACGTAAACATAAAGTCACAAGAAAGGTAAATTTTGTTGGTAGCGAAAGTGGTACGACTGTTTTTATTCTTATTCATGAATTTATACAACGCAGTAAACAACAAGCGAGAATGTGTCAAGGTCAGCTCCAGATGCAAGTAAAGCAGTTATTTTTAACACCAGTGACTTGCAAATTGTAAACAAATTATGTAACAACATCGGACCATGTGACGTCAATGTATACGTCAGAGACCATCCCCGCTGTGGAATTCGGGCGTGTAAGCCAAACCTTATGCTGGCGTAGTGATACAAACTCAGAACAATGAAGAAGTTGGTAAACAGTCATGGTTACTTTACAAAATAGTGCCGTTTGTCTCATCCCAGTATTAATTCAACACTCGCGCGAGTGACACGTACAAAAGTTCCGGAACGTAAATTGCGGGCCCGCAAATCAACAAAAGATGTGAATAACAGTTTTTTAAATTACAATAAAAGCAAAATTCGTACGCAAAATGTAAATAACAGTTTTTGGACATAATTAATTAAGTAAAAGTGCGTGCGTGGAGCAAAGTGACGTCTTCTGGGCTCACTCGCTGAACAGCTAAGTAACAATTAACCAACAAAAATTTTACAAGGGCTAATCAGAATAAAAATAAAAATGAAATTTTAAGTAAAAATATGAGTTCTCAAGGGGAATAAGAAAATATGTGTGTGTGAGAGTGAATGTAAGCGCTGGTTTCCGTTATAGATATATAAAATTAAGATTGTAACTAATTGTTTCTATTATATTCTTTTTGAAAATTATGCAAATTAAAATGTAAGTAAGAGAGAGAGAGAAGAAAAATTTGGGATGTAATGATGGGGTTGGAAGGAATATATGAAGTTTTGTGCATTTTGACCGGAGAAAGATAACCTAAATTGTATTTTTGGGATTTAATAAAGTAAGCTTCTGTTGAATATTTAACTATGAATATCAGTTATTCCAAGCAACCATCTCGTTATTCTTTCAGCTCGTCCAACGAGATTCTGGATATGGTAAGTAAAAAATTTTGAGTTGGTACATGACAACATGGTGACACTAGCTTTAGGTGTCTAACATGAACAAGACATATGAGTAAATTTATTTATAAAGTTATAAAAGTTTATTAGTTAACAAATGGTGCCCGACCAGCTGGACCGTTTGCATAAATCTAATTATGCAAATGTGGACCTGTTGCAGGAGTGATATGGTTGTTTGGAATAAATGAATTCGTGTACATAAAATAGACGTAGGTGACGAGTGTCACATAAGGTTATGTTACAGTGTTATTGATAAAGGTGTATTATAAATAAGTACAAAATTATATAATTTTAACAAATGGATAGTAACGAGATTGTAGTTGAAATGAGCGAGTCGGCTGGTGTGGGGGAACCAGAGGTTCATTCAACCGCAGTAAATCGATCAAAAGAATTCAGCCTAACTGAATCAGCTATAGATGACTCGGGTACTCTTGTGACAGTACAAAAAACCTGATATCAAATTTATGGTATACAAGGTAGCAAATTATTGTATTTCGATGTTTTTTACATTCATTTCTATGGGTAATACAATTTCCCTGGTTTTGCCGGTAACAACGCAGTTTAAAGACAACGAAATAATTTCAAGGCCAGCAGTGTACGTGCGAATAAGAACACTTAAAATGGTTACACTAACAAATACCGGCTCTACATACGTCTGTTTCATTGGCCAACAACGCCAAACGTCATTAACAAAAGAATGACGTGCATAAAATACGTAACAAGCAGGGCGTTTATGTAACGAAAGACAAAGAACAATGACGTATGCACACACATACATACGTAAAAATTGCGTATTGTTCGCCCCAGTCTACACAACTCCGCAGCAGCGGTAACACCTTGCTAAAGGCAGCCGGCAATTTATACCGGCCTAGTTGTTTTAAACAGTTCAAAATGTAATCAATATGTAATTATATACTAGCTAGAAGAGAAACTAAGACAGTGTACAGTAATTGTTTTCAAAATTAAAACGTAGTCAGTGACAATAGTAAAAATGTAACCACGCCAATTTTGAGAAAGCAACATGGGAATCCGCTTCCAGAACTTCTAGTCTACAAAAACAGGAAAGCGCAAAACCAATTTCAATTTAAAGAGCTCTTTTACCCAAGTAACAGATATATGTATACCCAAAAAATAAAGTGATATTGTAAGTATGAGTGAGAGTGAGGAAGTGGGGAGTGTATGATAAATGTCGACAGCCAAACGATTAAGAGAATATAATTAAAATCATTTGATAATAAAGCAGCTGCATAGTTAATATATAAATTTTGGCAACATGACGTTTTAAGAAGCTATAAAAGAATTTTGTAATAAAAGAGAGTTAATGTAAGTAAAGGCCGCCATTTTGATTTCTTGTTTGGGACAATTGGCCATTGTCAGTAAAGAAACAGTCCGGTGTACACATGAAAGAGAATAAACCAATATTGATGTTTGATGTTTTCAAATGAACGTATCTTTATTTCAATGCCTATCTCGGTCAGCAATCACGCTGAGTCGAAACCCTGGGCCCTAGATAATAATAATAATAAGATTGAAACAACAGGCTTTTCAAAGTATGGTAAGTACCATAATTATGGTGTGTGGGACATACTTGTCTGGAGTAAATAATGTAAACAAAACCAAATATATATTGCTTGTTATTTCTTTCTCTAAATATATTTATATGATGGTTAAGAAATGCGTACCAGTGCAAATGTCGACCCGAACTAGGGACATGATTATTTTGAACCAGCACAAATGACTATATAAAAATATATCCTATTGTATTTTATATAATAAGCCTGAATGATGGCAGAGTGGGCATTGAAACTAAGAATGCGATTGTAGGTTAGGTGGTAACGCTAATATAAAGCAACAAATCATTAACATTTTTTACAATGGCAGATAATAACGAGAGCATTAACGTAGAAAATACAAACACAGAATCATTGGAGTTAAACTCAACGTCTACTATGAATAAAGTTTCACTGGAAGATCTCTTTCAGTTAATGAAAATATAGAATGGTCAATTGAATAATAAACTAAACCAATTTGATGACAAATTAAATCAGTTTGATGAACAATTTAACGACATCAAAAAAGAAATTAAGAAACAGAGCTGTAACTTTGACGAGAGAATAAATGAAATAGAAATACAGTGTGACAGTATACAAAAACAAACAGAGAATGATAATGAGCGATTTAATAATAAAATAAGTCAATTAGACGACAAAATTAAGAAAATTAATGAGACCATTCAGAATCAAATAGAAATACAATGTGAAAAAATAGAAAATAAATGTTTAACTACAGTTAGTAAACAGATAGAGAGTACTGCTAATTTTGAAACAAATAAACAAATAGAAATGAAAGCTAGTATTTTGCAGAACAAAATAGAGAAATGTGAATTAGATGTAGTAGACATAACCAAACATTTTGAAACAGTAGACAGAACAGTATCAAAAAATGAGAATAACACTAATGAGAGAATGAGCATGTTACAAAATAAAATTAAAGAGATAGATAACCTAGTTATACAAAATGATAATGTGCATGTTAAATGTAATGTGATTGAAAATGATTTAATGAAAGTGAGAAATGAGTTACGGGGGGAAATTCAAAGAAATTGTACCGGTATGACGGAAAGAATAATCGTAACCAGGGACGCGTACGGGGAAATCGAGTTAGAGAATTTTAACTACGAAAATAGAATAATACACCCTATGAGATTTTTAAATCAAGCGCGTGAGTACAGCCGTTTTAGTAATCAGAATTGGGAAATACAGGTAATGAAAATTGTCAGATGTTTTAAAGGCAATTCTATTATATGGGTAGAAGCACACAGGGTAGAATGGGACAGTTTTGAAGCATTTGAGAGGGCATTTAAAAATAAATTTTGGCCGGAAGAGGAACAAGAGAGTTTGAGAAGTCGTATTATGGGAGTAGGTAATTTTGTGGGGCAAAACAACATAACTATGTACGTGACGAAGTTGTATAATGAGGCAAAGTACCTCGAACCGCCGATACCGTTTCAATCGTTTGTCAGATATGTGAGTAAACATCTACCCAGAGAAGCACAAGTGACTTTAATGACAAAGGAGATAGAGAACTTAAGTGAGTTAGAACGGATTTTGGATATTTTGCAAAGTATTAGGGACCGTGAAATAATTAGGCGACCTATACAGATGAATCACCATAATAATAACACAGAATTTAATCGACATACGAGGAGCTATCAGGGAATTAGCGATCACAATAATAGGTATAAACCCAGAAATCATTTTCAGCAGACAGGTGAGTGGAACTGTTCCAGATGCGGAAGAGAGAACTACACTCACAGACAACAATGTTTCCGATGCAGACTACCTAAAGAAGAACAGAGGAGGAGAGAACAGATGAAACAATACGTACCAACCGACAAAGGAGGACCGGGTACCAGTGGGACATCCAACCACCGGCAAGGACGACCAAATGGTCAACAGCAACAGGAGATGAGTAATAGTCGACGACAGCCGGAAAACTAGAATCAACAGTGGTAGCCAGGACCCAACCACTGTTCAGAGGAGCGCATGAGGTCCAACCAACAGAAGACATTCCCAGCAACGTCATCCAAGCAGACATAGTAGCTGATTTATTAGAGGAGGAGAACCACACTTTAACGGAAGGGAGAGCAGGATTAACGGAAATTCAGGTAAATATAGAAGGTAAGCATTTTAGAACACTGGTAGATACAGGGAGCGAAATTTCAGTGATAGCGGAAAATATTTTAACTGAGTTGAGAGAATCTAATAAAAATATTCCAGTTTTGCCAGTAGCAGGGGTTACAGTAATAGGAGTCACAGGAGTAAGGAGTAAGCGGGTGACGAAACAGATACACTTGAATTTTTTGATAAATGGCATAGATTTTGATAGTACATTCTTGGTAGTTAAGGGTTTGAGTTTGGACATTATTTTGGGTAACGATTTTTTACAAAGGAATAGAGCGGTGATAAATTTTAAAGAAAAAGTGATAGAGTTAGATGGGGGTGATCGGTCGGTAAGAGTTAATTTCGAACGGGTGATAGATAAAATTAAAACAACGGGCGTAAAGTTATTAAAGAAACGAGTAGATGAGAATGATAGCGATACTAGAATCAATTGGTGTAGAGAGGCAGAGTATATTTACGATGATGATAACGAAATGAGCAATATTAATGATGCAGTGTGGGAGATAAGGGCAGATAAGTTTCGGAGTGAAGGGTCCGGTGTTGGGAGTGGCCAGCGTGCAGCATTATGGCAGGTGATAGAGCAGTTTAGGGGAGTGTTTGCCGATGTACCAGGTAGGGCAAAAGATTACGAGTGTGCATTACAGATAAGAGAACATACACCATTCATGCAACGGAGTTATCCTGTGCCTTATTCCAAAAGACGAGCGGTGCAAGAGGAATTGGACAAAATGCTGGAAGGTAAAATTATAGAGAGATCAGTATTGCCCTAATCGAATCCCTTGGTGGTAGTGATCAAGAAGGACGGCAGAGTCAGGTTATGCTTGGACGCAAGGAGAATAAACCAGATAATTATACCCGACCGAAAGTCACCAGAAGCGATAAATGAGATATTCCAGAAATTCAGCGGCGTGAAGTATATGACATCGCTGGACCTTACTGCAGGATATTGGCAGGTACCGTTAGCGGAAGAAAGCAGAAAATACACCGCATTTTTATTCAATGGAAAGAATTACCAGTTTAGGAGACTACCTTTCGGATTAAATACCAGTGTGGCAAGCTTCATCAAATGCTTAGACAAAATCTTGAGACCCAAGGATTTGGATTTCCTGACAGTTTATGTGGACGACATCCTAATAGCATCCAGGACTTTCGAGGATCATTTGTAACATACAAAATATGTATTAACGAAATTGGAATCAGGAAGACTTACAGTGAATTGGGACAAATCAGAATTCTTACAGAGATTAAATTTTTAGGTTTTATTATTACACCGAAAGGGATATCCGCTAACCCGGACAAAGTCGAATCAATCATGCGCTTCCCTGAACCGAGGAACATAAAGCAACTTCAAAGTTTTCTAGGGCTGTGCAATTTCTACTGAAAATTTCAAAGAAACTACGCCCACGTGACAGCAAAGTTAAGTGCAATACTACAAAAGAGCCAACAGTGGAAATGGGGCGACATAGAGCGTAGAACTTTTGAGGAGATTAAAAGGAAATTCAGTGAAATGATCATGATGAACCACCCGGATTTTGAGAAAGTGTTCTATCTGCAAACAGACGCCAGTAATGTAGCCGTCGGGGCGGAGCTGTACCAGGAGGATGAGGAAAAGGAGCACCTCACTATAGCCTTGGCGAGTAGATCCTTGCTGCCAGCAGAGAAGAATTATACGACAACGGAAAAGGAGTTATTGAGTATTGTATTCGCCGTTGGAAAATTTAGAACATATATTCTGGGAAACAGGACCATCATACGAACGGACCACAAGGCGTTATCCTTTTTGAACACTTGCAAGCTTGCTCACAGCCGTCTAACAAGATGGGTGCTCGTGCTACAGGAATACAACTTCAAGTGGGAATACATCCGAGGGACAGAGAATAAGGTACCTGACACTCTCTCCAGAATAGACAGCGAGAATAATAGGACAGGTAGGGACATAAAGGAGATCGAGATTTTCAAGATAACTAGGGAGGATAAAATATTTGGAGAAGAGTTAAAAGATATCAGCACCATGCAAAGAGCAGATGGTAAGTCGGGAAGGATAATAAACAATTTAGAAACGGAATTAGGAGCATCAGAATATAACCAGTTTTTCCAAATTTACAAAGGATTGTTGTTTAAAAGGGCAATAGGGGGTGAGCGTGATTGGAAGTTAGTGATACCAGAAGGGTTGGAAGAGAAGATCATTTGGGATTTTCATATTAGATACGGTCATTTCGGGGCGAAGAAGTGTGTCAATGTATTGAAGGAGTCATGTGTTTTCAGGAATATGGAGAGACGAGTGAGGAAATTACTGAGGAGTTGTGATTTATGTCAGAAATCAAAAGTGGTAAATTATAGGGTTGAAGGTGAGTTGAATTTTATAAGGGTAGAGAGACCATTTGATTTAGTTGCGGTAGATTTGTTTGGACCATTGCCGAAGGGTAGAGGCGGAGTTGTGTATATTTTTGTATTACCTGACACTTTTTCGAAGTATGTGAAGTTGTATAGCGTAAAAAGAGCTACCAGTAAGGTATTGAGCGAGAAGGTGACTAAGGACTACATGATTCACGTGGGTAAGCCGAAGGTGATTTTATCAGACCACGGGCCACAGTTCATCAGTGGGAAATGGCGCCAGACCTTAGGATGGGAAGGAATCCTCACGAAGCATACGGCTGTGTATCATCCCCAGTCAAACCAGGCTGAGCGTGTAATGAGAGAGATAGGCAGGATCTTTAGAGCCTATTGTCATGCTAAACACAGCGAGTGGCCGTTGTACGTAAGGAAGGTAGAAAATTGGCTGAACAGTACCACCCACGAGTCCACCGGCTATACACCTCACGAGTTAGTAAAGGGAACACACCCCCCAAGAATTTTGGAGCAGTTGTTTGATTATCCCGAGGAGAGCGAGCGGACGAATGTGAGCATTAAGATCCGGATGGCCAACGAGAATTTATGAAGCAAAGGCGAACGCAGAAAACATAGACACGACACAAAAGGTAAGTGGGTAAAGTATGAAATCGGACAGTTGGTATTAGTGAGGAGGCACGATCTGTCGAGTGCTCAGGAAAAGGAGATAAAGAAATTCTTCCTGCTTTACGAAGGACCTTACGAGATAGTAGGGATAAAGATGAAAAATTCATATGTGCTGCAGGATATGGAGACTAGGAAAATAGTAGGAACGCACAATGCAACAAACTTAAAATTATATTGGTCATCTTAGGGTTTAGATAAGATTTGCATATTAATATATTAATGAGAGTGAATGAATTTAGTTTGCCATGTCATAAAAAAAAAAAAAAAAGAGGGAAGGAGAAAATTTTTGAAAGAGGTTTTCAAGTATTTGTCTTGTGTGAGAGAGTAAGAGAATATGCTTTGTTTTATGTAATCTTATCAAGTGATCGATTTTTGTAATTCCTAATTTACAGTAAAAGAAGTGTTAGTGAAAGTGAAAGCTAGAACTTGTAAAGTGTCTATGTGAAAAAGTTTTTTAAATAATTAACGAACTTGTTTTTGAGCAAGGGTAAAAGGTGTTTATAGTTGTCTGGTGTTAGAAAATGTAAGTCGAATAGACTGTGTGAACAGTATAAGTAGGAGGAATTAAGTTAGAATTAGTTGGGCTAGTGCAGTGGTGGCAAGTGCTATTGTAGCTAGCGAAGTGGGTTGATGAGTAATGCACAAACCGTTGCCATCATCGGAGGCCTCAATAAGCCGTAAGTACACTGCACAAATTTTAATATAATTTTGTGTTATATGTGATTATTGACCGTGCAGTGTATGACTATAATGATGTAGAACATGTTTGAAAGTAAAGTAGATTTCCCCGACTTTTCGGGCGATTACTGCCTTACCAGCACTAATCGTGGCTTTGGCTAGCGGTCAGCTATGGCCATAATCAAGTCCCTTGACCATAGCTGATTTGAAATTGGTTGATAGTAGAAATTAATGGGGGGTGAAACTAGGGGAAATCCCCCAGAACTATGGAACAGCGGCTGCCACTCTGTCCGCGTAGGGACAGCAAAGCCAGGTGGTAGACCCGCATTAAGGGCATGTAACTATATGACAGAGGTATGTTGATACCTAAACATTTTCAATGTAACGCCAGACCAAGGACACAGAGGCGATAGGTTCCTCTAAAAAATAATGCAGTCCTTGTAAAGGCAAATGGGCGTCACAGTCCATCCCCAATAACAACAATAGTGTGTGTGGATGGGAGGTTACTACCAGGATAGTAACGATAATAATGTTAAATTTTATAAGGGTTGTCAATTCTGTAGTAATGATTCTGTTATAAAGAAAATTAAACATAAAGAAAAGATCGTAAAGAAATTAGAGAGCTTTAAAGTGGTTTGCCATGATATATAGATATTGTAAGGTTATATGAAGTAAAATAATAGAGTTAATAGTTGTTGCTAGAGAAGTAAAGTGTATTTTCTGTTTAGGTTAAGAAAAATTGTTTTCATGTGATAAAGAGAGTGAATATAATTGACTGGAGTCAGAAAGGTGTACTAAATACCGGGTTATTAAAAGAGTAGGAATTTTCTATCTTAACTCTTGTAATACATTGTTCGAAACTTGTAGAATTAAGCAAACCAATGCCCCAAAAACGCAAACCAACATACTAAGAGGAAACATATCAGTTGTGGATATGGATATAGAGAAGGCCACTATTTTAAAATTTTATATTGCATGTTTCAGAGTTTGGTGGTGTGGTGACCGCGGTCCTGAGCTGGCCGGTGCGTCAGAACAGGAGCGTAAAGTGCCTCATGGCCTTATGGTGTAGGGATCTCTCCAGAGAAGTCCAGTAAGGTCAGAAGGTGCGAACCTCATCATTGGACCAAGGGTAAGTGATTGAATTTCTTTTATAGTAACACTACAGGGGGTTGTGACTCCATATCTGGGCTGATCCTTTTAGAAAAGTGTGAATGAGTCAATGAAAGTTTTTGTGTCTCGACACAAAACCTTTCATTGAGGGGGTTTTGTGACAGTACAAAAAACCTGCTATCAAATTTATGGTATACAAGGTAGCAAATTATTGTATTTCGATGTTTTTTACATTCATTTCTATGGGTAATACAATTTCCCTGGTTTTGCCGGTAACGACGCAGTTTAAAGACAACGAAATAATTTCAAGGCCAGCAGTGTACGTGCGAATAAGAACACTTAAAATGGTTACACCAACAAATACCGGCTCTACATACGTAT
This sequence comes from Magicicada septendecula, assembly GCA_034769895.1. NCBI lineage: Eukaryota > Metazoa > Arthropoda > Insecta > Hemiptera > Cicadidae > Magicicada > Magicicada septendecula. The sequence continues at coordinate 164,311,508 of CM068373.1, read as the reverse complement.
GTTTCATTGGCCAACAACGCCAAACGTCATTAACAAAAGAATGACGTGCATAAAATACGTAACAAGCAGGGCGTTTATGTAACGAAAGACGAAGAACAATGACGTATGCACATACATACATACGTAAAAATTGCGTATTGTTCGCCCCAATCTACACAACTCCGCAGCAGCGGTAACACCTTGCTAAAGGCAGCCGGCAATTTATACCGGCCTAGTTGTTTTAAACAGTTCAAAATGTAATCAATATGTAATTATATACTAGCTAGAAGAGAAACTAAGACAGTGTACAGTAACTGTTTTCAAAATTAAAACGTAGAGTCAGTGACAATAGTAAAAATGTAACCACGCCACTTTTGAGAAAGCAACATGGGAATCCGCTTCCAGAACTTCTAGTCTACAAAAACAGGAAAGTGCAAAACCAATTTCAATTTAAAGAGCTCTTTTACCCAAGTAACAGATATATGTATACCCAAAAAATAAAGTGATATTGTAAGTATGAGTGAGAGTGAGGAAGTGGGGAGTGTATGATAAATGTCGACAGCCAAACGGGGTGTTGGTTTGCGTTACGATTAAGAGAATATAATTAAAATCATTTGATAATAAAGCAGCTGCATAGTTAATATATAAATTTTGGCAACATGACGTTTTAAGAAGCTATAAAAGAATTTTGTAATAAAAGAGAGTTAATGTAAGTAAAGGCCGCCATTTTGATTTCTTGTTTGGGACAATTGGCCATTGTCAGTAAAGAAACTTTCCGGTGTACACATGAAAGAGAATAAACCAATATTGATGTTTGATATTTTCAAATGAACGTATCTTTATTTCAATGCCTATCTCGGTCAGCAATCACGCTGAGTCGAAACCCTGGACCCTAGATAATAATAATAATAAGATTGAAACAACAGGCTTTTCAAAGTATGGTAAGTACCATAATTATGGTGTGTGGGACATACTTGTCTAGAGTAAATAATGTAAACAAAACCCAATATATATTGCTTGTTATTTCTTTCTCTAAATATATTTATATGATGGTTAAGAAATGCGTACCAGTGCAAATGTCGACGCGAACTAGGGACATGATTATTTTGAAACAGCACACTCTATCAACTCCAACCTCAAAGAAATGTAATAGCCAATTCGACAATGATATAATGAGTTTTTTACAAAAACAATTTCAAGTAATAAACAGTCGTTTTGATGTAAACGATATTAACATGAATGAACAGAAAAACGAAATCAAAGAAATTAAAAGTAGTTTCAGTGAGAAATTAGATGAACAAAATAGTAAATTTGAAGAAATTAGAAATGAAATTAAACAGCAGAATTCAGATTTTAATAAGCATATTAAGGAAATTAATACACGTTGTGATAGTATTAAAGAGCAAGTTTTAGAATCTGTGAACCATAAATTCAATGAGCAACTCAATGAATTAACAGAAAATCTTGAAAGCAAAATAAATTATGCAAATGAACAAATGACAGGTCAAATTAAGAGTCAAATTAAAGAACAGAGTGTAGAGATAGAGAGTAAATGTATTAATAAGATTGATGTTGACATAAAAAATAAACTAATGGAGATAGAGAGTGTGTGTAAACAATCAGTGCAAGAGAGTGTGGGGGCTATGAGTAAACATAACCTCCAATATGAAATTATAAATGATAATAAATTAAAAGTAATTGAGTGAGACATCATAGAAATTAAAGATGAGTTATATGTGGCAGTAAGCCAAAATTTAAATAATGTTGCGGAGCGAATATTATATACTCGCGAAGCAAAATAATGATATTGAACTCGAGCAATTTAATTGTGACAACCGCAGAGTACACCCGATGCAATTTTTGAGTAGGGTAAGAGAATTTAACTGGTTTAATAGTAGTAGTTGGGAGATTAAATTGCTAAAAATCTTAAAGTGTTTCAAGGGTAATTCCGAAATATGGGCGGAAGTACATAACACAGAGTGGAGTAGTTATGAAAAATTCGAGTTAGCATTCCGAAACAAGTATTGGTCAGAAGAGGACCAGGAAATTTTACGTAGTAAATAATGGGAACGGGAATTTTGGGAGAATAAACAACCACCTAACCATGTATGTCATGAAAATATATAATGAAGCAAAGTACCTAGAACCGCCGTTGCCGTTCCGGTCATTCGTTAGACATATTAGTAAACACTTGCCCAGAGAGGTACAGATAACTTTAATGACGAGAGAGATAGTAGATATAAATGAACTGGAGAGTATGTTAGATGTGTTACAAATTATTGGGGAACGCGAAGGAGGGAGGCGTCCAAATCCACCAACGGTAATAAATAACGACAATTATCATCAGTATAGGGGAACACCAAACTCTTATAGAGGAATGAGGGGGAAATAATAACCCTAATTTTAGAGGCAGGATTTGGAAATGTTTGAGTTGTGAATACGAGAATTATGCTATCCAAACAGTATGTTACAGATGCAACAAAGCACGAGATTGCCAACAGAACAACGTGGCACCGAATCAACATCATCAACAACAACGAGGGGGAGGTAACGACAGAGGAGGTAGACCTGCAACGAGAGGGAGAGGAGGATATAACCAAGCCGTGGCGGGTACGTCAACGGAAAACTGAGGCCGACAATGGAAGCGAGGACCCCACCATTGTCCACGGAGAACAAGAGGGTCCAGATAACCAACGAATATCATAATAATGTTATACAAATGGACATGACGAAGGAGTTGTTGGAGGAAGATGATACAAAAGTTATAGAAAACAAAACTGGATTGACGGAGGTCGTCTCCATAGAAGGTAAGAATTTTAAATCATTAATTGACACAGGGAGTGAAATATCAGTAGTTTCTGAAAATGTAATGGGAGAATTGAAAGAAATAAATAAAAATATACCATCATTACCAGTTGCCGGTGTAACAGTAGTGGGGGTAACTGGAGTACATAGTAAACGAGTTACTAAACAAGTGCAGTTAAATATATTCCTTAATGGAACTGAATTTGAGAACACTTTTTTAGTAGTTGTGACGGTACAATTCTGGTACGATAATAATTTTGTAAAACTATGGTCCTAAAAACCATAAGTATTGTATTTTTATTCTCTAACCATTTATTTTGTAATAATAATAATTTTATTTCATAATCCCTATAAAGTTTTGGTGAATAAACTATAGAATATTTTAAACAACGCACTTTGGAGTTAACAGGATTTCGGTCGAATTCGCTGAAAAGCTACAAATGTCGCAAAAAACTATTTGTCACAGATAAGCAGTAAACAACCAAGCCCACGATTACGTCAGACGCAAGGAATGTAAGACGCTTTGTATTCGACTGGGCTGGGTTTCTGAACAAAGAACCCGTGACGTAGTTCTGCCCACCTCAGCAATGTTGACTGATGAAACTTCGTCATTTCCGTCCAGACAGTGAATCGAGCCGGCCGGCGTATTCACTAAGGGTGTTTGTGTAAATTTTACACCACCAAAAGTGGTTTAATAACTATTAATAAAATAATAATAATGTTGGTACTGTACTAAACTTGAGTGGGTGTCATCGGCCAAGTGAAACCGTGAAGAATCTGGCAACGGTCCGGACTTCTACGTGCAGCCATAAAATCTGCCAAAGTGTGATCCGAGGGGGGACACTACAATTCGGGAGTGTGGGCCCTAAGACGATGTAAATAATCAGATTTTGCATGTGCAAGGATTCAAGTAGTGCGATGTCATCAACTCAAACTCGAAGCTAAGTATCAGCTACAACCTTTTGTTATTAAAGAAAATAGTAAAATGACCAATATTCAGTAAATGCATTTCAATAAAAATTATTCATAAAAATGAGCTCATAAAAAATAATAATTGTACCAGAGAGTGAGTGAGAGAGAGAGAGAGAGAGAGAGAGAGAGAGAGAGAGAGAGAGAGAGAGAGAGAGAGAGAGAGAGAGAGAGAGAGAGAGAGAGAGAGAGAGAATAACAAATACTATTTAAAAAGTGCTGGGTTGTGCAAGTAAATGCATATAGTGCATATCTATACACATATTAAAATGTTTAATGTAAATATAAAAATATAAACATGTAAAGGTAATAACTGTATTTTGGAGGGCTTGTAAAAGGAAATCTAACGTAATTTTGTCGCCACCTGGCGGAGAATAGATGTAATTGAATTTCATACATAAACAGGGTAATGTCATATGGTAAACCATTTAACAAAGTATCATTATTTCAAATAACACTTTCCGCTACTAAAGTTCGCTTAAATGAATTCCTGCCCTTTTAAAGGTAAGTAAAACTTCACGTTTATATTTACGTTCTTGCATATCAAGATGGCGCCCGACCTTTGAAATTAAACAATTATTGGCTAAGTGCAAAGTGTAAAGATATTATATTATATTTTATTATCAGCAATAAAAAGTAATATAACATTTGGCTTTCCCGACCAGGGACACTACTTAAAATTTTATTTTATGTGGGTAAGCCTACGAAGAGAGCGGAAAAGTTATCTGAGGTAATAGACATAATTTTAAATACGTAAACATAACCTGTCTTCCACGAGGTTATGTTATAAGGTTATATGCATGCGGGTAATATTAAAATAAGTAAAGTGAATACCAATAAAGGTGATAACGTAGATGAAACAGTTGCGAGTGAGATGGATGTTAAACTGGACCAAATTAGTCAGACCAGTGTAACTGAATTAAATCCAGTTCCGTTAAACCCCATCTCAACTCAAGACGTAAGTAAGACAGATGGTATAGCTGCAATGATGCAGTTACTATTAAATAAATTTGATGAAAACTTTACTAACTTGAATGACAAATTTGATGAACAGAGTGTAAGATTTGATAATTTTGATAAACAATTTAATGAGCAGAAAAATGAAATCAGAAATAGTTTTGATATAAAGTTTAATGAAATAAAGACTGAAATTAAAAAACGTAACGATAATCTTGTTAAACAATGTGACAAAGTAATTAAAAAGTTGGATGAGAAGTTAATCCAAATAGAGAATCAGAAGGTGAGTAACAGTGATAATTTGAATAATGAGTTTACAGGTAGTAACAATGGTAAAATTAAGAATATGGTGTCAGAAAATGATAATGAAAATATTATGAGTGATAATGAGATGTTTGTGTGTGTTGAGAAAGAGAGAGAGCTGAGAGAAAGTACATTTGTTAAAGGGGTGCAGGGGGTAGAATTTTCCTTTGATGTTGTGATAGGGGGTGAAGTCAAGTCTTCACATATTTTTAATAAGGACAAGAGTTCCTTAGATTTATATTTGGGAGACGAAAGGTCTACAAATAGAGTTCCTTGGTGTTTTTGTGTACCTCACAGGTGGTGCAGTAATTTTGAGTTAGTGACCCCTGCATATTTGGAGAGAGAGAGAGAGAGAGAGAGAGAGTGTGTAATTTGGTGCTATGGAAAGAAATATATTAAGAGAGAAAATGTAGAGAGGTATTGTAAGAGATATGGTGAGAGAAAGAGAGTAATAGAGATTTTTAAAGTAAATAGAAAGTATAGAGAATTTGTAGAAAGGTTAGGAGTAGAGTGTGTTTATAACGAATACTTACCTTGTAGTAAAAGTGAGATAGTAAAAATAGTAGATGATGAGAAAAATGATAACAATTACTTACCTTGGGAAGTAACAGGTGTAGTAGTAGAAAATTATGATGACTATATGACTAACAAGATTATAACATATAATAATGAGGTAGACCGAACCATACCCTATCGTGACTTGGTATATAATAAACCTATTGAGATTGTGAATGAATCTAAAAAGTTTGATAAATATTATAATAATTATAATAATAAAATTTATTTACTAAACAATAAGATAAATAGACCTAAGATTAGAATGTTATTCAATGATGGAGGATAGATTGTTTTATTGTGTAATGAACATTTAATATATGTGAAAAGTGATTTTGAAATGGACTGCTATGGACTGATTTTGATTAATGATAAAATAAGAAGTTGGCTTGTATATTTTTTCATTATATTAAGTGTATTAATGTCAATGTATTTATGTATTTTGATGTTGTGTATTACAGGTAAATTTTATGTAAACCATGTATTATGTATTGTTTCCATAATTAACAATTAACATGTTTTTATTTTGCTAAGTGAAAGTAATAGTGAAAATTTAAATAATTGAATAATAATTAAAGAGTGATTACTGAATTAATGTGGTACAAAAGAAAGTTGTACTAAATTTATATTATTAGAGTAATATGAAGTTAACTTATTATTTTGTAACGAATAAAACATTTCTAATGAATAATAATGTAATAAGTAAGAATATATATTTGAATATTGAGATGTACTGTTATGAGTAGGTGAGAGATGAATTTTATGATGCAATTGTCAATGATTACAGTAAGGTACAGTGTTTAAAAAGGGATAGAGCCTGGATGTAAATAGAGGCATGTGAGTTATTCAATCAAAGTAAAGGGGAGTTAGATAGATAAAAAATTTTAAAGAAAACAATACAAAGAGAGTATTAGATATTTTAGGGACACAGTAGTTAGTGATTATTTGTAAAGGTGAATAAAGTAAAGGTTAAACATATATTGTTGCTGATGATATTTTGTAGTGGGGGTGAGGTGATAAGGAGTGGCCAACGTATAGCGTTGTGGCAGCTAATAGCGTAGTTTAAGGGAGTGTTTGCCGATATTTTGGAAGGGCAAAAAATTATGAATGTATATAGCCAGGTAGGGAACACCCATCCCTGTACAAAGACGAGCGGTGCCATAGGATTTATCGTCAAAATGAAATTAGTGAAAGGTGTTTATAATTGAGAAATTGGTGTCATGATAGGTAAATATGGTTGTTAGTTGGAAGAAAGGTGAGTAAGATTATAAATGTTAGTGCCAATATAATAAGTAAAAGCATAGTGAATACAGGAGTCACCCAGACTAAACAATGATTAGAATGTGAAAGGTTAGGTAGAAAATTCAGAGTAGAAAGGAAATAGGAAATAAAATAATAATTATATAATATGAATAATAATAATAAATGATAGATAATTGATGGCTAATTAATGAAAGTTTAGAATTCTTAATTAATTAATTGAAATTGTAACTTTTATAATTTAAATGCAAACTTAAAGATGTAGGATGCGTAAATCTTAATCAAGTTAAATGTATTACTGTATTAACATAATGATGAGTGTATTATGTAATATGTATTATGTATTAGCATAGAAATTTGTACATGATGTATAGGAAATAGAGTGTGTGGAGGAGAAAGAGGGGTAAATATTATTAACAGCGCCAGTTTAATTACCTGTTAATAATAATAATATTAATTTTAATAATAATAATATTTTATTTTTTTTATATATAAAATGTTTTTCTCCCTGTTTGAGTAATTAATTTAAAGGAAGATTTTGGTAATTATATCCATAAATTTGGGATTTATATATATTTATTATATCCATGTATTTCATTTAGATATTAGCTTCTTCTATAATTATATTAATTATGAAAAACAGAAAGGATTAATTATTATCGATGGGAATCGAAAAGATTTTTAAAATAAAGGATAGTCAATGAAGAGAATGGCATTTCTATATAATTCTTGTTGATTTGAAGCAAACCCAGTGCTTCTTAACGCAAACCAGCACATAGCTAAGGGGAAACAGATCAGTTAGGGATATAGCATATACCAAGCCACTATTTTATATTTTTGATTTATTGTTTCAGTGTTTGGTGATGTTGTAACGGCGGTCCTGAGCTGGCCTGCGCGTCAGAGCAGGAGCGTTACGTGCCTGATTGGCCTTATGGTGTTGGGATCTCGAAGGAGAAGTCCAGTAAGGTCATGCAGGTACTGTCATCATCATCGGACCACGGGTAAGTTACTGTATTTCTTTTCATATAAATTGTAAGGGGGTTGTGGCGACATATCCTGGCTGATCCCTTTAGGAAGTACGAATGTGTCAATGAAAGTTTTTATGCTTCGGCATAAAATCTTTCATTGAGGGGGTTTTGTGACAGTACAATTCTGGTACGATAATAATTTTGTAAAACTATGGTCCTAAAAACCATAAGTATTGTATTTTTATTCTCTAACCATTTATTTTGTAATAATAATAATTTTATTTCATAATCCCTACAAAGTTTTGGTGAATAAACTATAGAATATTTTAAACAACGCACTTTGGAGTTAACAGGATTTTGGTCGAATTCGCTGAAAAGCTACAAATGTCGCAAAAAACTATTTGTCACAGATAAGCAGTAAACAACCAAGCCCACGATTACGTCAGACGCAAGGAATGTAAGACGCTTTGTATTCGACTGGGCTGGGTTTCTGAACAAAGAACCCGTGACGTAGTTCTGCCCACCTCAGCAATGTTGACTGATGAAACTTCGTCATTTCCGTCCAGACAGTGAATCGAGCCGGGCGGCGTATTCACTAAGGGTGTTTGTGTAAATTTTACACCACCAAAAGTGGTTTAATAACTATTAATAAAATAATAATAATGTTGGTACTGTACTAAACTTGAGTGGGTGTCATCGGCCAAGTGAAACCGTGAAGAATCTGGCAACGGTCCGGACTTCTACGTGCAGCCATAAAATCTGCCAAAGTGTGATCCGAGGGGGGACACTACAATTCGGGAGTGTGGGCCCTAAGACGATGTAAATAATCAGATTTTGCATGTGCAAGGATTCAAGTAGTGCGATGTCATCAACTCAAACTCGAAGCTAAGTATCAGCTACAACCTTTTGTTATTAAAGAAAATAGTAAAATGACCAATATTCAGTAAATGCATTTCAATAAAAATTATTCAAAAAAAAGAGCTCATAAAAAATAATAATTGTACCAGAGAGTGAGTGAGAGAGAGAGAGAGAGAGAGAGAGAGAGAGAGAGAGAGAGAGAGAGAGAGAGAGAGAGAGAGAGAGAGAGAGAGAGAGAGAGAGAGAGAGAGAGAGAATAACAAATACTATTTAAAAAGTGCTGGGTTGTGCAAGTAAATGCATATAGTGCATATCTATACACATATTAAAATGTTTAATATAAATATAAAAATATAAATATGTAAAGGTAATAACTGTATTTTGGAGGGCTTGTAAAAGGGAAATCTAACGTAATTTTGTCGCCACCTGGCGGAGAATAGATGTAATTGAATTTCATAAATAAACAGGGTAATGTCATATGGTGATACATTTAACAAAGTATCATTATTTCAAATAACACTATCCGCTACTAAAGTTCGCTTTTACGAATTCCTGCCCTTTTAAAGGTAAGTAAAACTTTACGTTTATATTACGTTCTTGCATATCAAGATGGCGCCCGACCTTTGGAATTAAACAATTATTGGCTAAGTGCAAAGTGTAAAGATATTATATTATATTTTATTATCAGCAATAAAAAGTAATATAACACAGTTAAGGGACTGAGTTTAGATGTAATATTAGGAAATGATTTTTTGGAGAGAAATAGGGCAGTAATAGATTTTAATAAACGGATAGTGGAATTTAATAATGGTAGTGAACCAGTCGGGCTTAATTTTAAGAGGGTGTTAGATGAAGTTAGAGTTACAGGGGTAAAAATGATACAAAAGCAAGTAGGCGATGGGGATATAGAAACTAAAGTAAATATATGTCGAGAGAGTGAGATTGTAGAAAATGAGGAGAGAGAAATGTATGTGAGTGATGAGAGAGTATGGGAAAATAGGGCTGATAAATTTTTTAATGAGGGTGAAGTTGTAGGGAATCTCCAACGACAGGAGTTGTGGGCAGTTGTGGACCGTTATAGAGATGTGTTTGCGGAGTTGCCTGGAAAAGACTATGTATGTGAGCTGAAGGTTCGAGAGCACTCACCCTACATGCAGAGAAGTTATCCAGTACCATTTTCAAAGCGGAGAGCAGTACAAGAGGAGTTGGATCGAATGATGGAGGGAGACATAATTGAAAGATCAGTATCGCCTTACTCGAACCCATTGGTAGTGGTAATAAAGAAGGACGGAAAGGTAAGATTATGCTTAGATGCAAGGAAAATAAATCAGATTATAATACCTGACCGAGAGTCACCGGAACCTATTAATGAGATTTTTCAGAAATTTAGCGGGGTCAAGTACATGACATCTTTGGATCTAACCACAGGATATTGGCAGGTGCCGTTAGCAGCAGAGAGTCGGAGATATACTGCCTTTCTCTTCAATGGTAAGAATTATCAGTTTAAACGTTTGCCATTTGGGCTTAACACTAGTGTAGCGAGTTTTATTAAGTGTTTAGACATGATATTATAACCAAAAGACTTAGATTTTCTGACTGTATATGTTGATGATATATTAATAGCGTCCAGAACATTCGTGGAACATTTAGAGCACATTGAGTATGTGTTGGATAAATTACAGAATGGGGGTTTAAACGTTAATTGGGAGAAGTCGAAATTTTTACAAACTGAAATACATTTTTTGGGTTTTATTATAACTCCCAAAGGAATTTTAGCTAACCCTGATAAAGTAGAAGCTATAATGTGCTTTCCAGAACCTAAGATATTAAACAGTTACAAAGTTTTTTGGGTCTGTGTAATTTCTATAGAAAATTCCAGAAAAATTACGCGCAGGCGACAGCAAGGTTAAGCGCTGTACTACAGAAAAATAAACAATGGAAATGGGGAGAGAAGGAAAGGGATGCTTTCGAGGAGATAAAGAGAAAATTTTCAAATATGATAATGATGAACCACCCTGATTTCTTAAAAACGTTATACTTACAGACTGATGCCAGTAACGTCGCCCTGGGAGCGGAGTTGTATCAGGAAGATAGCGACAAAGAACACCATATGATAGCTTTCGCCAGCAAATCTCTTTTAGCAGCCGAAAGAAACTATACAACTACGGAGAAGGAGTTGCTGAGTATCATGTTTGCGGTAGGAAAGTTTCGCACATACATCTTGGGGAATAAGACGGATCACAAGGCGCTGTCGTTTTTGAACTCCTGCAGATTAACACATAGTCGTCTAACCAGGTGGGTACTAACCTTACAGGAATACAATTTTTCATGGGAATATATTAAGGGGACAGACAATAAAGTACCAGACACTCTTTCCAGGGTAGATAACATAGAAAATAAAACAGGGAGGGATATTAAGGAGATAGAAATTTTTCGATTAACAAGGGAAGATAGAGTTTTTGGTGAAGAGTTAAGGGATATTAATAGCATGCAAAGATCTGAAAACAAATCTGGTAAAATAATTGCTAGTTTAGAAGCGGATGTAGATGGGTCGGAATATAATGCACGTTTCCAAGTATATCAAGGAATTCTGTTCAAAAAGGTACAAGGGGGTGAGCGGGATTGGAGATTAGTTGTACCAGAAGGGTTGATAGATAAAATTATTTGGGATTGCCATATAAGGTATGGGCATTTTGGGGCAAAAAAGTGTACGAATGTTTTAAAAGAATCGTGTGTTTTTAAGAATATGGAGAGGCGAGTACGGATGTTGTTACGGGTGTGTGATTTATGTCAAAGGTCTAAGGTAGTGAATTATAGAGTAGAAGGGGAATTGCATTATATTAAGGTGGAGAGACTGTTTGATTTAGTTGCTGTAGATTTGTATGGGCCATTGCCTAAAGGTAGAGGTGGAGTGATGTATGTTTTTGTTGTTTTAGACACGTTTTCTAAGTTTGTTAGGTTATATAGTATCAAGAGAGCGACGAGCGGAGTGCTAAGCGAAAAGATAACGAGAGATTATATGGTAAATATAGGTAAACTGAAGATCATTTTATCTGATCATGGACCCCAGTTTATAAGTGGTAGGTGGAGACAAACTCTTGGATGGGAAGGCATCATACCCAAGCATATGGCAGTTTACCATCCACAGTCAAACCAGGCAGAACGGGTGATGAGAGAGATTGGTAGGATATTTCGGGCGTATTGTCACGCCAAGCATACAGAATGGCCATTCTACGTTAAGAAAGTAGAAGAATGGTTGAATAGTACCACCCATAAATCCACCAGGTTTACGCCGTATGAATTAATAACAGGAACAAGGCCACCTAGGATATTGGAACAACTTTTTGACTATCCACCAGAAAATCAAACTATAGACGTGAATATGAAGATCCGACTAGCGAATGAAAATTTACTCACAAAAGGAGAAAGGAGAAAGCAGAGACATGATGCTAAAGGTAAGTGGACTAAATATGAGGTAGGGCAATTAGTATTGGTAAGGAGACACGATTTGTCCAGTGCACAAGATAAAGAGATAAAGAAGTTTTTCTATTATATGAGGGACCATATGAAATTGTAGAAGTAAAGATGAGTAATGCATACGTGTTACGCAACCCAGCAACGCAGGAGATAGTAGGTACACAAAATGCGACGAACTTGAAGTTGTATCGGTCACAATAAGTAATTGAATTTTAATGTATTATTTTATTTTGTTTCAGAAGGGACTCTCCCCCATTTTCGGGCGGTCATGGCTTCACCATCCCTGACCGTGGATTTTGGCTGTTTGGAGGCGGACCGTGGTTGGCGGAACTTCTAAAGAGGGGGTGAAAGCAACGATGGTCCTACTCCACAAATTGGTGCAAGTAGAAATTTAATCTTATTGTTGAATGGGGAGGAGGACCCATAAAGTTCGTGGAAGAAAAACTTACAATTGGCAATTATCCACAAACAAATAATAGTTTTATTTCATATAATAAAACGATCCAAAATTCATGTGAATAACAAGTGCAACTCATTAGGAGCTACCTCGTTTCCGAGTAGAATAGTCAGTAATAAGTAACTGTTCTACTCATGAACGAAATACCCAAAAAATAATTTTAAATTGCGGGCGAATTTGTTTAGGAGAAAAAGAAGTAGTTATAATTTAGATTTAGAACATAGAAATTTAAGGTGACCAAATTGTTGGCAGTTTAGCAGTATAGTATAGTTGTTGCACTTGTTAAAAAACTATTACAATAAGATAGATTATGTGCACTTAGTTTAGCTCCATGGGAGATAGTAACGTACGTGTTAGAGATAGAAAAAGAGCAGACTAGTATCGGGTAATAGTGAAAAAGAAACTGATGTGATTGTGAATAGCTCGAATGTAAAGTGTCATATCTAGTGAAAGTGAAATAATTCAGAGAACATAGTAAAGCTATGAAAGAAATAAAGAACTGTGAAATGAACAGTGAAAAGTAATGACAAAGTAGTATGATAAAGTTTGTGAACTAAAAAAATAATATTAAATATAACCAAACATATAAGAATTCACCGTCCGTGAATTGCAGTAGCGGTGTCAGTGTGAACCTTATATGTCTTTTGGTAGTTTCCCCACATTTCGGGCGGTCACGGTTTCACCAGGCCCTGGCCGTGGAATTATGTAAGTAGTTACAAAATTGGTGAACTTTGAAGTTGAACCAGGGGGGTAAAAGGGGAAACTACATAACTACGGAACAGCGGCTATCGTCGAAGGTGTCGATAGTGCCGTATCTAAGGGTGTGTGAATCATTTAAGTAGGATTACTGGTGTCCTCGGACATCAGTAATACCGAATTTTTATGTAACGCTGAACCAAGAACGGTATAATCAGCGATTATCCCTTATATATGTAACTTCAGTTCTTGGGGATGCAAATGGACGCCACAGTCCACCATCAGAAAACAATAGTGTGTGTGGTAAAGGAGCTGGCCGTTACAAGCCAGGGGCACAGATATAGCATCTGTGCATAAGGCAAACGCTCGATCCGGTTCATCCGGCGGGAGGTTACCTAATTGTAACTGGGTACAAGGGGGGATATTAGATAATGATGGAGAAGGAGGTTACTAAATTGCTAGTAATGAATTATTAATAATAAATGAAAATGAATTATGTTGGTGATGTAGAAGGTGTAGTTAATCTGAAGAGATAACTAAATAGTTTTGTTTTGATTTGAGAAATGGGTGCACTAGATATTTCTTATATGGTGTTTATTATGTCTTATTGTATTAATTGCATGTAGTATGTTAGGGATAAGGATTATAAATATCGGTATGGAGAACCATACATGACTTCCATGTTCTAAGATTTATATTTAAAATCATATTCGAAATGAAATATTTCCATAGAAACTACGTCTTTCTACTTATTGCTTCAGCATTAACCACAGTACTGTGGTCACTAACGTATACCACCTCACATTTTCGCACTCGATTTTCACTGATGATGGCAGTCAATGGCACTGCCGAAAAGTCTGGTTTTGCAGAAAAAATTGGACTACGGCTAAACAGTCCAGGAAGCAATTTTAACAAAAAACTACTTCTTTGTTGCCGATAACGTAGTACACATGTAAAAAAGTCTCCCCTTCACCTTCAACTATAATTTTTAATAATAGAAAATTACCCCCACCCCGTTCACCTAACCTCTTCATTTATAGATATTTCATTTACGTTTCTACAGTGGATTATTATGAGCTTCTTATCAGGATACTTTATTTATAAAAATTAAGTACTTTACTCTTGTTAAATCATAAAATGTTTCAAGTAAACTACCCCTTCCTCTTAACCGATCTTCTCCAAAATCAATAGACCATCCGCTACAATTCAGGGATGCATGCAAAAAAATATTTGATTCTGTTTGAATGTGCGGCAGTTATCGTTCATCATGGAAACATTTCTCTTGTTACAACATAAAATGTTGCTGGTAAACTACCCCTTTCCCTTAACCGATCTTCACCAAAATCAACAGACCTTGAGCTCTCTGCAACTCAGGAAAGTGTGCAAAAAATTATTTGATTCTCTTTGAATTTTCGGCAGTTAGTGTTCGTCATAAAAAAATTACCCTTTTTAAAACATAAAACGTTGCTGATAAACTACTCCTTCCCTTAACCGATCTTCAACAAAATCAACAGACCTTGAGTTCTCTTTAGTTCAAAAAGGTATGCAAAAACCTAGTTGGTTCTGTTTGAATTTACGGCAGTTATCGTTCGTCATATAAAAAATTACCCTTGTTAAATCATAAAATGTTGCAGGTAAACTACCCCTTTCCCTTAACCGATCTTCACCAACACTAATAGGTATTGAGAACTCTACAATACAGGGTTGTATGCAAAACAACATTTGATTCTGTTTGAATTTGCGGCTGTTATCATTAACCATAGAAAAAAATTACCCTTGATAAAAAACTGTTGCTGGTAAACTACCCTTTTCCCTTAACAGATCTTCACCAAAATCAACAGACCTTGAGCTCTCTGCAACTCAGGAAAGTGTGCAAAAAATTATTTGATTCTCTTTGAATTTTCGGCAGTTATCGTTCGTCATAAAAAAATTACCCTTTTTAAAACATAAAACGTTGCTGACAAACTACCCCTTCCCTTAACCGATCTTCAACAAAATCAACAGACCTTGAGTTCTCTTTAGTTCAAAAAGGTATGCAAAAACCTAGTTGGTTCTGTTTGAATTTACGGCAGTTATCGTTCGTCATATAAAAAATTACCCTTGTTAAAACATAAAATGTTGCAGGTAAACTACCCCTTTCCCTTAACCGATCTTCACCAACACCAATAGGTATTGAGAACTCTACAATACAGGGTTGTATGCAAAACAACATTTGATTCTGTTTGAATTTGCGGCTCTTATCGTTTGCCATAGGAAACACCCTTGATAAAACATAAAACGTTGCAGGTAAACTACCTCTTTCCCTTAACCGATCTTCAACAAAACCAACAGGTCTTGAGAACTCTACAATTCAGGGCTGTATGCAAAATATTATATGATTCTGTTTGAATTTGCGGCTGTTATCGTTTGCCATAGAAAATACCCTTGATAAAACAAAAAACGTGGGTGGTAAACTACCCCTTTCCCTTAACCGATCTTCACCAAAAACAATAGGTCTTTAGTACTCAACAAATCAGGCCTGTATGCAAAAACATATTTGATTCTGTTTGAATTTGCGGCTGTTATCGTTTGCCATAGAAAATACCCTTGTTAAAACATAAAACGTTGCAGGTAAACTACCCCTTCCCCTTAACCGATCTTTACCAAAATCAACAGATCTTGAGAACTCTACAATTTAGGGCTGTATGCGAAACATTATTTGATTCTGTTTGAATTTGCGGCTGTTATCGTTTGCCAAACAAACAAAATTACCCTTGATAAAAAAAAACCGTTGCAGGTAAACTACCCCTTTCCCTCAACCGATCTTCACCAAAAACAATAGGTCGTGAGTACTCTACAAATCAGGGCTGTATGCAAACAATTATTTGATTCTGTTTAAATTTGCGGCTGTTATCGTTTGCCATAGAAAAAAAATCTACAGACACACAGACACAGACAGACAGACAGACAGACAGACACTTTTCGAAAAACGACTTTTTTTCATGTTTTGAGTGTAGTACAATCAGAATCTGCAATAATCTCGAACACGATTTTTTTTGCCATCACCATACTTCCATTTCCTTAACGAACATGGAAGTAAAAATTGAATAATATTTTATAGAATAAGTTTTCAATGTGTTCAAAGATTTTAAATAAATAATTAAATAAATTTGAGATAGTTAAAATTTTCAATGGGTTGTAAAAGATAGAAGTTGGGTGATAGTAATTGTTTAAGTAAGACATTTGAGTCAGTCCAAGTTGAGTATAGATGGGTGTTAGAGAGAATAATATTATTGTGAATAAAATAAGAGATGAAATACAAGTAATAGAGAATTTGAGTATAAGTGGAGACACAGTAGTAATGGAGAATTTATGTGGAGAAATGAGAGTGATATATTGATGTTTATAAATGATGATGTTATTTTGTAGTAGTAATGATGTAATGATAGAGTAATTAGTTGATGGGTAATTTTGTAAGGGGGTGGTGTGGTAAGGAGTCCGCAACGAAAGGTGTTGGGACAAGAAGGGACTGTTTAGCGCCGGAAAGGGTTACCTAGGGGAACCAGATAAGGGAATGAGCTGGTAAGTGGGAATACACATCCTGAGTACAAAGGGGTAGAGAGTATTTTTTTTTATATAAGGGCAGAATGATGCGATATGAGTTAAAGTAGTAAGTACTTAGAGGTAGAGAAGGGTTAGTAGATTTTTTGGGTAGATGGGTGTCATACTAGTTAAAGAATTTGTTAGTGAGCGTTAGAGTCGTAAGAGGGGTAAGATTATAGGTAAAGACCAAGTTGATAAAGCGAATTGTTATGAATAACTGAGAATCACCCAAATTAATAAAATGGCATAATAAATATGAAATGTTATGGTGAATGAAGATTGAGAAAAAAAAATATTTTTTTGGGAAATGAATTAATAAAAGTTCAATTGAGATTAAAATGTAAATTTTATAATTTTATATGCAAGTTTAAAGATGTAAAGTGTGTAAATTGTAGTCAAACTTAAATGTGAATTGTTATTTTTTTTTAATAACAACAATGTTTATTATGACGTACTTAGATGATTTTGTGTTAGTTTGAGATATAGAATAGGGAGATGTTTAAGGACATAATGTGTTTAGATGTAGTTGATTTGGTTATGTTATGTATTCCTATATATGTTAGAGGTTAAGAGGAAAAACCAGTGCTTCTTAACGCAAACTAGCACAGCTAGGGGGAAACAGATCAGTTAGGGATATGGTGTTGTATAAGGCCACTAGTTGATATTTGATTTGTTGTTTCAGTGTTTGGTGATGCTGTGACGGCGGTCCTGAGCTGGCCAGTGCGTCAGAGCAGGGGCGTTAAGTATCTGTCTGACTTTATGGTGTTGGGATCTCGAGAGAGAAGTCCAGTAATGTCATTCAGGTGCGGTCACAGTCATTGGACCAAGGGTGAGTTAATTATATTTTTTTGTTTGTAAACCATAAAGGGGGTTGTGGCGACATATCCTGGCTGATCCCTTTAGCAAGTATGAGTGTGTCAATGAGAGTTTTTATGCTTCGGCATAAAACCTCTCATTGAGGGGGTATTGTAACGGGACATTTTGGCCTATTTTTGGGGAAATAAATAAATTTGTATTTTCATAAAAGTAAACTGCATTTTTTGCAATGTAATAATAATAATTGGGGAAACGTAAACATAAAGTCACAAGAAAGGTAAATTTTGTTGGTAGCGAAAGTGGTACGACTGTACACTAGCTTTAGGTGTCTAACATGAACAAGACATATGAGTAAATTTATTTATAAAGTCATAAAAGTTTATTAGTTAACAAAAAATACCAAATATTTTTGAAATATATCAACTGGTTTTCGAATTACAGCTACCTAAAGTTCCCAAAAACCGCTAAAAATGGTGCGTCTGGATAATTTTCAAATTGCAATTGTGGCTCTCCTAATTAACCTAAAGAGCTGGGAAAGGTGTCATTTTAAAGCTTTATTGAAGGACCTTTCATATGACATGCAACACTATACAGGTTAAGAGGAAAATTTTTTTCAAATTCAAAATCAAAATTTGAAAATTTTCAAAAAAATATATGTTGTTCTTTGTAATATTGATAACTGATCCTGAAAGTTTCATGATGGGATTCGTATGGGTTTACATTCAAAATTTTTTTTTTCAATCAGATGTTTTTTTCCAAAATAGGACTACACCCTTGCATTCATTTACAATGGCAACTTTAGTAGTCGTAATTACACAGAATGTGATATTCAATATGTATGTAGGCTACAGTGGAGTTAAAAGACAAGATATTAAAAATTTTTATTTAACTGTCCTTTACTAGTGCATCTAGTCGTGTGTGGTACAAGTACTTATCATTTAGTTTAATGATTCTTTTGAAGGAATTTTCTAGAAATACTTCAAACTATTAAAATAGTACCTAAGTATTTTATAAATTTTACTACTAAAGAAGTTTAAATGAAATAAACTCACCCAGTATGTGTGGTGCATGTATTTTATTTCCATTTAAATAGAGGTTGAAAGTACATTATTTATTTAGCGCTGCAAAGCGTCACTTATTTCTGAGTGTCTTTTTCTGAAAGTCTGTATACTCTTCCAGTGGGTGTGACTGGGTTAACTTTGAACAAAATGTCATTCAGTGATACACAAAGATTGTCAGCTCTCTGAGGGTAAGAATAAGAGGGGGAAGGACCAGCAGGATGCAGAAATGTTACTTTTATTTCATCTTCACTTTCATTTTTGTCTAGAACATATGCCTTGAGCGACTTCTTGTGGTAAGTTTTTTCCAGGTTTCTGATCTGGATTTTCCAGTATTCCTTTTTCTTTTAAAAGTCTTTTAGCCTGACGTACCATGTAGTTAGTGGCATCAAATTCTCTCATTATTTTGCGTACACTCTAAGCCTCGGGCAAACAAGTTAAAATCATTATTTTCTTTTTCCTACTTGCAATGGAAAAATTGGCTTTAAGGTTACTTAAAACAGATTCTTCAAGTTGGAGATGTTCATCATCAGACGATTCTTGAGAGTGTGGAAATAAGGTTCGCTTTAAAGAAGATTGTATTTTTCTAATTTTTTTACTTGAATTTGGACTGAATTTTTTTCACAGCTATGGGTGACTCTTCTAGTTCTTTTACGGATGAATTTAGACTATTTACAATCTGTGAGGATGTAGCTGGGTCAGAAAATGTTGGATCATTTTTATCTGAATCTGAATCAGGTTCTCTCTTATCTTCTTGTGTTCTCACTAAAGTAATTTCCTTTAGACAGGTGTCACAAATCTTGGACGCCTCTGGTATATCAGGGAAAAAATGGTGCATCCACTCGGTCACATTTCTTAGTTTTCTCTTATCTCTTACGAGGTGGTTTTGTTTCTTTAACGGATTAACACATTTTAAAACGTGGAAACGTTTATTCTCCATTATATAATTTTATATAATAATATAATACTCGGAACGATTGTCTTTCATCAACTACATTCGATTTAAAGTTCGGCTCGCAACGATCGTTTTCTACCCGTGTATTTTAAAAACTGTAAAAGGTAAAATTTTAAAATGTCAATTAAAAAAGAAATTAAACTGGTAATAATAGTACAGTTTTATGTTAAATAAGAAGCCAGTGTTAGGGTTAAGTTTTTAGAAATTCTTAAAAGTACAAACTCGGAATCTTATTTGAAACACACAAAAATTATATTACCGGTACTTTATATTATTCTCAACTTCACTTTTCATTTAGCACTAATAACAAAAAAATAAAAAAAAATATTTGAAACTTAAAGTTTAAATAAAATAACACTGTGCAATAAACCAATACAAGCATGTCCACAATCCTGAATCTTAAGAGACACTGAGCCGCAGAGCTAAACAGAGTGTGATAGCTGGACACGGACATGTCATAACATGAAAGAAGAAGAGGGGAGGGGGAAAGGGGAAAATAAATTTTTCGTTGTAAATCACCACCACTGGTCCACTGAACAATAAATTTGTTACTCTCAGTAACTTTTACTCTCAAAAATTTCTCTCAGTGTACTTTTATTATTTTTCCCATTATCTACCTATTTTATTTAAACATTTTATTAACTAATTTACATAAAACTAATTTTACTATTGTTTCTTACACAATTCTACAATTACTATTCTTGTTTTTTAAAATACTTTTGACATAGCCTACATAAAAAATAAATATGAAATAAAAACACAGTTTTTGTGCATTTTACTTGAAACAGTGTTTAGAAAAAAAGTAAACATTTAGGGAACCCATTGGAATCCCATCATGAAACTTTCAGGATCAGTTATCAATATTACAAAGAACAACATATTTTTTTGAAAATTTTCAAAGGTACGCATTTTGAAAAATTCAAAATCAAAATTTTTATTTTGGATTTGAAAAAAATTTTCCTCTTAACCTGTATAGTGTTGCATGTCATATGAAAGGTCCTTCAATAAACCTTTAAAATGACACCTTTCACAGCTCTTTAGGTTAATTAGGAGAGCCACAACTGCAATTTGAAAATTATCTGGACGCACCATTTTTAGTGGTTTTTGGGAACTTTAGGTAGCTGTAATTCGAAAACCAGTTGATATATTTCAAAAATATTTGGTATTTTTCTTATCCTATATGAATAATACCTGTATACCAAATTTCATCAAAATCTGAAATGTTAAGGAAAATCACTGTGTTGATTTGATATGGAATGACTCTATGGTTAATAATTTGATATCTGAACATTTTTAATCGTATGCCCATACGTTGTACGGGCGCACGTGTAACCCTGTTCTGTCCGATGCCCGTACGTTGTACAGGCGTCACTTTTACATACGTTTAAACTGTTTTTCAGTCTTGTCGTATGAGAGCAGCACATCATAACTGAACTGTAATTATTTCTTTATCTAAACAGATATCGCTGAATGCATTTAACTGAATTAACAGCAAACATTTTGTGTTTTATTTACACGTTTGTATTCAGTGTTACACGCATTCAGTATGCGAGTCAATTACACATAAATATTTTTAAGACTAAAAAAATATTTCCTTTACTTTTTATATTTCACATAATACGTAGCATACACTAGTGTCCAATAATTATATAAAAACCATAAATGTGTGTTTGAAAGTGCGTTATAAAAATAAATTGACTTGATTTTTTTTTTTAGCGCAATTGTAACTTAATTTTTTGTTTTAAACAGTAAAAAGTGTTATACCACAGATTAAAGAGGAAGAATGGAACTAAAAGACAGTATAAGTTGACAAAATAGAATTGGTTAAGTTGCAGGCATAACCAACACATACAATAAATACACTAATGAAATACACTAAAAAACACCAGGCCACAGTGGGTTAACACCCCTTACAGGCCCAGGTCTGAAAGTGTTGTTAGATGTAACTAATTAAATAATGACAGTTTGGGTTAATGAATATACACTAACAGAACTATAGTATTATGTAATGACATGATACGCTAAGAAAGGAAAGTAGTAATTATTTCAAAATAATTTGAATGCGGTTTATGGCCTCAAATAAAAATGTGTATTAATATGTATACAAATTAAGTTAGGTTAGCCTTAACCTAACCTGTGCTCAATGAGTTTGTCTAAACAAATCTAGAAAAATTCTGTTACGGAAAAAATTGAAGTATTTCAGTTGTTTTCACGGGGACAGTGCTGTGGTTTCCACATTCCGCCTGTCAAAATGTGATGGCGACCCTGATTTTTGGTATTTTTGGGGTTTACTGGAATTGTAAGGTGGATAAGTATAGAGACAGTTACAATATATTTTAACACAGTTGTAATGCTATTAAAAAAAGCCAGAGTCACCGCTCACATTTTTAATAGGTGGTAAGTGAGAAACCGCTTCACAGTTCCTATAAAAAACAACAACTGAAATACTAAAATAGCTACGCTGAGCCTTTACAGATGATTTCTGAGTCCAGAAAAGATTAAGTGAACCCGACGAACATAGGTTAGGCAACGGTGAGATGATAAAAACTTAACACATGTTCATTTTAACAACCTATACTGTTAATGCTAATCTTGGTCAAGTTAGTGTTTCATCATTTAAAATTGGTTTAATAATGACACATTTGTCGTACGTACAAAAATGATACAATATTTTGAGCAATGATTATATACGCTTATGCTTCATTACTTGCTTTTGAATAATCTAGTTGATTTGACGTTGAATCCAATTACACCATCCAATTCAAATTTCATTAAATCAATTCAAACAATGTCAACACTTTTTTCTTTTTATAACTGCATAAGTATGTATTCATTAGAAAAGAACCACACACACACACACACACACACACACACACACACACACACACACACACACACACACACACCTCTCTACCAATTTTTATTTTTCCTAATGTTTTTATTCATTATGTGCATAATTTCATACAAATATACATATAATTTTGGACCTGGCTATTATCTAGAGGTCCCGGACCATAAAATCAAGGTGCATTTTTCAGCCTGCAGGTCGACTCAGCCTGTTGAAATGAGTACCTGTGATAACATCCTGGGAATAATAATGGGTGGCTGAAGCGTAGTGCTGGCCACACTGTCTTCTGTGTATGTCATATGGCTCACATAAGGCAGCCTACCCTGCCTTCTCCTCAGCTACTTCGGTGGTACACATGGGAGCCATTATTATTATATACTAGCTGATTTACTCAGCGTTGCTCGGGCTCATAATTTATTCATAGGCTCATACATTTCTTTTTCAAAAATTATCACTAACTTTCAGCGACGAAAAATAAACCTTTTATCCATGCTATTTTTAATTTAAATCTTTCAAATGTAGCTTGAATACTACAATAGTTTGTTATACAACATTGCAACAATTTGAATAGAATATTACAATAGTTTTTGTTTAAATGAAAATGTGTGTAGTTTTAAAAGAAACATGTATTTGAAACTTACACAAAGGTACAAAAACAATAACTTATACAAATATACGATATACGAGGGGGGACCCAAAAGTAACAAGAATTTTTCTCTGACAGTTGGTAGAACGCTAGTTCTGACTTCTCCCGCTAGGTGCCTTCACTAGACACCATTTTGTATCAGTTGCCCTAGCGGCATTGTTGTGGAAACATTAGCGCGGTCAGTGTGACTATTTTTTGTAAGTGCTGTTTCACGTTTTCGGCGATTTGTCAATGGCAGACATTAAATACCAACGTGCTAACATCAGGTTCTGTTTCCTGTTAGGGAAATCAGCAGCAGAAACTGTCGCAATGCTTCGGACGGCTTATGGGGAGGAAGCTTTGAGCCACGCAAGGATTTTGAGCTGACAAGAAAGCACACGTGGAACGAATTTTGCTGCAACACGTTTCATCTTCAGATCTTCAGTCAAAATTCGTTGGCATGAACTCCAGGATATTCCAGTCATTTCCTCCAATTCATCGATTGTCCTACGACGATCACACATGATCGCAACACGGATTTTTTCAATGTTTTCGTCCGTTTTGGAAGTCCAGGGATGTCCCGGTTGTGGTTTGTCTTCAATTGACATTTGACCACTTTTAAAACGAGAAAACCACTCATACATCCTTGCCTGGCTCAAAGCTTCCTCCCCATAAGCCGTCCGAAGCATTGCGACAGTTTCTGCTGCTGATTTCCCTAACAGGAAACAGAACCTGATGTTAGCACGTTGGTATTTAATGTCTGCCATTGACAAATCGCCGAAAACGTGAAACAGCGCTTACAAAAAATAGTCACACTGACCGCACTAATGTTTCCACAACAATGCCGCTACGGCAACTGACACAAAATGGTGTCTAGTGAAGGCACGTAGCGGGAGAAGTCGGAACTAGCGTTCTACCAACTGCCAGAGAAAAATTCTCGTTACTTTTGGGTCCCCCCCTCGTACATACAAATAAATACAATTTTCAAAATACAATACAACAGTAAATTTTAGGGTGCAACAACAAAGTCTATCGCAATGCTTGCCTGGAAACATTTTTCGTCTTACCTCCTGGGGCTCTAATAAAGAGGTTTTTTTGTGAGCCAACTCTGGAGCACGCTACATAGAGCTGTCCGTGAGAAAAACATGGGGATTCTAGGTGAACACCACACCACTTGATTGATTGCCCCTGCGCCTTGTTAATTGTGATGGCAAAAGCAAGTCGCACAGGGAATTGCAATCGCTTGAAACTGAAGGCCATATCAGTTGGGATCAATGGTATTCGAGGAATGAATACGTCCTCACCTATTTCTTTGCCTGTTAAGATTGTAGCTTCTATGACGTTAGCTAAAAGTCTTTTCACGCTGAGTCTGGTATCGCTGCAAAATTTCGGTGGATCTAAATTACGTAACAGCAGGATAACAGAACCGATTTTAAGCTGAAGGCAATGTGGTGGCATTCCAGTAGAATCTAGTGAGTTCAGAAATTCTATGAGAAAATTCACTGTGTCATCAGCGTCCACTGCTGTATCTATAGATTAGTACTCAGTGACTGGGCCTGGTATCATATTTTGAATTCGGCTGTTCAACTCGTGCACAGCATCGTTTTTAGCTCCAAGAATGGCTCTTTAGCACAACCATTCGTGATTTCTGTAATTTTCAGGTATACCTGGATAAATTTTGTCGATCAGTTCTTCAACCATTGCAACCAGAGTGCAAAAATCATGTGGAAAGCTAATTTTGCCGTTTGATTCAGTCGGAAATGTGCCTTCACCGATTTGTAGAAGTTTATCTGCAAAATGTTGGGCCGTCTCATCTCCAAAGAGCCGAACTCTCATGTTTGTTTTTAATGTGAATCTTTTAACAAACTTCCACAGAGACGAAGTTTTCAGTCAAGCATTGAGTTCATCCGCCGGAGTTGATTTCGGTATGACTGGAAGAGTTTGTCGAAAGTCACCAGCAAGAACCAGCAGAGATCCTTCCAGCAACTGATCAGTCTTTCTCAGGTCCCGCAGAGTCCTGTCAAGGGCTTCTAGGTATTTCTTATGGGCCAATGTGCATTCATCCCACACAATAATTTTGCACATTCGTAGCACCGTTGTCTGGGCACTTGTTTTGCTAATATTGCACACAGGGCATTCTTCCATATTTACTTTTAGAGGCAGTTTTAATGCCGAGTGCGCCGTCCGTCCACCATCCAGGAGAGTAGCCGCTATGCCAGAGGAAGCCATCACAAGTGCTATGTCATTTTTTTATTGAATTTTGGCAAGGATCAAATTAATCAAATAAGTTGTACCAGTTCTCCCTGGAGCATCTAGGAAAATGATACATCCCTTTTCTGTTGACACATTCCATGATGCCGTCATAAGCTTTCCTTTGATCATCCAACAATAGTGGTTTATTGGATTCAATAAATTATTTCAAGTCTGTGGTATTGTAATTTTTTTTACGGAGAAGATCTGCATTATTTGCGTTGTCAGTTTCTTTCCGGAGCTGGTAGCCCAAACTGTAGCAAAGGTTTGCTACAAATCGATAGACATTTGTGCTCTAGTATAATGAGAACTTCGTTAAATATTTCTGCAGAAAATTGTATGTTATCGTTGACGTTGTTTCAACAAAGTCTGGCAAGGACGTCTTCACTCATGCTTTCGCGGTATTTCTCCCACAAAATTCTGGGATTAGATGGATTGCAGGTAGTCAAGATAATTGCAAATAAATTTCGTATTTGCTCAGGAGATGACGTTAACGTTGCTTCGGACATTGCTGTGCCCCAGTGTTCATCATCTTCCTGCAAACCCATTTTTTGAAAGGCGTCCCTGAAGGTGTTGCATACTTCACCATTCACAGTTTTAAGCATTTCATAAGAAGCTGGTCCCCGGACTGTATGAAACGGCATTCTTAAGAAAGAACATTCGGCATTATTTGGGTGAACAGCGTAGACACGCCCTAAAGCCTCACTTGCAACAATATCACTGCACAAAACAGGTACTCTTTTTTTTCTTTTAGAAAGAACTTTCCTTCCAGAATCCCAGGTATAGTAGCGAGGAACTTCCGAATATAACAATGTCCTTGGAAATCCATCCTGTTGACATAACTGAAAGAAGGCTGTCAAAGTTGTCCTGGGCAGTTCAGCAGCAACTGATTGTGCATTTTCTCTTGTGAAGTAGACTCTTTGGCCATTCTCTAAGTGTACGTCAGATGAAGGACTGTAGGATGCCTCTCATGAATGGGAAAACTCAGTATTCGCCAAACTGCCTCGTTGCTGCTTATGTATCGTCCCAACTGATAATTTGATATCTCATCATGCTCACTGGCCTTCGTCAAACCAAAGACAGCCATATCACTGCCCTTGTTGATATATTTGCATATGTACTTTATACATTTTACTGAATTACAGTATTCAACATTTATGTGAGCCTGGAAAATTTAGAATGCAGAGGTGAGTACGGAACTACCCACTTGTTGTTGATCTCGATTTCCTCGCCTCGAACACTTAATTTTACTGTGTATCCACCATCTTCTGGACCCCTTCTCCTATACTTAGGGTAGCCGTCATCCCCAGTTTGTGTCTCCTTAATTAATTGTCTAGGATATTTCTTGCTACATCTCCCATCTTTTAAGGTGCATTCTGGTTAATGTTTCCACATGGCCCATGTACCATGTTTTTTTTTTTTTACTACATCCGAAAGAACTTGATCTACTTCTGGGGAAACTCTGCAGAAATAACATCGTCTATTTGGGTGGGGTGAATTTTTTCTTTCGGTCAGATTAAGTTATGAGAATGCGGAAGTCCTCTTTTCTCCCACTCAATAGAATACATCCAACATCTGGTTTCTCCAAAGACGTGGCTCTTGGTCAATACACTGATTAACTTTTGTTGTTTTTATCAAAAAACTCTGGCTAATAAGTCATGACGATCATTTGATGTTTGCCTATGAGTTAGTTCTTCCTTTAATTCTGGCCAAGCTGGATTACATGTAAATGTAATAAACAGGTCAGGACATCCGTATGATCTGACGTAGGTCATAGCATCTTGAGCATACTCATGCATTTGCCTGGGACTTCCTGTAAAAGTGGCGGGCAAAATCATCATTTTCCCAATATCGTCGACATTTCTCTCACTCGCTATGGCGTCTCTTAAATTAATATATTCTTCACTCTGAAGCTTTTTTTTGGTTAAGTCTTATGAAAAGAAGACGCTCAGCCTCAATTTTAGCGTATATATCAAAGATAAACTGATGAAATAGCTGTCGAGCGTTTAAAATTGTTTCGAATCATTATCCTGTATGCATAAAAGTTCATCATTGAAACTTTCTTATCAATCGTTGACTCCGTATTTGGATTGTATTGCTTGATGTTAAAATGATATCCATCCTCACCTAGCCAAAATATAATGGGATACTGCAGAGCATCATATGACCGGTGCGTCTCTGCAATGCGTTGTAGAGAGCCACCTCGTCTTTGTATTATTATGTCCCTTCTGTTGCAGTCACTGGCGGCTATGACGACAGCCACCTCATTTATTTGGGGACTGTTGAAGCGACGCTCGTGTTCTCCATCTGGTTTTTTATCGGCACGGATGACTAATTTACACTCATCCGAAGGCATATCCTATGAAGCTGTCTTGAACGTTTTTATGAGTTGGTTATGTTCATGAAACATTCGTTGGAGATTTAACACAATATCACGTCTCACCCCTGTTGTGTAGTCACATCGTTGATCCACTTCCAGATCTACGTTTCGGAGAAAACAAATTTGTAAAAACTTGGCATTTTCACTCGGAAGAGGGAGGAGAGAACCCGCCTTATGGTATATTTGACCCTGAACCTTGAAGGTGGTTTGAAACCCACTTTGTCCTTCTATGGATGAGGCTCCAAACGAAGTTATTTGAAAAAATGAATTGTACCTCCTGATATTCTAGAGGAAATGTTTAGAATGTGAAGTAGTCCCAGACATGTAAGAGAGTAACGGCTCTGGTGGCGTTTTGAGTGGTGGTAGACGGACTTTTCCGCTGCAACAGCACATACCCTGAGGTTCGCCTTTTTATTTCTTGGCAAAACAGTACTTACATACTTGGTCCATTCCTCCAATAACAACGCTTTTATGTTTGCTGTACTCCTTTCTTGGATTGTAATGAAAACCTTCGAGAAATAAATTTGAGTGCCATTCAGCCGCCCGCGACATGCTAGCGTGTTCCCGCATTTCTTGAAGACGGCGTTCACGTTGGTCGTCCGATTTAGTGGCCCACAATGAGCTAGCGTGTTCCCGCATTTCTTGAAGATGACATTCGTGTTGTTCTTCAGATTCAGTCACCCGGGATGTGTTAGCATGTTCCCACATTTCTCGAAGACGACGTCCGCGTTGATTCTCAGATTCAGCCGCCCACGATGTGCTAGCGTGTTCCCGCATTTCTTGAAGATGGCGTTCATGTTGGTCATCCGATTCAGTGGCCCGTGATGTGATAGCATGTTCCCGCATTTCTTGAAGACGACGATGGCGTCGATGCTCAGATTCAGCCGCCCGGGATGTTCTAGCACGTTCCCACATGTCCTGAAGCAGTTGCTGTCGTTGATCATCTGTTTTGTCTGCTCGCAAAAGCTTGGCTTTGTTTGCTTTCGGTTGAATTTGACCGATGGACTTTCTTTTCCTTGTAGGCATCACCAGATAACAACGCTGAAGTACGAGGGTCATTCAATAAGTAAACAGACAAACAGTTGTAGCAAAGAAATTAATTGTAGCAGCTGATTGAAACTTTCAGGAGTGTTACCTGGCAACGTCGTTGTGAGTTTTGATCAGCTGTTCAATAATATATTGCATAAACATAACCAATACAGTTTTATTTACGATGGCGTGTACTCTTGAGGACAGTACTTTCGAAGAACAGCGTTCTATTATAAGATTTTTGGATTTGGAACCCCTATAACCACTAGCTTGGATTCACTATTTTGAACCTGAGTCAAAGCGATAAAGCATGGAGTGGAAGCATCCCAGTTCACCCGCCAAAAAGAAATTCAAAACCCAGCCATCGGCTGGTAAGGTGATGTTAACCATCTTTTGGAGCTCCCAAGGCCCAATTTGCTGTTATTACCTACAAGACCAGTGTACCATCAATAGTCAGTACTATTCTGACATAACTGTGAACAAAGTTAAGCCTGCATTGAAGAAGAAATTTCCAGGATGGCAGAAGAAAGGTGTGATTCTTCTTCACGATAATGCCCGCCCACACACGGCAAAACTGACGCTCAAAACAATAAAAAAAGTAGGTTGGGAGATCCTGCCTCAACCCCCTTATAGCCCTGACCTTGCCCCATCTAACTTTTTCTTGTTTGGTCCACTCAAGGAGACTTTGCATGGTGTCAAGTTCAACAAACAGCAATGAAGAAGTGAAGGAAAAAGTCCAAAACTGGCTTCGACATCATGGTAAAGAATTCTTTGCTGACGGAATAAAAAAGTTTGTAAAGAGATGGGACAAGTGCATAGATATTGCTGGAGATTACGTTGAAAAGTAAAAAAAAATGTTGCAGCGCACCTGCTTAATTCACGCACTATACAGTATGAACTTAGAAACCTTGGTTAAATTGTCGGATATGGTGCAAGATTTTTCACCAAGCAAAAAGAGCAACAATAATATTAGAAATGTAAAGTTAACAGAATAGAGAAATTTTCGCATTAAACTACAAAGGTGTTTATTTTGTTGGTTGCTATGGCAACCAGAATGTATTCTATTAGGTTGCCATAGTAACCAGATCTAATAGTTTTTTTTTTAGACCCCAAAGGACCCCCCCAAAGGATCGTATCGAAAAAAACACCTGTCCTATGTTGGTTCTCCTGTTGCGTAAAATATTTGTGCCAAGTTTGGTTGAAATCGGTCCAGTGGTTTAGGAGGAGATGTGGAACATACATAGATACAATGACTTTTATTTATATTAAGATAATGTTTGCCTACTTTGTTAGGTAAAAACACCTATTTCAAACGAGGTTACATTCTTGAAGTGCCCTCTTTGCTGTCGATGCAGATGTTGTTTCGGACTTCTGCCATTACAACATGATTAAGAGCAATTCCTCAATAGCCGACGTGATGAGTGACATCAGATGGCATGATGGGATGACCTCGGTAGCACTACAGATTTCACGATGTTTTAAAATGCAGACTATATTTCCTACTGAAAATTGTTTTTCTTAATAATTTTTATTTAATGTTCTATTTTAAGACTGATTGAGCACTCCTTATGTTTTGACAAAATTTCTTTTTCATTGCCAAAAATAGTTTATTCACTCAAAAAAAATTAAAACGTTTCATCATACTGGGTTCAGAAATACGTACTTGCTACTAACTATGTACTTCAAAACATGACAGCCTGCACTTTTGCGCACTCTTTTGCCTGCTTAGCCTTTTACTGGCACAATATTTTCATTGGATTTGATTGGTAAAACATTGTTCTTTACCATAGATGTGCACTCAAGACATAATTTTGAACTTCTACATATATAAAACTATGTTATCTCCAGCATAATTGGCTGCACATGTGTTCTGTTCAACGGCAAGCTAGAGACTGGGGTGGGGTAAAGTATGGGATCATGCAACTCAATCCCAGCACCTGCCTTTTAATCAGTGGTATTCATACAAAAAGTTACTTGCATCATCTTCCATTGATATTGTAACGTAACAAAACTAAGGTCCTCTACGTTACATAAAGATTTATAATTATCAATATAAAAAACGCTAATTGTCCGTTATAATAAAGGTCAGAAAAGTAAACCTTCGTTAAATAAATAAATCAATAATACCAAGTAAGGTTACAAGGTAATAGAAAAATAGAAATGTTTATAAATACAAACTATGAAGTGGTCAGTGGAAAGTGTAAGTGACAAACATGGTGTCAAATAATGTGAAAATACTATAGACAGTTTAGACTAATCAATTAATTAACGGAGACTAATTAAGTGGTGTGTAATTTATTTTATAATAATGTGCTTGTTATTTATGTTTTATCATGTTGTTTTGTTATCAGGGTATTTATATTGACTTTTGTATGTACCAGGGGTGAAGCAATTACTTTGAGAAAGTATCAATTAATTGATGTTAATTTCATTTATGTTAAACGTTATAAGAGTAAAAATTTGGGTACTTACTTTAAATAAATAATAGAGATATTGTTACATTATATTTGTAAACTTGGCCAGGAAGGAAATAATTGTTGATAAGATGCCAAAGGGTTATTGTAATTATATTATAAACAGATGAAGGGTTAATACTAAAATAAATAATAATAAATTAAAATCAGGATGAAATAAAAATGGAATGATTGGCCATAAGCCAGTGACACATTGTACAGGAGGTCAGGTCAGAAAAGTTAAATAACTCAAAAATGTAAAAACATTCAATGTAATATAATAAATTAAATGAAAGCAGTAGTAGTAATTAATAAAAAGGAGAAGTGACTTAAAATACAAAAATATAACACATGTAATAGAACAAATAGGCCTAAATTTAGTATTTTGTAAATAGAAGATAATACTTGTTAGACTAGGAAGATCAATAAGAAAATATAGCAAAATGTATATAGTTTAATAACACAGATTATGTGAAAGTTTTATATGATGTAATGTAATTTTAGTAAGGGAGTATTTTATTAAGTAAGTGCAAGAACATTTTTTCTAATTACGGCTCTAGGATAACAAATATTATCCAATAACAGAACGAAGACTGGTTGTCATGGACGACAAAATGCGAGATTTTTTGTTGATTCAACACTCAATTGTTATATATGAATGAGGACAGTTCAGTTGCCAAAAATCGAGAAAAACCAAGAAAACCTAATAAATAAATTTATTGTCAATCAAAATTAATAAATACTAACTAACTAAAATGACAGTTGATCGACTTCCGAGGCTATCAATCAGAGAATATAATTCTACCTACCAATAAAATTAAACAAATTTTCTACGGAATAAAATTACTAATCAGCTACAGTCAAATGAGCAATAATGAAAATTAATAGTAAATAAATTATGACAACCCAAGACCTGGAGAAGTCAAAGTAACTAAATACTTTAAAAACAAACAGAAGGAAAATTAAAGTTACGTACTGAACCTCACTTTTTACAACTGAGCGAAGACTTAATACTACACAAATTCCATTGGGACCCGTAACCACCAGAAACGCAAAGATTAGCGAAGATCAAGATCAAGAAACTTCCACTACGTCCTGGGACACCAACACCAAACTTTTATTGAGAAGCTGGAGGCTGATATTCCAGACATTCGTCATCATTCTGCTCCCAGTCACCGTTCAGTGAAACACGGCCATAACGAGTAACCTTGTCAACGTACGGTAAAAAACCAGCTCATGTTTAAACTTTATTTAATAAGATTTTATGATTCAATTGTAATACCTTGTAACTTTAACTTGCATTTTCTGACCTTACTAATAGTCACAATAAATCCATGTACCCTGAGATTAAGAAAACATTAATAATATAATTAAACTTAAAAAACATCTAAACCCGAATTCAATAACTAATCGATTCAGTCCCGTGTGATCGATGTGTTGTATCTGTGCCATGAGAAAACATCTGTTTTGAAAAGAATAAAAAAAAAAAGAATCTTTCCTGAAACTGATGAGTAATTATTATTTGTTAACGATTTAGTATATTTTAAGGAACTTATAGTGTATAAAGGGAGAAACGAGAGGAACACCAGGCTCAAACAACTTAACCTATAATAACCAGCCGACAATACACCACAGCGCTAGCTTGCTTACAGCTGTTGAATCACGAGAGAAGAGAAAACTAATTCGCGGCAGCCGCTCTCCGCTCTCACGCTCGGTGAAGCTAGGCCTGAGCAGTAATAACATAAACATACAGTGTACTAACTCCTATTGTACACTATTCTGTCAGGACGGATTTAATTAATATAATTTGTTAGAAATAAGAACCTATTATACTTCTCATTAAATTTTTTAAATTAACACTTACAACAGATTTCTGTCCACAAACAGAAAAAACACATTATAAGATTTATATTACAAATTGGTGAACCCAACAGTGGGGCTTAAGAAAAACATACTAAAACTAGTTTTATTACAATATTTAGACAAACTAATATTTATATACACTTTGGCGATTTCTTTCTCATATATACACCAACCAAAAAGTTTACTATACCTCTTTAATTATTATACGAGGGCTTATTTTTTTTTCAACCTCCGTTAAAGTAGGAATAAAAATGAGAATAATTATAAAAAATGTATTACATACAAAATATTTGTACATCTCTCAACTACTTTTCTACATAATCGCCATTTCGATTTAGGCACTTATTATAATGTGGCACGAGTTTCCTATGACCTCATCAAAGAAAGCTGCCGCCTGGTCACTTAGCCAACCGTTCACATTGGCCTTCAGCTCATCGTCACTCATAAACCTCCGTCCAGCTAACCACAACTTCATTTGGGTGAAAAGATGAAAGTCGCTCAGAGCTAAATCTGGGCTATATGGCGGATGTTTAAACACCTTCCATTTGAACTTCCGGAGGAGATCCTGTGTCTGTGCTGCAGTGTGAGGGCGAGCATTGTCATGAAGAAAGACAATACCTGACAACATTCCTCTTCTCTTGTTCTGTATTGCTCTTCGTAGTCACTGAAGAGTGGTCACAGTACGATGCTGAAGTGACAGTCGTCCCCGTTCATTAAATTCAGTCAATAATAAGCCTGTTTGGTCCCAAAACACAGTAGCCATAAGTTTTTTGTTGCAAAACGTTCACTTGAACTTTACTGGTCTGCCTGGGGACTCACTATGCTTCCACTGTTTGGACTGCTCTTTCGTCTCGACATTTTCATATCGCACCCATGTCCCATCTCCCGTCACAATTTTGTCCAGAAAACCCTGCCCTTTCTCATGATAGCGTTGCAAAAATTCTAAGGCTGCGTCCATTTGCTGAGTCTTATGGTTGTCAGTGAGCATTTTCGGCATCCACCATGCACAAATTTTTCTGTAGCCAAGCTTCACGCTTACAATGTCATACAGAACTGACCTTAATATTTCAGGAAATTCGACAGACAGCTCAGAAATTATGAATCTGTGCCTTTTGCGAACCACTTGATTTACTTGTTCAACAATTTCTTCCGTCGCTACAGATTTCCTCTCTTGACCGCCCCCATCATGGATGTCAGTTCGTCTTTCTTTAAACTTTCTGCACCATTCTCGTACACAACCACCACTCATAAAATTGTCGCCATAAACATTACTCATTCGACGATGAATTTCAGCTGCATTACGCCCTTCGGCGAGAAGAAAGCAAATTACGGCGCGCACTTCACACTTGGCGGCCAATTCGATTACATTAGACATGTTATCACGCTTGTAACTCAACAATGACTGAAGGGAGGGAGTGCACCTACTGGTGTGTAGTAGGGAATAGTCCAATGGACATGCGCTGCGTATCTCCATTCCAATATCGCATGTGAGTCTCATCGGGTGGCATCCCGGAGGTTGAAAAAAAAAATAGCCCTCGTACTATTAGTTAGTGTCACTTCAAATTACGTACTTCATTTTTGATATATGAGAACTCAAGCTTTTAGAATAGTATTCTGTACCATTACACAGTAGACGGACCTGAACAATTATGATCAATATCGAGAATTAAAAGTAACTAAGATGTTCAAAAGTACATAGGTGAAATTCTGATCCAAAACATCAATCAGAAGGCAACAACTGAAGAGGGGCCAAGAAGTATGGAGATTGTAACGGTATTACATTTTTTACAAACATCCACAAGAAGAATATTACTTACTTTACTTACCCTGGTTTCCGCGAACTTTTTACGCACTTACCTTAAAACCCCATCAGAAGATTCCAAACAGCACTCAAGATCGCCACCATATTTTGTAGAGCAAATATGGAACCTATTACATTTTTCCCCAAAAGAAATAATTTAGATAATTTATCTCCCTTAATTCAATAATTCTCAGGTTCATTTTAGACGAATCTTTGATGCAGAAATCAGGTTATGGGTTGTGGTGTAATAACTACTCTAAACGCATGGTTATGATGCTAACGAATCTTATTTATTATTCTCTTAATAAACAATTCATTTCTTTTTCTCTTTAAAATAATACAAAACTACTCTACTTCAAAGCATTATTTAGACATCTCTTACTACAAACCAGTACTTCGGTTTTTTATTTCTCTTTATACTTTCACTCTCTCTCATTCTCTTTACATATCTTTTTGTACCCCCTTTTTATAGAGCTCATTAATCTTTAATGTTTTGCTATATAAACTTTTGCCAATTGGTCTTTTCACTGTACTTATCTGAATTCTATATCCATAGTTACACCACCTGTCATTTTCACTCCGACCAAATTACACTGTTATTTAATCGTCACTGCTGTTTTTCTTCACCATTTAACAACTGTTGTTACATTTTGTACTCTTTGGTAGGCCTATTATTATATTTTTGGCCTACCAAACAAAATACTCCCGAGGTCACGTTCACTTACGTCTGCTCTGTCTGATGAGTTGTGCTGAACTGCCGCGAGCTAAACTGGCGTGGTGACGCTATACGCCCTTTGTGTGTATTGCCACGTGGTTCCAAATGGATGTCCACCCGTTTCCTACCTTCACACATAGAAAGTTCCAGATATCTCTAGAATACGGAAGTTCGTTTTACATAAAACACGTGGCGTTCTTATTACGCATTAATGCAACGTGCTCGTCCTCTGACTCATCTATGCTTTGTTCTAACTCCCAATACGTCTCCGACAATGAAATTATTATATGAAATAGTCAATTATTGAAAATGATTAACACAATGGTTCAGCCCATTTTGTCCCGTTACAAGATAGGTTTATTTCAGTTTGTGAATATTGTAATAAACGTAATCTGTGTCCGTAGTTTCTTATCTTGTTTTTCTGTATTTTTTATTTTTTTAGTAAATTAATTGTTGTTGAATTATTCTTATTTAGTTTTATTTTATTTTATTTAGTTTAGTTTGGTTAATAAAACAAGGATTATCAAGCAAAAACAGGCCGTCGTTGAGTTTACGGTTTTGAAAATGTCGCCAAAAATAATTGTTCTTAATAATTAAAAATAGATTGTGTGGGTTCTTCACAATCGATTGGTGATTCGACTCAGTTTTATAGGTTACCTGGTCTCTTCTATTAATTGCTTGATGTTCGTTACTCTAGTCGTATTCCTCTTCTTGGTTATCGCCTGCAAATCCTTTATCTTAATTTACTTTAAAGAAATATGATGCTTTATACATTAACAAATCAATTTATTTGATGATTTTTAATCTCAGGGTAAAACGGTTCATGAATTGAACGGAATAGTAACCGTATCGACTCGCTCACCAAGCTCGACTCGAAAAAAATACAATGTTAAAAATGAAATACAATATTATTTTTTATATCAGGTCATGTATACTTTGAGCTGCTAAGAAAGATCAGAAAATCCCTACAGATAAAATACAATACATCACAATTAATTAATTAACACTCTTAATAAATAATAAAATTTAAATAGTATTAATCTAAAATATTACAATTCTGTGTTTCGTTCCAAGTGTCACTCGAAATGGCGACGATTGTTTTTAACAAAATGGCCGACGGCCAGCGTCTATGCGTACCGAAATCTGCTTTACCTATTTTCTTTAAATTAAATAGTGTTTTAATGGTTTTATGTCCACAATGTTATTAAATAAAGGTTTGTTGAAGTTCACAAGTGTCTGGATTAACAGTGTTGTTGGTGAAACTCGTGTTATGTAAAGGTGTGATTGTTTTATTATTAGGTTATTCCAATCTCACCAGATCGCTGATACAAACTTCATATTGGGAACCTATTAGTTGGAGTAAATCGTCATCTTGTTATTCGGTCTTCAATTACTTCTGTTAATATGTTTCGCCTGTGTAATTCTTTAATGTTTTTTCTTAATTTGGTATCTTCATCTCTTTATTTTTACTTTAGGTCATTAATTATTCATCAAAATGTAATTCTCGGTTACATGGAGTGCATCTGTACAGCTTGAGTTTTAACAATAGACTAAACTAATTCTTCCGTTAAAAAACGGCTATGACCCGGCTTTTGTGGGCCCTGATTGGTTCATTTTCCCCTGACCCTGGTCATGTGGTTTTAATTATTTGATATATGTAAATTTTAAATCTGTCACCTCAAATTACTCTTTATTTATTTTTAGATTAAGTTAAATTTGATTTATACGATGTTGTTGTTTGGAAAAATAGAATTATTTTGATACCGAATGTGGCCCATTTCGGCCCAGTATCCCTTAGTTTAACACATTTACAAATTTAAGTTTCTAGGCTTTTACATATTTTTTCTTATCTTGTTTTATTGCCTTCTTTGCTATTTAAATATGTCCTAATAGGGTTGTATTTATCAATAACAATAATGTCTGATACTTCTACCTTATATATAACATTACAATTTTAAATACCTATTCTTCATTTTCTTATTATAACAATGATATTGACAGCATGTCAGTTCAATGGCTTATCTTTTGTGTTAATATTACTTTCCCTATTCATCTGATCATTACAATTATGAGTTTTTATATATAATTTTGTTAATACCTTCCCTGTTTCATTAAGGTCAGGCTTCTATTTGATTTTATCTGGTTTAGTTAAGACTATTTTGGACATTTTACTGTTTAAGCTCAGCTCCTCACTTTTGGCCTAAATGTTTAGCATTTTGCCATTCCTTTACAATGATTTGTTACATAATATGAAGTTTTACCATGTACCTGATTTTGATATTTCTAAACAGCTCTTATAACTACTGTTCTTGAAAACTTAGTAAATCTTTTAACAAACAAATCTAACATAAGAAACTTATGGGTATGCAAAACCCCTTAAATACACAATTATAAAACAATATCCTGTGGGTATACAAAATCCTTCCAACAATTAATTGTAACACAACAAAATCCTGTGGGTATACATAAGACCTTTATATCATGTGTATACAAAAACCCTCTAAATAATTAACTATAACATGATACATACTGTGGGTATACAAAACCCCTTTAAATAATTAATTTTAATATAATAACTCCTGGGTATATTGAACCCTTTAAACACATACAACTTTTATATTTCCTGGTTCTTAATGTATGTTATTCCATACATAAGACCATTAACTCACTTTCTCCCTCCCCACTGGTTTATAACATGATCTTTGATCATCACTATCTCCTACCTCGTACACTAATCCCTGCACTCCCTTACAATATAAGTTTTTACAATTTTTCTTAAACTAATGCACATTTTTCTTACTTTCATTTATATCATTGTATTGCACTTTCTACAACTCTACCTACTTTCTGATCTTATCTCTTTTAATTAGTATTATTGTTATTAATTCATGTAGTACTTTTTTATTTACATTTTACTTGGTCATTAACATGTTTTTAGTTTATTTTCCTTTGTTATTTGTTTTCTTTTGAGTTCTTTATTCCTTTGTGTTGTCTTGTCATTAATGTGGTCCTCACTGTCTAGTTGCTTGTTGCATGTCTCTATTCCAGTTAGTTGTTTCATCGTTGGGTTTGTTTACACCTCTCATTTACCATATCTATTGGGTTTATCACGTTATTAAGTTCTATTCTTCTAATTTTCATTATAATTACAATATTACCTTGCTTTAACATTTATTTTGCTTCATCCCTTGTTTTGTTTTAGCTTGGAACCAGAATACACTGCTTAACACTCCCTTATTAGTAAGTTTCCTTTCATTTATTTATTCTAGTACTTAGTTAACTATGATTTCTTTATCTGAATAGTTCTTCTATGCATGGTGGTGATATGTATCACCACAATATACACACTAATACAAATTTGTTATTTAAAAATAAAGCAGAATGACCTTCTACGGACGCATCAGAAGAAACCGATGAGAAAGCATAGCAAACAAGATACCTTCCAGGAGGACTGAGAGACACTACCATAGGTGAAAGAAGTCCACCAGAACCTAGATAAATGTGGTAGTGGGGAAGAAGGTATAGGAAACGGACAAGTGTTAAGAATGAAAACTGCATGAGTGAGGAATTTGTCTGAGGAGAACCAAGAGGCAAGCAAGAGTGAGCCAGAAAATGGAGGATGTTATTATTGCAGCCCGTAGATGGCTGAAATGAAAAAAGAAGGGAGGCAATGTATGAAAAGGGAGTAGTTAATATACGTGAAAAAGGTAAAGCGCTGTTGCTTTACCATAACTAGCCACGCAACCTCTTGTATGATAGTACTAAATGATAGTCATCTACCTGATAGTCATCTAAGTGATAGTCATCTTCTTCACCTCGTAGTGAGCTGATGTTTCCCTGCAATTTTTTATAAAAAAAGTGATCAATTAATATACAATGAGAAATAATGACTCACTGATCAAGCCTTGTCTAGAAGTACTAGGTTGGTTTTGCAGGCTAGTGCTCCCTCTGTTGTCAGTGTGGTAGCCTGGATTTCCTAAACAGAACACAATGTACTATTTACTAAGCATCCGATTCTATTAACATATTTACTGTTATTTACTGAGACAAAAAAATTTATTTTATTTTTTATTTTTTTAACGTATAACATTTTATTTCCAGAACTGAAATGAATTACACTTGCTTACGACGCAAACTGTGGAGGAAAAGAAGGATTAAGGCTTTGGCTTAAATTTTATGGTTAGGGTTTTGCTGAAATTTAAAAACTACAAACATGATAAGGTAATGTGTACTAAGAAATAATTACTTACTGACTGAACCTCCTGTAGAAGTATTTGGTTTGTCCTGCTGACTAGGATTCATTGTGCTGTCAGTGTAGGAACGTGATACTTCTGAAACACGACATAATATACTACTTAATTATCTCAAATATACTGAATAACTAAAAAAACCCACTAAAGGTTCTTAGTAATTGGTTAAGGCTGCGTACTGGAAAAGTGTACATAAATGGAATTTAAAACATAAAGCAAATGAGGTAAATAAAGATGATGTGGAATTCTGTTGAATCTGAAAGGCAGGAAAGAGAGTTACAAAGATAGGAAAGAATGGAATGAAGTGGTTGACTGAAATAATCGGATTACTGTGTTGCTAACAGAAACAGTACTGTTAGCAGACATGAGGTTCTCAGTGCCTGTTTATTAGCTTACTTGCGAAAATCTTTTAATCCCAGACAAAAAAATTTTTTTCGACCAGAAGAAAAAAATCATGTTATTTTAAAACAGTATTTTAGGTAAATAATATCTTTTAAGAACATCTTTTAGCCCCACAAATGTTACAACTCGTAAAAGTAACAGATGAACGACAGAGAGATCACTTATGTTTTACCAGATGACAAAACAACATTTTATTATAAATAAAGCGAAAAGTTAAAGTTATAACATGCGATAATCAAAATTTTAATAATTCCTTTCAATGCATTCAAATCATTTTATTATTACTCAAAACAAAAAAGCATATAATCACACACACATACGTTTTATATCATAATAGAACTAATTCTACTATTATTTCTGTACTGTTTATTTTATACTTATTTATTTTTATTATAAAGATAAGCAAGATGGTAATAAAAAACCTTCAGGCATGCTCAAGTAGGCCTATGTGCTAAAGCTAACATGATAGTTCCATTTAAACGATTAAAATGAACTGTAAAATGACATAATTAATAATAAACTGAGGTAATAATATATAGACTGAGATGGTATGTAACACAGTAACTAACAATGTAACTAAAACGTGACACGCATGTTGGCAACACCTTAGCTTGCATAGCAGCTGATTCTCCGTTACCCTCCTGCATTCACAATTTCAAAGTGGACTCGTCCATGAAGAAACTGGTTTCTGCGCATATGCCTTCACCTTTCAATTTTACCATACGTGTGAATGACTTTTAACAGGACCAGAAAAAGTACCATACTAATCCTGATATTTAGCTAATGGAAGAAAAACTTCAGTATATCATCCCAGCAGCAATCCTGCTGAAAGGGTATTAAGAGAGGTGGGACAAATTTTAAGGACATACTGCCACGACAAGCAGAGAGAATGGCAGAAGTATTTACAATCAACGGAAGAGTTTTTAAATATTACTTACCACCACTTCATTGAAAACACCCCATACACTATGATGTTCGGAAGGAATCCACATAAGAGAGATTCAAGACTTGATCGATTTTCCCACCAACCCAGATAACCAGTGTGAACAAAGAAAATATTATAACAAAATAATGGAAAAAATAGAACAACAGAAAAACAAATATTCGCAAAACAGAACCAAGGTCATTAAATACCACATCGGAGAAAAAATATTAATCAAAAATCGAGAGCTACCCAGTATGTTCGAAGGAATAGCAAAGAAATGATTACTATTATACGTAGGACCATATATAATAACTAAGGACAATGGCAACAACACATATGAAGTAAGTAACCCAGTAACGAAGAAGATCAAGGGAGTATACAACCAAGCTTCAATAAAGAAATTCCACGAGGATGGTCAATAATTTCCACTCATAAAAATGAAATCGACAAAATTCCAAAATAATATTTTAGAACCGACAAAAGTCTAAAATATAAGTAAGAACAGCTTACACCACTATTTAGAAACCATATGAGATGAAATAAACAAACAAAGGAACAAAGTGAAAGTAAGAAATAATCCTTAAATTTTTAGTGACCGTCACTCAATGAATGTTTATTGGATGGTTAGTGAGGATCAGTCAATAATACAAATTTTAGCTATTTTGCGTCGACGTTTCGACAATATTTATTGTCATCTTCAGGACCTGTGTATGAAATACAATAGAAATATCAAACATAACGAAACAATTAAATATTTGGGTGAATGTGTTGGTGATGTGAGTGTGTGCGTGCGTATGTATGTATCATTTTATATGTGAAGACTTATGATAGTCTGTTTACATCTTCAAATTATCTTTAAGAAAACGAGCAAATTATAGTATGAGAGAACTTAATTTATACAGTATTACAATTTAAATTACTAAATGTAATGTTATTTTAATTAATTAAACAAACAGTAATCAACAATTGGATATTAGATTGGTACATAAATTGTTTATACCTACGACAGTCAACATATAGCAAAGTAATATATTACCTATAACTAAAACAGATTAGGGGATGTTCACTACGTAATTATTAAAAGTTATTTTTACCATGTTTCACTCCCTACTGGTGTTAACAAACAATCATAATTTAGAAACATACAATTTACACAATACTGTAAAACATTACGACTTAAATTAGATAGTTGACAAAGGTTACAAACAAAAGTTTCTGGTAAATTTTTCACTAACAGGTAAACTTGGATAATAATTGTAATCATATCACAAAATATAGTCAAGAGTACTATAGAATAATCTAATTTATGTATGTGTCCACAATCACCCTCCTCTCTCACCCATTCACCCCCTGCCAGTCCTTCTCACAGCCTCTCTCTCTAACCTGAAATCGATCTATCACTCACTATCACCCCACTCTCTCTCTGTCTCTTCTACATCACACTCACTGTCTCCCTTCTTCCCTCTCTCTCTCTCTCTCTCTTGTCATTGTCCACGATTGGCACTCTAAAACACTCACCATTTTTATTACACTATCATCCTCATATAAAATAGAGAATTATGCACATGATAACAGAAATGATTTACCAGCTTGTATTAAAGGGTTACCAATCTAATATCCAATTGCTGATTACTGTTTGTTTAATTAATTAAAATAACATTAAATTTAGTAATTTAAATTGTAATAATGTATAAATTAAGTTCTCTCATACTATAATTTGCTCGTTTTCTTAAAGATAATTTGAAGATGTAAACAAACTATCATAAGTCTTCACATATAAAATGATACATACATACGCACGCCACACTCACATCGCCAACACGTTCACCCAAATATTTAATTGTTTCGTTATGTTTGATATTTCTATTGTATTTCATACACAGGTCCTGAAGATGACAATAAATATTGTCGAAACGTCGACACAAAATAGCTAAAATTTGTATTACTGACCAATCCTCACTAACCATCCACTAAAACATGTAAGAAATAATAACACAAGATAGTTAGAAAGGATATAAGTTAAAATAAACAAATATAAAACAATCAAGACGTGCTAAGACAAATAAATAAAATAGTAAGGAATATAGAATATTAAGAGAGTATAAAGAAATGGTATAAGGAAATATAAAAAGCAAAATAAGGGTAATCAACAGATGAAAAGAAAGGAAAAAATGTCTAAAATAATTAAAACGATCACAAGAAGAAAAGAAAAACAAACTACTTAAGAGTTAGAAATAATGAAATTAATAAATAAATCAGAATGATCACTGTTGCACACCACTATATAAAAATTATTCCGATTAGCGCTTTCAAGCTTCACAGCTCATCGTCAGATCGGGAATAGACAGAAAATATGTGAAACCCAACCCTTCACCCCTCTCCCCCACCCTGCTCACCCACAACAAACTAAAAATTAATTACCCTTCCCCACCCCCTAAACTCTGTCTCACCATCTGTACAGTTACATATTTTTCTAGTAAATTCCTTGTGTTTCAGTGTGTGTGTGTGTGTGTGTGTGTGTGTGTGTGTGCATCCTTTTAAACTACCCTCTTCCTCTCCACACACATGGGTCAGTCACACACCCTTATTTTAAAACAACCAATTAGTACTATGAAATATAATTCTTAATCTTATCTATCTGCCCTCTCTCATTTACTTCTTATTCATGTTATAAAATATTTCTTCATTATCAAATTTAATTTTAATATTAATTAAATTGTCTAATCCTTTTTCTCTTTCTTTCAATATTTCTAACTCCTCTCTAAGCTTCCTTTCAACTGTGTTATTTACTACTTTTACAATTTCGTATTCTTCCAAAGGATTAACAAACTTGTGGTTGTCTTCTATGGAATGTCTTGCATATAACGAATTGGTTGTTCTATTACCTTCTCCACGTTTGTGGTCAGACAACCTGCATACGAATTTTCGTCCTGTCTCCCCTAGGTACACTTTGTTGCAGTCTTTACATTTTAATTTATAAATTCCGCTTTTCTGTAATACTGGAATTTTTTCTATATTCTTATTCCTTATCTTATCAAATACCGTTTCACATTTTTTAATAGCTATATCTACTCCATATTTATTAAAACATTTTATAATTTTTCTAGTATGTGAACCTATGTATGTCAATGACCCTGCATAATTCTTTTGTTCTGGTTCTGTTTTAGCTTTTTGTATGTTGACCCTTTTCATAACTTTATCCACTATGTTGGTGCTATAATTATTATTCCTTACAATTCCCTTTATCGTTTTTAACTCCCTATCTTTTGATTCGGTCTCTTTTAAACACTTCTGAGCTCTGTAACAAAAGGAATTGATTGCCGCCATTTTATATCTGTATGGGTGG
Source organism: Magicicada septendecula (assembly GCA_034769895.1). Classification (NCBI taxonomy): domain Eukaryota; kingdom Metazoa; phylum Arthropoda; class Insecta; order Hemiptera; family Cicadidae; genus Magicicada; species Magicicada septendecula. The sequence goes on along the minus strand of CM068373.1, from coordinate 164,266,926 downwards.
TAAGACTCTCTTGGTATAATTATATCAGAATACGACTCTTTTCTAAATATCCCAAACTGTAGTTTCTCATTATCTTTAATTTCTATGTTTAAATCTAAGTAATTTATTTGCTTACCTCCTATCTCTTCCTTAAATTGTAAGTTTTTATCCTTATTATTTACCTCCTTTATAAACTCATGCACTTCTTCTATGCTTCCTTCCCAAATTACTAATACATCATCAACGTATCTAGACCATAATTTTATATTGTCTTTATACTTAGTGGAAGTTATTAATTGCTTTTCAAAATCATTCATGTATATTTCAGCAAGAATAGGGGATAATGAAGACCCCATACGTAAACTTTTTTTCTGTATATAAAACTTGTTATTAAACCTAAAATAGTTCTGATTTACACATTCTTTAATTACTTTCATCAACTGCTTTTTATACCTGTATTCTCCCATATTATTATCGTTTATTAACTTAATAACTTTATTTACTGTTGTAGCGTGTCAATTTTGGGAGTTTTTATTTTCTACAGTTGGGGTAATTATATTTTTTATTTATTTCGTTTTCGGTCGGGAGCCTTATAAAATATTGTGAAATAATTGTATTATGCGACAATGTTATTTTCCGTGTAACAGACCAGTGTTGAGAAACAGCGTTTGGAACAAAGGCGATACGCAATTTCAGTGGTGTAATGCGGCAAAGGAATGTGCACCTCCACAAAATTCTAAGAAACCGGTGCATGTGTGTCGACGCACGAGCGCAACTACTCACACAAGCGCTCCAAGGGACGCTCGCAACGAAACCCAAGATGGCTAAAGCGAGAAAGTAGTCATCGTCTCCTTACCGATATTCCGGAAGCACTGCTAAGTCCTGCCTACCTTAATGACGTCAGCATATGCCTAGATGAGATCGTGGGCGACATTGACTCAAAAACAACATGCATAGCATGGGCCGAAGCTTCGGCGACGACGCCCAAGGCAGTGAGTTCCCGTATTGAAAACTGTGGAGAGGGAACAGAGAACAAACTTCTGCCCAGCTCCTCTTACCAACAGACCGTATGTGGTCCATCTAAATTTTTGTTAACAGTTTTCTTTCCAAGGTCGGCCGACCTCACCGTTATAATATGGAATATTAGTCAAAAGTGCACGAGTGAAATAGCAATCGTTGTGAGTAAGCCGAAATGAAGAAGATGAACTAACAGTTTCGTTTGTTTTTTGGACACGTGAACGAGGACTTGGTGCGGGCGCGATGACCGCGTGGTCGACGTAGGGGGATTATTGTAAAAAAATGTGTTAAGGGAGAAATACATTTTGTGTGTGTTTGGGTGTGTACAGAATATGCAGGCTGGGCAGTTTTGTGAGTGTGTGTGTTTGAAAAAGATAAGGTAAGCATACCATAAGTTAGTTTAAGGATGATCATGTAACAACCAATATATTTTCTCACTAATTTATTTCAAAGGTAAAGCTTATAAACCGTTTTCTTAAATGATTTGACAAAATTAAAATTATCAATTCTCTTCTTAACGATGTGTAGAATTATTTCGAGAACCCATGAAACACATGTTTGTATCTAGCGTTCGTACGAAAGAATCCTGGCCCGAAACAAAACGAACCTTCCAGGTAGGTGGAAGTCAATATATTATATTATATTAATATATTTAATATATATTTAAAGCGTTTATTTAACATCTCAATGGCGCCCGAACAGGGACAGTTTATTAATTAAAATATTAAAGACCGTACCTACAGCAAAGATACAAACATGTTTTGGGGTTAGCGGAATAAAACAAAAATTCGCTATTAACGCAAAATTGGTTATGTAATACATTATATTGATCATATTATATTTATATACAAGTATAGAGTATAAAATAAGAAATGGCAGATAACAATGAATTATCTGACAGTCAGACCGAGAGTCAAGTAAGTGCTGACTCTGGTATTCAAACAGAATTAACGCCAATAAATGAGTATAATGTAGAAGCATCTGTTTTTGATACACCGGGAGCGAAATCAACTCCTGTAACAAGTAAAAAAGAGAAAAAATTGTCATTAGATGACCTATTAGATTTTATGAAAGTTAATTTCGATAAACAGAATAATGACCTCAATAAACGTTTTGATGATAATGATAAACACTTTGATAATAACGAAAGAATTTTAAATAAGATGAAAAGTGACTTTAACGATAAATTAGATGAACAGAGAATAAAATGCGAACAGCAGAATATTCAAAATGAGATTAATTTTAAAGAAATTAAACAACAGAATATGCAGTTGCAGCAGAAGATAAATGTAAAATTTGATGAGTTGATAAATAATATACAAGACAAGAATGTATGTCTTGAAAATGCCAATGAAATGACAAGAAATAGTTTGAATAAAGTAGAACAGAGTAAGAATAATGCAAACGAAAGTTGCAATGACAATGTTGTATTAGGTAATGAATTAATAAATAATAATGATGTTGATAATAATGACGATAATGTAATTGAAAGTATAATATCAGAGAGTACTGATGAGTTTGCAGAATGTAGTGATAATGAAATGTTAATGTGTGTGTATGAATTAGAGAGAGAGAGAAAAAATAGTATAGTGGTAGAATGTGGGCAGAGGGCAAATTTTCCCATTAATTTTTCTGAACCAAGGTGTTCACAAATGTGTTTGCAGGGCAAGAGACCCATATTAGTAGATGAATTGGAGTGTTTATTGATGTTGTATAATGTTGTACCCTCTGTCTGTAATAATGATGTTGAAAGTATGATTTGGTATTGTGATGAGAGAGATATAAGTGGAGAATTGTATGTTAGTAAAGAAACAGAATTGTATGATTTAAATAGGAAATATAACAAATGGAAAGAAAGTTTAAAAATATATTTGAACAACAATGATTACCATGATTTAATAAAAATAATTAACCCGATAATGAGCGAATTAAATGAAGGAGACTTAACAAAAATACCTAACGTAGACTGGTTATATGAGTATTTGAATAAGCTGAATGAATTTAGTTTATATGGTTACAACACACAAAACAGCCATTTGTGTGCTGATAAAATTGAACAATGTTATGTAGAACCAAGGTTAATCTGGGACGATGGAGGGTAGACTATTAAAACAATAAAAGACAGTATAAACATTGTATTTAATGGTTTTCGACATGGCAAAAATGGGACATGAAGTGCGGAAAAAACTGAACAATAAATAACAAAAGTTTGTAAATAAAATAGAGTGTATTTATATGTGTGCATGGTGGAATGTTAAATAGATAATGTGTGCACGTAAGATGATTGTTGTGATAAGAATATTGAAATATTTGCAAGTTAAATAAATATCCAAATTAATTTTGAAAACAGTAATTGACTAATGGTGACTGTTTCGATAACTGCATAATTTATATTTTCAGTAATTAATTAAATCAAACCAATTTGATATGCTTAAATAGTTTGATTGCTTGTTTAAATGTTAATTAATTGAATTTTTTAGTGAATTTAATTTATTTTACGAGATGGAAATTTGGTAATGAATGATAAATTATTTAATTTAAACTAATAAATTTTGTGAAATGTTTCAGAGATGGTGGTGATTATGTTTTGGGTGTATATCATGTTAAATGGATTGTAAGTAGAAAAAATTTGATAATCATGTATAATAAAAAGGTTTACAGGTGTGATTGAGGTGTTAATGTAATGGTGAGATTTTAATGAAATCATTGTGTTTAATAAATATGGTAATTAAGAAAAAATTTTAATAATAACTGAAAGATATATACTAATTATTAATAATAAATTTTGGAAATTTTAAGAAAGTCAAATCGTAAAAGGTTATGAATAAGTCAAATGATTATTGATGAAATGATTATATTTATATAATGTATATAAAAATTTTTTTAAGTAGTTAGCTATTAAGTGGCTATTGCGGGGGTGGCCTGTGCTCTCGTAAATAGCGGAATGGGTTGGGGGTAACAGAGAGTGTTACCTCCATCGGAGGCCGAAATGGCGAAAATGTGCGGCACACCTTATTCGTGTGAATTAAAATTTACACACTGCTAAACGACCGTGTCGCACATAATAGTAATGGATGTAACAGGCAGTTAAATTGAAGTTTAGATTTCCCCGACTTTTCGGGCGATTACTGCCTTACCAGCACTAATCGTGGTTTTGGCTAGCGGCCAGCTATGGTCACATCAAGTCCCTTGACCATAGCTGACTTGAAATTGGTATATATTAGAAATTCAATGGGGGGAGACACTAGGGGAAATCTCCGGTACTATGAAACAGCGGCTGCCACTCTGCCCGCTTTGGGGTAGCAAGAAAGGTGGTAGACCCGCAGTAAGGGTGTATAATTATAACAAGAACATGATGATGTTCGTAACGTTTGAAACTTAATAGCGGAAGCAAAGACACGGAGAGGTAAAACCTGCTCCAAAATATACAGTCTTTGCCGAAGCGAAAAGGCGCCACAGTCTTACATAATTTGAAATAGTGTGTGTGGCTGGGAGGTGATGCAAAGGAGTCACGAATGTAAATTTTATAACATAACATTTTTTTATTCAAAGTTTGATCAAATAAAACTGCTTGTGCTCTGTTCAGGTAACTAGCTGCTTAGATATTTAAAAATAAGGTGTTCATTATGCGCTTTTAAATGTATTATTTTATTGTTGTACGTTAGATATAGGTGTTGATAAGAATATGTATTTTCATCATGTGTGTATATTTTTTTTCTAAGCCAATAATTAAATCGTCTGGCAGGCAGTCAATATGAATTATCAGAATCAGAGAAATGGGAAACAAGAAGGTGAGGAGTAATGATAAATAAATATGTATATTCCATGTGATTTGTTCAAATTTGAGATGTGTCTTCATTATGTTAGGATATCAGCTGATCAGCAATAACATGTCACTGGTATATTAGTTATAGATGTTTTAAGTAATTAATGTTTTAATGTATTACAGACGTGTTAAAGTAATGATTTATGCAAGTTAACAAAAGATAGTTTTGGGTGATAAATAATTTGTGGGACATATAGATCTGTCCAAGTTAAAGTTGAATTAGTACAAATGAAGAATGTAATGTTGTTTTGAACTAATATATGTTGTAGAATTTTAAGTAGTATTGATGTCGACACAGTAGTAATGGAGAATAATTGTAGAGTTCTGAATGATATATTTATGTTTATAATTAATGAGGTTATTTTGTTGTATTTGAAGTAAGGTAATGAGATTGAGATTTTTGGGGGATGGCAATTTTGTATTAGGGGATAGTGTAATGTAGGAGTCCGCAACAAGGGTTGGGACGGGAATTGGTATCGATTTTAGTGAGGAGGGGCCGCCTTAGGTAGAATCCAGGCCGCCAGATAAGGGAAATTGAGTTTTTTGGGGGCGGGGAAACACGTATCCTATGTACAAAGGGTTAGAGAGTATTTTTTATATAAATAGAGGGAAGGTGGCGTTTTGAGTTTAAAGATAAGTTGGGGTTAGAGTGTCTTGATTAGTAGAGATTTGATAGAGATGGGTGTCATGGGAGTTGAAGTTGTTAATGGTTAGAGTCAAAGGGAGAAGGTTTATATATGTATACAGATCTAATACAGTCAATGAGGATAAATAATTTACATCACCCACAGTAGCTTAGAGTAAGATTATGAATAAAGAGAGAGATTTTTAATAAAGATATAAAATTTTCCCTTTTTTTTAAACCAGTGACAAACTTTTGGTAGAATGTTCAAATAATGTCAAGTTAAGAATTGTTTATTTTAAATAATTTAAATGTCAAGTTGATGATTATTTATATTAATATTTTGTTTATTTTAAATATTTTGTTTTATTATGTTTGTATTTCAAGTTAGGATATTACAGATGTTCAATGTATGTTCAGAACTTATATATAACATATGTAGGTCAAGGGTTTTGGACTTGACCTAGTTTCGATCAGCTGATGAGTTCATACACCTACTACGCCTGTATAGTAGGAAGTCAATTTTAATTTGTTTATTTAATTGATTTAAACCAATTTTTAAATAATTATACATACAAAGGAAATATTTTAATAAATTTAAATTTTTATGGAATTTTAAAATTTTTTGGAAATTTTAATTTTTTGAAAAAAAAAAAAATGTTTTTGATTTTTTGCCTGCCAGCGAATGAATTTTAAGTGTTGACTCTTTTATTATTTGTGTACTTAAAATGTTTATTTTTATTGGTTTATTTTGTATTGCTTTGTATTGTTAGAATCTAAGTATTTACATGTTAGAGTAAGTATATGTTTTGATTAGGAGAGAGGTGTAATTTAATGTATTTTAACTAAAAAAAAAACAAAAGAAAAAAGAAGAGAAAATTTTTTTGATAAAATATTATTTTTTTTGAATTTCGAATTTTTTAATTTTTAATAAATTTTAAAAGAATTTTTTTTCAATGTGTTATGGCAACATGTAATGTGAGTGTGTGTGAGCCCAGTATCTGCTAAAGGCACCCCAGCTTGCATAAAAGAGGGAACACATCGGTGGAGGATCTGGAATAATCTGAGCCAGGGATTGAGGATTTTTGGGGGTAGCATGTTAAAAGGCGAGGTGCGCCGTGGTACGAGTCTGCTCGATTTCTCGGTGTTGGGATCTCTTACGGAGAAGTCCAGTAATCTCGTCCAGATGAGTCCATGGTCGCTGAGCCAGTGGGGTCGTGTACCCATGCAGATTAAGAACAAGGGGGTTGATGGCGCCAGTTCCTCACCGGTCCTCTTCGGGGTTTGTCGATGAGATTTCTTCTGTTGTGAACAGCAGAATTCTCATCGAGGGGGTATTGTAGCGTGTCAATTTTGGGAGTTTTTATTTTCTACAGTTGGGGTAATTATATTTTTTATTTATTTCGTTTTCGGTCGGGAGCCTTATAAAATATTGTGAAATAATTGTATTATGCGACAATGTTATTTTCCGTGTAACAGACCAGTGTTGAGAAACAGCGTTTGGAACAAAGGCGATACGCAATTTCAGTGGTGTAATGCGGCAAAGGAATGTGCACCTCCACAAAATTCTAAGAAACCGGTGCATGTGTGTCGACGCACGAGCGCAACTACTCACACAAGCGCTCCAAGGGACGCTCGCAACGAAACCCAAGATGGCTAAAGCGAGAAAGTAGTCATCGTCTCCTTACCGATATTCCGGAAGCACTGCTAAGTCCTGCCTACCTTAATGACGTCAGCATATGCCTAGATGAGATCGTGGGCGACATTGACTCAAAAACAACATGCATAGCATGGGCCGAAGCTTCGGCGACGACGCACAAGGCAGTGAGTTCCCGTATTGAAAACTGTGGAGAGGGAACAGAGAACAAACTTCTGCCCAGCTCCTCTTACCAACAGACCGTATGTGGTCCATCTAAATTTCTGTTAACAGTTTTCTTTCCAAGGTCGGCCGACCTCACCGTTATAATATGGAATATTAGTCAAAAGTGCACGAGTGAAATAGCAATCGTTGTGAGTAAGCCGAAATGAAGAAGATGAACTAACAGTTTCGTTTGTTTTTTGGACACGTGAACGAGGACTTGGTGCGGGCGCGATGACCGCGTGGTCGACGTAGGGGGATTATTGTAAAAAAATGCGTTAAGGGAGAAATACATTTTGTGTGTGTTTGGGTGTGTACAGAATATGCAGGCTGGGCAGTTTTGTGAGTGTGTGTGTTTGAAAAAGATAAGGTAAGCATACCATAAGTTAGTTTAAGGATGATCATGTAACAACCAATATATTTTCTCACTAATTTATTTCAAAGGTAAAGCTTATAAACTGTTTTCTTAAATGATTTGACAAAATTAAAATTATCAATTCTCTTCTTAACGATGTGTAGAATTATTTCGAGAACCCATGAAACACATGTTTGTATCTAGCGTTCGTACGAAAGAATCCTGGCCCGAAACAAAACGAACCTTCCAGGTAGGTGGAAGTCAATATATTATATTATACTAATATATTTAATATATATTTAAAGCGTTTATTTAACATCTCACTGTGATATTAGTAAACATGTCCTTAACATCCAGTGATATCAATTTTGTATTTACATTAATGCTAATATTTTCTAATTTTTCTATCAATTTTACATTATTCTCTATGTTTATTTTGTCCCAAATTCATATTTCTCTTTCAGTACTCTGCTAACTTCCTTTGATAATTTATAAATAGGTGCATTAATAAAAGAAACAATCGGTCTAATTGGTTTTCCTTCTTTATGTATCTTAACCTGACTTTTAAAAGTTGGTGCTGTTGGATTACTTTCCAATAAATACTTTTTCTTATTTTCTTCTATAAATGTTATCTGTTTCATCATTTGTTTTATCCTTGACTGGTACTTACTTGTATAATCATACTTTATTTCCTCGTATGGTCCTTCCCTTATAAATTCTTCCGTTTTCTTTATGTATTCTTCCTTTCTCATTAGTACCATTGTATTTCCTTTATCCGCCTTCGTAACTATAATATCATTCTTCTTTATTTTATTCTTTAGTTTAGTTACAGTTGCTTTGATTTTTTGTTCATTCTTTGAATTATACAAACTTTTCTTAAATATTTTATCTACTACATTCCCTACTTCCCACCTTATTCTTTTTTTATCATTTTCATTTCCTAGTTTTTGTATTATGCTTTCGCATTCAATAATCGTTTTTTCTTGATTTAATTCTGGTGGCGGTGCGTATTTTAAGCCTTTCGCTAACATTTCTTTTTCTTCTGTATTGAAATTTACCTCTGTAAGGTTTATTACTCTTTTTTCATAGTTATTCTTAGAGAGGTGTTCCTTTTTTACTTCGTTCTTTCTTATTAATTTATTTAACTTATCTACCATTTTTTTATTTTTATTTTCCAATTTCTTTTCTACGTACCCCAAACCAAAATTATATAATATTTCTTCTAACTCTACATACGAGTATATTCTTAATAATTCTATGTGTCTGTCATATAATTCCCTATTATATCTATTGATTAAGCCGTAGAGTGACCTTATTTCCAGTTTTATCCACAACTTCTCGCTTTCTTTTACTTTTTTGGCTACACTGTTCTTATTTTTAATTTTAACTTGAGCGTACTTTGGGATGACATTATTATCCAGACATTGTTTATTAAACCATATTTTACTTAAAACCCTCTTCAATTTAACTTTTAACTTAAGCTATTTAAAAACTTTACTTACCTTATTGTTGTCGTTTATTACCTCATTGTTGTTGTCCATTACCTGTAGTCGATTGCACATCTTAACAGACGTTTAATGAAGAAAATTGTGTTAGTGGTTGAAATCACAATCAGAAAAGCGGAATTTATAAATTAAAATGTAAAGACTGCAACAAAGTGTACCTAGGGGAGACAGGACGAAAATTCGTATGCAGGTTGTCTGACCACAAATGTGGAGAAGGTAATAGAACAACCAATTCGTTATATGCAAGACATTTCATAGAAGACAACCACAAGTTTGTTAATCCTTTGGAAGAATACGAAATTGTAAAAGTAGTAAATAACACAGTTGAAAGGAAGCTTAGAGAGGAGTTAGAAATATTGAAAGAAAGAGAAAAAGGGTTAGACAATTTAATTAATATTAAAATTAAATTTGATAATGAAGAAATATTTTATAACATGATTAAGAAGTAAATGAGAGAGGGCAGATAGATAAGATTAAGAATTATATTTCATAGTACTAATTGGTTGTTTTAAAATAAGGGTGTGTGACTGACCCACGTGTGTGGAGAGGAAGAGGGTAGTTTAAAAGGATGCACACCCACACACACACACACACACACACACACACACACACACACACACACACACACACACACACACACACACACACACACACACACACACTGAAACACAAGGAATTTACTAGAAAAATATGTAACTGTACAGATGGTGAGACAGAGTTTAGGGGGTGGGGAAGGGTCATTAATTTTTAGTTTGTTGTGGGTGAGCAGGGTGGTGGAGAGGGGTGAAGGGTTGGGTTTCACATATTTTCTGTCTATTCCCGATCTGACGATGAGCTGTGAAGCTTGAAAGCGCTATTCGGAATAATTTTTATATAGTGGTGTGCAACAGTGATCATTCTGATTGTGATTTCAACCACTAACACAATTTTCTTCATTAAACGTCTAATAAATAAATGAAAACAACCAAATGTGTGAGTATATAACAGAATATAGCAAAGGAATAGCAGAAGGAAGGATGAGTAGGGAAAGTTAAAATGATCTGAAGGACAATAAAATGAACAATCCCCAAAATATTATTATTATTGAGAGTCACACGATGACTACCTTTTAAGGTTTATTTATGAAGATTGACTGAGAATAGTTCCAGCAATCAATTAACTGAGCAGAGATGATGTTCCTCTGATCTCAGAAAAAAGTAGTAATGGACGACGGAGTATTGGTAGCCAAGAGAGACCACCCGATTCGATGCCAGCTACAAAGTGTTAGGGAGAATTAGGGAAATTATATATTACAGGGAGAACTTACAAATGAGAATAAGTAACTACAGATCTAAAATAACCACATAATAAGGAATTAAATAAGTAAGATGAGAAACCAGAAGGAAGAGATAAACATAAAGAATAAGGAAAATAAAAAAAACCAACTGATAATTTCATAAAAAACTATGTTAGTGTTTTACAAAATGATCAATTTTAATGGCGAGGCATTATGTTACGATACCAAAAGCAGCCCAATACAAGGGAAGATATACCATAGAATATAAAGTAAAAAGCATGTGGCTAAAGGTAGATAAAAGAAGAAGAATTAAGAATTTTAAATAAAAAGCACTAGAATGGCTGTAACGTATACGAGACAAATGACTATGACCCAACCCAAGTGATTGGCCAAATGACAAACTATATGAAATAAACCCATGAAATAAAAAACTAAGAAAAGTAAATATAATTAAATGTACCATTGAATATAGAAAGTACAAACCAAAAGAAAATGTTGTAATATTAGCTAAGTAAGTATAGAATAATGATGAAATAAACAAATAATAAAATACACAAACAACGATACAGAAAAGTATAATAACAAAAATGAAATATAATAGAGATAGACTAATACTCAAAATAGTCATAGACCAAAGTGAACCAAGAGTGTATGATATGAATAGGGAGTGAATTACAAATAAACACTCTGTGATAATGGTGATAACACCAATGTGATTAATAATAACCAGTACAGTGTATAAAGAAACAAAATAAAAGTGTATAACACTATTGACACTAAGTACAGTGAAGCAGTACAAGTGCAGGTGTGACACAAAATATAAATAAAAAACATCAAATATAAGCAAGAACTCATATAAAAGTGAGAGTGCGGAAGGAAAGTGATTAACTAAAAATAAAACACAAACACAATCTGTATAAAGACAGCAAAATAAGTGAACAATACTAGAGTTTAGTTTTGGAAAAGGACCAAAAACAGTAGTAGATAAGATAGCATTATATTATACTATTATTCAGGATAAGAATCCATTAATATTATTCAAGGTATTATTGTTAACAGTTAGAGTTAATAGTTAAAGGGCCAGATCAAACTTTAAACCAATAATATGGTATAAAAGAAAAGTAGGCTTAAAAAAAGAAATGAATGTTACAATACTAAAATTATATAATAAATGTTTGAAAGTATTGTTATTATGTCATAAAGAAAAGCAGAGAAGATAATAGTAATATTATAGAAATGTACAAATGTTAAAATTGTTGAAATAGTGTTAAGAGTAAGTTGTATTATGTTGAGTGGTGATGAAAGCCTAAGAAACAGTACATGTTAAAGTTATAAATTTAGATACAAAAGGCATTAATATGTCGGAGAAGCTGTAATATTCATATACTAAGGGATGTAAATCCGTAATCATTGTAAACTAGCTAAAACAAAGCAATAAGAAACTAGTAATAAGAGCAAAATTAAAGTTTAAACAATGTCAAAAGGATAGGCAAAGGTAGGCCTAAAGCAATGTGAAAAAAAATTGTAAAATATAAACAAATAACAGTACACAGTGAGGGAAAAAGATAAGTAAACATAAAATACCAAACCAAGGAACATTACAAACCCAAAATAAGTGCAAAAAACAACATAATAAACAAAATAAGTACAAAGAACAAAAATAGCCAAATGTTAAAACAGCCCAGAGATATTCATGTTTGATGTCAAATTAATCTACATCATATAAGCTATTCAATGATAATAATAAAAACCATATTGATAATGATACAAAAGAAATTATCCTAATTAGAAAATATTTATTCATTTTGGGCAAAAACCCAAGCCATATCTAACAATGAGTACAAAATTCTTTCAACCAATGAGAAGGTAGGTTTTGGCAGTTAGAACTAAAAAACCGTTACAAACTCATGAACAGTCCATTTTTAGCATCAGAAGAAAGCAGATGACAAAATAGTCTCTCCATAAAAATTAGAAAATAAACCAACCAGATGAATTAAAACAAATAATACTAAATTGAAATGAAAAACAACATTAACAGAACCTATTAGCAAGATTTACAACCCTCCAATTTAATTGAGAATTACAGAAAATAAAACCAATATAAACTAATGAAATAAGAGAAGGAAGACCTGAACACCAGAATTTATGAAAATAATCTATCAAACATCGATGAAGTTGTAATGTATAATATTTAATTAATTTACTACACCCACGAGACTGATCACTACACTTCAAAATTACTGCACAGTATCCAAAACGGGTTCAAACACTAAAAACACTGAATGACTGTTAAAACATGTAATAATCATTATTAAAAGATTACTCAAATTAATTATTAACACTTTGGAAAATAAGAAAATATTTGTACACTATATCAAACTTAACCTATATTTGTAAATTGAACTCGCTATTGTTTTAAATACTAAGAAAACTGTTGTAAAGAAGGATCATAATATTTAATTAACTTGATGTGAAGGATTGTACTTTCGAAAATCATTTTATCTTTTTGCCGTAATCAAAAGAACTCTTTGACTGATTACACATTTGTATAATATAAACTCGACATTAGTGCGTGGTCAGTCAATGACCCAACGATAAATTGCCAACCGCTGAGTTGTAATTTCTTTAAAGCCGGAGCAAAAAAATTATATATTTTTATAATTTCATGTCTTAGTAACTATCAAAAGCAGAACCGATAATTAATAAACCAATACTCAAAAGTAATACCTGTTCATTATTTCAATTAATAATATTTGTGTTTATTTCATTAATATAGCACCGTGAAAATTTTCTACACCTAGGTTGGTACGATTGTCGCGAGAGAGCGGATTTCAAATTTAGCAGACACCAAGCGACGAGAGATACGGCTGCATCAAGAGAAAGAAGTAAATTTTTTTAATTGTGTTGAATCAAACAATTTGGCGCCTATAATCGGGAAAATAACAACTATGTGGAATCAGGTAAACAGGTATTGGCGAGGTCAAAAGAACGACGAGTATCGGGAAAGTTACGAGGTTTCAGACATCGTAAAAAATAACAAGATCGGAGTGGAATAAAATAGAGTACAACTCAAGCAGCTTGTTATATATTGATGCAACCAACGTGTGACTAGATTATAACACACACACAAAGGAAGATTGTTGTTATAAATTGATGCCAACAACTTCGGGCTTTATTGGAAGACACACGAAAACGAGAGTGTGGTCATAACATATAACTGCATTATGGTGGAAAACAGCCTACCCATAAGTTCTGATTACTTTTTTTTGTACCAGACTTCAATTGCTAAGTATAGGAAAACTTTATTTAAAGTTATTACTATTTTTTCAAATGATCTCAGTTACAACAATTTATAACAAAGTAAAGGATTGAGTTTCCATGAAATTAATGACTTAACAAATTTAACTACAACCGTTTACACAGTATCTGACAAAACTTAAAATAATTTTGAATTAATAGAAAATGATAATGGGATATTCCAATTTGTAGTTTGAAAGTTCATACATGAGACATAAATATGACTTCTTGGATTTCGTTGTCCATGACGTGTCCGTTACTTAACTAAATATCACTATAGTATTGACGACTCGGAACACTAAGTTTTTTGTAAGTAAAAACGTAAAGTTTTACCTTACAGCCTAAACCGGCTTTTACCTTTAGAAGGCTTCATCAGAGGCTGCCATAGGTAGCATTGTCCGTCTTGTTGTTGGCGACGGGATAGTTTTTCGAAAGATCGAAGCTGTGTGTGTGTGTGGTGAGATGTGTTCGAATAATGCATGCGATTTGAATTGTGTCTGTTCGTTTAGGATGTCGTTTTTATTTGTTTTTGTGTGTTTGTATATTTCTAATTGTTCTAGAGTGTCTAGTTTTCGGCCTTTTGTGTGTACGTGTAGAATGTTCATGTTATTGTCGATGTTTTTATATGTGTGGTTTGCTTCAATGAGGTGGTTTGCAAAGGTAGAACAAAGCACAAAACAAATTCGATCTACCTGGTGTATACAAGCTAAATTGCTCAAATTGCAATAAATTCTACATAGGCCAGACAGGACGTAGCTTCAAACAGAGATACATTGAACACACAAAAGCACTCTACACCACTACAGAATCTACCTTTGCAAACCACCTCATTGAAGCAAACCACACCTATAAAAACATCGACAATAACATGAACATTCTACTGTAACCCCTCTTTCCTTTTATGTATTTTTAAGAGTATAAAACAACTTCTTTTATTTTAATATTTTCTTTTTTTTGAAAGAGAAGCCACAAGTCAATTAGGACTAGGCCGGAGCCTAGAGAAGCAAAAATTGTGCCGGGTCCAGTATGACGGGACTTGCAATGAAACTCAGCTGTAATATAACAATAACGGTTTTTATTGTATGCCAAGAATTAATACATGTAGGCAAACTCTATCACATAGTTATCCCCCCCCATGAATCATAAATATCACAAATAAATTAAGCCCTGCTTTAACAATATTAAAGGCAACATATATATATCATAACGAGTGTGTATACTATTCAGTAAATATATATAAATATAAAATTCTCCCCCATTTCGTGACTAGCTAGACACAGACAAACATAACAAGACACACTGAAACATAAGGCACATAGACTCACAATTATACATCAATTCTAACACGAATACCCCTGGAATGCACCCGCCTTGCAGGCAGTGTTAGTACCATACCCAGAACCCAGCAGTGATAAAATGTTCGCCCATCAGCAACCCGTTTCTGTAGAATTACTTAAAGCCAAAACCCCAAAAGGATGATAATTACTCATAACGCATAAGTAAGACCAGACCGCCCATATGTATAGCATTCCACTGATCAATGACCCATCATGAGCGTATGAACCTTAAGTTCCTTCCACAGCATTAAATAAAAATTTACGGAAACTACATCACCTGATTTTTAAACAGTTGTTATACAATTCTAAAAGGTTAAATTGCTTCACAAATTCAGAAGGATTCAATAAATCAGTATACTTTACCAGTAGAAAAACTAATCAGTCGAGGCTTTACAAAATTTTGAAAAAGGAATCAAACGGTATGTTTTACACGTAAAAAAAAATTAATCATTATATGTTCTATAGTTAAAAATATTAATCAGTATGTTTTACAGTTAAAAAAAAATAAATCAGTATATGCTACAAGTGGATAAGGTTGATCATTATATGTTTTACAAGTAAAAGAAAAACAATCAGTCTAGACTTTTGTGAGGTACAAAATCAACTAGTATATGCCCAGAAAAATGTGCAAATTGTTTTCTATTAAAACCCGACTGGCTATATAAATATAATTGAAATGAAAGTACAATAAAACGGTTGTGCCCTAGCAGCTGTGGAAGCGCGCCAGCATGTGGTTGACAAAATTTGACAGGAATCTAACCTGCCTCAGGCTGCACAAACATGTGTCAGACAAAAACTAAGTCCCTTTTTAAACCCCAGAAAACGGCCAAAAAAAAACAAGGAAAACCCCCAGCCCTTAAATGTTAAACCCAAGGGAGAATTTAATATTTACTCATTTCTGTTCCAGCCGGAACAAAGTCCATAACATGTCCAAAAAAAATTTTTTTTTTGTAAGGAGTAATATAATAATGAAATGCAAACGGTAAAATGTGCAAGTGTAAAAATATCCCTGGCACGCTCCCCCAGTGCAGCACACAATTACAAGCAATGCACTTAGTGTTAGGTAATTCAGTTATAAAAGTGTTCTTGAAATTAACTCATGATGATCAGCTGTTCCCATTTATAGCAGACAGTCTGGACACGTGGTCACATGGATTCAAATGAATATTACTGTAAAACAGGTGCACTGCCGGCCCGGCCCCAAAAGAAAAATAAAGAGTGCATATCACCTTAATACTGCTGCCTAAGTGCTACATCGTGAACCGGTCACCAGCTCCCTCTCCGGACAGGATCTTCTCTAATGGTCCATGACTGATGCAGTTGTACGGCAATCAGCAAGCCAAATCTCCGTCTTAATCAAGAACCCGGGAGTCGCTTAAGTTTCAGCAAGCCATGAAGATGCAGAGAAACTACGCCGTAATTGTTCGGAGAGAGAGACGCCGATGTATCTCACAGCTGGGCTAGGAACTGGACTGCCGTCAGCGGCAGAGCAAACCGACCCCCTTACTACGAGTTGCGCGCGCAACCGTACCCACTCACGTACACTTCGTAGTGGGCAAGGGTCGTTCCGAATAACCGGCGATATATTTTACAAATAATTTTTCTCGAATATTCAACGGCCGGCAAATACCGGCACACCCCCACCCCGAAAGGGCAACCCGGTTGCCCCACTCTGAAACTTGGGAAAGCACCCTGCAGTGTACCCCCTTCTTAAATACTCCGGTGGACATCGTGGGTAAGGTGGCCCGGCAGCACTTGCTCCCAGGAGAACAGAGGCTCAGAAGGGAAAACGAAAGAGACGAAAGAAGACATGTACTGTGTAAGTGTGTATGTGCAGCACGCTGACCTGATCAGGGCCTGCCCACCGCAAAGAGGGACAGAGAAGAAAGACGAAAGAAAAGTTCAGGAGCTCCCTGAGTTCCGACCTCCTGAGGCTTGTCCACACAAGCCAGAACACAATAGCCACCTAAACAGGGCATCTGCCCCACATACCTACGGGGTAATTCTGTAATTCTATAATACCCCCCCATTTTACACAAAGCATCACGGCACGGGGGAGAAGGGAAAAAGGGATATGACGGTCTCCATGAAACTATAATCCAAAGGTGTGCCCAGGGCATGCCAAAACGTACCGCGTAGACGAGTTGCACAACCGCCCCCGTCCGCGCGGTAGGTTTCACTCCTCTCTCTAACTCCTTTTTTTTTTGATTTTTCTGGGTTTTTTTTTCCTCTCTAGGTAAGGTTAGGAAAATCGGAAGGTGGATGGTCAAGGATGATTAAACGGTCATGGGCTGGGACTGAAGGTAAGGACATGGCACCCTCCGGACCTAAGGACAATTGGAGAAAACCAAGGCTCGCGCAGGCAGAGGCGCATCCCTGAAGTAGACGAACCCCACTGGGACTGTGGGAAACATCTACCCGCTACCATACTTCTCAATACCGCCCCCGGAGCACACCTTCTTAAAACAGACATCCCCACTCGCACAGAGACCACCATCCTTCCCCCCCCTTTTACAGCCCGTTTACCCTTTTCTAAATAATTTTAATTTTGATATATGTGTGGTAATCTCTTTAGGATTACTACCCTGCTCTTCCAACCGCGCCGTCATCGGTGACGTAAACCCTAGGATACGGTATGGTCCCGACCAACGATAGCACACTTTAGCGGCTCTTTTGTCCGCGGCTGAGCTGATCGGATGGCTCTGGCAGTAGACCCAGTCGCCGGTCTGAAAGGGGTTCAGAATTCGCCCCTGATTGTATCGTCGACGGACCCGCTCGTGCGCTCGCAGCAAATTCTTCCGAGCCTCCCTCCATCTCTCCGCAGTTCCATTATCGGGCTCCCGTGGTAGAAGATCGTCAATATTCCACAAGTTAGTCAACGGGAGTGTGGGCGAGAATCCAAACATGATCTCAAAGGGCACGCCCTTATGACTGTCATGCAGGGCCGTGTTAAAAGCTAGCTGCAACCACTTCAAATTCTGGTCCCAGGTGGTCTGTTGTTCCGCATGATAGGCGATGAGTGCGGACCGGAGATTCCTATTGAACCTCTCCGCATGGGATGGCTGTGGGTAATACGGGGAAGTGGTTACATGTTTAATACCGCTGGCGAAACACATCCGCCGGAACTCACTCGAAATGAACTGTGGTCCATTGTCGGAGACAATGATGGTCGGAAGACCGAAATGCTGAAAAACATGGTTCTGAAGCGCGCTTATGGTTAAACGAGCTGTTGCCTGCCGTAAGGGCAGTAGCCAGGCAAACTTCGAAAAAGCATCCACACAGACAAGTAGGTAAGCGTTACCTGACTTGCTACGCGGGAAGGGTCCCACGTAGTCGATGAATAGCTTCTCCATCGGTCTGCTCGCCACGTCTCATGACAACAACCCCAACTTTGTGTTTTGGGCAGGCTTACTTAAGCCACACAGATGACAACTCTTAACCCTCGTCGCGATGTCCCTATCCATGCCCTTCCAGATGAAGTGTTTCCTAATACCGGAAATGGTCTTCGAAATTCCCTTGTGGCCACCTACTGGGGAATTGTGATAATAGCTGAAGACCATGGGCACTAACTTGCTAGGCAGCACGATCTTCGGGGCACGTCCCTTTCTTTCTCGACAACACAGGACGCCCTTGGACAAGAAGTAAGGGGCCTGCGCGTTACCCTCCTTTATTTTCTGGATGACAGGACCCAGCTCTTCATCATTCAACTGATGGGGCAACACATCAGTGAAGGCTAACGGAAAGTCTAGCAGAACAGAACAGGGTTGCTCAGATTGGACTTCACTGGGTTGGGAAAACATGCGTGACAAAGCATCTGCAACCACATTCTGAGTTCCCCTAATGTGTTGCACCTTGAACTTGAAGGATAAGATTTTAACCACCCATCTACCAATTTTACCCAGTTGCCGGGGGTGAGCAAGAAGCCAAGAGAGAGCCTGATTGTCGGTCTCGAGCAGGAACTCAGCGTGTTCCAGAAAACGCCTGAACTTATCTAGAGCGTATACCACAGCTAAACACTCTAGCTCATATACTGAAGACTTTCTTTCTTGCTGGGTCAGGGTTCGGGAAATAAAGGCCACAGGCTGCCTAGCACCATCAACGACTTGGGACAGAACCGCCCCGAGCGCCACCGAACTCGCGTCCGTCTGTAAGATAAACGGTTGAGACAAATCCGGCATCCGCAGCACCGGCGGGGAAATAATAGCTTCCTTCAACGTTTCGAAAGCCTTCTGCTGGCTTTCGCCCCACACAAACTTAGCCCCTTCTTTCTCAATTCATTTAGGGGTGCAGCTATCTCCGCTGCATTGGGGATAAACCGCCGATAAAAGTTAACCATCCCCACGAACCTGGCGATGCCTTTGGCATCCTTTGGCGGGGGAAAATCCCGGATACCCTGGGTCCTTTCAGGGTCCACTGTAACGCCATGGTGCGACACCAGATGCCCCAGAAAAGAGATGCTCTCCTGGGCGATTTGCACTTTCTCCGGATTGACCGTGAGGCCCGCGCTTCTCAACCTACTCATCACCTCCCTGAGATGACACAGATGTTCATCATAGGTTTTGCTGTAGACCAGCAAGTCGTCCAAATAGTTGAAAATGAACTTAAATTTTACATCTTGAAACACTAGGTCAAGCAGACGCGTGAGCGTTTGGGCGCCCACCGCCAGACCCATAGGAACCCGCGTATACTGATATAAATTCCACGGGACACAAAACGCCGTGTACGGTCTACTTTCCTTGGACAAAGGGATCTGGTGATATGCAGCGTTGAGATCAATCACGATGAAGTACTTGGCCTCACTAAACCAATCGAAAGCTGAGTGGAGATCCGGAAGGGGAACCGAATCCACCTCAATATTAGAATTTAACTTCCGGTAATCTATCACCATACGGTGCTTACCCCCAGGCTTGGGTACCAGGAACGCTGGACTGGCATAACTGGAATTGGAAGGTTCAACTACCCCTTGCTCTAAAAGCTCTTGAACCTACTCCCTCAGAACGGCCATTTTCGGAGGGGCAAACTTGTGTGGGTGCGACCTCACTACCTTAGGGTCCATCAAACGAATTTTATACTCTAATAAATGTGTGAGTCCCAACTTAGGAGTTAATACAGAGGGAAATTCCTCACACAATCGGTCTAAAGCTCTCTGCTGGGCGGGAGTGAGATGATCTCGTGTAGAATCGGGACAAGCGACCTCTTGGATACCTCCCTTAGCTCCCTGGTATCCAAGAAATGGAATAACAACACCCCGATTAAATTTAAAATAACACTGGTGCCCATGGATGTCCAACACGAGACCACTTTTAGCGATGAAATTGGCACCCACAATACAGTCAACTCCCAGAGCCGGAGAAACCAGAAAAGGCCACACCCAAGAAAAGCCATCAATCTTGAACTTAAAGGAAACCACCCGGGAGATGGGCAGAATTTCCCTAGAAGCAGTCCAGCACACCACCGACGACCGATTCGACCCTTTTATTAAGCCCTGTTTCTCAAGGTCCGCGCATACTCGAGATGAGATGATAGATCGGGCTGACCCGGAGTCAACTAGCGCTCTGAGTTGACCCCTCTTTACCTCGAGCGACAGGAAGGGGCATACAGAAGCCTTTTGCGGGACGGTAGCAAGGACCTTGATATTAGAAGAGTCAGGACCTATCCTCTGCCTGGAGGCACTTGAATTCCGCAAAGTCTTGTAACGAGGGGAAGACAACCTCCGATTTGTCCCCCCCTGGTAATTTAGTTTTTTGAGTACCGGACCCTCGGGGGAAGCGCTGGACGCATACCACCCTCCGGACAATCGCGGGCAACATGCCCCTGTCTGCGACAGCAAAAGCAAACAACGCCTCTCAACTGTCCACCTCGATCGCCGTTATTTCTCTCTGGCCGGGGTTGGGACTGAACGACCCGTCGTTCCACCACTCGGGACTCGCCCGGACTGGCCCTTACTGGCCCACGAGATTCATCAATTGATTGTATAGCCCGGGATAACACGCACAGCTTCTCGAGGTCTTCATAATTCCGCGGTCGCTCAGCAAAAGTTAAACGAGATCTCTCCTGGGGAGTAACACCTTCGAATATCATCTGCACTACTTCATTCTCGGGCAGTCCCAACCCTAAAATCCGGACAGCATCACGGATACTCTGTGCAAACTTCGCAAAATTCTCCCCGTGTGCTTGCACCCGATAACAATGCTTGTGCTGCAGCTGCTCTCGCAATCGGCCAGGCACGCATGCGTCCAACACCCCCCGATGGAAAGACGCCACACTGCCGCCATCTCTTATAGTCCGCGCGACCCGCTCAGCCACAGACCCCCGACAATAGGGATACACGAGTTCGAGTAGGGTGCTATCCGACATCCCCGGGAAGTCGGACAGCTGAAGCAAAATTCGGAAAAAGACCATCAATTTGTCCACGTCTAGTCCATCTACAACCGGAAGCTCCTGAATAATGGAAGACAGGGGGTTATGTAATTTATTATAAGAGACGCTCGATCCGCCCGAGAGCGTTGGCAATTGAGCCGCCGGGTTCGTCGTCGGCGCTATGTCCATGTCAGGAGGTTGGGGAGAGCTCACGGAAGCTGAGACTTCACGGGCTCGAAGTTCCGCAATGCTTTAGCCACCTGTTCCGAAATCAGCTTCAGCGTGGCGCTGACTTCAGCAATTGTAGTTTGTGCGGACAAGTTCTCCCTGTCGATGTTGCAGATGTTCCGCCCGCTGACGCACTCTCTGTCTTGCCCTGAGGCTGGAAGGGGCCGACTCAAAATCCTCCATCACCTCCCGCAACTCTCCCCACTTCTCCTGGCACAACTCGAGCTCTGCTGTCACATCAGTGACCTTTACTAGCGACGTCGTCCCTCCGGACGCGAGGGCGTCTCTTAACTGGTTCCTCAAAGAAGCGACATCCCCCTGGGGCCTCCCACCCCGGGACTTAATCTCGAACTCCAACTCGTGCTTCAAAAATAAATCTGGATTTATAACGCTCATGCCGCCAATGCTCTAATTACTTCTCCTACGAACCACAGACAAACATAAAAACACCAATCACTAAACCACGAAAACCTTGAGTACTGTTCTTCCATCAAGAGGACCCCCGGGTTCTCTAGCGCTGCGGAGACCTGGCCTATTCTAGACCATTCACACCCACGACAGAAGGAGACAAGTGACAACCAACAATACTAAACACACATAACATCAAACAGCAATTCGACACACACGTCGTACCAACACATAACTCACAACAACCAACTAACAATCGAAACTCATAATTCGGGAAATAATACTCCAACATCAACCGGACACAAGTCGGTGCCGGTACCGACTTCCGATCGGGCCATACCGCATCCCACCAATATCACACGCTAAATTCCGACCCTAAATCAACATTCCATCATCCAGGCCACACTTGAGACTCCCCGGCCGTACAAGCTATCAAATTTTTCAAACACAAATAACCGCCTCAGTGGTGCGACCCGACTCACAAGTTATACAACCTACAACTAGCCTACACGGGCATATATCTAAGAAAACAATGTCACAACAATCGCCTCAATATTTCCGAGTCTGCAAGCCCCGTCACACACCACGACCCAAGGGTTCAAGCCTAGAATGAACCACGCTCTGCTACCATTTGTAACCCCTCTTTCCTTTTATGTATTTTTAAGAGTATAAAACAACTTCTTTTATTTTAATATTTTCTTTTTTTTGAAAGAGAAGCCACAAGTCAATTAGGACTAGGCCGGAGCCTAGAGAAGCAAAAATTGTGCCGGGTCCAGTATGACGGGACTTGCAATGAAACTCAGCTGTAATATAACAATAACGGTTTTTATTGTATGCCAAGAATTAATACATGTAGGCAAACTCTATCACATAGTTATCCCCCCCCCCATGAATCATAAATATCACAAATAAATTAAGCCCTGCTTTAACAATATTAAAGGCAACATATATATATCATAACGAGTGTGTATACTATTCAGTAAATATATATATATATATAAAATTCTCCCCCATTTCGTGACAAGCTAGACACAGACAAACATAACAAGACACACTGAAACATAAGGCACATAGACTCACAATTATACATCAATTCTAACACGAATGCCCCTGGAATGCACCCGCCTTGCAGGCAGTGTTAGTACCATACCCAGAACCCAGCAGTGATAAAATGTTCGCCCATCAGCAACCCGTTTCTGTAGAATTACTTAAAGCCAAAACCCCAAAAGGATGATAATTACTCATAACGCATAAGTAAGACCAGACCGCCCATATGTATAGCATTCCACTGATCAATGACCCATCATGAGCGTATGAACCTTAAGTTCCTTCCACAGCATTAAATAAAAATTTATGGAAACTACATCACCTGATTTTTAAACAGTTGTTATACAATTCTAAAAGGTTAAATTGCTTCACAAATTCAGAAGGATTCAATAAATCAGTATACTTTACCAGTAGAAAAACTAATCAGTCGAGGCTTTACAAAATTTTGAAAAAGGAATCAAACAGTATATGTTTTACACGTAAAAAACAAATTAATCATTATATGTTCTATAGTTGAAAATATTAATCAGTATGTTTTACAGTTAAAAAAAAATAAATCAGTATATGCTACAAGTGGATAAGGTTGATCATTATATGTTTTACAAGTAAAAGAAAAACAATCAGTCTAGACTTTTGTGAGGTACAAAATCAACTAGTATATGCCCAGAAAAATGTGCAAATTGTTTTCTATTAAAACCCGACTGGCTATATAAATATAATTGAAATGAAAGTACAATAAAACGGTTGTGCACTAGCAGCTGTGGAAGCGCGCCAGCATGTGGTTGACAAAATTTGACAGAAATCTAACCTGCCTCAGGCTGCACAAACATGTGTCAGACAAAAACTAAGTCCCTTTTTAAACCCCAGAAAACGGCCAAAAAAAAAACAAGGAAAACCCCCAGCCCTTAAATGTTAAACCCAAGGTAAATTTAATATTTACTCATTTCTGTTCCAGCCAGAACAGAGTCCATAACATGTTCTATAATTTTTTTTTTTTTTGTAAGGAGTAATATAATAATGAAATGCAAACGGTAAAATGTGCAAGTGTAAAAATATCCCTGGCACGCTCCCCCAGTGCAGCACACAATTACAAGCAATGCACTTAGTGTTAGGTAATTCAGTTATAAAAGTGTTCTTGAAATTAACTCATGATGATCAGCTGTTCCCATTTATAGCAGACAGTCTGGACACGTGGTCACATGGATTCAAATGAATATTACTGTAAAACAGGTGCACTGCCGGCCCGGCCCCAAAAGAAAAATAAAGAGTGCATATCACCTTAATACTGCTGCCTAAGTGCTACATTGTGAACCGGTCACCAGCTCCCTCTCCGGACAGGATCTTCTCTAATGGTCCATGACTGATGCAGTTGTACGGCAATCAGCAAGCCAAATCTCCGTCTTAATCAAGAACCCGGGAGTCGCTTAAGTTTCAGCAAGCCATGAAGATGCAGAGAAACTACGCCGTAATTGTTCGGAGAGAGAGACGCCGATGTATCTCGCAGCTGGGCTAGGAACTGGACTGCCGTCAGCGGCAGAGCAAACCGACCCCCTTACTACGAGTTGCGCGCGCAACCGTACCCACTCACGTACATTTCGTAGTGGGGAAGGGTCGTTCCGAATAACCGGATATATTTTACAAATAATTTTTCTCGAATATTCAACGGCCGGCAAATACCGGCACACTACACATACACACAAAAGGCCGAAAACTAGACACTCTAGAACAATTAGAAATATACAAACACACAAAAACAAATAAAAACGACATCCTAAACGAACAGACACAATTCAAATCGCACGCATTATTCGAACACACACACACAGCTTCGATCTTTCGAAAAACTATCCCGTCACCAACAACAAGACGGACAACGCTACCTATGGCAGCCTTTGATGAAGCCTTCTAAAGGTGAAAGCCGGTTTAGGCTGTAAGGTAAAACTTTACGTTTTTACTTACAAAAAACTTAGTGTTCCGAGTCGTCAATACTATAGTGATATTTAGATAAATATGACATTTCTGCAAAACTATATGTGTTTAAGAAAAGTAACTGATGATATTAGTTAAACTACATGTGCAACAATTGAATTCACTAAAGCTGTGACGTTTAAGAAGGAATTAATCCCTGATACTACTCTTTTACTTACCTAAGTTCAGACAGAAGATTCCAAAAGCCCCAGGGTCACCACCACATTTTTATTGGAGGAAATGTGGAAACCGTATCACTTTCCCCATGAAAACAATTAAAAAAAAAACTCTCCCTCACAGAAAAATTACAAGGCCGTTTAGACGAACTTTTGGACACAGAGAATAGGTCATAGGTAAAGTGGCGTAATAAACTAACTTAACACATTGTAATGAAAAATCTCATTATTAATTAAAAAATTACATTTCAATTTTTGTGTAATGTAAATAAAACAAGACAAAAAGTAAAACAAAAAAATAAGAAACAGCAAATCAGTACCTTTCTCTTACACACTTTTATCTCCCCCCTTTTTTATACTCTCTCTCTCTCTCTCTCTCTCTTCTCTCCCTCTGATTATATTTAATTTTACAGTTTTAGTTTACCACTTTATTTGGCCAAAAAACTTTCCATTACCCATTATTTTTTACTTATCTGTATTGTCGGGGAGTCTCACTGTGGTTGCGCCATCCGAGCGAAATTGTGCAAGGAAACCAACTCTCAAAACCATGAAGTCAAATGTACAACTATCCATTATATCAACATATATTTAACCCCCATCATCACAAATCAACCTAATACTGTACATGCACATTTCAGTATGGTCTAATCTAATCTTACCTCTTTCAATATAATAACCATTTAAATCTGTATTGTCCACTATATCATAATAATCAAAAACAGGACTATTCCATAGTATTTATCATATACCTTGTCAACATCGTGTACAGCCAAGCCACCCTTGGGATTATTTGTCACAATCAGGTAAGTCATAATATCATCATCATCTGCTGCACCAGTCTCATTACAAGGTAAGTGAATAAATCAATTTTCTCAACTCTCTCAATATGTAAAATCTGCACTAGCATTTCATAACATCTACTAACATAAAAAATCTCTATTTCTCTCTTTCTCCACCTCTCATCATAATACCTATCACAACCCCCCTGAACTACCTCACTCCTCACAAAGGGCACAACAAAATCATTATTACATCTCCTGGCTACAACAGGTAAACTACAAAAAACTAGGGGACCATTATGAGACACCATGTCTCCCACATAACCTCTGGAGGAACCTTTGTCCTCAAAAACCACATGTGGAGTCCTTACTCCACTTAAAACACCAGGAAAATTTGCCCTCTGCCCCTTCCACTCACCTAACCTCACTTCACTCTCTCCCAAACTCATCAACTACTACCTCATCCCTAACTTCTACGCCAACTAAAATATCATAATCACTACTATTCAATATATTACTCTCTGATACTACCATATTTCCACATAAATTATCAGCATTATTTGTCATATTATTACCATTATTACTTTCACTATCAAAATCAGTTACCTTATCATCTATTACTTGGTTCAGTTTAACTTCTTTGTTCTCATTTAATTTATCTGCCTCTCGTTTCCACTTCTCAGTTTGATCATTTGCGCTTTTTGTTCTATCATTTCATTAAATTTAGCATTTTGTTGCTCTAAAAGCAGTCGCAGCAAATTTATTACCTCATCATTTGATCTACCTACTTTGGTTTCCTGTACATCAGCCATGTCTATAAAATTTTTAATAATACCCTTAACATAAAAACAACTACAACCCTCCTAATACAAATAAACAATAACCCTTCAAGTCAACGCAATGAATATAATTATACACATTAAATTAAAATCACTCTAATACATAAAATCGTTACCAATATACCAAAACAAACAAATAATAGTCCCACAAGTGCATTACACTACGAAACATAACCACAAAATAACACCTTATAATATATACAATAGATGCAATTCCCAGTTCCCAGAACATTCTGCTTCGATGAACTGTTTCATTAGGGATACCATGTGAAAATATTGAGCCCACAGGGTAGCAGTGGGTCCATGTCCCTTCAAGGATAAAAGTGCATTTTTCATTTGTTCTTGGAGGAGGGCCAATTGAGCATTTTGCTTCATCATATCTTCGGTGAGTGTGTCATCTTTCAGTTTTGCCAACAATTCAGTGATTTCTCTCTTCTGTTCATCTGACACCTCTAGACTGTTTAGAATAATTTCGTTCAAGACAGTCTGTACAAGCAGGTGTCCTCGTACAGCTCTGCTAAAGGCATGGCCAGTCAGCATTTTATCTACTGAATTTGCAGCAGACAGTACACAACACTTCTTTCAGACCGCTTCCAGCCGTTATGTGGCCAATGCCTCCCAAATACGACATTAAAAGGTGAAAGCCGCCCAATCTTACTACAACTGATTTCATTAGTGGGTCGTCTTGGCATGACGCCACAATTTCACGGCCCTTGACGTAAAGTGGCTGGTCAAAAGTCACGTAGCAAGTCTTCTTTCCATGCTGGTGGCACTGGGTGGCTGCATATTTCAGGGCTTGTATTGTATTGTAGTGTTGTAGTCACTAGGAGGTGCATTTATGAATGGTAGTGGCAGTACAGCACTCCTCTCTGGAGACTCTCCTTCATACAAACACCACATATAACCCTTCCACTCAGGGATGCCCTCAATACTGAGCCACTTACCAGCAATCCATAAAACATCTGACACTTTGGGAAAGGAAAGTCTGGAACAGGGTAACGATCGCTCATGTCCTGAACAACAATAGCCTTCAGCCCAATTTTACCAATGTTTTCATACATCTCCAGTGAAAGGACCCCTAATGTGCCAACGTCTTGAGCAGAGGGGGCTGTTCTCATCCTCTCTATCGGCAGAGCAGGAGGAAGCTTTCGTGCTGGGGTGAGGCACTTGATACCGCCCATGCTGTGGAATGTTTTCAAGCCATCCAATGTGGCAACGTTATAGTCAGCATTGTCAAACACGTACTGGCCGAATACACCTGGTGGTATGGGTTGTTGAGGATTGTGAATGGCAGATACCTCCAACATTTGAGCATCATTATATGAGGCACTGAACCCCAAATTTGCTAGCAAGTTCACCAAGCTCTTAGCACCAAATTTCCGATGTATGAAGAAGGCAATACCATGCACGATAGGGGAAACAAAAGAATGAGGGCGAACAGCGCTTATGATGGCATGGGAAAGAGACACTTCTCTTCTCTTAGCTTTCACTTGATCCCGGGTCCTTGAACTTACAAGTTCCTCCAAGAAAACAGAGAGAGTAGAAGGGACCATCTGCTCTGCCTCATTAAGGAAACCATCACTTGCGGGGTAACGACTGGTGTCGTAAGCTTGACTCTGTATGTCTTTTTTTATTATAGCAGCTGCAGTTCGAACCACTCTCAAGCATTCTTCTTCTGCAGTTCTTCCCCTCGAACTGCTATCATACCACGATGCATTCAATATTTTGTGACCCACTTCCCGAAAGGAAAGCACAGTCTTGTGCTGGGAGTGCAGCTGGGTGATTATTAAACGATCACCATATGTCTCCTTCAGCTTATCTTTGACTGTTTTCACCGACGGCTTTTCCCCGGTAATTGCGTCCATCACCTCATCCAGGGAATACTGACAGTCATCTTTGTCATTCAGAAAAGTGTAGATCTCTTCCATAGCAGTTGCCATATAATACTATGCAACATTTTAAAACTTTTGGTACGATGTTTTAAGACTGTAAGGTGATTTTAAAAGTATTTTTCATGCTGATTTCAAATCTGGTTTTAGTTTTTCTGTATCACGTAAGGTTTTTATAGAATTCAATTTCGAAGTTTTAAAAAATCAAATTTTGTGAACAGGGAAAATTATTATTATTTGATTGTGATTTCAAAATTGTTTATGTTTTAATCCTGCATAAAATCACAACACATGGCGGTGCAGTAGACAATGGTATACACTCACTTAAAAATGGTATAATTATTACGAAAACACAACACATGTATGACAATATAATTCCTCTTCTTCGCTGAATTCACTGCTTCAAGATCTTTCTGACGTGGGTTGAAACTTCTCTTCCGTGATTGTCTCCCTTCACCAGTGCCGTCTCTTTTTAGCATAAAACAGTAGTCGGCCATCATGTTGGCATTCCACCTTCCCTGGTATCTCTTTTCCATGTTCTTGATATCCTGGTAGAAACGTTCGCCTTGTTCTTCACTGACATCACCGAGGTTCGCAGGGAAAAAACTCAACATGTGAGTGTAGGAAGTGAAGCTTTACACTCATGTTACATCCTAATTTCATGAAACTCTGCAACATTCTTTTAACCATGGTTTTGTACTCTGGATGTTTGTGGTTGCCCAAAAAGTAGACGACTTCGTTAAACGAAACCCAGGCTCTTTTTTCCACTGGATTCATTGTACTTTCAAACAAATTGTCTTTCATTAACTTTCTTATCTGCGGTCCCACGAAGATCCCTTCTTTAAGTTTCTCATAAGATACTTTCGGAAATCTTGTTACCAAGTACTGGAAACAGTCACCATCTTTTGGAAGAGCTTTAGTGAACTGTTTCATTAAACCGAGTTTGATGTGCAGAGGAGGTAATAGTATCTTGCTTTGTTGAACAAGTGGTACATTTATTATGTTCTGTGAACCGGGTTGGAGGATTTTTCTTTTGGGCCAGTCTGTCTTCTTCCAATGTTTGTCTCTGGCTCGACTATCCCATTCACAAATGAAACAAGGCATTTTTGTGTAGCCGGATTGTTGACCAAGTAACATACCTACTACTTTTAAATCACCACAAATTGTCCAAGAATGTTTTTCATAATTCACGTATTTTAGCAGAGCTTTGAGATTTACATACGTCTCCTTGAGATGAACTGAATGTGCAATGGGTACTGAACCAAACAAATTTCCATTGTGTAAAAGTACACCTTTGAGGCTAGTTTTGGACGAGTCTATAAATAACCTCCACTCACTTGGATTGTAAGTGACGTTAAAGAAATTCAATAAACCCTCAATATCACAACAATAAACCAGAGAGTCTTCTTCTTTAAAGAATTTCATTAATTCCTTCTCTCTGGACCTATACCAAGAGAACGTAACTCCGGGTAATAGAAGATTTTTTGCATTCAATCTTGACCCAAGCAATTGGGCGGCATCTTTTGTCAGGTTCAAGTCACGGGTAATATCATTAAGTTCATTTTGACTGAATAATTTTGGTGCAGAATCTTCTTCCGGGTTGTAATCATCAGCATTATCGCTTTCATTTTCTGAGCTGCTCGCCAGTGGCACATCTTCAAGAACGGGAGGTGGAACTGGGATAGGGAGAGAATTACAATGCGTAACTGGTCATAAGGCCGAAGGAATGTTCGGGTATTGTATATCCTTCTTACTTTTTGCGTTATGACCTTGAATTTTAACCACACAAAAATAACAATCGTTAACATGATTTTGTGGCTCCCTCCAAACCATTGGGATTGCAAAAGGCATTGATTTTTTTTGCACCATTTTTCCACAGTCTCAGTCTCTCAACACATGTACGACATACCTTGTGTGGTGCCCAGCTTTTGTCTTCATCACCAAGCCTTATGCCGAAGTACGCGTAATACACGTTTCTCATAAAACTATTAATGTCCTGTCTTTGCTTACCAATTACGTACTGTAGCTACCACAAATATAACAAAACACGTTTGGGTTATTCAAACACTTCCGGGAACTCATTTCTATAGAAAGTTCACAAACTATATATTATGACAGCACAAATATAACCTCACAGCACTATAGCATGTAGACAATGAACTACTGTTTCCCGCCTAACAGCCAGCTGGGTGTAACAAGTGTGGCCAACTAATCCCTCCCCCACAATAAAATTTCCCCTTGTGAAACTTACATGTAAATAAAAGATGAGTTCATTTGATTTGCAAAAAAACTGTACGTGATAGAAAGAAATGGATTGCAGATCTGGAATCAGCGCAAAAAAATGCTTTAGGAACACCTAAGACTACAGAAACATAGAAAATCATGTTGCATAGTGATAATCATTGACAGGACGTCCTCTTTTTATACCGGTTGAACGTTTCCTTGAAAAGAATTTTTTGCAGCAGTTGTCATGGTAAATCGCCTCAGCAGCAACCAAATCACCGACAATATTGATCCGTCTTGATACTTGTTGTCCCCATTCATCCCCCCGTTGAGTGGCAGCATCCAAAACGTTTTTCTTCATCTCTATGCTGCGTACCTCGTAGACTTGCTGACGTTGTTCGACAGTTTTTTTTTTCTGTTTCCGATGAAACTCATCATCAATCGCTTCACAGCAAAAAAAACACTTGGCTTTGAAATCAAATTCAGGTGCACTGGAGCGCCGAGAGCACGCTTGTGAGGTCGATGGCTCGTTTCTCAAAACAGCAGCAATGGTGTCTGCTCTGGTGTAATTTTTTCGACAAGAACTGTGAACAACTCTGCGGGTTTCGTTTTTGAATTGGTCCTTCTTCCCATCATGCCTTGCAATGCTGGCCCTCAAGTAGCCCTTGCATTCCTCTTTCATGAACAACACTCCTACACCTCTCAACAGTCTCATCACAAATCAAACACCTCTCAGGCATTATGAGGCGAGGGTGGAATTACAGTATATAATAGTTTATACTAATTTATAATATACTATATATAATATACAGTATATAATAGTTTATACGTAAACTTGCTTCCAACACTAAAAAACTCAGTATATTACACTATATAATAGTTTATAATATACTATATATAATATACAGTATATAATTTATATAATAGTTTCACCAATGTGAAGCAAACGTAAACTAGCTTCCAACACTAAAAAACTCACAACACGAACGGAGCAACAGTCAATGCATTACTGACCGAGGTTGTATTACTTGTATTGAACGAAAAACATGTGGCGAAACCGGTCGGGAAGAACAAAGTATCTAAAAAAAATAGAACAACAATATAGAAAAATGTCATAGATATAATAGGTAAACAAAATATTGTTTTATCTGACAGTCTCATACTTAGTTTATAATATACTATATATAATATACTATACAGTATATAATTTATATAATAGTTTCACCAATGTGAAGCAAACGTAAACTAGCTTCCAACACTAAAAAACTCACGACACGAACGGAGCAACAGTCAACGCATTACTGACCGAGGTTGTATTACTTGTATTGAACGAAAAACATGTGGCGAGGCCGGTCGGGAAGAACAAAAGGTCCCGTCAACCCAAACCAGCCCGTCGACTCTCCCCTCTACTACTCGAGCAGCTGCACTTGTTGGCAGGCAGCTTGCACGCCTGGCTATCCCCCCCCACCCTACCGGCCGTCGTTCATCTCCTTCACTGTAAAACTGCTAATTTGAATACTATAGACTATAATTTCATTTTATATGCATATTATGTACAAATGCATGTGTTTGAAACCATTTACAATGAAGGAGTATGCAATAAACCCTAGTCCTGAGTAAATATGAAAACTTCTGAAGCTCATAGCTCCGAAAGTATTGTTCCTACGTAAAAAATGCATAGGACAATTTTTTGTAGGAAAGTTTGTCAGCTTCAATTTTATAACCAAACTCGTGTCTCGTGTCTGTTCGTATACCTCTGTAAAATATAACAGTGTGTCTGAGTGTGAAAATGTGTCTGTGTTTCTTACCACTGCGTCCACGCACGGCGATGTACTTCACGATGTTTGGGCCCGTAGCGAACGTACTGGGGACCAGGTATCGCGGTTCCCGATTTGAGGTTCAAACGTAGTGGATTATCTCCGGGTGGCGCCAAATTGTTTATGTAAAACAATTAAAATGGTTTACTTATCAATGTTCTATTTGAACGAGGCGACGAATTCAATCTGTCCTGCCTTTTCTCAATTTCGTGTCAATCGAGATAGCGGTTACAGGATTCGCTACTTGAGCGCTAGACGTCGCATTGGAAACCTTCACTATACATTATATTTTTAAACATACACTTTGCTAATAGAAATAAGACACGATTTAACACACACAGTATAAATTTATTATTAATTGGAAGTTAATATTTTATAGACACAAGTTGTAATTAATTTTCTCATATATAAATCTGCACCGGATAATTCTTTATGACTCTACTCAAGGGTTATCCAATCGATTTCGAATACAGATAAACAGCATGGCTTTCTCTGACGCCAATCAACAAATATTTCGATCGATGGTTGTGAGTTGTTTGGATCACGTTAAAAGGTTCAGATGCAGTTACAACATTAAAAATACACAACCTTACAATGTTTTTTCCTTATGTAGGATAATGTGTAGTGGTAATTGTTTTGTTTGAGTGTCATACAAGATGTTTATAAGTCGTACATAAATATGAGGTTAGTTCTATAGTTAACAAATTTTCAGTGCTATAATTTTATGGATCAATTCTTGTAAGAGAATACAAATGATTCAGTGGTATTCAACATACATTGAGAAATGTTCAAAGTGCGTAATTACCTCGTTAAACGGTCGTTTCCATGGTTACGTATTTGCTCTCATTGGGTGATCTGAACATCAGTACATTGTTATCAATTTTCGAATTTCTTTCAAATCTTCCCATATCTTCGGACTTTCTTCCTCCTCTTATCTTCCTTCGGGGTTATTATCTAAATGCACTGTCATTTATATTTTCTCACAAAGATTATTTTGGTACCCCACAATATTGGGTTTTATCAAGTTTTCTAAGTTTAAAATTAATTTCATACTTACTAATTACATTTCTTTATTTATATAATTCCTTAATTTAATATTTGGTTTTTAATAATAACTACTTTTCATCCTTGATGAATTAATCACCTTGGATTTGTCCATTACATGGTGATTTTTGTACAATCAGTAATTGTTTATGTTTGACCGTTAGGCCTGTTTCACATTTAAGTAGCCATTACTGGATTTTTATGGCTTCATACACAATATATTTCATTTAGTCCCAAATTGTTATTTTGCATTTATAATTAGGTTTAATGTCTCTGGATGTGTTTTAATTTAGTCTTTGTTAGTAACAACTGTGTTATTCAATATTACTTGCTAATTATTTGCTATTCATTTCCAATATAAAATATAACATCTAGGTCTATGGTCTGTATAACTCTTACAGCCATATCCATTTCATAACTAACAGTTTATATAATTCATTATTTCTTATTTGTTGTTCTGGTGCTAAACAATCTCACCTCTATTGAACTTTTTCCATTAAACTCCCCTTATAACATGGGTATTTAATTAATGTTGATACAAACTTATTTTCTAATGCTTTTTTCTCTCCCTT
Organism: Magicicada septendecula; assembly: GCA_034769895.1. NCBI lineage: Eukaryota > Metazoa > Arthropoda > Insecta > Hemiptera > Cicadidae > Magicicada > Magicicada septendecula. The sequence goes on along the minus strand of CM068373.1, from coordinate 164,232,504 downwards.
CCATGTTAACACCATCTAATTACTTTTCTTTGTGAAACACACCTTTAAACTTTTACAATACATTTTTAAGTTATAACAATACTACTTCCTAGTCATCACAGTGAATATCACTACTTAGTGTTCATTATTTACTGAATAAATGTTCTATCCTAAATACTATTCATTGTAACTTGTTAAATGTTATTGTTCACTCTTAAAACTAAAACATAAGTAATTTTACTAAGTCTTTACCTTAGCCTACTCTCCTCTTACTATTTGTATGATAGACAATATTTGTATTTATTTTTTCACTAGCACTTTCTTAAATTGTTTAGTGTTCATTATAATTTATTTAGTGTTTCTTTAGTATTATATCACTCTAGTATAAATCACTTTCACTAATTCAACTTCCATTTATTTCTCACCATTTTATTCTCTTTCTCTACACACTATCTATATAAAATTATTAATATTGTGTCTTTCTTAGTTAACAAATTACATATATCCCTAACTCTTTTGGTTAGTGTACTTTTATACATTGTTTCATATTACTGACGGTTCATAATTGTCATTTTATCAATACTAACGTTCATTAATAGTTTTGGTTCTTAACCGAATTTCATTGTCTTTATTACTTTGGGTTACATTATTTCTCCCTTCTCTATTTTTCATTACTTGTCTAGTTTTCTTGATGCGTTTCATCTTGTTTTCTTCCTCATGGGCTTGTTCTCTCTGGGTTTTCATTCTTCTTCTCCTTCCTCCGTCTTGTTTTCTTTATTTTGATTTCTTAACTGGTTTCTTAACTGGCCAATCTCTGGGGTTGGGTCAATGTCGTTTGTCTGTCAGTCTATTATTTTAGTTTCTTTATTAATCACTTTCGGTTTATTACACCTCCTCCTTCCATGATAATTACCTTTTATTTATTTTTTACTCTCTCCACATAATTTATTTATTCAAACATAATATCATTTAGCATTTTTTATACATACTTATTGTTATCAAAATTTATCTGAATTTGGTGATGTTATATAATGCTCTCCCACCAAAATTGATCATTTTATAAAACGTAATTCTAAGTTTGATGAAATTATCAATTGTATTGTATCATTTTCTTCTTAAACTCTCCTGCTTCTCACTCGATTTTTATGCTTAATTCTGCATCTTTTATTTCCTTTCTCCTGATTCTTTTCTTCGTCATTTTTTCTTATTACGAACTGGCTTATTGATTTTTTATTATAAATTATTCCCTATAAATCTTATTTTCCCTAACTAACTTTACCTTGTAGCTGCAATCGATTCGGATGGGCTCTATTGGCTTACCTAACTCCGTCGTTCAAAACTACTCTTATTCTGATATCAGGGGAACATCATCCCTGCTCAGTAAAATCATTGCTGGACTTATTCAACAGTCAATCTCAATTAATGAATCTTAAATACAGTCATCTCGTGACTCAACATAATAATAATACTCATAACATTTGTTGGGAATCTTTTACCTTTATATTTCATTATTGCTCAGTTCAAGTCATATATTTTTTCATCTTTCTTTATAGATACTGCTTAGTAATACTTGAAGCATTGCTTTTTATTGATACAATTCACATTTTTATTCATTTTTAATAAGTTTTGTTTCATCTCAATTCATATTACAACTCTTAGAATGTTTATTTTATTTGTTTCGTTTTTTGATCATTGGTTTTCTTAATCTTACTTCCCATTTCTTTCTAAATAGTATTGGAAGTTGGTCATTTTGATTGATATTGTTTTTTTTCATAACTTTTTAAATATCATAGTAAGTTAGTGTTTCTTACTAGTTAGGAATTGTTGTAGCTTATTCCTTTATAGTATGTTTTGCTTTTTATGCCTCTTATTTTGGCTAAAGATTATTGTAACTTAATCTTATTTTGTTAGGAATGTTTTGTAACTTCACTCCATTATTATTAATTTTTATTCAAAGATTATAGTAAGTTACTGTTTCTTACTTTATGTGGATTCTTGGTAATTTTATTTCTCCATTTTTTTTTTTTTTTTTTTTTTTTTTAATGATTGGTCTAAAATATTCTCGAATTATCTGTGTAAGCTGTCCTTACATAACTTTTTTGAATTTTGAAATTCATTTTTTATATATATTTTTTCATTATTATTTATCAGTAAACTTACTTGCTGAGATTATTCTTTCTTTTTATTCCAACTAACTTGGTTGGCTTTTTTAAATTGAATTCTTTTCAGTTAAGTTTGATCGTCATAGTATTTTTTAATCGATGCTTGGTTATATACCCCCTTTATTTTCTGGGTGGTGGGGTTGGTTATTTCATGTGTTGTTGCCCTTGTCTTGTGTGATAGTGTACGGCCCGACATATAGCAATAGTAATTTTTTCATAATGCCTTCTATGGAGTTGGGTAATTCCCTGTTCTTTATTAATACACTCTCTCCTATCTGGTACTGGATCGTATGTGGGTGCTTCTTAGAGTATTTATTTTTCTGCTGCTCTACCTTCTCAGCAATTTTGTTATAAATTCTTCTTCTTTCAAACTGATATTCTGCATTAGTGGGAAATTTAATCAAATCGTTTATCTCCCTAGGTGGTGGGCGTTCAAACATCATCGAGTATGGTGTGGTTTCAGTGAAGTTGTGGTAAGCAAGATTTATAAACTCTTCGGTGGACCTTAAGTAATTGTGCCACTCCTTTTGTTTGTTATGGCAGTAGGTCCTCAGAATATGGCCCACTTCTCTAAGCACTCTCTCAGCTGGGTTACTGCTGGTATGATAAACAGATGTTTTGTATGTTTTGATGCCATGTTCCCAGAGTTTATTTTTCCACAAATTTCCTTTAAACTGGGTCCCATGGTCGTTTATTATGGCCGTCGGTCTTCCCACTTCTGGTATATAGTTGTTCAATATAATTTCAATGATTTTCTTGGTAGTAGCACGGTTAATAGAATATAATTTGGTATATTTGGTAGTGATCGAATATGATGATTATGAATTTAAATCTGTGTCTTCCTCCACTGCGAGGAAACGGACCATAAATATCAAGAAATACTCTAATTTTTTGCTTGATATTATGGGTATCATCATACCCTCCTTCTTAGCATTGTTGCATTTCACCATTTGACAGATGTGACATTTTTGTATGGTTTGGCTTACTTTTCGATAGATACTCTTGATATATACTTGCTCCTCTAGTGCCTTTACTACTTTCATTGCACCCATATGGCCGTACCGGATGTGGTAGTCCATGATTATCTGTTCTTCGGTTGTATATGGGATTACCAGTTTCCATTCTCCGACGCTAGGGTTATTTTTTATGAATAATAAATTGTCATGTACCTTGTAATACTGTACAAGGGGTTCTTCTTCCTTCAGTATTCTTTCTCTGATACTCACTATCTTTGGGTCCATATTTTGCTGTTTGCTTATTTCCAGCATTATCTTTTCCAAATCTGTTCTGTCTTTAATTATGTTATATACTTTGACTAGCAACTCTTTTTCTCCGTCAAATGTTTGTTGCTGGATGTTGATACGTGATAATATGTCAGCAGCAATATTTTTCTTTCCTGGTATATATTCCCAGTTGATATGGTATTCTTGCAATAGTAATATCCATCGGGTCAGTCTTCCATGACTAAGCTTGCATTGTTTAAGGAAAGATATTGATCGATGGTCACTCCTCACGGTTACGTTGTACCCTAAAATGTATGTCCTGAATTTGTCACAGGCGAATACAACACTAAGTAACTCCTTTTCCGTGACGTGGTAGTTCCTTTCACATGCATTTAGGGTCCGGCTTGCAAAGCTTATGACCAGATGTTGCCCTTTATCATCTTCTTGATACAAGACAGCGCCGACACTCACGTCGCTCGCATCACAATTCATGAAAAATGGTTTTTGGAAATCCGGATGGTGTAGCATGACGGTGTCTAAAAATTTTTCTTTTATTTGTTCGAATACCTTGTCTTGGTCGGCTCCCCATGTCCATTTATTTTTTGCGGATAACTGTTTTTGAAATTGTGCTGTTAGCTTGGAATAATGGTCCTGGAATTTCCGATAATAATTACATATTCCCAGGAAAGATTGCAGCTGTTTTTTATTTCTAGGTGTTGGGAATCTTTGTATTGCTTCAACCTTCTCTGCTGAAGGGGTGATACCTTCTTCGGTCAGATTAAAACCTATAAATTGTACCTTGCTGGCTATAAATTTGGATTTGTCCAGTTTAAGGGTAATATGGTTATCAGATAATTTTTTCAAAACTGTTTCTACTCTATTACAATGGTCTTGCCAGTTTGATGATGTGATCAATAAGTCATCCACAGAGACGGTAGTAAAGTTAAGTACCTCTTGTCCCAGTATCTGATCCATACACTGGACGAATACAGCAACGGAATTAATTAGTCCGAATGGCAGTCTCTTGAATTGGTAGTTTCTCCCATCGAACAGAAAAGCTAGGTATTTTCTACTGTTCGGGTGTAGCTCTACCTGCCAGTATCCGCAGACTGTATCCCATGCGCTGATGTATTTCGTGCCATGGAATTTCTTAAGGATCTCTTCAATTTCACTTGGGGATGTTCTATAATTTACTATCATCTTGTTGATTTCTCTTGCATCAAGGCATATTCTTACCTTGCCGTCCTTCTTTGGTATTGCCACTATCGGACTTGTATACGGGGATTGGCTTAATTCTATTATATCCTCCTCCATCATCCGGTTAATCTCGGCCTTCACTGCATTTCTTTGAGAGTATGCTATAGGATGATTTTTTCTTAAAATCTACGGGTTCCTTAAATATAATTTGATACTGATAATCCTTTACCTTTCCCGGAGCATCAGGTCGGTATTGATTGTAAATTTTTATAAGATCCTCTGCCTGGTGAGCACTAATCGGTTGATCTCGTACTTCCCTTTGGAATTGTCTGATCTCTTCCAACTTGTTTGACCATATTTCTTCGTCCTCCCACTCATCCATTATTTTTACCTGTGCTTGTTGACAGTAATTATTCTGTAATATTGTATAACAGTGGTTTATTGAAGGTAAGTTGACACCCTTCACTATACTGGTTGTCCATACTCCATTTTCCGTGTTTAATGACACTTCTCCCTGCTTTAGATTAATTATAGCAGAATATTGCCGGAGTATGTCACATCCCACAAGTATTGAGAATGGTAGACCACTGGCGACAAGAAAAGACATAGTGAATGTTAGTCCTTCACTTTCAAGTTCCAGAGACACTTGTTTCCGAACAGTTTTGTTTTGTCTGCCGGTAGCACCGATAATTGTTATGTTATTTATTGGTAGAGTGGGTATAGGTGTACTACATTTTTGTTGTATTTTGTTTAACTCTATTTGGTCAATTAAAGATATGTTGGATCCAGTGTCGATCATTAATATTGACATTACTCCATTGATTTGGGCATTTACGTACACTATCTCACTATTTCGGCTGGGCATTGGTTGATTACTTTCTTCGACCAATTCATCTCTGATATTTTTTAGATAATGTGTTGTAATTATAGTGATTATATCTTTCGTCGTCGTACTTTCCCCAAGAGATTGGTCCAGTGATGGGCTGTCCACAGTTTTCACTGGCCTTAAGCGTTTAAATGAGGGTTGATCTCATTGCCCCTAACTTCATTAGTGTTTGATGGTTGGTTAGCGTTCGGCTCCTGTCGATTATTCCGGTCATCCACGCTGTTCCTGTGATCTTCTTCGAATGGGTGACTTCTTGTATCAGGTACCTGGTTAGAGTACGTTCGCCGATAGTTAGATGAGGGATAGTTTCTTCTTGGACTCCGTTGTCTTTGTTCCCTCATGTAATTTACCTGTGGCCGGTATCCTGGATTATTGTTATGATTATTGTTATTGTTTCCAGGGCGATAATTGTTGTTGTAACCATTCAATGGGAAGTTACCCCTGTAGTTGTTCCTGAAGTTATTATTATTGTTTCCACTTCTGTTGAAATTTCTGGGCGCGTTATTGCCCCGTGTGTTCCCTTGGTAATTGTTAGGGTTGTTTACCGGTGGCTTATTATCTCCCTGTTGATTCGGTGATAATTGTCCCTCATTGGTTCTATTATTCCTGAAACTGTACCCTCTATTTTTCCTGTACTGCCACTCGTGTTCATGGCTTTCCAATAAGCTAGCCATATCTTGGATGGTCTTTACCTGGCTGTACATCCGTGCCTTTTGGATGGCATCGTCGTAGTGGTAAGATAACTGTATTACCAGACACTCTTCGGGTATACGTGGTTCCAAATTCCTGGCCATGCAGATTTTTCCCAAGAAGTAGGAGGTAAGGGATTGTCCATTTTGGTTTTCATAACTTCCATTGCTCAGGTTATTGCGGACCATGTTCTGAGTTGATTCAGACCAGTATTTAGCCTTGAACTGAGTCTTAAATTCTTGAATGTTTTGAATGTCTGGTCGGATGGCAGTCCACCAGTTGTCATAGGTCTCCTTGAACATTTCGTCCAGCATTCCTCTTATTACTGTCCACCGGGTCTCTCGATTTTTTATGATTAACTCTTCTACCCTTTTCAAGAACTCAATAGGGTTCCTTTTATAATTACGGAAATTAATAGTACCTCTGTTGTCTGTGTTCATGACATGATTATTATTACATGGTCGGTCACGCCAGGCATCCACTTCTTCCTGTAATGACTCTTCTATTCTGCGCATTTCGTCAATCCTTTGTTGGTTTTTGTCTACTTTGCTATCTATTTTATTTAAGTTACTATAAACTCCTTCCATTCGTTCTCTCAAGTCTGTTCGTACAGCTGCTACCTCTTTCTGGTTTTCTTCCCGGACTTGATGTATGTCCTGGTCCAGCTGGGCACACCTTCTGGCTGTTTCTTCCTGACCCTCCTCAATTCTCCTTTTATTCTCTCCTTCGAGACGGTTCATTTTATTGAGTACTTCCTCGCGGACTCCAGAAACATTTTCGTTGGTCTTCTCTAGCTTCTCCAACGTTTCCTCTAATTTGTCATTGATTTCCGTAACCTGCTGCTTTGCTTCTTCTCGGTACTCCATTAATTGGTGTGCCATCTGCAGCTTCATTTCTTCTTTATTTTTCTCGTGGTCCTCCTTCAGCTGTTCCCTCAATTCTTCCTTCAATTCTTCGTTTCTTTGCTGAATTTCCTCCATCAATCGTTGTTGTAATGTTTCATTATTTTGGTTAACTGTTTTCCTCAATTCTTCCTTAGTACTTTCATTTGTACTCACTATTTTCTCATTGATCTGTTTCAAATTGTCATTGGTTTCTTTCTTCATCTGTTTCAAACTTTCTTCGTTCTTGTCGAATTTATTGTTCATCTCCTTCAAACTCTCTTCATTCTTGTCGAATTTATTGTTCATCTCCTTCAAACTCTCTTCATTCTTGTCGAATTTATTGTTCATCTCCTTCAAACTCTCTTCATTCTTGTCGAATTTATTGTTCATATTATTCATCATTTCCATTAATTTTAGTATGTTCGGGTCTCCTCTAAATTCTCCCTTGTCGCCCGCCTGTAATTCCATTTCTTCGTCTTGGGTTGGTTCTGTTGCGGTTATTGCTGTCTCCACTTCTTCAATCGGTGTTCCTTCCTCCTCTTCCACTTTATTTTCTTCCATCTCCTTCTCCTTCGCCAACTTTTTTTCCATAAACCTCTTGTGTGCATCCTGATCTCCTTTCGTGACCGCCGCTAGAACTTCGTATCTTCCTTTTTTCAAGCTCCACCGGTTGGTCGCCAATTTATAACCAAACTCGTGTCTTGTGTCCGTTCGTATACCTCTGTAAAATATAACAGTGTGTCTGAGTGTGAAAATGTGTCTGTGTTTCTTACCACTGCGTCCACGCACGGCGATGTACTTCACGATGTTTGGGCCCGTAGCGAACGTACTGGGGACCAGGTATTGCGGTTCCCGATTTGAGGTTCAAACGTAGTGGATTATCTCCGGGTGGCGCCAAATTGTTTATGTAAAACAATTAAAATGGTTTACTTATCAATGTTCTATTTGAACGAGGCGACGAATTCAATCCGTCCCGCCTTTTCTCAATTTCGTGTCAATCGAGATAGCGGTTACAGGATTCGCTACTTGAGCGCTAGACGTCGCATTGGAAACCTTCACTATACATTATATTTTTAAACATACACTTTGCTAATAGAAATAAGACACGATTTAACACACACAGTATAAATTTATTATTAATTGGAAGTTAATATTTTATAGACACAAGTTGTAATTAATTTGCTCATATATAATTCTGCACCGGATAATTCTTTATGACTCTACTCAAGGGTTATCCAATCGATTTCGAATACAGATAAACAGCATGGCTTTCTCTGACGCCAATCAACAAATATTTCGATCGATGGTTGTGAGTTGTTTGGATCACGTTAAAAGGTTCAGATGCAGTTACAACATTAAAAATACACAACCTTACAATGTTTTTTCCTTATGTAGGATAATGTGTAGTGGTAATTGTTTTGTTTGAGTGTCATACAAGATGTTTATAAGTCGTACATAAATATGAGGTTAGTTCTATAGTTAACAAATTTTCAGTGATATAATTTTATGGATCAATCCTTGTAAGAGAATACAAATGATTCAGTGGTATTCAACATACATTGAGAAATGTTCAAAGTGCGTTTATTTTTTGGAAGTTGAAATAATTTAACTGATACTTAACAGCCTTGCAGTACGGTATTACTCGGGATGTCAAGAAGGAAGGATTATGGCATCAATATTGTTCCTGTGTTCTTTATTCAGGCTTCGGCATCTTTTTCAAAGTAGTTTGGACTCATTTAGATATTTCATATTGAGTTAAACGTCTTCTCCCTCTGGAATGGTATTCTGCATCCATCAGACTTCTGTACTATCAATTCTATACTTGGTTTTACTTCTAAGATGTTTTAAACATTAAAATGTGTTGTACAGAAAATTCGCCTCTGGCTTGCGATAGCGTCACTTTCCAAGTAATTGTATTTAACGGTAATTACCTCGTTAAACGGTCGTTTCCATGGTTACGTATTTGCTCTCATTGGGTGATCTGAACATCAGTACATTGTTATCAATTTTCGAATTTCTTTCAAATCTTCCCATATCTTCGGACTTTCTTCCTCCTCTTATCTTCCTTCGGGGTTATTATCTAAATGCACTGTCATTTATATTTTCTCACAAAGATTATTTTGGTACCCCACAATATTGGGTTTTATCAAGTTTTCTAAGTTTAAAATTAATTTCATACTTACTAATTACATTTCTTTATTTATATAATTCCTTAATTTAATATTTGGTTTTTAATAATAACTACTTTTCATCCTTGATGAATTAATCACCTTGGATTTGTCCATTACATGATGATTTTTGTACAATCAGTAATTGTTTATGTTTGACCGTTAGGCCTGTTTCACATTTAAGTAGCCATTACTGGATTTTTATGGCTTCATACACAATATATTTCATTTAGTCCCAAATTGTTATTTTGCATTTATAATTAGGTTTAATGTCTCTGGATGTGTTTTAATTTAGTCTTTGTTAGTAACAACTGTGTTATTCAATATTACTTGCTAATTATTTGCTATTCATTTCCAATATAAAATATAACATCTAGGTCTATGGTCTGTATAACTCTTACAGCCATATCCATTTCATAACTAACAGTTTATATAATTCATTATTTCTTATTTGTTGTTCTGGTGCTAAACAATCTCACCTCTATTGAACTTTTTCCATTAAACTCCCCTTATAACATGGGTATTTAATTAATGTTGATACAAACTTATTTTCTAATACTTTTTTCTCTCCCTTCCATGTTAAGACCATCTAATTACTTTTCTTTGTGAAACACACCTTTAAACTTTTACAATACATTTTTAAGTTATAACAATACTACTTCCTAGTCATCACAGTGAATATCACTACTTAGTGTTCATTATTTACTGAATAAATATTCTATCCTAAATACTATTCATTGTAACTTGTTAAATGTTATTGTTCACTCTTAAAACTAAAACATAAGTAATTTTACTAAGTCTTTACCTTAGCCTACTCTCCTCTTAATATTTGTATGATAGACAATATTTGTATTTATTTTTTCACTAGCACTTTCTTAAATTGTTTAGTGTTCATTATAATTTATTTAGTGTTTCTTTAGTATTATATCACTCTAGTATAAATCACTTTCACTAATTCAACTTCCATTTATTTCTCACCATTTTATTCTCTTTCTCTACACACTATCTATATAAAATTATTAATATTGTGTCTTTCTTAGTTAACAAATTACATATATCCCTAACTCTTTTGGTTAGTGTACTTTTATACATTGTTTCATATTACTGACGGTTCATAATTGTCATTTTATCAATACTAACGTTCATTAATAGTTTTGGTTCTTAACCGAATTTCATTGTCTTTATTACTTTGGGTTACATTATTTCTCCCTTCTCTATTTTTCATTACTTGTCTAGTTTTCTTGATGCGTTTCATCTTGTTTTCTTCCTCATGGGCATGTTCTCTCTGGGTTTTCATTCTTCTTCTCCTTCCTCCGTCTTGTTTCCTTTATTTTGATTTCTTAACTGGGGTCTTAACTGGCCAATCTCTGGGGTTGGGTCAATGTCGTTTGTCTGTCAGTCTATTATTTTAGTTTCTTTATTAATCACTTTCGGTTTATTACACCTCCTCCTTCCATGATAATTACCTTTTATTTATTTTTTACTCTCTCCACATAATTTATTTATTCAAGCATAATATCATTTACCATTTTTTATACATACTTATTGTTATCAAAATTTATCTGAACTTGGTGATGTTATAATTTTTATGTATATAATTCTTTTCCTACGAGTAATAGTTTTGGAGATATGAGCGAGAAACTAAAAAAAGTCACCTTTCAACCCCCCCTCCATCTAGCTCACCCCCACCTACCAGGACTTTTTATTTTCTTCAAACTTAGGTACCAAGGAACAACTGTACCAATTTTCAAAACTCTGGGATTTATTTCTCTCGATTGGCCTTTTTGTGTCGAATTTGACTGGGTTATTTTACTTAGTAGCTTTGGTAAAAATCTGTAATAACTTTAAATTTTTCCTATACTGGAGGAATCAAAGTCTGGTACAAAAAAAAATCAAGTAGTCAGAACTTGTGGATAGACTGTTTCTGCCATAACTTGGTCAATTGTAAACACATTTAAACAAATAATTTGTTGTCACATTCACATATTTTAAAGCTTAACACTTTATGTAATAGATCATAATATGATAAAATTACAATTTACAGAGATATTAGTGATCACAAAATTAAAGTGGCCGGCATTTTGTAGTTTGAACGAAAAAAATCAATCACAATTCTTTTCTTTATTAAAGAATGTTAATTAACATGTATACCAAATTTCATTAAGATATATCCACCCCCATTTGAGATATAAAGTTATCCTTAAAAAACACAATATGGCGACCAGCCAGAAAACGAGACGTTTTTGAACCTATGTTTAGAGGAACTTTTATCTTGGTGGGTTGAAGGGCCAAATGATGGAACAAAAAATAAAGACTGAATGAAACAGTGGAAGGTTATTGTGGGTGATTAACAATTACAGAGATGCAAATGGTCGGGTATGGAAAGGATCATGCAAGGCAAGAGGAATGTGTAGTGAATAGATCAGAAACCATACTGGAGTAGGATTAATAGATTTCTGTATTATTGATAATTTAATAATGACAAATATTTTTTAACAACACAAAGGGCTACATAATTCACAAAAGAGGTGTGATTAGAGGTGGGAAATCAACAACAGACTTACAACAGGAGTGAAACAGAAGCTGCAAGGGTGAGATTTATTCTGCGCACTACCACGTGCAATTCAAGAACTGAGATATACCAGCAATGTGAGTAATGGAAAAAAATAATTCAAAACAAGTAAAATTAAGGCCAAAGAAATAATTACAACATGTAAATGAAGAGAGTAGATAGCTAAAATATACAGAGAATACGTGGAAATGAAAATACAAATATTGTTACGCAATGGAACATTCTTTCCACACAAATTAGCAGTATGTATGCATACAAAAATTACAGCTGGGCTCTCTGCTGGGATAGCCTCGGAAGAAACACGCAGAATGACACACTCCATTGTTCGAGAACGTTCCACTGCGTAACAACATTTTTATTTTTATTTCCACGTATTCTCTGTATATTTTAGCTATCTCCTCTCTTCATTTACATGTTGTAATTATTTCTTTGACCTTAGTTTTCCTTGCTTTGAATTATTTTTTTTATTACTCATATTGCTGGTATATCCCAATTCTTGAATTGCAGTGGTAGCACGCATGCAGTTTCTGTTTCACTCCCATTGTATAGTTTGTTGTTGATTTCCCATTAGCAGCACAGTTACAGAAAAAATTTTATTTTCCTGAAATCCTACCTCTGTCATGTAGTAATGTTTTTTTCAAACGATAACAAATCAGTTCCAATGGTATCAAGCATCTTCTGAATTTCAATACATCTACGGCATTACTCAATGCACCATACTTGTCCTCTTCTGTTTCCAGTTTACATGTATACATAAACTTTACCAACGTTTCTAACTGCCAAAATTGTAAATTGTCAATATATACTATGGAATCGGTGCCTGGACGTATTTGGTCCACCACTTCTTCAAAATACGCAGAATAAGCACACAGAAGCACCCTGTGACACACGATAAACTGAGAGTCACAACAAACAATCATGTCTGTAAACAATATATTTGTATAAAACATGTTAAACAGTGTGCTAAGACTGTATTCACTCAACCCAACCTCAGTTTTTACATTAATCTTTCCTAAATATTTGGGCAGACTGATTGGATTTATAGCTTGAACGTTTTCTTCAATGACAGGACTGTAACTCCTTACTGGCTCATTGTTGCTGCCTTTGGCGTAGATAATATTTTGTTGTGGTTCACCGCACTTGTGAGACTTTACAGCTGCAACAAGACGTTCATCAAAGTGGTAGTAAAATGTTTCTAAACAATTAAAACAGGCTACCACATGTGCACAATACAATGCGTCTACATGCTGCGCTGGTATGTTATCCTGGGGATTTCCTAACTGCACATAACCCACTTTGTCAGCGATACCCAGTCGCTCCAAATCGTCACCATCTCTACACTTCACAACAGATGCTTCTTTTTTATTAAGAAATTCATTTACTTCAATTCTTGGATACATATGAGTATTAACAGTGTCGAAGAATTTGGTGTCAATTTGAACAGGTCTCCATTTAAATTTTGGACCATTTTGTTCCGCTCCATTTTGTTTCTTCTCAGCTGTCTGTTTGTTTGTGTTTTCCATATTGCCTTTCTTGGCACCTTCTCTCGTTTTTGCCAATTGAAAATCTGGAACATTTTGTCCCACCCCTTTTTGTTTCTTCTCAGCTGTCTGTTTGTTTGTGTTTTCAGTATTGCCTGTCCTGCCACTTCTCCTCGTTCTTGTCAATTGAAATTCTGGACCATTTTGTTCCACCCCATTTTGCTTCTTCTCAGCTGTCCGTTTGTTTGAGTTTTCCGTATTTCTTTTCTTGGCACCTTTTCTCATTTTTCTGTTCACCTGAAAAATATAACTGGTGTTAGTGTCAAAAAAAAACTTTTAACGCTTACATTAATAACGTGACGCTTAATCCTACATTTCCCACACTCTCAAAATGACAACTCTAATATCAAACTGGGTAAATCCATTCCAAGTGATCTACAAAAAAAAAAATTAACTGATTGCCTGACCAATTCAGAAAAAAATTAATTTTGTGTGTGTCCACTCCCTTATGTTTTGATAGTTCAAAACATATTTTTCTTTTATTTTTAATGTATCTGGTTTACAAATGGTGGTCATTTTTGTTGTACAGTCCACAATGTCTTTTCCATTTGTGGTCATTTATGGTATTCTAAATTTCTCAGGACAGGGTTGTCCTAGGCCTTTCAAATAAACTTAATTGTTTTCAGTACATCCTAATATTCAATTTGAAGCCCTGTTTACTGACCTAGTGTGTTTCAGTACAGGTGATCTTTGTACCTAAAATTGGCAAACAAGAATGAATAAAATTCAATTTTCATAGTGTAATTTCTCAAGGAAGGAAAAGTCAGCATATGCTTATTTATATGTGAGTAGAGTTAATTTATTGATAATATCAATGGTAAGTAACACATGGTTTTAAAATTACAACCCGTTAAAAATTGAAATAAAATGGAACTTGCTTATAACGAGATTCATGGGACCGGACAAATGTGCTAGTTAAAACCGGGTGGTCGCTACATTCGAGTTGTCTACTCGCGAGCCTAAATTTTTATACCATAATTATATCGAACACACAACAACAAAAATCTACTATAGAAGGGGCTTTGCACAATAAAATTTTGACGTGTTTTACATTCTATGCTTAAAAGTGAAATTTAGACTTTAAACATTTTTTTAGATGCTAACACTCTTTGCTAAATATTGGCGTACAATGCATTCGCGAAAGTAACTGAGTAGTAAAAACTTACTAAGTCAGCCAAAAGTTTGCTATCTGGCAAAAAACGCAAACTTTCCATGCCAAATGTACAATATTTATTTTTAAATTACAAGACAATTCACTCTAATTTATCTGTCTTTTTGTTCTTCGTTCTAATTGGAATCATCAAAATATTTTGCACACACAACTTAATTAACCTTAAAAAAGTCATCTATTTTTGTTTGTTTAGTAATTTTGTATCAGTAGATATCAAAACAGTTTTGTAATTTATTTAAATATTCCACAAACTCATGACTTACATTATTAGTTTCACTAAACCATGTTGATGATTGAAATGAATGTTTAAAATGCTGTATTTAACGAACATTTGTTAGACCTTAACCCATGAACAAGCCTGGGATAAAATGCTCGTTATAACCAAGTTTCAAATGCATTCGTACTCGTTACAAGTGAGTTTAATTATCATTAGTAAGATACAAAACCAAAAAAATCTCATACTTTTGCTCATTACATCCGAGTTCTCGTTATAAGCAAGCTCGTTATTCACGAGTTCCACTGTATTTCATTTTTTTCAAATTTTAAACTTTGATATCTCTGTTGGGGAACCAGAGAAAAATCTAGAAACAGCGAATATAAAAAGTCTCTCTAGTAGGTAACTTCAGTATAAATTTCAACTCTGAGTTTCAATTCAGAACAGAGAACAAAATTTTGGAAAAGCAAGTATAAATGTTTGTTTTCCGCAGAACCAATCAATGGGAATAACCAGTAATTCAATAATTTAAGCTTACTACACTAAGGTAATTATATTTCTTAAAACGTATACAGTAAGTTCTTTGTTCTCAATAGACACACAATATTACAAAACTTGAATTTTTTTTTTTAATGATATTTTCTATACATTAACTATACTCATATTTAAATAAGTGTACAAAAAATTAAGGCTGCGATTCTATTCCTTCCTTGAGAAATTACACAACGGAAACTGAATTTTATTCATTCCTGTTTGACAACTTCGCGTATAAAGATCATCTGTACAGGAACACAGTAGTCGGTCAACAGGACTTCAAATTGTAGGTTAGAATGTACTGAAAACAATGAAATTTATTTGAAAGGCCTAGGACAACCTAGTACTGAGAAATTTAGAATACCGTAAATATTGTAACGAAGAGTTCTGGTCGTATCTGTAAAATGTACACCAATTTTGTATGTGTCTTAAATGTTAGTGCGTTCGTCTCGCACCGGGGTCGTTACATCAATGTTCGCTGCTAACGATGTCCGTAGCGTTGCGGTAATCACCAGTATAACACGGCAGTAACCTTACCTGTTTACTTATAGGGGTGTGTTAATCCCGGGTGGCGCCAAATCGTTTATTAAAACAATTAAAACTATTGTATAATGAGTTTTCAGCGGTGGCGGTCGGGCGTTCAAATAATTCCCGCTCGTACGGCCGTCTGAATTGTCTATACTGCTGTGCAAATGACGACTTGTTCGCTACTCGTCAAACCTATTCTTCATAAATAAACACAAATAATGTATTGAACTCCCTATGAAATGATAACGGTTACTCCCTGTACTAGTTATTTTTTAATGGGTGATAATTAAAATATTCAATTTGACAATTATTTTATAATAAATCTGCACCGACTTTTTACATGAAACACTTCCTCTCAAGGCTGACGAATCGATTAAGGAACGATCAGCATCAGTATGGCTGTGTAACGTTAAGTTATTACAATTATTTTCGTTCCCAAAATCGTGGGATTCTTTTGATTATGAGCTAAAGAATTCCTATGGTTACAATAAAAATATTTTACCTTATTCTAAGTATACATAAATAATAAAGTGTGATGCTACAATCTGTTCTGTAGTGTCGTTAAATGTGTTTTGAAAGTTCGTGTTTAAATAATAGGTTATGTTTTATATTAACAAATTTTCAGTGAGTTTTATTTTACTTAAATAATCTGTGAAAGAGAAATATTCTGTTTATAGTGAGATAAATTTACCTTTAGTAAAATTTAGAGTGATTAGGTTTTTGGAAATAGGTAATTTAATTGTACTTAACACCTCAGCATGACTTGGTGTCTTCGTTCATTTGATCGGGTAGGATTTGGCTGCAATAAGTTCTTTTTTCATTAATTTTTGGACTTCAATAGGTCGGGCGTCCTTTTCATAGAGTATCTGGTCATACTTTTCGGTTAATTTTCAGTTTAATTATCCTGGATCTTGGTGGACTGCTATAAATGGGTTGTCTGCTTCTTATACTGTCATGGTTATGAACTCCGATTACTGTTTTACATTATTTTATTAGAAAATCGGTCTTCCAAACATTGGCTTCTGTACTGCTTGACTGACGCTTCACTAGTGTAACGGTATTCAACCGTAATTCTATCTTCAACTGTCGTTTCTATGGTAACTGAATGATTTTGATTGGCTGATTTTGGATATGATGTATTGTTATCAAAATTCGAATTCTTCGTATCTCTTCTGACTGCTGTCCTTCCTCTATCTTCCTTCCTGGTTATTAAATATTGTCACTATAGTATTTATTTCCTTTCATAGATTATTTTGATACCCCACAAGTTTGGGTAATTTTAGATTTTATGTTTTTACAATTATGTTAATACTTGTTAATTACATTTCTTTTTGTATACAAATGCCTCTTATAATATTTTGTTTTACAAATGATTTACAATTTATTCTTGGTGAATCCTTCACCTCGGATTTGCTAATTTCTTTGTTAATTTGTTGTAATTTGTATTTGTGTGTTTCTGACAGTTAATCATTTTCATAGGCCTAAGTAGCCATTATGGTATTTGACTTATTTCATTTAAATTACATTTCATTTCAGCCTAATGGGCTTTATTTTGTTATTATAGTTGGTTGTGTTGTGTTTTGAGTCTGTTTATGTGTTATTATTATGTCACTATTATTTTATACACAATTATTTACTCTTTGGTTTCCATGTTTTCTAGTCATACATTTCTTAACATTTTTATTTATTTCCTTTGCCAATAATAACAAGGTGGCTATTATTTACTAATTTTTTTTTCTTATTTAAATATAACATGTAGGCCTATGGTCTGTATGGTTCTTACAGCCATATCCAATTCATAAACTTGATTGAATAATTATTTAACTAACTTATTATTTGCTAATCTTTGTTCACAATACATCTTATTTTATATTATTTTTTAGTGTGACAAACAACATCACTTTTATGAACTTATAATGATCCCTTATAACATGGGTGTTTTTTGATTTGTTTCTAACTCCTTAACTTTCAAACAATCTTTACTTTCCCTCCATGTTAACACTTTCAATTTACTCTTTCCTGGGATTCTCCCTTTTAAATATGATTACATATTTTTAAACTTATTAATTATATTTTTTGTTTTGATTACTATTGTGATTATCACTTTCCAGTGTTCAATACCTCTTACTTTATAGTTTATACTTAATACTATTTTTCACAACATACTTATTCCCTATTATTTTTCACTGTTAAACCTTTAGTGTTCTTTAGGATTTATTAATTGTTAATGATTTTATCATTCACTATTTTTCACTATATTTCCATTCTATATCTTACACTATTTTCATTCAATCATCACCTTCACTCTTAAATTATTTATAGTTAATTATAATTTAATTAGTGTACCTTCTTTATCACTACACTTTGGGGTTTTTACACTTTCATTTTCCACTTCACAAATGTTTTTGTTTTTTAAGTGTTCCTGAATGGGTAATCACTCTAATTATTATCTCACTACCGTACTATCTCTTTCATTACAATATTTCCTTAATACTATTAACAATTTTATGTCCTTACATTTCTATTCTTACATCTAACTCTAAATTGTGGGTTAGTTTGCTTTTTTATTATTTTTATCTTTAACATATTTTAATAGGGTTTCTTCACTAGATTATGATTGTCCATTAATGGATAATGACATTTACTTTTTCCTTTCTCATAGGTTAATTATTTGTCTTGGTTCCAATATTACTTTTGAGTGCATTATTTCTCCTTCTCCTACGCTTTATTATTTGTTTGTGTATCATTATTGGTTTTCATTTCTATCCATTTCCCTCCTTCTTCATTTTCATTGTATTTGGTTAATACCTTGGTTTTTCCACCTTCTCCTTTAGGTTCATTTTAACGTGTTGCATTGAGTCATTTAATTCCATGAACTTGTTTCATTCTTGTTTGGGTTTCGGTTTTTTCCCTTCTTCCTTTGGTTTGGTTAATCACCTTCTTCTCTTCTTTGGTTTTATTCTCGTTTGTTTTTCGTGGTTCCCTTCTTCTTTTGTTTCCTTTTGTTGGGTCAATCACTTGGGTTAGGCCATGTCGTCGTTTGTCGAGTCATAGTTTTTATATTTTATTTAAATTACTCATTTTATTTAACAAGAAGTATTATTTTAGATTCAATATTATCTTGTTCATCCCTGGTATTGGGTTGGCTTATTTGTGTTGTAACATAATGCCTCTCCTTCAAAATTGATCATTTTGATAAAACACTAGCATAGTTTTTTATGAAATTATCAGTTATATATAATCTTTTTCCTTTTTTCTCTTGTTTGTTTCTCCATTCTTTATTTCTCTTCTTACTTGATTAATTCCATTTTATTTGGATCTGTTTTTATTTATTTCCATTGGTGTGTTCTCCCTTATACACAATTTTTTCCCTAACTTTTTAGTAGCTGGTTTCTCCCATTACTACTCATTTTTTTTCTGAGACCAGAGGAACAACATCTCTGCTCAGTTTATTTTGATTGCTGGACTTTTCAACAGTCAATCTTATTACCTTTTTTGTCAACTTGTGACTTAAATTAATAATAATAATATATTTTGGGATTGTCCACCTTGTGGTTTGTTTTTAGATCACTTTGGCCTTTTACTCATTCTTCCTTCCGCTGTACCTTTGCTATATACTATCATCTACTCATACAGTTGATTGTTTTTTATTTATTCATATGTTAATTTCATCATATCTAACTTTTCATTATTTTGTTTTCCATTCTCTTTGTGATCATTTTAATTATCTTAGACACTTTTATTCTTTTCTTGGTTATTTAGCAATATTCTGCTTTAGCCATATCTTGTATATTTGTTTTATACATCATTCATTATGATGTTAGGTATTTATCTTTGCAATTTTTTGCTTGATTTTATTTTTGTTTAGTTTAATTTGTTTTAAATATCATTTTTGATAATTTTTGGTAAGTTAATTTTTCTTCCTTTATAGGAATTTTTGTAGCTTATCCCTTTTTTGGTACTTTTTGTTTAATTATTAGTGTAAGTTTGTGATTCTTACTTTTTTATAGGAATTTGTGTGACTTATTCCTTGGTTTTTTATATTTTTATTCATTTATTTTAGTTTTTTCCATTTTGCATATGTCATCTAAATAGGGTAGTAAGTTGCTCTTACAAAATTTTTGAATTTTGGTATTTGTTTATTTTATTTATAGTAATTTATTTTTCTTCATAAAACTTTTTTATTGAAGCTTGATTGTAAACTCCTTTTATTTTTCTGGTGGTTATATTACTTATCTCATAAGTATTGTTTCCATTATCCTTCGTGATGACATATGGTCATACATTGGGTTATACATATTACTCTATACAGGACCTTGTTATTTATTCTTTTTTGTAAGTTGATCTTCTCCTTTTCTTTCCTTGTTATTACCTTCTCTTGTATATTTCACTCTTTGTTGGCTTTCTCCTCTACTCCTTCAAATGTTTGATCTACAACATTTATTCTGGATAATACATCTGCGGCAACATTCTTACATCCTGGAATGTACTCCCATGTTATATGGTACTCTTGTAATGCGAGTATCCATCGTGTAAGCCTCCCATGACTTAACTTACACTGTTTCAAGAATGAAATGGACTTATGGTCACTTCAGACGGTGATTGGATATCCCAGGATGTACGTTCTAAACTTTCCACATGCGAATACAATACTGAGTAGTTCCTTTTCAGTAACGTTGTAGTTACGTTCGCAGCTGTTCAGTATTCTGCTGGCAAAGCTGATAACCAGGTGGTGTCCATCCTTATCCTCTTGATATAATTCGGCGCCTAGGCTCACATCACTGGCGTCACAATTTAAGTAGAATGGCTGTTCAAAATTGGGGTGGTGTAGCATTATGGTTTCAAGAAATTTTATTTTGATTAATTTTAACACTTCTTCTTGTTCATTCCCCCAAGTCCATTTTTCCTTAGCTGATAGTTGTTTAGAGAACTTTGCTGTTAGGTAGGAATAATTTGTTTGAAACTTTCTATAGTAGTTACAAATACCTAAGAAGGATTGTAGCTGCTTCTTATCCTTTGGTGTGGGGAAATTCTGAATAGCTTCCACCTTCTCTTGGGATGGTGATATTCCCTGTTCTGTTAAGTTGAAACCTAAGAATTTGACTTGGTTTGCTATGAACTTGGACTTATCTAATTTTAATGTAATATTATTTTCTGATAGCTTTTGTAATACTTGTTTGACTCGTTCGCAGTGCTCATCCCAGTCAGATGATGATATTAGAAGGTCGTCCACGTACACTGTTGTGAACTGCAATGCTTCTTAACCTATGACTTGGTCCATGCACTTGACGAACACTGCGACGGAATTAATGAGGCCAAAAGGTAACCTCTTAAACTGGTAATTCCTTCCGTCGAAGATGAATGCCATGTATTTCCTACTGTGAGGGTGTAGCTCCACCTGCCAGTACCCACATACAGTATCCCAGGTACTTATATATTTGGTGCCATGAAATTTTTTAAGTATCTCTTCAATTTCTCCCGGTGACGTTCGGTCATTAATGATCATCTTATTGATCTCCCGGGCGTCTAAACATATTCTCACCTTACCATTCTTTTTTGGTATGGCGACTATAGGACTCGTGTAGGGAGATTGACTGTATTCGATGATGTCCTCCTCCATCATTCTATTTATCTCCGTCCTCACTTCGTTTTTTAGAGAGTAGGCGATTGGGTAGGATTTTCTGTGAAAGTCTACGGGTTCTCGAAAGTTTATTTTGCACTGATACCCCTTGACTTTTCCTGGAGTATTTGAGAAAACGTGCTGGTATGCTTGATATATGGCTATTAGTTTTTCAGCCTGTTCACCCGTTATCTCTTGCTGAGGTCTCTCTCTTTGGAACTTTCTGATTTCTTCTATTTTTCTTTTCCACAAATCTCTCTCTCCCTCTTCATCTCCCATAGTAATTGATGGTTTATATGTTTGACAGTAATAACTTTTTAACCCCTTATCATAGATTTAGGGCTATTGGTGTTGGATTACTGTTGATTATATTGGCCGACCACACTCCCTTCTCAGAAGTAAGCACTACTATTCCCTTCTGCATGTCAATGATTGCTGAGTGTTGTCTCAGTGCGTCGCATCCAATCAGCATGTTAAATGGTAATCCATTGGCGACAAGGAAAATAATAGGTATTATTACGTTTTGACTAGTTAGCTCTAAAGAGACTTGTTTTCTGATTGTCTTATTCTGTCTGCCTGTGGCATCAATTATTACAATATTGTTTATAGGTAGAGTTGGAATAGGTATATTGGAGTTGGCTTGGATTCGCTCCAATTCGGGTTGGTTTATGAGAGATATATTCAATCCAGTATCGATCATAATTATAGTGATGACTCCATTAATCTTAGCTCTTATATGCACTATATCACTATTCGTTGTTGGCAAATGGTTATCCTCTTCCTCTAGAAGTCCTTCCCTGATGTCTTTTAAGTAATTTGTTGATAAGTAATTTAAGTAAGTTTGTTTGTTTGTAAGTTTGTTGTTGTTAATTAAGTAATTTGGTGATCTTCTTGTTGTCACTTTTCGTCGTGGTTCGTCGATTTAACCCAAGTGATTGGTCATGTGAAGGGTACTGTTGGTTTCTCACTGACCTTCTTAGTTTAAAGGTTGCTGGGAACCACTGGCCAGACTATTTTCTTGGTCTGCCGTTTCATTGATCGACGTTGGTTGATCATGTAGGCGATTCCTCGGCGCTTCCATTGATCTGATTTCTGGAGATTGCTGGTTATCATAATGGGAATCGTTGTACATAGAGTTTGTCCTTGTGATGGGACAATATCTTCGATGATTGTTTTGCCTCCTCCCACTGATAAAATTGACTTGGTGCCTCATGTTGCCTCTATTCTGGTTACCCCCGGTTCCCCTGTTATACTGGTAATTCGGGTCGTACCGGTTGCCATAATAGTTGTGATTATTTGGGTGGCCATTTGGATTTCGACTTTGTTCTGTTCCCCTGTTGTTATTATTGGGTGTATTGGGGTTTTGCACATTCCTGTTACTTGGCTGGTTCCCCTGGTTGTAATTCTGATGATCTCTGTTGTTCGGTTGGTTACCTTGATTATAATTGGGTTGATTCCGATGGAATGGTTGGTCACCTGGGTAATTGTTTGGATTTCGGTTCATATTGTTCCGGTTATTCTTCTGGGTATTAGTGTAGGGGAAGTTGTAGTTTGGTGTACTGTGATTTTCATTCCACCGGTTGTACTTCTGATTTATCATGCGATTTTTCTTATATTGGCTGTCGTTTTCGTGGTCTTCCAGTAAATTGGCCATTCCCTGTATGGTCTTAATTTGTCCCTGTCTCCTGGCCCTCTGAATAGCGTCTTCATAATGATATCCTAGTTGTATGACTAGGGATTCTTCAGGTATCTTTGGTTCGAGGTTTCGAGCTAGGCAGACCTTTCCTAAGAAGTACGAAGTTAATGTATGTCCTGCCTGTGGCTCATATCGTCCGTTACTGATGTCATTTCTCACCACATTTTGAGTCGATTCTGACCAGTATTTTTTGCGGAACAATGTTTTGAATTCTTGTCTACAGCTGATTTCTGGTCGAGTCGCTGTCCACCAATTGTCATTCGTATCTCAAAACATCTCATCGATAAGGCTTCTCACTGTCGTCCATCTGGTATCTCGGTTCTTCTCTATGAGCTCCTCCACCCTCTTCAGGAATTCTATGGGGTTTCTTTGGTAACTCTTAAAGTTTATTACTTCCCTATTTTCATTTGTAAAGATGTGGGTGTTACTGCAAGGATTCTCCCTCAAAGCGTCTAGTTCCTCCTGCATCTGTTTCTCCCTCTGACTGATTTCTATGATTTTCTCTTTATTTTCTTGCGTTTTCTCGTCGATCTTATTGATCGTGTCATACACTCTTTCGACGCGTTCGCTGACATCAGTCTGTATTTCCTTGTGCCTCTCCTTCAGTTTCTGAAGCACCTCCTGTTTATTTTTTATGCACTCTTCGGTGGTGGTTTTCTGCAGTTCTTGGACTCTGATAATTCCTTCCTCCTTGACGTGATTTATTTTATCGGTCAGCTCTTCCTGGACATGTATTACTGTTTCGTTCGTCTTGGTTATGGTCTGTTTAATTTCTTCTCTGCATTCCACCAACTGTTGCCTCAATTCATCCTTCGTCTTCTCGCTTTCTTCCTTCAACTGTCTTTGGAGTGTTTCACTATTATTTTCAATCTTGTTATTTAATACTTCAAGATCCTTTTTCATCTGCCTCTTCAGCTCCTCACTCTTCTTTTCTAATATTTCCTGGCTTCTCTTCAGGGTTTCATGATTGCTCTCCATTTTATTATTTAGAAATTCTATGTTCTCCTTGATTTCCTTTTTCAACTCTTCACTGTTTCGGTCCAGTTTTTCATTCAAGAATTCCCTGTCTTCCCTTCTTAATGATTCTAATTTTTCGTTCAATCCTTCTTTGTCTTCTTTTCTTTGTTCCTGGATTTGGTCTATTTTTTCATTCGTTTTCTTTGAAGTTTCATTCATACTAATCATTAACTCCATCAATTTTAGTATGTTGGGGTCTCCTCTAACTTCTCCCTTGTCGCCCGCCTGTTGTTCCCTCTCACTATCTCGAATTGGTTTCTCCGGTTGGTTGTTTACCGTTGCTTCCACTTCCAGTTCCGGTTGAGTTGGATTTTCTGGTTGGTTTTCTTGAGGACTCTCTTCGAACAGCTCCCCGATCATTTCTTCCATCTCTTCTTGTTGACCTTCACCTTCAGTTCCTTTCTTAGCGTCTTTTCTGGTAACCATGGAATGTCTCTTCATAGTCGCCGCTGGCCTTCTTTTAAAGCCTCACCGGTTGGTCGCCAATCTGTAACGAAGAGTTCTGGTCGTATCTGTAAAATGTACACCAATTTTGTATGTGTCTTAAATGTTAGTGCGTTCGTCTCGCACCGGGGTCGTTACATCAATGTTCGCTGCTAACGATGTCCGTAGCGTTGCGGTAATCACCAGTATAACACGGCAGTAACCTTACCTGTTTACTTATAGGGGTGTGTTAATCCCGGGTGGCACCAAATCGTTTATTAAAAAACAATTAAAACTATTGTATAATGAGTTTTCAGCGGTGGCGGTCGGGCGTTCAAATAATTCCCGCTCGTACGGCCGTCTGAATTGTCTATACTGCTGTGCAAATGACGACTTGTTCGCTGCTCATCAAACCTATTCTTCATAAATAAACACAAATAATGTATTGCACTCCCTATGAAATAATAACAACGGTTACTCCCTGTACTAGTTATTTTTTAATGGGTGATAATTAAAATATACAATTTGACAATTATTTTATAATAAATCTGCACCGACTTTTTACATGAAACACTTCCTCTCAAGGCTGACGAATCGATTAAGGAACGATCAGCATCAGTATGGCTGTGTAACGTTAAGTTATTACAATTATTTTCGTTCCCAAAATCGTGGGATTCTTTTGATTATGAGCTAAAGAATTCCTATGGTTACAATAAAAATATTTTACCTTATTCTAAGTATACATAAATAATAAAGTGTGATGCTACAATCTGTTCTGTAGTGTCGTTAAATGTGTTTTGAAAGTTCGTGTTTAAATAATAGGTTATGTTTTATATTAACAAATTTTCAGTGAGTTTTATTTTACTTAAATAATCTGTGAAAGAGAAATATTCTGTTTATAGTGAGATAAATTTACCTTTAGTAAAATTTAGAGTGATTAGGTTTTTGGAAATAGGTAATTTAATTGTACTTAACACCTCAGCATGACTTGGTGTCTTTGTTCATTTGATCGGGTAGGATTTGGCTACAATAAGTTCTTTTTTCATTAATTTTTGGACTTCAATAGGTCGGGCGTCCTTTTCATAGAGTATCTGGTCATACTTTTCGGTTAATTTTCAGTTTAATTATCCTGGATCTTGGTGGACTGCTATAAATGGGTCGTCTGCTTCTTATACCGTCATGGTTATGAACTCCGATTACTGTTTTACATTATTTTATTAGAAAATCGGTCTTCCAAACATTGGCTTCTGTACTGCTTGACTGACGCTTCACTAGTGTAACGGTATTCAACCGTAATTCTATCTTCAACTGTCGTTTCTATGGTAACTGAATGATTTTGATTGGCTGATTTTGGATATGATGTATTGTTATCAAAATTCGAATTCTTCATATCTCTTCTGACTGCTGTCCTTCCTCTATCTTCCTTCCTGGTTATTAAATATTGTCACTATAGTATTTATTTCCTTTCATAGATTATTTTGATACTCCACAAGTTTGGGTAATTTTAGATTTTATGTTTTTACAATTATGTTAATACTTGTTAATTACATTTCTTTTTGTATACAAATGCCTCTTATAATATTTTGTTTTACAAATGATTTACAATTTATTCTTGGTGAATCCTTCACCTCGGATTTGCTAATTTCTTTGTTAATTTGTTGTAATTTGTATTTGTGTGTTTCTGACAGTTAGGCATTTTCATAGGCCTAAGTAGCCATTATGGTATTTGACTTATTTCATTTAAATTACATTTCATTTCAGCCTAATGGGCTTTATTTTGTTATTATAGTTGGTTGTGTTGTGTTTTGAGTCTGTTTATGTGTTATTATTATGTCACTATTATTTTATACACAATTATTTACTCTTTGGTTTCCATGTTTTCTAGTCATACATTTCTTAACATTTTTATTTATTTCCTTTGCCAATAATAACAAGGTGGCTATTATTTACTACTTTTTTTATCTTATTTAAATATAACATGTAGGCCTATGGTCTGTATGGTTCTTACAGCCATATCCAATTCATAAACTTGATTGAATAATTATTTAACTAACTTATTATTTGCTAATCTTTGTTCACAATACATCTTATTTTATATTATTTTTTAGTGTGACAAACATCATCACTTTTATGAACTTATAATGATCCCTTATAACATGGGTGTTTTTTGATTTGTTTCTAACTCCTTAACTTTCAAACAATCTTTACTTTCCCTCCACGTTAACACTTTCAATTTACTCTTTCCTGGGATTCTCCCTTTTAAATATGATTACATATTTTTAAACTTATTAACAATATTTTTTGTTTTGATTACTATTGTGATTATCACTTTCCAGTGTTCAATACCTATTACTTTATAGTTTATACTTAATACTATTTTTCACAACATACTTATTCCCTATTATTTTTCACTGTTAAACCTTTAGTGTTCTTTAGGATTTATTAATTGTTAATGATTTTATCATTCGCTATTTTTCACTATATTTCCATTCTATATCTTACACTATTTTCATTCAATCATCGCCTTCACTCTTAAATTATTTATAGTTAATTATAATTTAATTAGTGTACCTTCTTTATCACTACACTTTGGGGTTTTTACACTTTCATTTTCCACTTCACAAATGTTTTTGTTTTTTAAGTGTTTCTGAATGGGTAATCCCTCTAATTATTATCTCACTACCGTACTATCTCTTTCATTACAATATTTCCTTAATACTATTAACAATTTTATGTCCTTACATTTCTATTCTTACATCTAACTCTAAATTGTGGGTTAGTTTGCTTTTTTATTATTTTTATCTTTAACATATTTTAATAGGGTTTCTTCACTAGATTATGATTGTCCATTAATGGATAACGACATTTACTTTTTCCTTTCTCATAGGTTAATTATTTGTCTTGGTTCCAATATTACTTTTGAGTGCATTATTTCTCCTTCTCCTACGCTTTATTATTTGTTTGTGTATCATTATTGGTTTTCATTTCTATCCATTTCCCTCCTTCTTCATTTTCATTGTATTTGGTTAATACCTTGGTTTTTCCACCTTCTCCTTTAGGTTCATTTTAACGTGTTGCATTGAGTCATTTAATTCCATGAACTTGTTTCATTCTTGTTTGGGTTTCGGTTGTTTCCCTTCTTCCTTTGGTTTGGTTAATCACCTTCTTCTCTTCTTTGGTTTTATTCTCGTTTGTTTTTCGTGGTTCCCTTCTTCTTTTGTTTCCTTTTGTTGGGTCAATCACTTGGGTTAGGTCATGTCGTCGTTTGTCGAGTCATAGTTTTTATATTTTATTTAAATTACTCATTTTATTTAACACGAAGTATTATTTTAGATTCAATATTATCTTGTTCATCCCTGGTATTGGGTTGGCTTATTTGTGTTGTAACAATATCCACAAATGGGAAATACTGTGTGCACCATGGAAGAAAAATGGTTGCTGCCTGTAAACAGGATATATTAAAAGTAAAAGAAAATATGTTTTGAACTACTGGAACATAAGGGAATGGATACACAAAAAATTAATTTTTTTCTGAAATGGTCAGGCAACCAGAGCTGGACCACTTGAAATGGACTGACCCAAATGGAACAGTCATGCATATAGGAAAGCCAGTTAAGCATTTGTTGCTTGATGGTTTTACATATTTTGTATACCGTATGTCTGTATGTACTATTCCCAATTTACTGATACTTCACAAAAAGGGAAAACATTTTTCCCTAAGGACTTTTGTGGTGACCATTTCCCTTCAGCTTTGTGTGTGTGTTGGGGGGGGGGGGGTTAATAGACACAAGAATATGAGGGTTGTTTGATATGTCATACAAAAATAAAAATAAAAATTTTTATTTATTTTACTTTTTTGTAATTTTTCTATAATCTTACTTAAGATTGATACAGTTGGTCAAATGATTTCAAGTTTTTTTATCCCCTGTAGCCTATAAACTAAAACTTGTATAACTCTGCAAAACAGACATTTGTTTCAGCGAGCAAACAATTTATAGTCAAATTGTTATTTGTTTACAGTATGATTATAGTGCTTCAACAATACGTAAGTGTTCGATAGTTTCTTGACTATAGTTTAGTTTTCACCAAATATGAAAAAACGAAAAAACATTCACAGGAAACCAGAGAATTGTCAGAAATAAAACACACGACTGTAATGAACAACTGGAACAAGGGAAACTGAAACAACCTCTAACACATGTGTTTGCCAGTACACAGTTCAAGGACAGTTGCATAGTAAGTAGAGAAGGAAAACTAGATGCTGACTCTCTTCTATCTGTTTCTGGAAAACACTGAGCACAATCGGACAAAACGAACATACGATGTGACAATTTTGACAAGATGGTGACAATCAAGAATGAGATTTTATGTTATAAATAAGTTCCCTGGTTGTAATTAACTTCCAGCTTCTGTCAAGAGAAAAAAAATGTAAAGAAATTTCGACGAAACCGAAACATCGAAGCATGATAATGTTCTTAGGCTTTTGAAACGTATAATGTGCATATAACAAATATTTACTATATAACAAACAGTATCATGTTAAAACGACAGAGTCCGAAGATTTCTAGACTGTGGGGAATCGAAAGTGTGGAAGCGTTACATTTTTCGATGACGTTACATTTTTGTGGAATGACCCCCAGCCTAAAAACATTATCATGTTAAAACTATAAAACAATTACCTATGTATAGGGGACCGTAGCTGGAGCCTCATAATGAACCCCCTCCTAAATTGTTTGCAGTGATATTATTTTTAACACATTATATATATTGCGACGTATCAAAACAAACGTTTATTTACAACAATCCCAATGACGTCACGCAAGAATGACGTCATGCAGCGTGATGCGTTACAGTTTACAGCGTTACAGAAATTTTCAAATGATGGCCAGCCAAAAGACATTATCATGTCAAAAACTGACATTCACTATATGGAGCTGACGTTTTGCGAAGGACTCTTGAAAGAGGTGAGCTTTATATGGAAGAAGTGTGCTAATAGAAGGCAGATACTGATGGAGCGGGCAAGAGACGTCAACTGACAGAAGAAATATTTAAATATTATTAAAAGAGCATGCAAGAACAAGAAGGCAACAGTTTTTACGGATGAAAAGTTTGATATGGACAATAATAAAACATACAAAACTCAACGACCATTATAAATGCTATTATTGGGAGTCACAATTAACAAAGGTTTCTCAAACTGTCTATTTGCTTTTGCACTAAGAATACTGGGTGGGTTTGTAGACAATCCATTACTTGTTTTCAAGACAGGGCTGGTGACAGTTGACTGTCATGGAAAAATGAAGATTTCAAATTTTGGAAAGTGAGTTCTGCAGAAATGTCTTCATAATAACTTACAAGGTTTGAACAAAAAGTGCATGCAATTTTTGTTTATTTAAAAATTATGTCTATTCTTGTATTGCCCCCCTCAAAGTAATCCCCATCAGATAAAACACATTTATGCCAACATTTCTGAAATGCACTCTGTGGTATAGTATTCAGCTCGCTTAAAGATTTTTGTTCTGTCTTTCACTAGTTGTGAAGTCTAGATCCTTCACGACTATTTTTAATCTTGGGAAGTGGAAAACTCTTGGGATGTGTCTTGGGTCACAGGGTCATATCTGGTGAAAAGGCGGTTGAAGTACTATTGCAGCGTTTTTTGTCTAAAAATTCTTTGAACAAGCAATGGAGTGTGCCTGCAGTATTATCATTGCTTAATTTTTATAAATTGTCTTTCCATAAATCTGGACGTTTTCATACAATACCCATTCGGTATTCTTTACTGACTGGCACAATCAATTATAAAAATTCATGGAACATAATGCCACAATTGTATTAAAAGTATGTACCGGGCTGTTAGGCCATGGTCCAGGGTTTACAAACAAACCAAACGTTTCAGCAGCACCACTGGTACATTTGAGCCTTCACCACAGTACTGTGGCCTGACGTTTGACAACTCAAATTCGACAACTGCTCAGGTAGACTCGAATTCCTCAAATTCCACTAAGATGGCAGCCAGTAGTGCTGCTGAAATGTTTGGTTTGTTTGTAAACCCTGGACCACGGCCAAACAGCCTGGTACATACTTCTAATACATCTGACACAGGCCGTGAAAACCTTAGAACAATATTATAATGCCACAATCTTAATTTTTCTATATCCACTTTAAATTCATTCACACTTTAAAGATTTTGTACCATTTCTCTACATGCATATTAAACTCGCCAAAAGCCTTCTGCACCATTTTCACCACACTTCAGCGGTTTATCTTATTCTGTGGGCTACACAAAATTTAATGCAGGTTTTCTGAATGTGCATTGTGAAATGTAAAAAAATTACCAACAAATTGAAACACAACTCACTCATTTCATTTAGTTATCAAATCCACACCATTTGGCTAAAAATGTTCCCAATTGTTACAAACAGATGCACCAACACAGAAAAAATATATTGTTTGAACTGGGGCAATTCTAGTACAGGAAAATTAAGAATTGCAAAAAACAGCTTATTAACAGATAATTGAAGCAATGACCTATTAGTTTGTTAGTTCTGTTACATTGTTATGATCAATAAAAAAACATTCTTATGGAAAATTAAGGAGCTTATTTAAATATGTTTACATAGTAATGCTTGATGACTGTTCAACTCTATTAATGCTCAATTCACACATTCCAAAATGAGAGACAAACTGGTTGCTAAATCGTACACTAAATAGTGTGGACCATCACAGTGAGTACTTTTGGAAGGTTAGTCTGTTGCTCACATGACTTAAAAAGGCAAGAAAAGTTGATTGAAGTTGCAGTGAGATATGATTATTTGCTTGCTAATGACCAGACTATCTTGTCAAACTAGAAAAGCGGCTTGTGTATGACTGTACACTAATTGAGTCAAATCTGCAAGGATTTCGGATTACAGACCTCCACATTAATGACCAAGGTGATGGACTTTCATGGATCTGTTCCTATATAAGCAAAAATCGTTATAGATGATACTGTTCTGGACCATGTCAGTAATTTTGAATATCTGGGCAGTAATGTTTCTTACATTACAAACAATGATGTGGTGAAGAAGCTGCACAAGTTCAACCATATGTGTGGGACGATCCGGAGAATTCTAAATGAGGAAAGAAACACGTCTGAAGTTCTACAAGGTGATGGCATTGCCCACACTTCTCTATGGGTCTGAGAATTGGACTTTAACGAAGTTCCAGATCAGTTGTATTCAAGTGGCTAAAATGAGATTTCTCAGCCAGCTGGCAGGATATACTCTTTAAGATGCCAAAAGAAATGTTGATGTATGGGAGGAGCTGAATATTGTGAGTACACTTTTGTGATGGCAGCGAGGCAAACATCTGCTGCACCTGGCGGCACGTGACATCTGACGAGCTTACAGCAAGCCAATCAGGGATCAGCAGCACTCACATAGGCTCATGGCAGCACACAACCTGTCAGGGCATAAAAAGTGCCACTTGAATTTTTTTGGCGCACTCCATCGCCACTAATCCATCGGACGTCGCGACGCCAGCCGGAAGGGAAAGGAAGAAGCGAAGAATGGAGAACAAAGAAAAACCAGTGATGGGCATCGACTGGGATGACAGCGGGCTCTACATACCACTGCCGAAAGAAGAAGAGGACTGTAGTATGCCAAGAACAGCGGGCGCAGCCACTGAACATCACGGCGTGAATCGAGTAGAATATACAACGGAGTTAGCGTCCTCACCGAACGGCCCTTTTAAGGGCCTCAAAAACGATGAGGTGTACGATTGCCGCCATTTGTCCTGTGACAACTTGACAGAATTGCCCAATATCAGCTAAAAAAGGTTAAAATACCTTAACCAAATGGATGACTACTGTATCCCCCAAAACTATGGAATTATAAAGGATGGAGAGGTGTGCTGCGTCCAAAGAAGCATTGGAGTGACCAGCTACAGTCTATCTGCATTGGATCAGAACAAACCATTTTTGGTTTAATCCTTGCTGCTGCTGATGAAGTTGACTGAACTGTTCTTGGCTGCCCATCCCCACATCATTAACCTTTTCACTGTGCAATATGGGTGAGTACATATGTATTGCTTGTGTGTTTTTACATGCCAAGCACTCTACTATTTTCAGAATTCATTCTAAAACATTTTAAACAACTCAAACAACTCTATATGGAATAACTGTAGACTCATTTAATCAAGCTAACTGGGGATGTCAGTGGCTCAGATATCAGAACATCAGATCAGGAAGACTTTGACCATACAACACAAGAACCTCTTCTAAAACTGGAAAAACTCCATAAGGAAACTTTAATGAACATAAGATTAAAGTAAGCTAATCTTATATGATTTTTAAAATAAAAATACAAAACAATTTTGATGGAGTTTTACTAATTCTGCTTTGATACTAGACGGAAGAGTTATAGAAAGGGTAGTGGAATTTTGCTATCTGGGTAGCATGGTTAGTCAGGATGGAGGTGCTCTTAGGGATAAGTCGTATAAATAAAGCAAAAGGAGCATTTGCACTGTTACGACCAGTATGGAGATCACTCCATATACGCAGGAAGACAAAACTCTGAATATTTGACTCAAATGTCAAATCGGTGTTGTTGTATGGATGTGAGACCTGGAAAGTACCAAAGGACATTACCACAAGGTTACAGACTTTCATAAACCATTGTCTGAGGTACATAATGAGAATTTGGTGGCCCAAGACCATCTCGAACAGAGATTTATGGGGGGCTACAAGTCAGTACCATCCAACTACAGATAAAGAGAAGCAAATGGAGGTGGATCGGTCACATCCTGAGAGAAGACCACCAGAAAATGTCGCTAGACAGACATTGAATTGGAATCTGCAGGGTAGCCACAGACATGGAAGACTGAGGAACACCTGGAAGACGACTACAGAAAAGGAGCTAGCTGGTGTCAACAAGACATGGAGGGAGGTGAAGGCCCTAGCAATGGGCAGAACACGCTGGAGAAATTTTATCGAGGCTCTATGTTTCACCTACGAATTTAAGGACTTAAGTAAAAAGTTTACTACTTCTAAATTAACAAATTTACATACAGTATCTGAAGTTAGGTACACATCCAAAAATAGTACACATGAACGTTTTTTAAAATGACATAATAAGCATTAGACACAAGAGGAAGTGGTCAATACGAGGGCAGTCTAAAAAATTCTCAGCCTCGACCACAGGCGGCATCACTATCGCGAATTTTTTTTCTTATGTTGCTACTACATTTATTGTTAGCATGTGTGTGCAATTTCTGGTCATTCTACCAAATAATCTGTATTATACAGCTGTTTGAAGCAGAAGCGTTGTTCATATTCCTTAAAATGGAGAAAATTGAGTATCATGCGGTCATAAAGTTCTTTACGAAAGGTTTAATACGAAGCGAAATTTGTTTAAAGTTCATTAAAGTGTATGGTGACTCTTCTTCATTTTCAACAGTTAAAAAATGGACTGCCAAGTTTAAACATAGTCATACCAGCCTGGAACACGATCCACGTGAAGAATGTCCAAAAACGGCAACAACTTCGGAAACTGTATGTTTTTGGATGATCACCGAATTCAAGTGCACAGAACTGCTGAGACTACAGGCATTTTGAAAGAACATGTTGGTCATATTTTAAATGAGGAATTGCGAGTGAAAAAGCTTTACACTTGGTGGGTGCCGCACTTGCTCACAGCAGACCAAAAACGCATGTGCATGAAAATATCTTAACAGTGCTTGGAGCATTTCAATAAAAACAAAGCAGATTTTGTGTGTCAGTTTATACACACCAGAGTCCAAAAAAATTCAAAGCAGTGGACAGAAGCTGGTTGTTCACCACCAAAGAAGGCAAAGTCTATTCCATCACCAGGAAAAGTCACGGCATCGCCGTTTCTGGATGCTAAAGGGGTTTTGTACATTGATTACCTTGAAAAGGGTGCAACAATAACCAGGGAATATTATTCCAACCTTTTGTCAAAACTAGACGAAAAAATTTGTGTAAAAAGGCCTGGTTTGTACAAGAAAAAACAAATTTTTTTTACCAAGACACACCTGCCCACAAGTGTTTTGGAAATGGGAAAATTAAGAGATCTCTGCTATGAATTGTTGGAACATCCTCCCTATTCCCCTGATTTGGCTTCCTCAGACTTCCATCGATTCCCAAAAATCAAAACTTTTCTTGCTGGTTAGCGTGTTTTTATTGGATTAAGAGGTGATTTCAGCTGTAGAGGGGTATATTGTGGACCTTACAGAAAACCACTTCAGAAACGGGACAGTGGCATCGGAACATCGCTGGAATAAATGAGTTATGCTAGAAAGAGATATATTATTTTTGAAATTATAAATTCATTTTTTCCTTTTTAGGCGGAAACTTTTCAGACCACCCTCGTACATACAAGCACTTCCCTCTGACACAATCTTAGTTCACCTCCATTTGGAGAATGGAGCAAATCTTCTGACTCGGTTTCACAATGTATAATGGGCATGAAAGGCTCCCACACATGTAATGATGTTTTTGCATTATCCCATGTGTCCCTTTGATGTGTGGCAACAAACCACTAACATAAACAAAAGCAATTAACGGATGTGAAACAAGGCAGAATGATGCAAATGGAGGTGAAAGTCCTCCCATACATGGTCTCTACTCAGTGGACATTGCTTGCATTCCTGGGTGGTTTTGGCTCTGTTTGCTAGATTAATACATACATGGAATGGCCTTGAGTTTCAGTCAAAATATTTACAACTGCAATTCTCTACAGTAATTTTGTAACCAGTAACTCAATGTGTTGTTACTATCATAAATCTGTTCCTGGCATCAGCTAGTCTACATGTAATCTGTATCTCTTAAGCCCAGGCTAGACATCAACAAACACTGTATGCTCGACATCACAGAACAATCTACGTGTTTATAGAATGTTCCAGAGGGATCCAGAATGTAATGCGTGTGGTGTACGTGTTTCTCAACGCATTTGCTAGACGGTGCCAGAATTCACGCAGCCCCTCGCACTGTGTCAAGGCCGTACATCGTAGTTTAGAGGTAATACGTAGTACAGTATGTAGAATCGTCTAGATTTTCGGCGGGCTATAAATACAATTACTCTGGGATGCTCAGTTCAGTTATTGTCGGGTGATTACAAGCGATATTACTGTGTGTGTTCTATAACGAGTCGCTCCATATGCCTCTTTTAAGCCACACGTTGTTGCGTCTATTTGTAACGAGTAGACTCTGTCGTCTCTGTAAAACTGAATGTTTTTATCGTATGTTCGCCTCACACGTTGTAATCGTTACTTTGCGTTTACTTACTTACTTTTTGGTACGCTGACGATGTCCGTCGCAATCTCACGAATTACCAGTACAATATCTCGCGAGTGTGAACCTTACCTGTTCTTTAATATCTAATTGTAATTCCCGGGTGGTGCCAAATTGTTTAAACAAAAACAATTGAAAAATATGAAAATCGAGCGGTCGTTCTAGACGGTATGGGCTGATTCGAATTACCCTCGCAATGGGCGGGCTTATGAATCTCGCTAGTAGTTCGCCGTGTTGCCGACGTCTAACGCTTGCCATCAATTTCGCTCATCGCTAAAGTACACAAATCTTATAATGCAATTTACCATGAAATAAAGAACTGTGGATACAACTCTGTACTAGTTTATTAACTTGAAATTATCTGTTATTTAATAAAATACAAAATTATATATGGTTATTATACTGCTACGACAGCACAGAACAATCTACGCGTTTATCGAATATGCCAGAAGGATCTCGATGTAAGCGTGTGGTGTACGTGCTACTAGACGCATTTTGCGAGAATCTTCTCGACTGTGCCGGGCTTCGCTCGGGCACTCGGACTGTGTCAAGGCCGTAGTAATTATGTAGTTCACGAGAGATAAGACGCAGTTTGGAAGCTTCTGGTGTGTGAGCGTGACTATAAATACATCGGGTAGCGGCCTTAGTTTTCAGTTCCATGCGAGATATTGGATAGTGCGGTTTGAGAGTATTAGTGCGATATATTTACAGAGCGGTTCGAGTTATTACTGTGTACGTTCAAGTAGTTATTAGTGAAGTGTTGCGTTTTATATTCGGACGGTATAATTGTAATACAATTGAGTTTTAATATTAGTGGACATTTTATTGCGTGTGAACAATTTTCATTTGATTTGTTGTAGAGACTGTTGTTAATTATGAACTGTTTTACTGTAACAATTAAAGGTGTGATTAGTGACTTGATTGGTGTCTTGTACTTATGTTGTTTCCACTGTACCTACGACGATCGAGTAGACCGTCGTAACAGTGGTGTCAGAAGTGGAATAGAACGGTTAACAGTGGAAACAGTGGACACTTTGTACAAGACGAGTGTGATTCGTAATTAATCGATAAACAATGGATGCCAGTCAGATGATGGAAAACTTACAGGCGCTGCTGTTGCAGACAGAAAAACGACAGGACGAGAAACGCAGACAGGAGGCGGAAGAAGCAGAAAGACGACAAAAAGAAGAACGAAGACAAGAGAGAGAAGAAGCAGAAAAACGACAGGATGAAAAACGTAAGCAAGAAGTAGATAAAACGGAAGCTATCTTTGAAGTTATGCAGAAACAGTTGCAAGAACACAGTACCGCAGAATTGGGTATCCTACGAGGTAAGCTTAATAAACAAGTTACTAAAATATCGGAGGTACAAGAATCAATGACATTAAAAATAGCTGAAGTAGAAAAATCTGTCTTGATTGTTGAAGAATCGATGTCTACAAAAATATCTGTTATAGAAGAATCTGTGTCAAATAAAATATCTGCAGTAGAAAACTCAATGGCAAACATAAGAGAACAAATTAAAAGTGAAGTCGAACAGTGCATGAAGATTCAACCAAAACAAATTTCTGAACAGACTGTACCAGTGATAAAGACAGAAAAAGACACAGAAAATAAGTTAATAGAGAAAGTCACTTTGCCTGCAGTAGGGACAGTTCATATCAAAGCTCCAACCTTTGACGGAAGCAGTCACTGGGCAACGCACCTCCGCCAATTTGAAGCTGCTGCATGCGCAAATAATTGGACAGAGAAAGACAAGGCTGTTTCACTTGTTCTTGCATTAAAAGGACCCGCGGCAGAATTACTACAGAAAGTGCCACCTGACAGCCAGAACATCTATGCCGAGTTGATAAAAGCTCTAGAATTACGCTACGGTGATAAACATTTGCGAGAGGTGTACTACGCTCAGTTGAGAACAAGATGACAACGTTCCGGGGAAAGTCTTCAAGAATTTGAAGCAAGTATCGACAGATTGATTAGATTGGCCTATCCTGAAGCACCAGAAGACTTCCGAATAAGGTTTACGGTGCAGACATTTATTGATGGCATCGGAGATTATGAATTTCAGCAAGTGTTACGAATGGCAAGACACCGAGATAGCTCAGAAGCTCTTGTTCACGCCCTAGAGTTTGAAGCTGCCAAGTCAGCGTCCCGCTACATTAATGGGTTTGTGCCATCACGTTGCAGTCAGAAGATCCCTGTATCACAATACCGTCACGATGGGTGCAGAAAAACAGTGTTGTCGGACAAACAATTCAAACGTTCAAGAGAGTCGCAACGATTTGAAAAAGACAGAAGACCGAAATGTTACAACTGTGTAAAACATGGTCATCTACAGGTAGACTGTTGGGAGAAGAAGATACCGAGAGAAGAGACTGATCGCACCAATTGGAGAAGTAAAGGCCCAGAACAGCACACAGTTTCCACGCTACATAAGATCAGTGGAAACTTGATTGTTAATGGATTTGCGGATGGTAAACCAACATCATTTACAGTTGACACGGGCACAACAGTGTCCATTGTGCGCCCTGACTTAGTCTGTAACCGCCATCTTCTAATTAGCTCTTGTACAATACAGACTGTGACTGGAAGCCCCGTCAAGGTGCTAGGAAAGGTAGACGTACGTGTACGCCTGGGTCTTCTTGAGTTTAGCCACCAAATGCTCGTTGCAGACATTGTCGATGAAGTGATTCTTGGCATGGACATTATGAATGCCTACGGATTCGTTGTGGACTTAAGAAAGAATGTCCTGTGTGTCGGCCAAGAAGAGATAAAGCTTTCCATGGCTAAAACGACAGGGTCTACCAACCATTCGATTAAGCGAGTGGCATTAGCCGAAGAAAAAGTCAACAAGTCTGGTCAAATGGAACCCTCCCTGTTGCTAGCGGAAATGGAGGAAGAACTAGCAGAGGAAGTACAAATAAGTATAAGGACAAAAGAAGTGATTGGAAAGCCAACTATGGGTGTCGAGACAAAACTCTTGCTTGTTCCTGAGCTGATAGAAGCGCCCGAGAGTAAAGTGGCTGAAGATGAGGTTACACAAGAGGTTGCTGACGAGGACCAAACAGACTTGGATCAGCCAGTGGTATCTCGGTCATCAGTACATGACGCAACGGGAGTGATTCCAGCGAAACTAGTGGTTGCGCAAAAGACTCGCATTCCTGGGAACGTGGTGTTCGGATCACACGAGACTGAATTCGAGAATGGGAAAATTATCTTTCGAAAGGACGTCCACCTAGATCGCCTGGTCGAGTATTACTTCGGAGACGCTTTGCCAGTTCGGGACGAACAGGCTTAAGGAGGGGGCAGTGCTACGACAGCACAGAACAATCTACGCGTTTATCGAATATGCCAGAAGGATCTTGATGTAAGCGTGTGGTGTACGTGCTACTAGACGCATTTTGCGAGAATCTTCTCGACTGTGCCGGGCTTCGCTCGGGCGCTCGGACTGTGTCAAGGCCGTAGTAATTACATAGTTCACGAGAGATAAGACGCAGTTTGGAAGCTTCTGGTGTGTGAGCGTGACTATAAATACATCGGGTAGCGGCCTTAGTTTTCAGTTCCATGCGAGATATTGGATAGTGCGGTTTGAGAGTATTAGTGCGATATATTTACAGAGCGGTTCGAGTTATTACTGTGTACGTTCAAGTAGTTATTAGTGAAGTGTTGCGTTTTATATTCGGATGGTATAATTGTAATACAATTGAGTTTTAATATTAGTGGACATTTTATTGCGTGTGAACAATTTTCATTTGATTTGTTGTAGAGACTGTGTTGTTAATTACGAAATGTTTTACTGTAACAATTAAAGGTGTGATTAGTGACTTGATTGGTGTCTTGTACTTATTTTGTTTCCACTGTACCTACGACGATCGAGTAGACCATCGTAACAATACAAAGTTGCTCCGGCAATAAAAAGACAATTATTCTCAGGTTGGCGAAAGCTGATTTAGAACGATACTACTTCGACATGGCGCCGACAAATGTTTGTTTTCTATCGTTCGTTAAATCTGAGTTCTTTTGGTTATGAAAAAATATTAATATGATTATAATAAAGTACACTACCTTACATTGATGGTACTTATATACTGTACTACTAGATTTAATTACAATTCGTTCCTTAAGTGTTAAAAAGTGTGTGTCAAGAGTTCGTAATTTATACCCAGGTTGTTTTCTGGTTTCATACAAGTTTAGTTTTTTATTTTCAATTAATCCTTGAAAGAAATTTGATTATCAGTTCGTAGTGAGAGTTAATTGTGTTGTGAGAAAAAGTTAATAAGAATTTATTCCATAAAGTCGGGTAATTCAGCAATACTTATCAAATCTGTTGAATTAGGGTGAAGAGTTACTCAGTTCGAAATAGGTTGGGTCCTTTTGATCATCAATCTTCCATCATTTATGAATTTGAGTACGCCTGGCTTCTTTTTCGGATAAGGTGGTTTAAATAATTAATTTAGAATTTAAAAATATGGTCTGTGGTCTCGGTTGAATGGACTAGATCTTCATCAGACTTCTTGCGTCATTTTATTAAATTTTGATTGATTTTTTACTGTTTTAAATTAAAATTGAGTCGACTATGGTTTGGCTTCTATAGGTCTTGAGCGTCAATAATGAACTAACTATTTTTAACGGAATAATAATAAATAACGTTCGGTTGTTATGGCAACTGTCTGTCTTCTCATTGGCTGTATACATTTGTATCTATTGTTATGATATTTGAATTTTAATTCAAAATGACTAAATATCTTCTGATTACTATTATTCTTCTGTCTTCTTATCTATGTATGAGATATTATCACAACTGTTTATATTTTCTTTCAAAGATCATTTTGACATCCCACAAAGCTGGGTTTGTTTATGTATTAAAGTTTTGACAATAATGTTAACATTATGTAATTACATTTCTTTCTTATTTTATGTTTTTAATTTAACTTTTACATCTTAATATGATTCACTAATTGTATTTAACTAGTTACTTGCCCTGGATTTTCTAATACAATAGTCAATTTCTTACAATTTGTTGATTTTGGATTTATACAGTTAGGCATTTTCTAGGCCTAAGTAGTAATTGGCTATATCTTCTTATTTTACACAAATTAAAGATTATTTTACATTTACATATGTGTTGCTTGGTGTCACTTATGATTTGTTTAATTTTTGAATTGATTTGGGCTGTTTTATAACAATTGTATGTTCTTATTACTTTACAAAATCATGGCCTGTCTATTATTCTCTAATTTCTTTTCCTGTATTATTATGTTTATAAGAATTTATCTCCTTACTTATCTATATTGCCATTTTTTATAACTTGTCTATCATTTAATATTACTTATAAAACATAACACAAAATTTAGGTTTATGGTCTGTATACTTTTTTCAGCCATATTCCTTCTCATAAACTTAATTGAACAAATCTTTTAACAGTTACTATGCTAATCTTGTTTATATTTAGTTTATTCTTAATTATTTTGGTGACTAACATTATAACACCATTCATTTTATCTTACTAACTATCCCTTTGAACATAGGATGTTTTATTTATTTTGCACTTATATTCTTTAGTATATTTTTCTCCTAAACTTTACTATACATTTTTTCTCTACCTAAACATTGTAACACTAATATTTTTAATCATTATGGGATTTTTACCCTGAATACCACTGTATTCCTACTCTACAATCACTTTTAATTATAATAACAAGAACATTTTTAATTTATTGGTATTTTTCACCATTAAACTTTAGTGTTAATCACTGGTCTTAGGTGTCTATGCCTACCTGTTGGGTTTTCTATTTATTTTGGGTTTACACTGGCACTTTGCACTTTTTTATTGTACTTGAGTGTTACTAGTGGTTATTCCCTTATATCGAATTCTCTTTACTCACTTAATCACCTTCACTCCCTACCTATCTCTCACTTCTGGGTTTTTTATTGTTTTATTCACAATTATTAGTTATACTGTTAACAAGTTTCATGTTCTGATTATCTTATCATTATATAGTTATTCATAACATTTAATATCTATTTCTTTGGTTAGTGTACTTTAGTTGATATTACTTTATTTGATTTTAATATTTATCATTTACATTTATTATTTGTTTGAGTCTTTTTCATCATCATTTGAGTTTAATATTTCTCATTTTCTTTTCTTTATTATTTGTTTGTGTCTTTTCCATATACCTTCTCATTTTATTTTCCTTTATTGGGTCAATCACTTGGGTTGGGTCATAGTCATCTGTCTCATCATAGTCATTTGATTTTCATTCATTTAATATAGTTTATTCATTGTAGTTTTTTCCCTGGTATTGGGGTGGCTTTTTGTGTTGTAACTAGGGATGTGTCGGTTCTCGGTACCGATTCTCGGTACCACCGGTTCTTGGGGTTAGGTACCGGTATTGAGAACCGGTGCTACAAAGTCGGTACCAGTACTTTTACATGTTTTATCCTTCGTTTTTGCATTAGACCATTTTCATAGTCATTAGATTGTCAGTACTTTTAAAACTTTCACACTGTACACGGAAAGCGGTTTGGTGATTCGGAAGTACCACGGTGGCGTTATTTAAACACCACAGGTCGTGGTCGGATTCAGCCCAGTTGATGTAAATTTCAAGGAAATCACAACGCGATGGCTGGAAACACGAAAAAATGCAAAAAACCGAAGCCAAGATTCGTAGGTTAGAGTGTCGCCAACGGAGCACGAGGTGCGTGTCTGACACGGAAAGGCAGTTATACAGTGTTTGTATAATGTATGCGTGTGAAAGCAAACAAAGTCAGGTATGCAAAAGCGTTGCCACAAATAGCATTGCCACAACACAATGCTTTTATCCTAAGGTTTGCACGGATTACAGTAATAAATCTAATCCCCTATTCTGCGAATCGGCAAGCCACATGCTACAATAGCCTCGTGTCTAGACTTCGTGGTAGGAGCAGCAGTTCAGTTGCTTATCTGCTTTGTGAGAAGTACACATTATTAGTTTGTCTTGTGCGAAAAATATTTTACCAGGGACTTTTCAACTCTGTCTGTCTAACTTTAAGTTATATATCCATCTTAACTACTGTATTCTGTTAAGTATCTGTAAGGCTATATTCCGCTGTACTACAACATTGTTTATCGCATAATACAAATAAGGAATTTACACGGAAAAAAACTACTTAAATTAACCAACAACTTACATAGTTAAAACTGTAGACTAAATATCGGCGAAAACAATATAAATATAAGCTTATTTTAACCGAAAATATCTGATGTGCTGGATACTGAAAAGAATTAAAATTACATTATGGTTATGACTGAATTGAAAATTACAAAAAATATCTGGTCCAGGCCTATCACAAACAAGTCTAATCAGTTCATACATGTATATGCCAACAACAGTTAAACTCTAAAATTCTTAATGTTTTAGTGGATAGTTAGTGAGGATCGGTCAATAATACAACTTTTAGTAATTTTGCGTCGACGTTTCGACAATATTTATTGTCATCTTCAGGACCTGTGTATGAAATACAGTAGAAATATCAAACATAACGAAACAATTAAATATTTGGGTGAACGTGTTGGTGATGTGAGTGTGTGCGTGTGTATGTATGTATCATTTTTTATGTGAAGACTTATGATAGTTTGTTTACATCTTCAAATTATCTTTAAGAAAGCGAGCAAATTATAGTATGAGAGAACTTAATTTATACAGTATTACAATTTAAATTACTAAATATAATGTTATTTTAATTAATTAAACAAACAGTAACCAACAATTGGATATTAGATTGGTACAAAAATTGTTTATACCTACAACAGTCAACATATAGCAAAGTAATATATTACCTATAACTAAAACAGATTAGGGGATGTTCACTACGTAATTATTAAAAGTTATTTTTACCATGTTTCACTCCCTACTGGTGTTAGCAAACAATCATAATTTAGAAATATACAATTTACACAATATTGTAAAACATTACGACTTAAATCAGATAGTTGACAAAGGTTACACACAAAAGTTTCTGGTAAATTTTACTAACAGGTAAACTTGGATAATACGGTAATTGTAATCATATTGTAAAATATAGTCAAGAGTACTATAGAATAATGTAATATATGTATGTGTCCACAATCACCCTTCTCTTTCACCCATGCTCGCTCCCCCCGCCAGTCCACCCAGCCTCTCACTCTAACCTGAATCGATCTATCACTCACTATCACCCCACTCACTCACCCTCTCTCTCTCTCTTTCTCTCTCTCTCTCTCACTGTCTCCCTTCTTCTCTCTCTCACTCTTCCACCCTTCGCTCTCACACTCTCTCTCTCTCCCTCTCATTATCTCTCTTCATTCACTCTCTCTCTTTCACTCTCTCTCTCTCTCTCTCTCTCTCTCTCTCCCTCTATTTGTCATTGTCCACGATTGGCACTCTAAAACACTCACCATTTTTATTACACTATCATCCTCATATAAATAGAGAATTATACACACGATAACAGAAATGATTTACCAACTTGTATTAAAGGGTTACAGACTTTAAAACACAACATTATAGATAACAGATCTATTATATGAAAAAGGTTATTACTTAATATTTACATTTTTGGTCAATGTTATTTACCTGGAACTTGGTTGGTCTATACAGAGTACCATAGTCAATGTAGTTCAAATATATGTCAGTCATAATCTCTCTCACATGATCCCTCAATCTCTCTCTCTCTCTCTCTCTCTCTCACTCTATTCTAAACAGATATATACCACAAATCTAACACGTAGACGTGTACATACACACACACGCTAGAATTACATACGCACGCACACACACACACACACACACACACACACACACACACACACACACACACACACACACACACACACACACACACACAACCTCACAAGTCAACTACACATTCGAGAATCCATACATAAATATAACACTATTTTATTGACTTATTTTTATCATCTAAGTGTAAATTATGCACAACGGAGATACCCACTGTACTGAGTTTAAAACTGATCGACTATGTGTCTATAAGAAATGTTATATGTTTCTTAGCTAATACTAAATAATATAATCAGTGAGACACTTACAATTGTTGCTGACGCCAAACACACAACTGTAAATTTTCCCTGACCAACACCTTATTATAAAGCAGAACAACACCCAAATTAAATA
Organism: Magicicada septendecula; assembly: GCA_034769895.1. Classification (NCBI taxonomy): domain Eukaryota; kingdom Metazoa; phylum Arthropoda; class Insecta; order Hemiptera; family Cicadidae; genus Magicicada; species Magicicada septendecula. The sequence continues at coordinate 164,187,558 of CM068373.1, read as the reverse complement.
TTACGAAAATAATTATTTCAAAAGGTGCGTACTGGAAATGATTCAAATTAAAAGTGACCCTCACTCCATTAATTTTCGCACTGATACTCAAAACCTCTCGTCCAGTTATGCTCAACTTATACACACCGTCAAAACAAGAATTTGAAGAAATATTCAGTAGTCTCCCTACAGGATGTGTTGGTCATTAGTGGCCAGCTTGTCGTTGGATATTAATTAGTGTCACACTCCCCCCTAGTGCAAATCTTTCTCAACTGTCTTCCGAACACATGTTACTTAATTTCCTACAAATGTACAAGGGTCATCTGTTCTGCTTTATAATAAGGTGTTGGTCAGGGAAAATTTACAGTTGTGTGTTTGGCGTCAGCAACAATTGTAAGTGTCTCACAGATTATATTATTTAGTATTAGCTAAGAAACATATAACATTTCTTATAGACACATAGTCGATCAGTTTTAAACTCAGTACAGTGGGTATCTCCGTTGTGCATAATTTACACTTAGATGATAAAAATAAGTCAATAAAATAGTGTTATATTTATGTATGGATTCTCGAATGTGTAGTTGACTTGTGAGGTTGTTGTGTGTGTGTGTGTGTGTGTGTGTGTGTGTGTGTGTGTGTGTGTGTGTGTGTGTGTGTGTGTGTGTGTGTGTGTGTGTGTGTGTGTGTGTGTGTGTGTGTGTGTGTGTGTGTGTGTGTGTGTGTGTGTGTGTGTGCGCGTGCGTATGTAATTCTAGCGTGTGTGTGTGTATGTACACGTCTACGTGTTAGATTTGTGGTATATATCTGTTTAGAATAGAGTGAGAGAGAGAGAGAGAGAGAGAGAGAGAGATTGAGGGATCATGTGAGAGAGATTATGACTGACATATATTTGAACTACATTGACTATGGTACTCTGTATAGACCAACCAAGTTCCAGGTAAATAACATTGACCAAAAATGTAAATATTAAGTAATAACCTTTTTCATATAATAGATCTGTTATCTATAATGTTGTGTTTTAAAGTCTGTAACCCTTTAATACAAGTTGGTAAATCATTTCTGTTATCGTGTGTATAATTCTCTATTTATATGAGGATGATAGTGTAATAAAAATGGTGAGTGTTTTAGAGTGCCAATCGTGGACAATGACAAATAGAGGGAGAGAGAGAGAGAGAGAGAGAGAGAGAGAGTGAAAGAGAGAGAGTGAATGAAGAGAGATAATGAGAGGGAGAGAGAGAGAGTGTGAGAGCGAAGGGTGGAAGAGTGAGAGAGAGAAGAAGGGAGACAGTGAGAGAGAGAGAGAGAAAGAGAGAGAGAGAGGGTGAGTGAGTGGGGTGATAGTGAGTGATAGATCGATTCAGGTTAGAGTGAGAGGCTGGGTGGACTGGCGGGGGGAGCATGGGTGAAAGAGAAGGGTGATTGTGGACACATACATATATTACATTATTCTATAGTACTCTTGACTATATTTTACAATATGATTACAATTACCGTATTATCCAAGTTTACCTGTTAGTAAAATTTACCAGAAACTTTTGTGTGTAACCTTTGTCAACTATCTGATTTAAGTCGTAATGTTTTACAATATTGTGTAAATTGTATATTTCTAAATTATGATTGTTTGCTAACACCAGTAGGGAGTGAAACATGGTAAAAATAACTTTTAATAATTACGTAGTGAACATCCCCTAATCTGTTTTAGTTATAGGTAATATATTACTTTGCTATATGTTGACTGTTGTAGGTATAAACAATTTTTGTACCAATCTAATATCCAATTGTTGGTTACTGTTTGTTTAATTAATTAAAATAACATTATATTTAGTAATTTAAATTGTAATACTGTATAAATTAAGTTCTCTCATACTATAATTTGCTCGCTTTCTTAAAGATAATTTGAAGATGTAAACAAACTATCATAAGTCTTCACATAAAAAATGATACATACATACACACGCACACACTCACATCACCAACACGTTCACCCAAATATTTAATTGTTTCGTTATGTTTGATATTTCTACTGTATTTCATACACAGGTCCTGAAGATGACAATAAATATTGTCGAAACGTCGACGCAAAATTACTAAAAGTTGTATTATTGACCGATCCTCACTAACTATCCACTAAAACATTCACTGATTGACGGTCACTAAAAAATTTAAGGATTTAATTAAGAACTGAGGTTATTCAACAACAAACATGGGATTCTACAGAGAAATATCGGACACATACGGACAACCAGCTTGCCGACTCCTAAAATTATGGGCCAGTGATAACAGGAAACTCGCTTCTCTCATTAACCAACGTATTTTTCTGCTGAAGTGTCGACAGTTCAAAGTATTTCCTGCGCATATAGAAGCAATGTTCAACTTTAAACGTCGCACCATGGAACAACAAATGTACAATAGTGTTGTGAACAGTGCAAATAGATTTAAAAGAGACTATCTTAATAGTGAAATTAAAAATTCCATAAAAAATCTTAATTACACAAAAAATAGGATACATCAAACCAAACTCAGTAGTTATCAACACTTACCAGCTTCCATAATAAACGAATTTTCAAATAAACAAAACAGTGCGTTTCAACACATGGTAGAAAAAATTCGAAACAAGCAAATCGCAAAACTAAACCGGATAAAACAACATAAGGACAACCTTCCAAAATTCAATCCGGACTGGCTGATAAATCTCACTGACATCGACATTCCTCTCGATATAAAAACATTACTTTCCCTAGGACCAAAATTTGCCTTCCCGGATAATGATAATCGCATCCCCACCGAGAAAATTATCACCGAAGTAGAACACGTTCTTCACAACCTACCTGAAGATAAAAATCCAGAAATTGTCAGGAGTGAATGTATTAATATTATCACTAATCACATTAACAAAAATAAAACAAATAAAAATAAAAAACACCAAAACAACCAGCTGGCTACTGTTTGTAAAGCCACCAAACACTTCTTATCAGACAATAAAGACATTTTAGTACTGCAAGCAGATAAATCTAACAAGACAGTTATCATGTATAAAACTGAGTATTTCAATAGAATGAATTCATTAGTAGGTGATTGTGAAACATATGTTAAGCTTAATAGGGACCCCACTACTTCTTTAAACAACTCAACTGTGACAATACTCAAAGAGGCTTTCAAAAACGGACAAATTGACAACAATACATATAAACGCTTAGTTCCCCATGCCCCAACTCCACCTAAAATTTACGGCTTAGTAAAAACTCATAAACCTGACAACCCTCTTAGACCTATTATCTCATTTATAAACTCCCCTACATATGAAACATCAAAATGGCTAGCAAATATTCTAAAAAATGCGTCTTCTGAAAAGTACAACATTAGTGATAGCTTTACCTTTGTTGAAACTATAAAGAAACACACAATCCCTCCCAATCATGTTTTGATTTCACTAGACGTTTCCTCCTTATTCACTAATGTAAATATCCAAACAGTGATCAACATTTTAAACAAAAATTGGAACTGCATCTCCACACATACAACATTAGATAAGAATAGTTTCCTTAAACTTCTGTCGCATTGTTGCAATAATGGTTATTTCACATTTCAGGGACAATTTTTTAAACAAACATATGGCACTGCTATGGGTAGCAGTCTCGGGCCCATCTTAGCTGACATTACCATGAACCAATTTCTTGACATAGTTATCCCTACGCTACCATTTAAACTCCCCTTCCTATATAAATACGTGGACGATATTATAACATGTATTCCATATGACCAACACGACACAATCTTATCTCTGTTCAATTCCAAACTAATGGGCTTTGAACGAATACAGTTCACAATAGAGCACGAACAGAATAGTTCCATTTCATTTCTTGATACCAAGGTTATTAGACAGACAGATGGTACTATAGTCACTGATTGGTTCATAAAACCCACCAACTCCGGTAGATATCTGCATTTTAATTCCAACCATCCCATACATCTAAAAACTAACTTAATCCACTCGGTATATAAGAGAGCCACCGGTCTAAGTGATCAGTCATTTCATCAAAAAAACACGGAATTAGTATTTAAGATTTTCAAAAACAATGGTTACCCAGACCACATAATCAAACAGGTAATTCATAAACATCGCGCAAATCAGCTGAGCCCCAATCTTACATCTGCCCAATCTAATACACCTGAGCCCAACGCTGGCTCATACTTTTCTACAACTTATGTTAAAGGGCTTTCTGAAAAACTTAAAAAATGCCTATCAAAAATTCAAAAAACTTTAGCATTCAAAAACCAACATACTGTTCGATCTCTCTTCTCAAGCCTCAAAGACCCGACATCCAAAGATAAACGATCTAATGTCGTATACACTATCCAATGCAATGACTGTCCAGCCACATACACTGGTATTACGTCCCAATATTTACATAAGAGAATTTATCAACATAGGTATGATTGCCATAAAAAAACCCATAATGATAACCCCAACGCTTTAGTATCTCACCATTTAAACACCGGTCATGAATTTGACTTCAACAACACCCAAATTAAATATTACGAAAATAATTATTTCAAAAGGTGCGTACTGGAAATGATTCAAATTAAAAGTGACCCTCACTCCATTAATTTTCGCACTGATACTCAAAACCTCTCGTCCAGTTATGCTCAACTTATACACACCGTCAAAACAAGAATTTGAAGAAATATTCAGTAGTCTCCCTACAGGATGTGTTGGTCATTAGTGGCCAGCTTGTCGTTGGATATTAATTAGTGTCACACTCCCCCCTAGTGCAAATCTTTCTCAACTGTCTTCCGAACACATGTTACTTAATTTCCTACAAATGTACAAGGGTCATCTGTTCTGCTTTATAATAAGGTGTTGGTCAGGGAAAATTTACAGTTGTGTGTTTGGCGTCAGCAACAATTGTAAGTGTCTCACTGATTATATTATTTAGTATTAGCTAAGAAACATATAACATTTCTTATAGACACATAGTCGATCAGTTTTAAACTCAGTACAGTGGGTATCTCCGTTGTGCATAATTTACACTTAGATGATAAAAATAAGTCAATAAAATAGTGTTATATTTATGTATGGATTCTCGAATGTGTAGTTGACTTGTGAGGTTGTTGTGTGTGTGTGTGTGTGTGTGTGTGTGTGTGTGTGTGTGTGTGTGTGTGTGTGTGTGTGTGTGTGTGTGTGTGTGTGTGTGTGTGTGTGTGTGTGTGTGTGTGTGTGTGTGTGTGCGTGCGTATGTAATTCTAGCGTGTGTGTGTATGTACACGTCTACGTGTTAGATTTGTGGTATATATCTGTTTAGAATAGAGTGAGAGAGAGAGAGAGAGAGAGAGAGAGAGAGAGAGATTGAGGGATCATGTGAGAGAGATTATGACTGACATATATTTGAACTACATTGACTATGGTACTCTGTATAGACCAACCAAGTTCCAGGTAAATAACATTGACCAAAAATGTAAATATTAAGTAATAACCTTTTTCATATAATAGATCTGTTATCTATAATGTTGTGTTTTAAAGTCTGTAACCCTTTAATACAAGTTGGTAAATCATTTCTGTTATCGTGTGTATAATTCTCTATTTATATGAGGATGATAGTGTAATAAAAATGGTGAGTGTTTTAGAGTGCCAATCGTGGACAATGACAAATAGAGGGAGAGAGAGAGAGAGAGAGAGAGAGAGAGAGTGAAAGAGAGAGAGTGAATGAAGAGAGATAATGAGAGGGAGAGAGAGAGAGTGTGAGAGCGAAGGGTGGAAGAGTGAGAGAGAGAAGAAGGGAGACAGTGAGAGAGAGAGAGAGAAAGAGAGAGAGAGAGGGTGAGTGAGTGGGGTGATAGTGAGTGATAGATCGATTCAGGTTAGAGTGAGAGGCTGGGTGGACTGGCGGGGGGAGCATGGGTGAAAGAGAAGGGTGATTGTGGACACATACATATATTACATTATTCTATAGTACTCTTGACTATATTTTACAATATGATTACAATTACCGTATTATCCAAGTTTACCTGTTAGTAAAATTTACCAGAAACTTTTGTGTGTAACCTTTGTCAACTATCTGATTTAAGTCGTAATGTTTTACAATATTGTGTAAATTGTATATTTCTAAATTATGATTGTTTGCTAACACCAGTAGGGAGTGAAACATGGTAAAAATAACTTTTAATAATTACGTAGTGAACATCCCCTAATCTGTTTTAGTTATAGGTAATATATTACTTTGCTATATGTTGACTGTTGTAGGTATAAACAATTTTTGTACCAATCTAATATCCAATTGTTGGTTACTGTTTGTTTAATTAATTAAAATAACATTATATTTAGTAATTTAAATTGTAATACTGTATAAATTAAGTTCTCTCATACTATAATTTGCTCGCTTTCTTAAAGATAATTTGAAGATGTAAACAAACTATCATAAGTCTTCACATAAAAAATGATACATACATACACACGCACACACTCACATCACCAACACGTTCACCCAAATATTTAATTGTTTCGTTATGTTTGATATTTCTACTGTATTTCATACACAGGTCCTGAAGATGACAATAAATATTGTCGAAACGTCGACGCAAAATTACTAAAAGTTGTATTATTGACCGATCCTCACTAACTATCCACTAAAACATTCACTGATTGACGGTCACTAAAAAATTTAAGGATCTAAAATTCTTAAACGAAGGCTTACGGATATATCTTCTGTACTTACAAGCTGTTGTCCTCATGACACTTGTAATACATGATAAGTAATGTTTGTTTCAGATTGGGCAGTACTGATTCGAGTCCAGTTACAAGCGACTGCAACCACTGGCACTAAAATATTTGTGCATTCCCCCATCCACTGTGTTCAGCGAGAGACTTTTCAGCATTTCAGGGAATATTTGTGACACCAAACGCAACAGATTAGACCCTCTTACGAGTTAAAATGTTGGTGTTTTCGAACAAAAATTTGAAATGTAAATAAGTTTTTTACTTTAACGTCATTTTATAGGTCTACTCCACAATTAAACGCATTTTAGAATTAATTTTGTTGTTGTTTGTCTTTTCCCTCTAGCCCTAAAAAACGTTTTTAATTTTTGTTTTTAGGTATCGGTACCGAGAATCGGGAATCGATTCTTATGGAATCGGTACTGGTACCGGGATCGGAAAAATTTGGTACCGACACATCCCTAGTTGTAACAGTTCAAGTGGATATTAGTGAAGTGCAGTGTTTTATAATCGGGCGGTATACTGTAATACAGTCATACCCCGCTTAACGCGAGTGATACGTTCCTCGGAGATTCACGTAAAACGAAAATCGCGCTAAGCGGGGTTTCCTATTTTTTACTGACCAATACCTCGTTGTTTTAGTTTTTATTGCTTTTATATGATTTTCCTTGTCAAAATGTGTTATAAACATAATAAAATACGTATGTACGTACAAAGGTTTGGATAAATAAATATTCATAATACGAAATCTCAAAAAGGCATTTTAATTTAAAAGATATACATACATACAAACGAATATGTACAAAAATAAATTATACAAACATCTACCTAATTCACTTACAAGTGATCACAAAGAAGATCCTTGAGAAGTTCCGGGTTGAGGTTCCACATGTGGCTTCTCAGTCGCAGCCTTTTTGAAAAATGTGTGTAGAGTTGGTTGTGATGCTTTTCGCTTCCTCTCATTTAATAGTTGTTGATAACAATCTATTCCATCATTGACAACTTTTTTGACTTTCGCGACTCTCTTCCAATCAACTTCATTTTGCTCTATGAGGTTTAATCCTGTTTGAATTAACATTAAACCTTCCTGCAAAATTTTAGTTGACAAAATTCGCGGTGTTTCTTCAAGGAACGATCTCTTCTTTTTCCGCTTTATCTTGAGATTGTAAATCCAGAAGTTCTTCGTTTGTCAAAGGCTGCGCGTCGGATTCAATCTATTCCATAATGTCTCGTTTTTCTATGGATTCTTCACTTAGCCTCCCTGTGTTGGCTAGCTGTGTGATGTCATTCACTAAATTTGAAAAAACTTTATTTTCTTCATTTTTGGCCACGTCCGGCCAGAGTTTTTTCCAACAACCATTCATGCAATGTTGCGTAACTTCTTTCCATGAAAGATCAATATTTTCAATGGCTTTCATAATGTTAAACGATTTCCACCATTCTTTCATTGACTGCTCGTCTACTGAATCTGTTTCATGAATTAATTGGCCGAATGTGCGGTGCAAATAATACGCTTTAAAAGCAGCAATTGCTCCCTGATCCATAGGCTCCAATAATGAAGTTGTATTGGGAGGAAGAAACACAACATCAACAGGAAAATCAGTTTGGAGGCTTTCCAAGGTAACAGAATGACCGGGCGCGTTATCCAGAACTAACAGGGCTTTATGTTCTAAGTCGTTCTCCTCACAATATTTTTTTTACTTCGGGGATAAAATGGTTAAGATACCAATCATTAAACACAGCCATTGTCACCCCAGCCTTCTTGTTTGATGTCCATATGACGGGCAAATTTTCTTTTTTATAAAATTTCATCGCTCGTGGATTTTCTGAGTGGTACACCAAAAGAGGTTTTAATTTCAAATCTCCACTTGCATTACCCCCCAACAGAAGTGTAAGCCGATCCTTGGCCGCTTTGAAGCCGGGGGCCTGTCGCTCACTTTTAGAAATGAAAGTGCGTGAAGGTAACCTTTTCCAAAACAGCCCTGTCTTATCCACATTGAAAACAAGGTTAGGGGGATAGCTTCGACTGTTCACCAAATCCTTTAATATGGAAGGATATTTATCAGATGCTTCCATGTCGGCACTTGCCGATTCACCTTGAAGCTGTGAAGGTTTGAGCGACATTTGAATCGATCAAACCAAACTCGACTTGCTTTAAATTCAATGGTCGAAAATTCTTCCTCCTTTTTTTTAATGTCGTCAAACAGGGACTTAGCTTTAGCCATGATAACAGCCTGGCTTAAAGGCATTCACCGCTGGTTCATGTCTTTAATCCAAACTGACAGTAGGTGTTCCATTTTTTCCATAATAGAGAATCTAGACCGATTCACTTTTGTAGCAGCAATAGATGTACCCGCGGACTGACAGGATAGCACAATTTTTTCTTTATTTTTTACAATTGTACGTACGGTTGACTCCGATATGTCAAACTCACGACCGACTTCTGTGGCACCAACACCCGACTCCATACGATTTAAAATTTTCATTTTAACTTCAAGAGTCAACGATTTACGTTTAACTGGAAATTTCGACATTTTATCAGCGCACATTGTTAATCCGTTCTAATTGAATGTTCGAACTAAACTGAAAGGAAAACGTATTCCCAATGTTTAGAAACAATAACAGGGGGGGGAGAGTGAATGGTTTTCCAGGAAATTGGCCGAGACTCAAGTTCAACAAGGGGCCCTAAAAAGGATGGATTAACCCGAACTACCATTCCAAAAATGTAAATTATACAGTACAGTAATGTTTATTTGGCTGAGACAAGATAAACAAGAAAGGTGAATACATTTCTGGCGGGAATGGAAGATGCATTTTGCAAACTAACGCCTACGTCACACACGTCCGCCTTTTCTACAAACATTGTGCACAGTTTAATCTGAGTTGTGGCATCTGGAACTCAGAAATGGTTAATAAACGTCAGCCACTGCTGTGTGTAGTGAAAATGTGTTGTGTCTATTCAGCGTCACCACGGGTCTCCAGCACAGATACGATTTCTCATTTGTCAGAATCCCGCCAACAAGAGTATTCAAGATCAAATAAAATAATACGGTAATGCAATTGTGTTTGTCATTTTCAAAATAAAATACACAAACTTTAGTTGTTAAATTCAAAATTTACATATTCATTACATTTACGATGATACGTACTGTCACCGGACAAAAGGCTTGCCGCATGACAACTGGCGCCAATCGTACACACTATCGTTTTTGGTGGCCCTAAAAAGGACCGAGTGGCGAGAACGGTGATGTTGGTCGTGCCACGCTGAGATGTTCGGCGGCTGCGCCCGCTGATCGTGGCGTACTACAGTCCTCCTCTTCTTTCGGCACCGGTTGTAGAGTCGGCTGCCGGCCCAGCGAAATCCATCGCTGGCGCGGAACGGGAGTGCGAAGACGCAAGAACGGCGGCGGTTCTATTCTTCGGCTGTTCCTTCCGGCTGACTCCGCCCCGATGTCGTCCGAGAGAGGAGAGGAGATGAAGTGCGTTCGATGGCGTGACGATGAAGAGTGCGTAAAATTTTCTGCCGGCCCGGGTTTTATTAACTAACCGGCATCGCTGATTGGCTAGCTCCGAACACGAAGTTGGTCACGTCTCGGCGGCTGCTGATGCCGGATTGGCTCGCTCCGAGCACGTAGTTGGTCACGTCTCGGCCGCTGGTAACGGAGAGCAGATGTTCGCATACCGCAGCCGTCACAACTCCCCCGGGTCTTGAATGCTCTCCGGTAGCCAGCCTACTGCTCTTCTCCAGATGTTGTGGAGGTGTCTGTTGGGCGCCATGTTGATTGGTGTGCCGGCTGGTAGCTCGTTGGCGTGGCTGGATCTTGCATCCGCAAGATGATCGCTGCCCCACGTTGGGCGCCACTTGTCACCGGACAAAAGGCTTGCCGCATGACAACTGGCGCCAATCGTACACACTATCGTTTTTGGTGGCCCTAAAAAGGACCGAGTGGCGAGAACGGTGATGTTGGTCGTGCCGCGCTGAGATGTTCGGCGGCTGCGCCCGCTGATCGTGGCGTACTACAGTCCTCCTCTTCTTTCGGCACCGGTTGTAGAGTCGGCTGCCGGCCCAGCGAAATCCATCGCTGGCGCGGAACGGGAGTGCGAAGACGCAAGAACGGCGGCGGTTCTATTCTTCGGCTGTTCCTTCCGGCTGACTCCGCCCCGATGTCGTCCGAGAGAGGAGAGGAGATGAAGTGCGTTCGATGGCGTGACGATGAAGAGTGCGTAAAATTTTCTGCCGGCCCGGGTTTTATTAACTAACCGGCATCGCTGATTGGCTAGCTCCGAACACGAAGTTGGTCACGTCTCGGCGGCTGCTGATGCCGGATTGGCTCGCTCCGAGCACGTAGTTGGTCACGTCTCGGCCGCTGGTAACGGAGAGCAGATGTTCGCATACCGCTGCCGTCACAGTACATATACAATATTATTGGTACTGTATATGTAATTGTTAATATGTATAATAAATATTTTCTTAGGAAAAAACGCGTTATAGCGAATTCACGTTATGTGGGGTCGCGCAAAGCGGGGTATGACTGTACAATTGTGTTTTAATATTAGTTGACATTTAATTGCGTGTGAACAATTTTTATTAGATTTGTTGTAAGAGACAGTGTTGTTAATTACGAACTGTTTAACTGTGAAAATTAAAGCTGGTGATTAGTGACTTAATTGGTGTCTTGTAATTTGTTTTCCACTGTACCTACGACGATCAAGTAGACTGTCGTAACAATATAACCTGACTGCATATTTAACATGAGTAACCTGCTTGCAACGACCTCATTAACTGAAGTAAAATGAGTCACTAACAGTGATAAATCACAAATCTGTGCATGATGTTGTCACCGGACAAAAAGCTTGCCGCATGACAAATGGCGCCAATCGTACACTCTAGTTATTTTGGTGGCCCTAAAAAGGACCGAGTGGCGAGAACTGTGATGTTGGTCATGCCGCGCTGAGGTGTTCGGCGGCTGCGCCCGCTGATCGTGGCGTACTGCAGTCCTCCTCTTCTTTCGGCACCGGTTGTAGAGTCGGCTGCCGGCCCAGCGAAATCCATCGCTGGCGCGGAACGGGAGTGCGAAGACGCAAGAACGGCGGCGGTTCTATTCTTCGGCTGTTCCTTCCGGCTGACTCCGCCCCGATGTCGTCCGAGAGAGGAGAGGAGATGAAGTGCGTCCGATGGCGTGGCGATGAAGAGTGCAAAATTTTCTGCCGGCCCGGGTTTTATTAACTAACCGGCATCGCTGATTGGCTAGCTCCGAACACGAAGTTGGTCACGTCTCGGCGGCTGCTGATGCCGGATTGGCTCGCTCCGAGCACGTAGTTGGTTACGTCTCGGCCGCTGGTAACGGAGAGCAGATGTTCGCATATCGCTACCGTCACAACTCCCCCGGGTCTTGAATGCTCTCCGGTACCCAGCCTACTGCTCTTCTCCGGATGTTGTAGAGGTGTCTGTTGGGCGCCATGTTGATTGGTGTGCCGGCTGGTAGCTCGCTGGCGTGGCTGGATCTTGCATCCGCAAGATGATCGTCGCCCCACGTTGGGCGCCACTTGTCACCGGACAAAAAGCTTGCCGCATGACAAATGGCGCCAATCGTACACTCTAGTTATTTTGGTGGCCCTAAAAAGGACCGAGTGGCGAGAACTGTGATGTTGGTCATGCCGCGCTGAGGTGTTCGGCGGCTGCGCCCGCTGATCGTGGCGTACTGCAGTCCTCCTCTTCTTTCGGCACCGGTTGTAGAGTCGGCTGCCGGCCCAGCGAAATCCATCGCTGGCGCGGAACGGGAGTGCGAAGACGCAAGAACGGCGGCGGTTCTATTCTTCGGCTGTTCCTTCCGGCTGACTCCGCCCCGATGTCGTCCGAGAGAGGAGAGGAGATGAAGTGCGTCCGATGGCGTGGCGATGAAGAGTGCAAAATTTTCTGCCGGCCCGGGTTTTATTAACTAACCGGCATCGCTGATTGGCTAGCTCCGAACACGAAGTTGGTCACGTCTCGGCGGCTGCTGATGCCGGATTGGCTCGCTCCGAGCACGTAGTTGGTTACGTCTCGGCCGCTGGTAACGGAGAGCAGATGTTCGCATATCGCTACCGTCACAATGTATACACACAGTGAATCATAGGCATGCAGTGAATCACATGCATACAGGCAGGACGTGTTGAGCATTTTACCAATTAAAAAAAGGTCAGGTTGTGTAACTTAACTTGTCTTGAGCACTGTAGGAACATTAAACTTTTGCAAGAACTTGTTCCGAGCATCAAAAAGGTTAAATTTACAATTAAGCATCTCATAATTAGTTTGACATCTTTGATAAATATAGACACTATTTTAGTACAGATGCTAATAACAGTATTCACTAAATAACCACTGCGCAGTTTCCCAGAGAAACAATGCTAAACTTGTTACTATGTGCTTTATTTCGGAATACGGTCTTAAATTGTTACAGCTGAAACATCTAATAAAATAACAACTACAATCGTAGCTGTCAGAGCTAGAATTATTAATCATGGAAGTTTATAGGATACTACTGTAAAAACAAAATCTGCAGATGTTTTTATTTGTAACAAAGTAGCAAATGTACTTGCAAATCATAGTACACTAGAGTCGCGTTTAACCGAATCTGATGGGACCAAGGGTGATTCGGTTAAAGAAAATTCGGTTAAATTGGAAACATAGTACTGTACTGTAATTTACATTTTTTTTAGTGAGAAAAAACGCTAAAGAACAACAAGCGCCTTTAATCATTTTTTAGGGAAAATAGCAGCACTCATGCCCCATTATTACATACGTCTATTAAAACGCAGACGTCATAAATACTGTAATTAAAGCATACAATATTACTGTATACAAATTTAAAAGAATAACTTTATTTCAATCAAACTAAAAACTATTTTTCAAATGACATTTTCAAATACAGTAGAACATATTTAAGTCATTACAGTAGGTGTACATTAAAAAATTAACAAAGAAGAAAAATCAATGAAAATGAATGAATGAAATGAAAAATAGAAAAGAACCCTTTTAATCTCACGTTAGTTTAAACTTTTTGAAAAAAATTACAAATCTTTATTTGAGGCTTGAAGAGCGCTTACACGCTGCACAATCTCGAAGTCGTTTCACTAGCAGTAATTCTGCAGAGGAAATGTCGTCTTGCTGCTCCATGTATACCATTACATCTTCAAATATTTTTGTCGCTTCAGAATGGGTTGGATCCTTTTTTTCCTCGACTTCATTGTCATCGGAACTGTCAGATTTGTTTTGTTGAGTTGTTGAACAAGCAGCCACAATGTCATCTTCTGTTAGACGGGTGAGGGTCTTCATCATCTTGAATCCATACCAAAACATCTTGCAGTTGAATTTCTGATGGTCCATCCCAAGTTTGAAGCATTTTTAAAATGTTTTCCTCATTTTCTGGGTCATCACATTCCCTGATGGCCTTTTCTGAGCTGGAAGTGGGAGAAGGTACGTCGGCCCAAATTTTCTTCCAAGTTTTGTTCAAAGCACTTGGTTTAACTTCGTCCCACGATGCAGCTATCATATAAATGACATCTTCAATTGTAATCTCATTCAGAGTTGGAATGGTGTCCTTTGGCTCTTCCTCATCATTTATACTATCAATAATCTTCCCAAGACGTTTTCTCTTGTACAGCCTATTTAATGTTCGATTGCTCCTTGATCCATGGATTGGATCAACGATGTGACATCTGCTGGTAAAAACCACACCCTAATGTCACCACTTTTCAATTCATCCGCACCTGGGTATGTAGGTGCATTATCAATAAAAAGAACAGTTTTAAGGGGCAAGCCTTCTTTGTCCAAAAATTGTTTTACAGCTGGTAAAAATTTTGGAATTTGATGGAAAAAACAATCCTTAAAAATATCGGCCGACACCAGGCTGAGTTTTGCGATGTGTAGTGCAGGGGCAATGAGGTCCATTTGTCATTTTTCAGAGCTCTCGGGTTAGCGGATTTTCCAATCAAAAGAAGCAGTAATTTGTGTGTACCACTAGCATTGCTACAGAGAAACAATGTCACCCTTTCTTCATTTTTTTATGACCCCTAGCTGCCTCAAGATTGGATGCCAATGTTTTCAAGGCAACATCTTATAATTTAGACCCGTCTTGTCTGTGTTATAAATCTGTGCCGGCTTTAATTTTTCATCTGAAACTAGTTTTCAAATTTCTTTTTGAAACTATCTGCAGCTTCAACATTTCCGGATAGGCTTTCCCCGGTCACTGACAGCTGACGAACCAAGTGCCGATCCTTCCACCTAATTTCTTATTTATGCTCAAAGCTTTTTCTTTGAGGATCAGTCCAGAAATGGGAACATCATGTTCACATTCCTGTTCAAACCACATGAACAGGGCATCATCTAAAGATTTGTTTTTACTTTTTAAAGTGTAGCCCTATTCCTTAAAGAATCGTTACAAACCATTTTCGCACATAAATCTTCTACCTGGTGTCTGATCTTTTTCCAGTCGCAAACAGTTGCAGCACCAACTCCATACTCAATTGAAATGTTTTTTACTGACTCACCTTTGTCCAATCGATTTATGGTGTCCAGTTTTTTGTATTGTCATCACAACACGTTTTCTTTTTTCTGCTATATCCACAGTACGTATTGTAATCGCTTAAGCCACAAAGTTAAAATAACACAAAATACTCTAACACTACCATATAATAAACTGTTGCTGATTGAAAATGAACCGAACCGATTAAAGTCCAAGTCAGACCTGAAGCGCGCTACTGGTGTTCCCACAGTAATACTCACAGTCATTCTAGGAACTAGTGTTATGGCTGTGTGGGGGGGGTGTCACTCACACGATAAATACAGTACAATTGGTCATGCATACAGTACAGTCCATCACACAAGTTATAAACACTGTAAAATTTAAAATATGCAAACTTCTTGAAAAAAGAAAATTACCACATCATCATTCGTTAATCGGGACTCTTAGTGTACCAAGGATCCTTCTCTCCTGGCCAGATGGATAACAATTTGCATCAAAGCAACTGTTACTAACTTTTTAACTCACGTTAATGCAGTTATGTCGTTGACATGTTTCTGTACATGAAAGGCTGCAGAAGTTGGTTCCTTGGAAGGTGAGAAACTGCAGTTGATGAATAATAATTGTGGCAACATGGTGTCAATGTGGACTCAAAACTGTAATCTCATCTTACTAATGGTGCAATCAGATTGATGTGTAGAGACAAAGTCGGTAAGTACTGTGCAATTAACATCTTTTTATATCAAAGGCTTCCATGTTAACTTTCTGGCCAATGGAGCCATAAAAAATGTCCACAATTTTGTACATGGGAATTTGTAACGTTTGTTTAATGTCTGAAAGTAGCAACTGCATGATTACCCGCAGATGTCTTTCACGTATGTTAATATATCATTAATATATGTTACAGTACGTACTGTGGCAACAGCGATTCATTACGTCTGCTCTCCGGTACCAGTGACACGGCGCGTGACACCTGAAGAATACGAGGTGAGCCAATCCGGCATCAGCAGCCGCCGAGACGTGACCAACTACGTGTTCAGAGCTAGCCAATCAGCGATCCCGGTTAGTTAATAAAACCCGGGCCGGCAGAAAATTTTGCGCACTCTTCATCGCCACGCCATCGGACGCACTTCATCTCCTCTCCTCTCTCAGACGACATCGCCGCGGAGTCAGCCGGAAGGAACGGCCGAAGAATAGAACCGGCATTCTTGCGTCTTCGCCCTCCAGTTCCACTCCAGCGATAGGGCGTCGCTGGGCTGGATGCCGACTCTACAACCGATGCAGAAAGAAGAGGAGGACTGCAGTACGCCACGATCAGCGGGCACAGCCGCCGAATATCTCAGCACGGCACGACCAACATCAGCCTTCTCGCCACCAGGTCCTTTTTAGGGCCACCAAAATAACTAGAGTGTACAATTGGCGCCATTTGTCATGCGGCAAGCCTTTTGTCCGGTGACAGTACATAAAATAATGCACATTTATGCTGTATACATCACAGGACATATGCTGGAGGACAAGACATTCCATACCATAAAGAATATAAATACTTAAGAATAAAATAATAATTAAAGAGGGAATATCGAATAAACAATTAGGAGCAAAACAGCCAGATAGTAATAAATGGTAGTATACATGAAAATATATCAAAAGCAACTTACAACTCCTCTAAAGACTTAATTTACAATAGGTTTAAAAAGTATTATAACCAATGGAAGTGAGGTATGACAAGCAAAATAAAGAGCGAAAGATATTGTAAACCTGGACAATGACAAAAAATAGCAAGAGACTTCTAGGCTGCTGTGAAAGACGGATTCTAAGAACAATATTTAAGAGTGGCGCAGGCGCTATAATTATGATCTATACCATCTTTACAAAGAGCCGGACATTGTCAGGATAATCAAAATACACAGGCTAAGATCGGTTGGACACACAGAGAGAATGGAGGAAGGACGGCCTATGAATCATATTTTCTACCAGAAACCAATGGGTAGTAGAAAACGGGGAAGACCCCGAAGTAGATTCAAAGACCAAATAGAGGACCTCGGAAGGCTGAACATAAGAAACTGGAAAGCCAGGGCATGCAATAGGGAGGAATGGAATCGACTATTGGAGCAGGCCAAGACCCACCAAGGGTTGTAGAACCACGGTTGATGATGAAGATATTGTAAAAGCCACTGTTATGGCTTACTGGTTGAGAGCAGTAGAAAATCTACAAGAGAAAAATAACAATAAAAGAGAAATGATGGGAATAACCCAACAGTAGTAGATGGCATTAAAACCAAACAATTCCTGTACTTGCCAAGAGGAGTAAGACTGATGTGTGGTTCCTAGCCTTATGGATACAAAATTGTGCTTTCTAGATATAACGTGAAGTGGTCAAGTTTCTCCTTAAGGAAGAAGTATACAAAACCGGTGTAATTACCTACGGATTCTTTTTGCTTTTGGAATAACGAGAACTTTCCTCACAAGAACTCTCTTTGTGGTAGGTCTAATATAGTAAAGTATTGAGGATGACACAAAAGTGGGTAGGCAGAGAGGAGGAAAACCTAGAGACGAGGCATGAACAAGGAAATGAGAGAGAGAGAGAGAGAGAGAGAGAGAGAGAGAGAGAGAGAGAGAGAGAGAGAGAGAGAGAGAGAGAGAGAGAGAGAGAGAGAGAGAGAGTAACCAACCTCAACAGTTTTTGTAAAAACCAATTCCAATGAATTTTGCTTGTAAAAAGAGAACCATTTTTATTATCTGAAAAACTTTATCATTCAAAATCTGTACATACTGAATTTAAATTACTACATATTACATTATCAAGTTCCTATATAAGTAGCACTATATGAAGCTTGTATGTACACACTACTACCAACAGCTGTACCATGATTTTCTTCTTCCTGTGATTTTAATACTGAACATACTTGTGAGGTTTATCAGAACAAAACTTACTATTTTCCCAGCTGTTTATACTAATTTTGTGTCATTATAGTCTACTTTCATTCTAATTCACTCTGTAATGAGAAAGTTTTGGTCTAATTGACGTCAAACAACAACTCTGTTATTTCAAACAACTCTGTTTCGAACTTCTAAGAATATTCTAGCAACAACTTGTAACAAAAGCAGCATGTATATACTATAGAAATGATAATGACCAAAATCACTACCTTAAAAATTAAATTTACTGCACTCAATCTGATCTTTATCCTATTTCACTTCTAATGCATGATGTAAAACTGAAACTGAATAAACTGGAACTTGCTACTTCATAGAATAACCTACAACTGAAATTCAAAAACATACAATCTACCAACACACGTTTATAATTAGGTTGTTTTAATAGATATAATTTGTACTAAAATAGCGAAATTGCACTTTGCGTATCTTATAAAATTTGAAAAACAATGACGCATCATAGGACCTATCAGCTTATATTTTCAGTTTTCATAAAAATACTTATAAAATTGATTATAATACATACATAACTACACACTTACAATTTATAAAAACTCCTAATAGCAACTTCAAACATAATCCACTCGAAGTGACGCTATACGCCAATATAACCTATAGAACTTATTACTTTCCCGGCATTTACACGATACGGATAACAGCACAAAACGCGCTTTTTAGATTCGGAACGGCTATCGAATCTTTGCGTCGTCAAATCTTCAATGCTTGAAGTAAACTATCGATATTTAATTTTTTCGTTTATGTATACCAAAATTTCAATATGCTATCAAAAGGCGAGTTTAATCTGCTTTCACAACTAGACACGTTATTAGTGATATTAGTAACCAGTTCATGTATAGGATAGAGATACTTAAATTGCAGCGGGTCCCATACGGGAAAGATTGCTAAAAATTGTCACAGCCACATAAACATATTCAACATTTGGATTGGATGTTTAGGATTCCATTTCCCGCGAAGCTGATTGTGTTTTCGGTGCTAATGTGAATTATTGCTATCAGTAATGGTTTAATTGTTCTTTCATGTGTATACTTGTATTTTCGGCAAAATGAAACTTTCGTCTCCGCGCGTGTACTATATTTCGGTGTCCTATGTGTACTAAAACTGTTTTCTTCACAAGTAACTAATGCCGGGTTATGGAGGTTATGTACGACAATGTAACTTAAATAAAATTTACAGTACTTTGTTAGTGTACATTGAAAGGGTGTATTTATTGGAAGTACAGAAATTAGTTTACATTTATCGCATATAATTACGGTACAGAGATGATTTTGGGAGGTTGTGGCTACGTTTAACAATATAACTTAACCTTTTAGATTTTTAAAATTAATTAGACTTAACAAACATTTCCTTAGTTAGTGTACATTCAAGGGTTTATTTATTGTATGGATAAAAGGCTATATATAACATTAAAGGCTGTATTTATTCGAAGTAAGTAATGCCAGCTTATGGAGGTTATGTACGACAATGTAACTTCAATCAAATTTACTTTGTTCGTGTACATTAAAAGGGTGTATTTATTGGAAGTACAAAAATTAGTTTACATTTATCGCACATAATTACAGTACAGAGACGATTTTGGTAGGTTGTGGCTACGTTAAATTATTTAACTTAACCTTTTAGATTTTTTAAAACCTAAAAAAAACTAACTAAGGAAATGTCTGTTAAGTCTAATTAATTTAAAAAATCTATTAGACTTAACAGACATTTCCTTAGTTAGTGTACATTCAAAGGCTGTATATAACATTAAAGGCTGTATTTATTCAAAGTACCGGAATTAAAACGTACTTCCAATTTAGAACCTAGTACAATCTAATGTATAACCAAACAAGTACATTAAAATCCTTTTTTCAACATAATGCAATAAAAAGCAATGTGGAGTTTCTGTTAACATGCAAATGATAAAGTATTAATAATGGGTTACAGTGGAATTTAATGTTACTACGGTCTGAATTAATGCAAATAAAATTGGGAGAATCTCGTAAACATATTAAAGAATGCTTGTATATTACACACAACATTATTATAGTACGGACCTTTGTTAATGAATAGAAACAAATTTGACTCTATACTTTAGTATGTACCAATAAAATTCACCTTTTTTCAAATACCAATATCTGTTGTTTTTTTTCATACTCTTAAAAAAAGGTCATTAACAACATACATCATAAGAAAACATGATTACAAATTACCAGCCATTAGTTACTTGTGAAGAAAATAGATATAACATTTACAAACATCAAATCTTCAATTCTCTCCCTATTTGTTTTATAAAAAACTGGAGTTTCTACTGCAGGTTTTAAGTCCACTAACTACTTAATTAAATATACATAATTGTTCATGTATGTTGTTGGGTAACATATTATATTAATACATCTGCTTCCTACTCATATGTGCAAACAATGTTTTTAATGTATGGTCCTAAAATCTTTATCAACACTTTATATCTTTAAAATTTAGACAAAGGCTAATGAGCAAATTGGCGTAACCTGAATTTACATGACTTGGCTCAGAACAACTTTATTTTGGCAAATACAAAGATGAAGACTGGTTGCAATTTCTTCAGGGCTCACACCTGCTGCCAGGCTTAGTTCTATAACATGATAAGGAAGAAAGAAATCAGCCCAAACCTGCAACCGCTGTGGGAAGGCTTTTACACCATTACCAAGAAGATTAATGATGTCATCTAAGAATAACTCATTAGCTTTATTTATACATTTAATGCATCTTAATTAGTACACTAACAGCACTGCTCTGTCTTACAGTAACACAGCACGTTACACTAACTCAAAAGAATTTCTTGTTTTCAGTTTAAGAAAGTTGAAATCATGTATTTATTTTCTTTTCCATTCACTATTTGTAAAACGTGCTTAAAATTAATATGTGTACGCTTACTATATTGAAATCCAATGTTCACTATCAAATAATTACAAATTTTGTGGAATTGTGAAATTATTAACACTATGTACTAATGTGTGATTATTAGTTGAATTTCTAAATTCCTTTGATTCATTAATAAATCTTACTAATTTGTATCTTTATGCCTATAATGATTTCTTATTAGTTTTTAATCTTTGTGTTTTCATTATTCATTTGTAAATTTTTGCATTTTGTTGTCCATGACATGTTCATTGATTAACTAATTATCATTAAAACACACAGAGGACTGATCCTCTTTTGCAAGATCACAAGTATGTTTTTAATTGTATGCAATGTGGACACATACAGAGGAGTGTCAGTTTTTTTATGTTTTTTTCAATAAATAATGAGAGGGGGAGAGAGACCAAAAATAACACGTACAGAAATTACATCAGAACTTTTCCTGACAGTAAAAAAATAACTAAATAATGAATGACAAAGAACATTAACAAAATTAATGGAAATTATAGTTATTATTTGTTGTCTAATGAACAGGTACTAGTAAAGGCTTCATATACTTCACATCTTAAATTATAAACCTATTACAAACATATTTGGTATACTCAGCTTGAAACAAACGTTCAGACCAATAAAAATGGTTTAAATTTTGCCATGCTGCATTATTAGTACTGTTGAAACAGCAATTTGATTATAATTGTTTTTAGAACAGACCTCTGGAATGGTGTGTGCAAAATGATTAAAACATACCTCCTTACAGTGTGCCTTAATAAGTTGTTGATTATTCTAACTGATACACTGTCATCCCATTATCATACGACAGTTCTCAGAGCTTCAGTAATAGTCATCTCTGCTGTTAACATGGACACAAGTCTCTTTTTTATAAAGACTTTTCATTAGTAAAGTTACTTATAAGTAGGCATAAATTTGTACTCATAATATGAGGTTAAGAATTAAGTAAATTAAAGAATGATATTTACTTACTAACCATTGAGTGTAACATTATTTACAGTAATTAATAATGTCCCAATTTATAAAAGTCATGTTTGGCTAACTAGGCATAACCCAACCTGGGTTCCTGACATCCTAATCCTCTTTCTTCTAATAATATTACTTAACTTTATTGTGATATAACTGATCACAATTGTTCCTTATAACTCCCTACAACTTTTACAACAATACTAATGACAAAAATCAATAATAATTTCTTACAATTAACATACATAATTTGTCTAGGCATAAATGCCTATTATAGTTTGAACATTATTTTTCCATATTTTAACCATTCTTGTTTTTAATACAAGACAGCTATTCTAAATTGTTCTTGATCCTTGGCTTTCACTTTTGTTACACTAATAATGACAATTATTAGCAATAATTGTTTACAAATAGTAGAAATAAGTTATTCAGGTATAGGGCCTACTGGCCCATTGTAGTGGACACCTTAGTTTCTTTTGTACGTTTAAAATAATTACTTTTGCTATCAGACAATTACATTGTTCTTGATACCCTTATTCAACTTTCACTACAATAATAATGACATAACTTAACAATTATTTACTATGAATAACATTACAAATGTTCTAGGCTCATTTGCCTATGATATTGACCCTTAATTTCATTCATACCTTGAAAATACATGTTTCTTCCTATTACATCATTATTCTAAAACATTCTTCACAATTTACTGAAGCTTTGACAACATAGTTTGTCCTTTAATATTGTTTTTCTTACTTATTCTAGTTGTTATTATCTTCAGTATCAGTATTCTGAAGGTTTAGTCCATGTATCTTGTTTCATTATTTACTTTGTTTATACTTAATTGGTTAATCATATCTTCCTTACTAGAATATTATTCTAATAATAACGATTTTAGTGTTATTTATACAGTATAGTTTGTTTAATAAGTTTACATTAAAACTGTTCTTTTTACATACAATTATTGACAAGTTTTAGTTTCTCATATTTCTTCTTCATGTTATAATTCAAAATATTACCATTATTATCTAGCTATTATAAGCTTATTTACTACTTCATCAGTAGTTTTCACCTTCTGTTTACAATTCATGGATTTGACAATGCTTTTTTGTTCTTTCTGTTGTTTAAAACTATATATTGTTACATAACCTTACTTGTAGGCTTACATTTAGCTTTTTCGTTGTTTTATTATTACATTTTTATAATACCCTTTTTGATTTACATTATTCTATTCATAATCATAAATAAAATTTGATTTCATTATTTTAGTAGGCCTACTTAGAAACTAATTATTGAATTAATAATTTTCTTTATTGAGTACGGTATCCAGTTTATTACTGCAGTATGGAGTATAGGTTTTATCTTTTTTAACAATTTTTAATGCAGTTTACTGGAGTAAAATCTTCTTACTGATAATGTTCTTATCAGTTTCATTACATTATTCTTATCTCTTTTTATTATCTCAGACAATATTTATAGTATACAATTTAGTTAATGACTTAGTATTTTGTTCTTCATGTATCATGGTCATGAAATGGTTTAAGTTGGGGCCTATTTTATGTAAGGGGAAAACATAACGTTACAATATTGTAATTACTTTTATTTCTATAATTATTTATAAGTATTACTTGTACAAACAAAACTGGCTTAGAAATGGATCTACTTAGGAAATTATGGAATTCTGCTGAAATTTCGAATAGTTCTGGAGGGGAATTGATCCCCTGATAACCCCCCCCTCCGCAAGTTACTCCACTGATCTCACTCTACACAGTTCCAAGAAATCCTGTACTTAGAAGTTCAAAAGAAAGTGATACAGACTCTAAAGATCTCATTGTAGCATTCACTACAGGGACACTTCATGGTTTAGAGCTTCCCTTATGTGCCTGGTAAGTGAAGGAGAAGGGATCTATTTAATGTGCAAGTTGAAGAATATATTTAATTATTGCACTTAACTTGATATAAGTACTGATTACATTTCAGGATTATTATTTTCAGAAATAATGTATGTAAACCAGTTTTCCCCATATAAAGTTAATTAAAATTCTTTAATGCATAGCATTCCAGGCATTTACAGTAGTAGATTTGTATTACTAAATTTGAATTTACACAAATAATTCTCTTTGATTAACCAGAGTAACACACACAAACTAAATGCTGAGTGTCCTCCTAGTGTATAAATTCAGCTAAAACAGTATTCAAAAAATTTACCTTGTTACTAGAATATATGACATGATGAACTTTTCATCATGTGTTCAACTTTGTGTTGGGAGTTAAGAATTTTAATAATTTTTATTTATGCAGGCGTATAGCAAAATCTGATCATCATGGAAAAGGAGTAAGGCATTTTGTAATAGCAATGAACTGATTAGTTCCTGCTGTATTACCGAATCATATTACAAGACCAATTTTTGTTTAATTGAAAAGATATATTTTAACTGTTTCTTTTGGTGCAATCTGTAAATTCCATGACACACGTCCATAAAGGTTTGAAAATATGCTTACTCCAGTTTGATAGGAATACATTCTCAAAAAACTAATACAAATTTGTTATGTCTGATCACACCAGCTATCCTTTCTATTGGAAATGAGCCTTTTATCCAAATTTATCATATACAGTAGTGTTGTGCCAAGATATTACACTACATTTGTATACTGTAATAGAGTATATTTGCAGACTGACAGGGTTATAAAAAATTCTGAAAGAATTGTTGCTTTTACAACACCGTCCTTTATCAAGTGACTACTCAAATCTGCCAGTTTTTCATAGAAACTGAAGTTTGATGATTAGATCCATCATGACCTAGTGATGCTCCAAACATTTCAAGGATTATCCTGGCCTTAAAAAACTGGACTGGCCTCATTGATTGACATGACTAATGTTAAATTTACTTTGGGATACTTCCAAACATAATACAGTTTACAATAAACAAACAAAATATTATGCCTGTCTAATTTTTCCAGAACTGTATACACATAATTTGATCTGGATAGAACATTTATTAAACAATAATACTATTTGATGCAAATAATTAAAATATCGGTATGGAGGACCATACATGGCTACCATGTTTTAAGATTTATATTTGAAATCATTTTAGAAATGAAATATTTCCACAGAAACTACTTCTATCTTCAGCCTCAACCACAGAATTGTGATCACTAACATATACCACCTCATGTTAGCGCACTCGATTTTCACTGATGATGGCACTTCCCAAACGTCTGGTTTTGCAGAAAACATTGGACCATGGCCAAACGCCCTGGGAAGGAATTTTATCAACAAACTACTTCAATGTTGCTGATAACGTAGTATGCATATAAAAAATTATCCCCTCCCCTTCACCTATCATTTTCATTTATAGAAAATTATCTCCTCCCCCTCCCCTTTTCATTTATAGATATTTCATCTACCTTTCTACAGTGGATTATTATGACCTTTTCAGGATACTTTATTTATCAAAATTAAGTACTTTACTCTTGTTAAAACAAAACATTGCAGGTAAACTACCCCTTCTCCTTAACCGATCTTCACCAAAATCAACAGACCTTGAGTCCTCTACAATATGCAAAAAATTATTTGAATTTGCGGGAGTTATCATTCGCCATAGACAAAATTCTATACACAGACATCTTTCTAAAAATGACTTTTCTTTATGTTTTGAGGGTAGTACAATCAGAATCAGCCCTCATGGGACACTAATTATTAGATACAATTTTTAACTTCATTTAAGCCAGCTTCCACTCACTGTGTACTTTCTCAGAGGCCATAACATGTTCTTTTTAACGTTGCCGAACATAAATTGATGTTAAATTAAAAATAAAGTAAAGGCTTAGCACCTTAAGTTTGCAACGTGCAAGTTGAAGAATCTATTTAATTATTCCACTTAACTTGATATAAGTACTGATTACATTTCAGGATTATTATTTTCAGAAATAATGTATGTAAACCAGTTTCCCCATATAAAGTTAATTAAATTTCTTTAATGCATAGCATTCCAGGCATTTACAGTAGTAGATTTGTATTACTAAATTTGAATTTACACAAATAATTCTCTTTGATTAACCAGAGTTACACACACAAACTAAATGCTGTGTGTCCTCCTAGTGTATAAATTCAGCTAAAACAGTATTCCAAACACTTACCCTGTTACTATGGTGTCTTCGACGGGTACATTGGTGTATAAATTCGTTATGTCAAATGATGCTAATGTTGAGTTGTGTGGTATATGGATCTTTTCTAGTTTTTTGACAAGTTCTACGTTGTTTTTAACAGAAGTGTTGTTGGTTAGATTTATGTGTTTTCTGATTAGTTTATCTAGGTGTCTGGCAATTTTGTGGGAGGGTGCTTGTGTGTTATTTATCAAAGTCAAATGGGTATATTGGGTTTGTGTATTTTCGGTAATGCGTTTAGTTTTCGGGGGTTAGGTTTAATTTGTTTTAGGTATTTTATGTTTTCTGTTTTGATTATGTATTTTGCATTATTTATGAATTTGTTTTTGATATTTTATTGTGGGATCTTTGGTTATTTGTGTTATATTGTTTTTGGAGAAGAATTTCTCAGTTTTATTGTTTACTTCTTGTTTGTTCATTATGACTGTTGTAATTTCTATAGATACTTTTGGTGTTTTGTTGTAATTTTGTGTTTTACATAATCTTTTGTGATTAAATCATTTGGTATAAAATGTTCCAGATTATAAAATACACCTAACAGTTTTAACATACCATATATATATAGTAACACCTCTATACATAGTAACAGGTATATCAATATGCCTGTAATCACAGGTATGGGAAAGTAATGGCAAATCTTGCATAATCTTGTTATCAGTTATTGTTATTATTCGGCTAGTGCTATTGAATTCATATTGGCCCAAAGTGATCACAAAAGGAATTTATTGTATTTGTTTACAGTCATCAGTGTAGATTCCAAGTGATGATTTGAAATTTATGTAAATTAATTTTCACT
Organism: Magicicada septendecula; assembly: GCA_034769895.1. Classification (NCBI taxonomy): domain Eukaryota; kingdom Metazoa; phylum Arthropoda; class Insecta; order Hemiptera; family Cicadidae; genus Magicicada; species Magicicada septendecula. Next base: position 164,160,593 of record CM068373.1, on the reverse strand, counting down.
CACATGAATGAAGTTGCAACTGTAAAGAAATACAGAATATATTTTCTATGACAGCAGACAAGACAGAACACTTGTATTCTGCCTTTTATGTGTGTACATACATTCAGACATCATTTATTTGGATTGACTTCTGTAAGCTTGAAATCAGATAACAATAATGTTTTATGAATATTAATTACTACACTTTCACATGTGAAACTTACATTGTTTATTTTCCTTGTACGACATTTCAGCGTGGTGTTCGCCTTCCTCAGCGAGGTATGATACAGAATGTCCAGAACTTGTAACGGTATGTCTAGTTGGTAGGTTGTGTGGGGGAGTGTGGAGGTGGAAGGGGGTTATGTAAAATTATAATCCTCAAACTATAATATTGAATTAATTGGGATGTTTTGTTAAATTGTTACGACGGTCTCACTGATCATCACATAGTACAGTGGAAACCAAAATAAAACACACTTATGAATTTGCAAATTACATTTATTATATAATATTTCATTGGTGTTGTTACATGCTTGTTCACTTCTTTTGTTACATTTAAATCACTGTTGTGTTGTGATTAGCTATGATGGTAGTGTTATTAGTACAGAAGAGGATGCTGCAGTTTCTTTTCTTAAAGAAAAAGGTTTGGTTCACAATCCTCGTCAATGTGGTAATGGACATGATATGATTTTAGCGCTTGGGCAGCAACAGCGTTGGTGTTGCAATAAGAAGACTTGCCGTGAGTATAAGGTAGTTCGCAAGGACACATTTTTAGAGGGGTCCAGACACATTTTTAGAGGGGTCCAAATTACCGCTGAGAACAATAATACAATTTATTTTTGACTGGTGTGAAGGGCGTAGTAGTATGAAAAACAGTAAAAATCAACTGAAAATCGACGCCAAAACACACGCACATTGGACGGCTTACTTAAGACATATCTGTGCCGTAGACATCATGAGCAACCCACAGAAAATTGGAGGACCGAATTTAACAGTTGAAATTGACGAGAGTCTCTTTGCCAAGAGGAAAAATAATGTTGGCCGGGTGTATCCACAACAGTGGGTTTTCGGAGGATTCTGTCGAGAAACAAAGGAATGTTTCTTGTGTCGTGTCGAAGATCGATCAGCAGCTACCCTCCTAACTCTCATAGTGGCAAATATTGAACCAGGGTCCATTATAATGTCAGATGAGTGGCGTTCATACCGTCAAATTGTTAATTTGCCACAACAGTACACTCATTTGACTGTAAACCATAGTTATAACTTTGTGGATCCTCAAACGGGAGTGCATACACAAGACGTAGAAAGCATGTGGCGGTCCTGTAAACGCCGAAACGTGATTGAATGTGGTACGAGAAGGGAATGCTTAGATTCCTATTTAAGTGAGTTCTTGTGGCGAACAAGAAATGCAAACCAGGATTTGATCAAGTTCATGTGGAGGTCCGCAGAGGTCCAGAATATCTTTCCAGGTGATGCATCGACAATAATTGTGTAGTTACTGGAACAATCTGGGGATTCACAGACACTTAACTCACTGTATTAATGTAGAAGGAAGAAAAAGTGTAATATAATGAGTGATCAGTAATAACAGAAAAGATGGTTAAAATTAATGATTCACCCCAAATGTATGAAACAAAAGAAACATAGATATTTTAGTGCAATTATGCTAATTTATGTAAATTATTAAATTATCCAATTAAGTTGTATATCTATCAAATCAATATAATTATGCAAATATATTATTCTAACAATTTACTGGGTGATTGAGTGTATTCACTGTTAATTAGCATAATTATTGAGACTCTTTGTAAGCAATAAGACAGAATTACTTGAACGTGACAAATTAATTATTTGAGGTTGATCGCAATAATGAACGCAAGATATACATACACAATAAATACTTATTTATTGCACATTATTGAATAAGCAAATTCTTGATATACAAATGAGATTATGTCCTGTAAATACATTCGAACAAAACACATAATAACATAAATCACAATAATAGTCATTTCGTTGTTCCCTGAAAAACAAGACATACAATGCTATAAATACAACATACAATAATATATGTATATATATATATATATATATATATATATGCACAAACAATCAAATATACTTCATTCTAAGCTAAATGCGTTCATTAATGCCCTCAGATGAGTGACTTTAATATTTAACATTATTAATTTTACGATTTATGTAGATCTCTCGGGAGTAGCTCTTTGAAAAGAGACAGTGCAGTAGTAAGTATCAATAGTATTAAAACATAAAGACTTAACTTGGAAAAGGCATATCCACAAATTCCATCGGTGTGAGATTCTATCCGTTGATAGGTTCCGTGTACATGGTTATCGCTGTTGGTCGATGCGCACTGACACTTTCACTTGTGATAATCCCACTCGCGTTGTGTGTATTGTGATGTTGGAGTTATCCGCTTGTAATAAGTGTCTTTACAGTTTTATGTGTTAAAGATGCAATCATCATTATTGGTGTAGTTTGATTAAGTGCTGACTGTAGGCGTGATTCAGGTAACTACTACCTCACCGAGTCAACAAAACATGCAGAAAAAATGTGAACTAACTGAGTTCAGAGACAAATGCGCATGCGCGTCTCACCCAACCAAGCAGTTTACAGTCATACTCAAAAGTTTGTCATTTGAATGTATGTACTCCCAGCGGTAAATATCGTGAGGTCTAATATTTGCGCTTGTTCGTGTTACAGAGTTTGTCATTTGTATTTATATTTACTAATTGTGAGTATCATTGATCTGGGGTATAATTAATATTTGTGTGTGTGTTCGTGTTACAGAGTTTGTCATTTGAATTTATATTTACTAACTGAGAGTATCGTAGCATTGATCTGCGGTATAATTAATATTTGTGCGTGTTCGTGTTACAGAGTTTTTTCATTTGAATTTATATTTACTAATTGTGAGTATCATTGATCTGCGGTAGAATTAATATTTGTGTGTGTGTGTTCGTGTTACAGAGTTTGTCATTTGAATTTATATTTACTAACTGAGAGTATCGTAGCATTGATCTGCGGTATAATTAATATTTGTGCGTGTTCGTGTTACAGAGTTTATTCATTTGAATTTATATTTACTAATTGTGAGTATCATTGATCTGCGGTAGAATTAATATTTGTGTGTGTGTGTTCGTGTTACAGAGTTTGTCATTTGAATTTATATTTACTAACTGAGAGTATCGTAGCATTGATCTGCGGTATAATTAATATTTGTGCGTGTTCGTGTTACAGAGTTTATTCATTTGAATTTATATTTACTAATTTTGTGAGTATTGTGAGTGTAATTTTTATACTGTTCTTTTTATACAGCTTAATTTCCAGACTTCAACACCACACTTTTAAAATTCATTAACTGTAGAATTGAAAGATGACAAGTAACAAACAAAGGCCTACAATTCGCAGTCAAGGATGCCAAATAGTTGGGCGAGTTATTGAATTTTTTGATGAAGAAAAGAACAGTGGTTGTTATAAGTACCCAATAAATAACGCGACAAAGCGAGCAGCAGCTGCAACAGGAAAGTCAGAAACCACCATTTGTAAGATACGGAAAGAGATAAAAGTGTCAAAATCTACTGGTAGAAAACTGAGCACTCCTGGAAAGACACGTCAGCAGAGTACAAGAAAAATTGTTTTAGATGATTTTGATTTATGTGCAGTCCGCCGTACGATACAGAATTTTTATACTATTAAAAAGCAGGTTCCTACGTTGCAATCGGTTCTTTCTGAATTAAAAAGTGACATACATTTTGAAGGAGGCAAGGAAACTTTACGCAGAATTATACATAAGCTTGGATTCCGATTTAAAAAATGTAAAAATAAAAGAAGTATATTGATGGAGAGAAACGAAACAGTTGCATGGCGAGCAAGATACCTACGAAAGATTAGGAGGAATGACACCTGTGACAATAAGCGACCTGTTATTTTTCTCGACGAGACATTCATCCATCCCACTTACACAGTGAACAAGTGTTGGCAGGATCCTACGACTAGTGGAGTTTTAAAAAATAATAGTACTGGACAACGCTGGATTATTGTTCATGCAGGTTGGGAGAAAGGTTTCATTCCTGAAGCCTTTCTTATGTTCAAGTCACAAACTAAAAGTGGAGACTACCACCACGAGATGAACTTTGAAAATTTTTCCCGGTGGGTTAAGGAAAAACTCTTGCCAAACCTTCCAGAAAAGTCTTTAGTTGTTATGGACAATGCACCATACCACAGTGTACAAGAAAACAAACCGCCGACTACAGCTTCTCGAAAAGCGGAAATCCAGGAATGGCTAAGAAAAATGGGAGTCAGTTTTTCAGAAGATATGACGAAAAGTGAATTATTGGAAATAGTTCGTTTTCGAAAGCCATCACCAACGTATAAAGTAGATACGATTTTTAAAGAAAAAGGGCACGAAGTGATAAGATTACCTCCATACCACTGTAACCTGAATGCCATTGAGTACGTATGGAACATAGTTAAGGGACAAGTAGCAAAATTCAACGTCGATCAGAAAGCAGGTGATATTAAAAACCTCACCGAAAATGTTATTGCTTCTATTTCAGAAAGTGACTGGAAGAAAGCTATACAGCATGTAAAAAGTGAGGAAGATAAATACTGGGAAACTGATGCTTTCATGGAAGACGAAATAGAGAAGATTATAATATCGGTTGGGGGAGAAGAATCTTCTGACACTTCCACTGATACAGACGACGACAGTGAATGCTTTAATAATTTATCGGATGGATGTGAAATGTCTGGTGTTGAAGAATTAGAATAGAATGCCACTTAATATGAAAACTATATCAGTGCTTTCACAACATTAAAATTTGTGTTGAGAGAAGTGAATTTGAGTGAATAGTCCAACTATTTTTTTTTTCCTACTAATTATTGACAACGTTATGTTTTTCCGGTACAAATTAGCATGTGCGTTTTAATTTATTTCTCGCGGTATTATGTTTTAAAAAATAAGACAAAGTTATAGTTTTAGTGATATAATTGTTTGAAAGACACGTGAATGCAACTTCTCAAGATACGCTTCTAAAAATTTCATCAAGGTAAGATTTTTTCCATTATTTATTAAAAGGTAATTTAATTCATAACCACGAATCAGTAGTGATAATAATTCTGTCTGTAATACTAACGAATAACACACAATAGTTAGTATATGGGCATTAGCCAAACTGAGAATTACAGAAAACGTAAAAAGCAAAGTGTCATTACTTCATTGTTTACATCGAGTTCCAAATAAATACAATTATGACTTACTCAGTGATACTGATCATTGTTGTTTCGTACGTAAAACCTGTTCTGATGGAGACAGAATGTAGCGGGGCATTTTGGGGGCCTACCTGAGGCAATCTAAAGAAATTTGTATATTTTTGTAATAAATAAATAAAAATCTTCATTTGGGATAAAACATACAAAACTTAGGTAAATTTGTTATTTTGGAGCGATCGTGACGATGGCAGCACTGCTTGAGACGGTGAAGACAATATTATTATTCGTTGATATTTTAAAACAGCTTCAACAGACGCAAAATTAATAAACTGCCGCTGTGTCAAGGTCAGACAATGACGAACACGAAACCAGTAAACACATTATGTAACGGTAAACAAGTTATATAACCAGTGTCAGACGATCTGACGTCAGAGACGATCTTTGTTATGAAATGCCGTTACATAACGGTGACATGCAGCTGGCGGAGTGATATAAACTATAAGACAATAAGAATTGAACCTCCAACAACAGCCGCTTCACAAAATAGCGCCTTTTTCTCAGCCCAGTCCAATCTCATCGCTCGCGCGAGCAACAGCTATGTAAAAGTTTCGGAACATAAGTGCGGGCCCTCATGCAATAAAAAATGTGAATCTTTATATTTATATCTAAAATACAAACAATTTTTTGGCCGTAAAATGTGATAGTGCGAACTATATAACGATAAAACAGCAAAACAGTGCACGCCATGAGGAGACACCCCAGGAGTCGAACTCATAAACAGGAAAGTAGACATTCAAAATAATAATTAAAAAATGCTGGTTTTTTCTTTTTTTTAAATTAAATAAAAATGGGAAATTTAGGGAAAGATTTTAAAATGTGGGGGTAGTATGTGAGCGAGTGTGAGGTTTTGTTTAATTATATAAATAGGTAATGAAGTGCTGGTTTCCATAGTAAAACTAATCCTAGGAGTATAGAGATTATTTCTATATAAAATCTTGATTCCTTTTGACACTAAAATGTTATTTTTTTTTTATTAAAAGTCTTTTTTTAATTTCATTTTGTGTGCGTTTTTCTAGAAATGTTAATAAATTTTAATTAATGAGGAAACATATAAAGTTTTCTTTATTTGTTTAAACAACATTCTGATTTCCTGTTCGCCGAAAAGAACCCGTATGAACGTAAGCATGGTAAGCACATATATTTTTTTTCTCTTATAAGAAGTTGGCAGTACAAGATGGCTACCGAAAAATTAGATGTTCTGAATTTACTTTAACCTTGTTTTTATCAATCATAATTTAATATCAATATGATCAAACGTAACAATGGCGCCCGAACAGGGACATTTTATATAAATAAATTTATATAAAATACGGCCTACGGGGAGAACAGAATGATTGTTTGAAGTAGAAAATAAAATTTTTAGACATACGTAAAATAGACGCAAATATGGGGTTATGTTTTGATAGGGTTATGTATGTAGTGCATTATTTGTTTATGTGTTTATGAGTATTGTGAGGGTAACTAGTGTGTATGAGATGAATTATATTATATAAAGGGTATTATAATAAAATTTTTTTTAATATGGCTAAGATACCAGAAAATGATAGTGGTTTCATATGGAACGAGTGGGAAAGCGAATTTAGAGGGGTTGTAGGTGAAATGACAGACGAGGAATGGGGGAGGTTAGACGATAGTTTAACACGAATGGAAGAAATGGAAGAGGGAATATTCGCGGAAATTAAGAAGCAGAGTGATGATATTGATAGTGAGGTGACAAGTAATAGAGGTAAGATCGTTGAAGCGATAGTAGTAGTAAATAAGGCAGTAAATAGGCCTAATGTTAAGGATGATAATATAAGGGGAGCAGAAAGTGGTGGAGAGACAAATCAATTTAACAAAATTAAAGTCGATCAGGTGGCAGATAATGAGGTAAGCAATGAGATGAGTGAATCTGATTATAAGACGCATATGATGAATATGATATTTATGATGTGCAAGGAGTTTAATGAACGTTTGGATCAACAAAACGCAATGTTAGATGACATGATTAGTGATGTCAAGGGATTCAATAATAAATTGAAAAAACAAAACGAGGAGTGGAGAAGAGATAGATATCAGGTAAAAAGGAATACAGAAGTAGAGTTAACACAGGTAAGTGGGAATAATATCTTTGATAATAGTGAAGAAATACTTAACCAGGTGAGTGACAATTCGAATAATGAGTTAATAAATAATAGTGACAGAATAGTGGGAGAGGTAGTGTTAGATAATAAAATAATGACTAGTGATGATAATGATATTAATTACAATTCTGAGAGTATAGTGGGGGTGAAGAATAATAGAGAAACAAATGATAAAAATATAGTCAAACATAGTACTGATGAAGTTTTAGAATGCGATAATGAAATGTTAATGTGTATCACTGAGTTAGGGAGAGAGTGGAAGAATAATATAGTAGATGAGTATGTGGGACAGAGGGCAAATTTTCCCCTTATTGTTTATAATGATGATGATGATTTAATGTTGTTTTTGCAGGGCAAGAGACCCTTATTGTTAAATGAATTAATGTTGTATAATGTTGTACCCTCTGTCCGTAATAATTGTGAGAATGTGATGTGGTATTATGAAGAGAGAGATTTGTGTATTGAGAGAGAAATAGAATTATATGAGTTAAAAAGAAATTATGATGAATTGAGAGAAAGAGTAGTAGGGGTGAATTATTTTGAGAATATTTTTATAAATGATAATGACTTACCTGATGATAACACAAATTACCTGACGTTGGACAATGATACTGATGTAGACTGGACAATCATAACTTATGGTGACAATATTTATAATGGTATAATGGATGAAATAGAGTTGATAGGTTATTATGATAGTAATAATTATAACAACTGGTATGTGGATAAAAATGATATATGTTACAAATATATTAGGTATTTATATGACGATGGAGGCTGAACTAGATATCAGCGAATAGACATTGTTGACTACTGTAAATTTTGGTAATGACCTTGCTGATTTGGACATGTGAAGTGGGAAAAAATGGACCAGTTATTGACGTATACTTTGTAAATATAATGTAGGGAATTCATGTGTGTGTATTATGAAATGTTAGGTAAGTAATGTGTATATGTATTAGGAAATGTTGTGTTAATAATAATAATATTATTAATATTTTGCATTCTAATTAAATATTACAATAATTATGAAGACAATAATTAATGATTTGTAGAATTTTGATAATAATTGAAGTAAATAATTTGAGATGTTTAGACACTGTGATTGAATGTTATGTGTTTGAATTTTATAAGGTAATTAAATTATTTGATGAGATTTCCATTCAATAATAATTAATAAATAAATAAATGTAAATGGTTTATTTTGTGGAATAACATAATGGTTAAAAATATATGTTAATAATAAATTTAGAAATTTTGAAAATCTATTTGCAACATAGGATAAATAAATAATGATGATAAATAAAGAATAAGTTTATGGAAATTTTAAATTATAATGTTTACAAGAGACAAATATTTGATAAATATTTGAGACAAATTATTTAAAAGAGAATTGTTTGTTTAAGGTATGCTAATAATCAAAGTTAATGTCTAGTTGTTTATTATGGTATGTGATGTATTATACAAGATGTGGGGATAATTTTGGGGGGTAGTTTGGTGCTCAATGAAGTGACATAACCGTGTAGTGTGGAACTGCTATGGTGGAAGGTTGTAAATTTTGTATTTAATATTTTATGTCAAATATATGTAAGCTTACATATAAAGGAGGGTAAAACACCATCCAAACTAATAATGTCATTTAAATATAAATTCTTAAATTTAATGTTACAAAAGATATTTTACTTGTGATTCCCCAAATTTTCGGGCAGTCACGGCCTCACCGAACCCTGACCGTGGAATTGGTTTAGCTTTAACAGCTATGGTTGGGGCTCATTGCGTCACGTTCTGCCTTAACTGGCCATAGCTGTTATCGTTGTAAAGGTGTATTTTGAAATTGATGGGGGGTGAAATTAAGGGGAATCACCAAACTATGGAACAGCGGCTGCCACTCTGCCCGCTTGGGGTAGCATAGACAGGTGGTAGAACCGTATTAGGGGCGCATAATTATAGACAAAGATATGATGATATCTAGTATTTTAAATGTAACGCAGAAGCAAGGACAAGGAGATGTAACATTCCTCCAAAACCTCAGTCCTTGTGGACGCAACTGGACGCCACAGTCCAGGGGGGGTCATAGTGTGTGTGGCTAGGAGGTTATCCAAGGGGATAACGTATTAAAAATTTGCTATATTTTAATTAATAATGATGATTTGCTACTCAATAATTTTGTTTGAATTTGAAAAATAGATGCACTAAATACTTCCTATAATGTGTTTATTATGTCTTAGTGTGTTAATTGCATTTAGTATGTTAGGAATAAGAATTATAAAAATATGATATGTTTTCAATGTGTTTATAGATTTAAAAAATAAAATGCAAAATAGTTATGATAGGTAAAATTTTCAATGAGTTGCAAAAGATAGATGTTGGGTGATAGTAATTGTTTGAATAAAATGTTTGAGTCAGTTCAAGTTGAATTTTGTGGGACATATAGATCTGTCCAAATTGAAGTCAAAGTTAAAGAAATAGTAGAGATGAAAATAATGTAATGTTGTTTTGAGTTAATGTAATGTTGTAGAATTTTGAGAAGTATAAGTGGAGACACAGTAGAATTGGAGAATTTATGTAGAGTTTTGAGTGATATATTATTGTTTATTTTGTTGATGTTATTTTGTTGTAATTGTAGTGAGGTAATGAGATTGAGATTTTTTGGGGATGGCAATTTTGTAGTAGGGGTAGTGTAATGTGGGAGTCCGCAACATAAGGGTTGGGACGGGATTTGGTATAGTTTTAGTGGGAAGGGGTTGCCTTAGGTAAAATCCAGGAACCAGAGAAAGGGAATTGAGCTTTTGGGGGGGGGAACACGTATACTATGTACAAATGGTTAGAGAGTATTTTTTTTTATATATAGAGAAGGTGGTGAATGGAGTTAAAATAGTAAGTAGTTAGAGGTAGAGAAGGGTTAGTAGATTTTGATAGAGGGGTGTCATACTAGTTAAAGATTTTGTAAGGGAGCGTTAGAGTAATAACAGGGGTAAGATTATGAGTAAATGCCAAGTTGATAATGTGAATTATAATGAGTAACGTAGAATCACCCAAATTAATGAAAGGGAATAATAAATGAAATGATGTGTAACACGAAGTTAAAAAAAAAAAATTTTTGAGAAACGACTTAATAAAAGTTAAATGGAGATCTATGTATTTTATTATTGAAAGGTAATTTTCTGATTTTATATGCAAATTTAATGATGTAAAGTGTGTAACATTTTAAATGTAAGTTGTTTTATTTTAAGATGAATTATTAATGTATGTTATGTTATGAATTATTATTTCCTATGTTATGTTATGCTGTTAGGTATTATGATATATATGTTAGTAATAAGTGAGTAAAAACAAAACCAGTGCTTCTTAGTGCAAACCAGCACCGCTAGGGGGAAACAGATCAGTTGGGGATATGGTGTTGTATAAGGCCACTATTTGATATTTGATTTGTTGTTTCAGTGTTTGGTGATGCTGTGGCGGCGGACCTGAGCTGGCCTGCGCGTCAGAGCAGGGGCGTTGAGTATCTGTCTGACTCTACGGTGTTGGGATCTCGAGAGAGAAGTCCAGTATTGTCATGCAGATGCGGTCACAGTCACCGGACCAAGGGTGAGTTGATTATATTTTTTTTTTTTGTAAACCGTACAGGGGATTGTGGCAACATATCCTGGCTGATCCCTTTAGCAAGTATGAATGTGTCAATGAGATTTTTTATGCTTTGGCATAAAATATCTCATTGAGGGGGTATTGTAGCGGGGCATTTTGGGGGCCTACCTGAGGCAATCTAAAGAAATTTGTATATTTTTGTAATAAATAAATAAAAATCTTCATTTGGGATAAAACATACAAAACTTAGGTAAATTTGTTATTTTGGAGCGATCGTGACGATGGCAGCACTGCTTGAGACGGTGAAGACAATATTATTATTCGTTGATATTTTAAAACAGCTTCAACAGACGCAAAATTAATAAACTGCCGCTGTGTCAAGGTCAGACAATGACGAACACGAAACCAGTAAACACATTATGTAACGGTAAACAAGTTATATAACCAGTGTCAGACGATCTGATGTCAGAGACGATCTTTGTTATGAAGTGCCGTTACATAACGGTGACATGCAGCTGGCGGAGTGATATAAACTATAAGACAATAAGAATTGAACCTCCAACAACAGCCGCTTCACAAAATAGCGCCTTTTTCTCAGCCCAGTCCAATCTCATCGCTCGCGCGAGCAACAGCTATGTAAAAGTTTCGGAACATAAGTGCGGGCCCTCATGCAATAAAAAATGTGAATCTTTATATTTATATCTAAAATACAAACAATTTTTCGGCCGTAAAATGTGATAGTGCGAACTATATAACGATAAAACAGCAAAACAGTGCACGCCATGAGGAGACACCCCAGGAGTCGAACTCATAAACAGGAAAGTAGACATTCAAAATAATAATTAAAAAATGCTGGTTTTTTCTTTTTTTAAATTAAATAAAAATGGGAAATTTAGGGAAAGATTTTAAAATGTGGGGGTAGTATGTGAGCGAGTGTGAGGTTTTGTTTAATTATATAAATAGGTAATGAAGTGCTGGTTTCCATAGTAAAACTAATCCTAGGAGTATAGAGATTATTTCTATGTAAAATCTTGATTCCTTTTGACACTAAAATGTTATTTTTTTTTATTAAAAGTCTTTTTTTAATTTCATTTTGTGTGCGTTTTTCTAGAAATATTAATAAATTTTAATTAATGAGGAAACATATAAAGTTTTCTTTATTTGTTTAAACAACATTCTGATTTCCTGTTCGCCGAAAAGAACCCGTATGAACGTAAGCATGGTAAGCACATATATTTTTTTTCTCTTATAAGAAGTTGGCAGTACAAGATGGCTACCGAAAAATTAGATGTTCTGAATTTACTTTAACCTTGTTTTTATCAATCATAATTTAATATCAGTATGATCAAACGTAACAAGAACAAAATCAGTCATTTTGTTTGAAATATTTCTCTTATATATCCTACCATAAAAACTATTATGAAAGTACCTTTGTAAATTGTCTTTGACAGAAATAACTTTACCTGATCCACAACAATAACGGCCTACCCTTTACCAATATACCATTATTGCTTTGTAAAATTAGCCACTTTGTTCAGACTTATTAATACCTACCGACTTGTCAACCTGTCCTTTGTAAAATATTAGATCTTGTTGTTCATAACGTCCTGAAATATCAGTAATAGGTAATTCATTATTTCCTAGTATGGAACACTTATTTGTAAATTAAATACTAAATAGAATAATACAGCGATAAATTTAAAGAATAATTAAAGTTCTCTATAGACTCATTAATTACATATTTTAATCCGATTTTAATTATTTCAAAAATCTAAGTACTTTACTCAATAAAAATAAAACAAAAAAGCAAACCAAAAATGGTTTAACTTTTAATCAGTTAATTTTGTTTTAACTTTAATCAGTTAGTTTTTGTAACTATTAACTGTAACTTTAATTTAGTTAGTTTGTTTGGACAGTAACTTTAACTTTGATCAGTTAACAATTATTATGATCTTTCCCAAGTCTGTTTATAAACTTGCTAATTGAATAGAAATTAAATTCACTTGTTCCACATAATTTCACTCGTTTATAGAACTACTATTTGTAATAGTAAAACCTTTCTCTACCAGCTAACTATTCACGTTGTAATTCGAAAAAGCATGAGCAAAAGTAACATAAATTTATACATGTATGAAGAGTACAAAAAAAATTAAACATTGAATAGCCTTATTGACATATTAAGCTCCAAACTGAAGTAACAATAATCCATTTATGTTGATCAACAACAGAGACACAACTAGTTATGGTTTACAGGTCAATACCTAATTGAAATTGTGGAGTTTATTGCTCATATTGTTTATGTTTATGGTCAAAGTAATTTAATAATTTATGAAACGGTGTAGAATAACAATTTTGACACCATATGCGTACAGTTTAAGTATTAAAATGCTCTAACTTTAATTTTTGCACGAGTAAATTATCTAGTCGCGTATGAGTTTTACTTTGACTGTACAAACGTCAAGCAGCGTAGGGAAACGTACTGAACCCCCATGCAACTGGCAGTGCCAGTGCTGCTACGCTTCCCCTCTCCAGATTCTATGTTAACGGAGCCATGTAGTAATTACTTTTGTCTACCTTGGACGCGATGTGCGCTATGTGTGCATTAGTGTTCATGAGTGTTAACCCACTAAGTTCACGTGATGCTTGGATAGTGTTTTATAATGTCTGAAATTGTCGCACAATGTTTTACTGTCGAAATGTTAATTCACTCGTAATGCATTATATGCATGCCGAACGTATTCTAAATTCTCTCGTACACACTTGGCATTTAACGATATTTATGTACATTCGCACTGTTTGTTACTGTGGTAAGTTCGGTAACTCGGATGATCTATCGAACACACGTTTTGTAGAACTGAGATTGAATTAAAATGTCTAAGTTCGACTAAGACCGAGACTTGGTTATAACTATGTCACTGACTGACTAACTGATTTGAAAGTTGAATAAGTCGGAGTAAGTACCGAGTAAACTATTATGACTGTTAATCATACTACTACTATTACCGTTGCCACTACTACTATTACTGAGCAATTACCACTATTACTACTGAGCTCCGCATCCTCATAAACAGTTTTTATCAATCCTCATCTACCAGAATGCAATTTCCTTACATCCACACCTACGGCTGTTGTTGATAGGTTCATAATTTCCTTCCACCTTGTAGATTTTCGGTCATCGGTTTCCTGATTCGTCGTCCAAGTCGTCACTACTCTCTCCACCAGTTCCTTTGGACGATGCCAAACTCTGGTTGGTCGTTGGGCATCCCCCGAAGTACCCCAGCGACGAACGTTGCGTTGTTTCTCGGAAAATGGAGCAATTGCCCGCCTGTCTATCAATCCTTTGTTTCCATGTTGTCGAGGCTCTCTGATATTGCTTGTGTTAAGAGTCTGCAGTGTTTTGGTCCATTGTTCGTTCACCCTTCGTTTTTCCCATCAATTACCAACTCTTCACTGGGTGTCATCCCTGGACGGCTCCCACGCTTTCTAGTTGTAAATCTGACTTGACAACTGGGTTTGTTTTCACGCTGGGCAGAGTACGTATCTCGTATTCATTGAATACCCGTCCCATTGTCTACATATTCGTCAAGATTTCTCTGCACCCATTGTTATTGAGTGTTTCATTCATACGTACGTGCGTTACAACTTAACCCCCACAGCATGTGTTCCATCTAACTTCTGCATAACCAGGCTACTGGACTCTGCCTTTTGTTTGGTTTGTTTTGGTGTTGTAAATCGTAGCTAAGTTTGTTCTGTCAACGATGTTCCCAATTTTCTATTGTTACGTGTAGTCGGACGTTTCTTCATTGTTCCTCCACTGGCGTTGGGTCTGACGTGTGTCTAATCGTTCTTATTTAAGACTCGGGCCTGGTTGTTAACTCGGGTGTGCATGAGCGTACCTCTTGATCACAAAATTATAAAATTTTAAAATTTTTGAGCACTATACTATAAGTAAGATTAAGGCAGACATGATTAATATAAATCAAGGGAAAAGACTACAATTAGAAGGTTCAATTTCTTTAATTAATTGTATTAAGAGTTAGTTATCAAGAACAATGTAAAGTAATTGTCTGATAGCAAAAGTAATTATTTTAAACGTACGAAAGAAACTAAGGTGTCCACTACAATGGTCCAGTAGGCCCTATACCTGAATAACTTATTTCTACTATTTGTAAACAATTATTGCTAATAATTGTCATTATTAGTGTAACAAAAGTGAAAGCCAAGAATCAAGAACAATTTAGAATAGTTGTCTTGTATTAAAAACAAGAATTGTTAAAATATGAAAAAATAATGTTCAAACTATAATAGGCCAATATGCCTAGACAAATTATGTATGTTAATTGTAAGAAATTATTATTGATTTTTGTCATTAGTATTGTTGTAAAAGTTGTAGGGAGTTATAAGGAACAATTGTGATCAGTTATATCACAATAAAGTTAAGTAATATTATTAGAAGAAAGAGAATTAGGATGTCAGGAACCCAGGTTGGGTTATGCCTAGTTAGCCAAACATGACTTTTATAAATTGGGACATTATTAATTACTGTAACTAATGTTACACTCAATGGTTAGTAAGTAAATATCATTCTTTAATTTTCTTAATTCTTAACCTCATACTATGAGTACAAATGTATGCCTACTTATAAGTAACTTTACTAATGAAAAGTCTTTTTAAAAAAGAGACTTGTGTCCATGTTAACAGCAAAGATGACTACTACTGAAGCTCTGAGAACTGTCATATGATAATGGGATGACAGTGTATCAGTTAGAATAATCAACAACTTATTAAGGCACACTGTAAGGAGGTATGTTTTAACATTTTGCACACATCATTCCAGAAGTCTGTTCTAAAAACAATTACAGTGGAACCCCGCTGGTCCGAACTAATTGGGACCAAGTCCTGTTCAGATTGGCGTAAATTCGGATTAACCGGGTTATAGGTTATACAGTACTGTATACTATAAATATAAATTGTATAACATGTATAAACAGTACCATATTCGTGCC
Organism: Magicicada septendecula; assembly: GCA_034769895.1. Lineage (NCBI taxonomy): Eukaryota > Metazoa > Arthropoda > Insecta > Hemiptera > Cicadidae > Magicicada > Magicicada septendecula. Next base: position 164,144,605 of record CM068373.1, on the reverse strand, counting down.
AACAATCAAAGTACTGTACTACTTTTTGATCTTGCAATCTCTCTTTTATATTATAAAATATCTGTATGGAGAACCATACATGACTTCCAAGTTCTAAGATTTATATTTAAAATCATTTACGAAATGAAATGTTTTCATAGAAACTACTTCTTTCCACTTATTGTTTCAGCCTTAACCACAGTACTGTGGTCACTAACGTAAACCACCACACGTTATCGCACTCGATTTTCACTGATGATGGCAGTCGACGGCACTGCCGAAATGTCTGGTTTTGCAGAAAACATTGTACTACGGCCAAACAGCCCGGGAAGGAATTTTAACAACAAACTACTACTTTGTTGCCGATAACGTAGTACACATATAAAAATTATCCCCTCCCCCTTCAACTATAATTTTCATTTATAGAAAATTACCCCCACTCCGTTCAACTAACCTCTTCATTTATAGATATTTCATCTACATTTCTACAGTGGATTATTAAGCTCTTCTTATCAGGATACTTTATTTATCAAAATTAAGTACTTTACTCTTGTTACAACAAAAAATGTTTCTGGTAAACTGCCCTTTCCCCATAACCGATCATCACCAAAATCAACAAGCCTTGAGTCTTCTACAATTCAGGCACATATGTAAAACATTATTTGATTCTGTTTGAATTTACGGAAGTTATCGTTCGTCATGAAAATATTTCTCTTGTTACAACATAAAATGTTGCAGGTAAACTACCCCTTTCCCTTAACCGATCTTCACCAAAATCGACAGGCCTTGAGTACTCTACAATCTAATGGTGTATGCAAAAACTTATTTGATTATGTTTGAATTTACGGCAGTTATCGTTCATCAAAAAAAAATTAACCTTGTTATCACATAAAACGTTGCAGGTAAACTACCCCTTTCCCTTAACTGATCTTTACCAAAATTAACAGGACTTGAGTACTTACTACTATAGGAATGAATGCAAAAAATTATTTGATTCTTTTTGAATATGCGGCAGTTATCATTCGTCATAAAAGTAAAATTACCCTTTTAAAACATAAAATGTTGCAGTTAAACTACCCCTTTCCCTAAACCGATCTTCACCAAAATCAACAGGCCCTGAGTTCTCTACAATTTAGGGATTTATGCAAAAACGTATTTGATTATGTTTGAATTTACGGCAGTTATCGTTCGTTATAGAAAAAATTAACCTTGTTATCACATAAAATGTTGCAGGTAAATTACCCCTTTCTCTTAACCGATCTTCACCGAAATCAATAAATCTTGAGTTCTCTATAATTCAGGGATGCATGCAAAACATTATTTGATTCTGTTTGAATGTGCGGCAGTTATCGTTCGTCATAGAAACAATTACTCTTGTTAAAACATTAAAGGTAACAGGTAAACTACCCGTTTCCCTTAACTGATCTTCACAAAAATCAATAGACCTTCAGTTCTTTACAATTCAAGAACTTGTGCAAAAAATTATTTGTATCTTTGAATTTACGGCATTTATCGTTCGTCATAGGAAAAATTACCCTTGTTAAAACATAAAACGTTGCTGGTAAACTACGCTTTTCCCTTAACCGATCTTCATGAAAATCAACAGACTTGAGTTTTCTATAATGTAGGGATGTATGCAAAAACTTATTTGATTATGTTTGAATTTACGGCAGTTATCGATCATCATAGAAAAAATTAACCTTGTTATCATATAAAATGTTGCAGGTAAACTACCCCTTTCTCTTAACTGATCTTCACCAAAATCAATAGGTCTTGAGTACTATACAATTCAGGAGTGCATGCAAAACATTATTTGATTCTGTTTGAATGTGCGGCAGTTATTGTTCGTCATAGAAAAAATTACCCTTGTTAAAACATAAAATGTGGCTAGTAAACTACCCCTTTCCCTTAACCGATCTTCACCAAAATTAACAGGACTTGAGTACTTACAACTATAGGAACGTATGCAAAAAATTATTTGATTCTGTTTGAAGTTGCGGCTGTTATTGTTTGCCATAGAAAAAATTACCCTTGTTAAAACATAAAATGTTGCAGGTAAACTACCCCTTTCTCTTAACTGATCTTCACCAAAATCAATAGGTCTTGAGTACTATACAATTCAGGGCTGTATGCAAAAAGTTATTTGATTCTGTTTGAATTTGCGGCTGTTATCGTTTGCCATAGAAAAAAAAATCTATAGACACACACACACACACACACACACACTTTTCTAAAAATGACTTTTTTTCATGTTTTGAGGGTAGTACAATCAGAATCTGCAATAACCTCTACCACGATTTTTTTGCCATCACCATACTTCCATTTCCTTATGGAACATGGAAGTAAAATACAGTGAATACTAGTTAAATATTGCATTGGCTAGTGTTAATTCGGATACAAATTCATGACTAGCTTCAATGAACAAAGCAGCGAGAGCTTTTGAACTATCGTTAGCCTATGTAGAGCAGCACGCCAATGCTACACCGGCAGATGTCTTATTTTTTAGGCGCTTGCGGAACATCGCGGCGTCTACTGGATTCACAGCTTTGCATCAGAGAAAAATGACTGATTTTGTGCAACACCTTAAGTAGTGCCTAGTTACGTAATGTGTATTTGCTGTAGTTTTTTCTGTTTTATATACTTTTACTGGCACTAAACTGCAAGTACCAATATATTTTTCCATTCATTTTACAGACACTAATTTCTTGATAACGTAATTCAAAACATTATTTTGCCATATATTTAAAACAATCTAAAGCACTTAGTTTTAATAAAAATTTCACTAAAAATGTACTAGTGTGTATTTATCTAAGCTTTTATTTACAAATTACGTTGATATGTTCCTGTTATTTTGTTGTATTTTTTTATTTCTTTGTCCAATTTTTAGACCCTTTTTTCAAACTACCGGTTCGAATAAAGCGGGTTTTCGGACTAGCGGCATTCGGACCTGCGGGGTTCCACTGTATAATCAAACTGCTGTTTCAACAGTACTAATAATGCAGCATGGCAAAATTTAAACCATTTTTATTGGTCTGAACGTTTGTTTCAAGCTGAGTATACCAAATATGTTTGTAATAGGTTTATAATTTAAGATGTGAAGTATATGAAGCCTTTACTAGTACCTGTTCATTAGACAACAAATAATAACTATAATTTCCATTAATTTTGTTAATCTTCTTTGCCATTCATTATTTAGTTATTTTTTTACTGTCAGGAAAAGTTCTGATGTAATTTCTGTACGTGTTATTTTTGGTCTCTCTCCCCCTCTCATTGTTATTTATTGAAAAAACATAAAAAACTGACACTCCTCTGTATGTGTCCACATTGCATACAATTAAAAAAATTAAAAACACTTGAAAAAAACTTGTGATCTTGCAAAAGAGGATCAGTCCTCTGTGTGTTTTAATGATAATTAGTTAATCAATGAACATGTCATGGACAACAAAATGCAAAACTTTACAAATGAATAATGAAAACACAATGATTAGAAAACTAGTAAGAAATCATTATAGACATAAAGATACAAATTAGTAAGATTTATTAATGAATCAAAGGAATTCAGAAATTCAACTAATAATCACACATTAGTACATAGTGTTAATAATTTCACAATTCCACAAAATTTGTAATTATTTGATAGTGAACATTGGATTTCAATATAGTAAGCGTACACATATTAATTTTAAGCACGTTTTAGAAATAGTGAATGGAAAAGAAAATAAATACACGATTTCAACTTTCTTAAATCTGAAAACAAGAAATTCTTTTGGGTTAGTGTAACGTGTTGTGTTACTGTAAGACAGAGCAGTGCTGTTAGTGTACTAATTAAGATGCATTAAATGTATAAATAAAGCTAATGAGTTATTCTTAGATGACATCATTAATCTTCTTGGTAATGGTGTAAAAGCCTTCCCACAGCGGTTGCAGGTTTGGGCTGATTTCTTTCTTACTTATTAAACGAAATACTTTATTACTTAATACTTTATTACTTTATTTAATTACTTTATTACTTATTACGTATTTCCTTGAAATACTGGAATTTTTTCTATATTCTTATTCCTTATCTTATCAAATACCGTTTCACATTTTTTAATAGCTATATCTACTCCATATTTATTAAAACATTTTATAATTTTTCTAGTATGTGAACCTATGTATGTCAATGACCCTGCATAATTCTTTTGTTCTGGTTCTATTTTAGCTTTTTGTATGTTGACCCTTTTCATAACTTTATCCACTATGTTGGTGCTATAATTATTATTCTTATTACAGTATTACAGAAAAGCGGAATTTATAAATTAAAATGTAAAGACTGCAACAAAGTGTACCTAGGGGAGACAGGACGAAAATTCGTATGCAGGTTGTCTGACCACAAACGTGGAGAAGGTAATAGAACAACCAATTCGTTATATGCAAGACATTTCATAGAAGACAACCACAAGTTTGTTAATCCTTTGGAAGAATACGAAATTGTAAAAGTAGTAAATAACACAGTTGAAAGGAAGCTTAGAGAGGAGTTAGAAATATTGAAAGAAAGAGAAAAAGGGTTAGACAATTTAATTAATATTAAAATTAAATTTGATAATGAAGAAATATTTTATAACATGATTAAGAAGTAAATGAGAGAGGGCAGATAGATAAGATTAAGAATTGTATTTCATAGTACTAATTGGTTGTTTTAAAATAAGGGTGTGTGACTGACCCATGTGTGTGGAGAGGAAGCGGGTAGTTTAAAAGGATGCACACACACACACACACACACACACACACACACACTGAAACACAAGGAATTTACTAGAAAAATATGTAACTGTACAGATGGTGTGACAGAGTTTAGGGGGTGGGGAAGGGTCAATAATTTTTAGTTTGTTGTGGGTGAGCAGGGTGGGGGAGAGGGGTGAAGGGTTGGGTATTAAATATTTTCTGTCTATTCCTGATCTGACGATGAGCTGTGAAACTTGAAAGCGCTAATCGGAATAATTTTTATATAGTGGTGTGCAATATTGATCATTCTGATTGTGATTTCAACCACTAACACAAATTTCTTCATTAAACGTCTGTTAAGATGTGCAATCGACTACAGGTAATGGACAACAACAATGAGGTAATAAACGACAACAATAAGGTAAGTAAAGTTTTTAAATATCTTAAGTTAAAAGTTAAATTGAAGAGGGTTTTAAGTAAAATATGGTTTAATAAACAATGTCTGGATAATAATGTCATCCCAAAGTACGCTCAAGTTAAAATTAAAAATAAGAACAGTGTAGCCAAAAAAGTAAAAGAACAAAGCGAGAAGTTGTGGATAAAACTGGAAATAAGGTCACTCTACGGCTTAATCAATAGATATAATAGGGAATTATATGACAGACACATAGAATTATTAAGAATATACTCGTATGTAGAGTTAGAAGAAATATTATATAATTTTGGTTTGGGGTACATAGAAAAGAAATTGGAAAAGAAAAATAAAAAAATGGTAGATAAGTTAAATAAATTAATAAGAAAGAACGAAGTAAAAAAGGAACACCTCTCTAAGAATAACTATGAAAAAAGAGTAATAAACCTTACAGAGGTAAATTTCAATACGGAAGAAAAAGAAATGTTAGCGAAAGGCTTAAAATACGCACCACCACCAGAATTAAATCAAGAAAAAACGATTATTGAATGCGAAAGCATAATACAAAAACTAGGAAATGAAAATGATAAAAAAAGAATAAGGTGGGAAGTAGGGAATGTAGTAGATAAAATATTTAAGAAAAGTTTGTATAATTCAAAGAATGAACAAAAAATCAAAGCAACTGTAACTAAACGAAAGAATAAAATAAAGAAGAATGATATTATAGTTACGAAGGCGGATAAAGGAAATACAATGGTACTAATGAGAAAGGAAGAATACATAAAGAAAACGGAAGAATTTATAAGGGAAGGACCATACGAGGAAATAAAGTATGATTATACAAGTAAGTACCAGTCAAGGATAAAACAAATGATGAAACAGATAACATTTATAGAAGAAAAAAAGAAAAAGTATTTATTGGAAAGTAATCCAACAGCACCAACTTTTAAAAGTCAGGTTAAGATACATAAAGAAGGAAAACCAATTAGACCGATTGTTTCTTTTATTAATGCACCTATTTATAAATTATCAAAGGAAGTTAGCAGAGTACTGAAAGAGAAATATGAATTTGGGACAAAATACAACATAGAGAATAATATAAAATTGATAGAAAAATTAGAAAATATTAGCATTAATGTAAATACAAAATTGATATCACTGGATGTTAAGGACATGTTTACTAATATCACAGTAAATAAAGTTATTAAGTTAATAAACGATAATAATATGGGAGAATACAGGTATAAAAAGCAGTTGATGAAAGTAATTAAAGAATGCGTAAATCAGAACTATTTTAGGTTTAATAACAAGTTTTATATACAGAAAAAAGGTTTACCTATGGGGTCTTCATTATCCCCTATTCTTGCTGAAATATACATGAATGATTTTGAAAAGCAATTAATAACTTCCACTAAGTATAAAGACAATATAAAATTATGGTCTAGATACGTTGATGATGTATTAGTAGTTTGGGAAGGAAGCATAGAAGAAGTGCATGAGTTTATAAAGGAGGTAAATAATAAGGATAAAAACTTACAATTTAAGGAAGAGATAGGAGGTAAGCAAATAAATTACTTAGACTTAAACATAGAAATTAAAGATAATGAGAAACTACAGTTTGGGATATTTAGGAAAGAGTCGTATTCTGATATAATTATACCAAGAGAGTCGTACCACCCATACAGATATAAAATGGCGGCAATCAATTCCTTTTGTTACAGAGCTCAGAAGTGTTTAAAAGAGACCGAATCAAAAGATAGGGAGTTAAAAACGATAAAGGGAATTGTAAAGAATAATAATTATAGCACCAACATAGTGGATAAAGTTATGAAAAGGGTCAACATACAAAAAGCTAAAATAGAACCAGAACAAAAGAATTATGCAGGGTCATTGACATACATAGGTTCACATACTAGAAAAATTATAAAATGTTTTAATAAATATGGAGTAGATATAGCTATTAAAAAATGTGAAACGGTATTTGATAAGATAAGGAATAAGAATATAGAAAAAATTCCAGTATTACAGAAAAGCGGAATTTATAAATTAAAATGTAAAGACTGCAACAAAGTGTACCTAGGGGAGACAGGACGAAAATTCGCATGCAGGTTGTCTGACCACAAACGTGGAGAAGGTAATAGAACAACCAATTCGTTATATGCAAGACATTTCATAGAAGACAACCACAAGTTTGTTAATCCTTTGGAAGAATACGAAATTGTAAAAGTAGTAAATAACACAGTTGAAAGGAAGCTTAGAGAGGAGTTAGAAATATTGAAAGAAAGAAAAAAAGGGTTAGACAATTTAATTAATATTAAAATTAAATTTGATAATGAAGAAATATTTTATAACATGATTAAGAAGTAAATGAGAGAGGGCAGATAGATAAGATTAAGAATTATATTTCATAGTACTAATTGGTTGTTTTAAAATAAGGGTGTGTGACTGACCCATGTGTGTGGAGAGGAAGCGGGTAGTTTAAAAGGACGCACACACACACACACACACACACACACACACACACACACACACACACACACACACACACACACACACACACACACACACACTGAAACACAAGGAATTTACTAGAAAAATATGTAACTGTACAGATGGTGTGACAGAGTTTAGGGGGTGGGGAAGGGTCAATAATTTTTAGTTTGTTGTGGGTGAGCAGGGTGGGGGAGAGGGGTGAAGGGTTGGGTATTAAATATTTTCTGTCTATTCCTGATCTGACGATGAGCTGTGAAGCTTGAAAGCGCTAATCGGAATAATTTTTATATAGTGGTGTGCAATATTGATCATTCTGATAATAATACTATTTGATGCAAATAATTAAAATATCGGTATGGAGAACCATACATGACTACCATATTCTAAGATTTATATTTGAAATCATTTTAGAAATGAAATATTTCTATAGAAACTACTTCTACCTTCAGCCTCAACCACAGAATTGTGATCACTAACATATACCACCTCATGTTCATAAAACAGTATTCCAAACACTTACCTTGTTACTATGGTGTCTTCAACAGGTACATTGGTGTATAAATTCGTTATGTCAAATGATGCTAATGTTGAGTTGTGTGGTATATGGATGTGTTCTAGTTTTTTGACAAGTTCTATGTTGTTTTTAACAGAAGTGTTGTTTGTTGGTTAGATTTATATGTTTTCTGATTAGTTTATCTAGGTGTCTGGCGATTTTGTGGGAGGGTGCTTGTGTGTTATTTATCAAAGGTCAAATGGGTATATTGGGTTTGTGTATTTTTGGTAATGCGTTTAGTTTTGGGGGGTTAGGTTTAATTTCTTTTTAGGTATTTTATGTTTTCTGTTTGGGTTATGTATTTTGCATTATTTATGAATTTGTTTTTGGTATTTTATTGTGGGATCTTTGGTTATTTGAGTTATATTGTTTTCGGAGAAGAATTTCTCAGTTTTATTGTTTATTTCTTAAATATTAGAATTACCTTGGTTCCTTCTTTGCAATTATGTTTATTTCTTGTTTGTTCATTATGACTGTTGTAATTTCTATAGGTACTTTTGGTGTGTTTGTTGTAATTTTGTGTTTTACATAATCTTTTGTGATTAAATCATTTGGTGTAAAATGTTCCAGATTATAAAATACACCTTACAGTTTTAACATACAATATATATAGTAACACCTCTATACATAGTAACAGGTATATCAATATACCTGTAATCACAGGTATGGGAAAGTAATGGTAAATCTTGCATAATCTTGTTATCAGTTATTGTTATTATTCGGCTAGTGCTATTAAATTCATATTGGCCCAAAGTGATCACAAAAGGAATTTATTATATTTGTTTACAGTCATCGGTGTTGATTCCAAGTGGATTTGAAATTTATATAAATTAATTTTCTCTCACATGAATGAAGTTGCAACCGTAAAGAAATACAGAATATATTTTCTATGACAGCAGACAAGACAGGACACTTGTATTTTGCCTTTTATGTGTGTACATACATTCAGACATCATTTATTTGGATTGACTTCTGCAAGCTTGAAATCAAATACTAATAATGTTTTATGAATATTAATTACTACACTTTCACATGTGAAACTTACTTTGTTTATTTTCCTCGTACGACATTTCAGTGTGGTGTTCGCCTTCATCAGCGGGGTATGATACAGAATGTCCGGAACTTGTAACGGTTTGTTTAGTTGGTAGGTTGTGTGGGGGAGTGTGGAGGTGGAAGGGGGTTATGTAAAATTATAATCCTCAAAGTATAATATTGAATTAATTGGGATGTTTTGTTAAATTGTTACTAGACAAAAGTTAATATCTATTAGAACATGACCTTATGATGTATTATTTTAATCTTTGAAAGGAAATAAATACAATAGTGATAATATCTAATGCTCAGGAAGGAAGACAGAAGAATAAAATCAATTAGAAAGTATATAGTAAATTTGAATAAAAATTGAAATATGATAACAATGGGTTTATATAAAAATCAGCCAATCAGAATTATTCAGTTACCATAGAAACGGGCCGTTGGTTACTAATTTTCCATTAATTTTCAGTACTCGTATAATGACGCTTGGGTAGTAGGGACGCAAGATTTTGTATGACCGAAATTTTACTTTAAAAAGTTTAAAAAATATTCAAAAGTCAAAAACATGTACCAGTGAGAAGGAGATGAAGAGGAATAACATTTAACTGATGTCCAGGAACTATATAAACGAAAATTAAGAGCAGAAATTCCCAAAACTAATTAAAAAAGGACGCCAGCAGCATAAGTCACTCAAATTTGATGAATTTTCCATGTCCAAAGAACAACGATCTATCACAAACCTTATGAACTGATAAGTATCATTTAAATACCCTAATCCCAGAAATAAAGCACTTTAAATATTTCTCATATCTATACAAATTCTCACTATGAATTAAAAATAATTTTCTTTCAAGGATTAAATAAAACAAACTTACGTAGAAAAACTTGTTAACTAAAAAATAACCTCGCACAAGGTTGCGAACTTTTGTAACACCTATTACTACACTGCAGAACAAATTGTAGACACACTGTATATTATATAAGTACGGAGAATGTACGGTAGTGTACTTTTTTATTGTAACCATATTTAGTGTTTTCTTTATAATCTAAAGCACTCCAGATTTTGGACGAGTTGATATATGATATACAAACAGTAGCCATGATGGCGTCAGAATAGCTCGTTTCAAAACCAATTTCGTCAGCTTGAGATAATGTGTTTCATGTTTAATGCCGGAGCAATTTTATTGAATACTATATTATAATATTATTGTCACATTAATTAATTACCAAACTATCATTAAAGAAACAGTACAGAGTGTAACCATTGTTTTATTTCATAGGAAATTGTATAATATATGTGTGTGTTAGCGAACTTAAAGATCAGACAACTAGCGCTTTCGCTATCTGTGCAATACAGTAAGCTGTACAAAGGCGGGAACCGATTCGAACGCTCCAGCCGTCACCGCTGAAAACACCATACTAACATATTAATTCACGAATTTAATTGTTTTCAACAAACAATTTGGCACCACCCGGGATTCACAAACCCCTATGAAATTACAGGTAAGGTTTCCACTAGGTTGTACTGATAATTGTGACAATGCTACGGACTTCGTTAGCAACAACCATTGATGTAACGACAGGTGTGAGACGAACACACCGTACGAACACTTTGTACACATAAAAATCTGGTATACATTTTACAGATACGCACCAAACTTCTCGTTACAAACCTTACTCACCTTCTTCCTACTAACCACTACTAACAGATTTGCATAGGGTGACACCAATCTCTCAATAATAACCCCCTTCAACACTAATTCCACTTATACCATTCTCCTCTTATAATAAAATATCTAATACCCTCTTTGTAACTAGGATGTGTGTTCCTGACCTTGGCAATTCCATTCATAAGCTTTTGCCCTTCCCATAATCTCGGCAAACACTCTTCGACCCTTCGTACTGTACCTGCCCAACGATGCACGTTGATCACTCCTTACCACCTCACCTTCACTACAAAATTTCACCATCAACTATTTACTCTTCATTTACATTACTCACCTTCTCTACATCTATGTACTACCGCTACTGTGTCCCTATTATGACTCTGTTTCTGTATTATTTCTATTCCCCAAAATTCTTATTTTTTCTAACTCCCATTTAACTTTGATTGACTCAAATGCCTTATTTAAATAATCCTCATCACCAAAACCCTATCTTTATAACATTTTACATTACTATGCTCTTTGACAATTACCTTAGAAAATTCATCACTTACCTCTTAATAACAATGTAACTCAATCTAAACATATTGTATGTTTACTCATATACTATTCATTAGATAATCTAAATCTCAAAATCATTTAACTTCATTATCAAATCTCTTTTATACAACAATAATTAATTAATCTCAAATCCTTTAATTCAATCAATTATTTAAACACAACATTACTTTAATTACCTTCTTCAAAAACAATTACAATTCATTTATTACAGACTCTCATTATTTATTAAATCTGATAAAATATTATTATCATTAAAATCAATTTCTGCTACATGCACACATTGTTTACATAAAATGCATTTCACAACACAAACACAATTAATTTCACTATAAATTTTATTTACAATTCTTCGTCATTAATTTTCTGTTTACCACACCTCATTTCATACGTTAGCAAGGTCATCACCATAAACTAAAATATTTAAAATGTCCATTCACTGATTTTTTATTTAACCGCCATCATCATACAATAATCTGATCTTATTACTACACCATTTATTTACAACTGAATACATATGGCTATTATCATAATTATAACAATCATCATCATTGCCTTTTTCCATTGTCTCAATATTATTGAGAATACAAATATTATCGCATACCATTATTTCAAAATTCCTGTCGACATCAGGTATAATAATTTCTCCTTCAGTATTTTCTGTCACAGTCAGGTAAGTTACTAATTCGTCAACTACAGCTGCTATATTCGTTTCAACATAAGGTAAGTACTCACTATAATTATTAATTCTCTCTCTACTCACTCTCTCTCTTAATTCTGCATAACTCCTCCCAACATCAAACAATTCTATATTCCTATCACCATACCTCTCTCTCTCTCAAAATATCCCTCATCATAACACCAAGTCACACTCTCTCTTTTAATATATGCAGGGGGCACTACAACTTTATTACTGCACCACCTATCAGATGCACAAAAAATCAAGGGACAACTATTTGCAGACCATATGTCTCCCAAATACACTCGTGAAGCCTTTTCTTCACCCCCAACTACAACATCACGGGAAAAATTTACCCCCTGCAACCCCTCTACCTCTATACTCTCTCTCTTCTTTCTCTCTGACTCATCAACACACACTAACATTCCCCTATTACATTCTATCTCCTCTAAAATTTTGTCACCACTATTTTTAATTATATCATCATAATTCTCACCCCTACTTACCTCATTATCTTTATTTGTTAACTGACTGTCTGTATTTTCATTTTCGTTTAATTTATCTGTCTCTTTACTACTTTCTACCCCCATTTTAATCTCACAATTATCATCTACTTTTTTCTTTTTAAAGTTATTAATTATGTCATCTACTCTTGCAATTTGTTTCTCGAACACCTGATCTATCGCTTCTATGATCTGTTCTTGCATATTCTCATAACGTGCATTCATTTCGTTAATTTGTTTGTTAAAATTAAAATTTTGTTTCTTAATTTCATTTTTTACTTCATCGAATTTGGTATTGAAATTACTGGTGATTTCTTTAATTTCGCTTTTTTGTTCATCAAATTTCTTTAACAGTAACTGTATCATGGCAGTTGTCTCATCTGTTTTCTTTTCAGACCGAGTGAGATGGGCATTACTTGTATTCTATCTAACTCAACAGATTCGGTGGTACTAGACTCGCCGAGTTGATTGATTGGTGTTGAATAACCTCCCATCTCACTCGTAAACGTTCTGTCAGTTACGCTGACATCTATAGTTTTATTTGCCATTTTGAAAAAACAAATTTTTTAAATATATTTCTTTCAAATTATTACTCTATATACATAGGCGTGTCCAACGAAGGTGCCACCGGTGCCGTGGCACCACCACTAGATTGAGAATTTTTGTTTTTTTTGTTGTTTTTTTTTTACGTGCAGAATATGTTTTTACGTAGAAACTGCATAATTTCCGTGACAGCACTCCTATTAAACCGATAAATATTGTAATATAAAAATATTACAAATATATATTAAAATAAAAATAGAGATTCAGATATGATATATATTGTGTGTCGAATTATGTATTGACAATGGTTTGTGCCCTCCTTTTAGCCCCACTAGTTAGGCTAGTCAATTTGTAATATAATTTCAAATGTAATAATAAATAAAATATAAAGATATTGATGATAAGAATTGTGTATGTTGTCTGGATCTCGGTATTGAACTCGCCGATGATACAGCTCCACTTTGAAATCACCAAATACAAAGAATAGATTTAATATAAATATGTTATAACTAGGTGTGATTGATTGATAAATAACAAATAAATCAAACTTTAAAAATTGTGCAAATATTTTTTCTTGTTCTTGTATCGAGTTTGATTGAATTATTTAATTTAATTAATTACTAATTAATTAATTAATTGAGTGTGTAATTTCCTTATGTATTTATTCTCTCACTATAAATTATTTTTTTTTTTTTAATAAAAAATAATAGTAACATTAATTATGGAAATAAAAAAAAAACAATTCTGGTAACTGAGTAATGATTTGCGTTTATTAACATTCAAAATTATGCGCCAGTCAAACTGCGCATGTCCCAGGCACTGGCTAATATTTGCTACAGTCGGTAGTGAAAAAAATCAACAAATATATTTTTACAAGTTTAGATTTGTGGTTATTTTAACGAGTCAAAATGGTCAGAGGGCAAGGAACAAGATACATTTAACAGGTATTCTTAAACTAAATGGTAATAGCTGAAATAGAACAAAATTATTATTACAATTGTCAATTAGACAAAAATTAAATTGCGAACCAAGTCGAAGAAATGACGTCACTCCCTTCAGCAGGCACTGCACCGTCTTTGTGAGTTATCCAGTAATGGCCGCCGTCTACTCGATTTTAACTGCTATGCTGTTGGAATTGGCAGAGCTTCTCCCGCAGAAATAAAAATGATGTTCCCTTTTCTGCGAAGTGGTGATGGTCCAGGAATATAGTGTATAATGTCCTCTCGTCATCTGCGATGTCGATTTCTTGATGGATTTCTTGTGTTGTGTCCGGTGTTCAAATATGTGTGTTGGTTTTCTGTGAATTCGGTCCAAAATATGTTCAAAATGGCTGTTGCTTTCTTGTGTTGAGTTTTATGGTGTTATTACTGTTTTGGAAATTTGTGAAGTGTTAGAAATTGATAATTAAGGTTATTTCACTTTTTAGATCATCTCCGTTACACGCCACATAACCACACTTGATTTTATACAAATTATTTTGTTTTCAGTACTCCGCTAACACATTTCCAACTATTCCGCTTTATGATTAACAATAGACTAATAGACGCAACGTCGTCGTTTTAGGGCAATTTGTGCTATGTCTTTTTCCTCTTTATATTGTTTAACTATAAAAATATCTGTCTAAGACTTGTTTCACCATCTAACTATACATAATAAGTTTTCTTATTTTTTACTGTATTTCAAATATTTCTTAATTTTACATGAATCTAACTATTCAGTAATATTGATTAGTTAATTTTACATCTTTTGATATATAGCTGGGTTTGTCTCAAGCTCGTTTAAGCCCAAAAATTACAATTTTATATGATGATTGTATGCCTCATATTTTGTACAAATTCAGTGTTTTAAAGGTTTTTATTTGTTTTTTCGGTATAATATTTCCATGGAATATACTTAATAACTCCGTGATTACTTTGTTGTTAATAATTTGGTTGTTAAAACATTTCAATATTGATTAATTTACTGTTTAGTCTGATTTGATTACTAATATAGGCCTATTATTAACTGTTTCCAAAAGAAGTTAATTTCTTTCTTTTGTCATTCTATTTGCTATTAACTGTATCTGTATTAATTATATTTTCACTTTCTGTATTGTATGTATTGAATTCTATTCCTATTACATAGATTGATTCTTTGATAGATAATTTTTTGGTTTATATGCCAGTCTGTGTTTACTAAAATGGTGTCTTAGCTGGTCTGTTTGTACATTATACATGGTTTACTGTTTTGAATAAAATTATTACATTTTTATGTCCTACTTGCCTCTCTGACTTACACAATGGAAAATTAAATGACATGATTTTAAAATACAATAGAATATCTTGTATCTACTAAACTTTCTTTATACTAATAACATCATTGAACCACAACATGAACATCTTATGCCTAATTTTCTCTATATCACCTAATTTTAACAAAAACATCCTATTCCTATTATTTTTAACTGTATCATCAAATGATAACAAAATATCTTATCCTTATTATTACCTAGACATAATTTAATTAGAAAATAAAAAACTCCTATTACTAGTAATACTGTCAGTCATTAACTGTCTTTTGTATTTATGTTTCTTTTGAAAACAATTCAACTGTGATTAAAAAACATCTTGTATCTATTATCACCTTATATCTAAAATATTATCTAATTAACAATAAATAACAAACATCTTATTATTAGTTATACCCTCAGTTATGAACTGTCCTCTGGTATTTTTGTCCTTCTCACAATTTACTTAACTGTAATTAAAGAAAACATTTTATGGGTAATAGTATTTCTTATATCTAATTTAAAAACTCTTATTACTGATAATGTTGTCAGTCCTTAGACTGTCTTTGGTTCCAATGGTTTTACTAGTATTATTCTACACTCATGGTAGTCTTTTTATAATATTTACACTTCATTGAATATTTTTTCATCGATTTTTTAGCTATGTTTCTCACTACACTCACTGTAGTTTCTTATTTTTGTTACCTCACTTCACTTTATTGGGTTCTACACTATGGTAGTCTTTTGATATATTTTTTAACATATTACTCTTACAACTAGTATACAATTTGTGTTTTCTGGGATTGTATCTTGTAACTTGTTCTGGGTCTACATATATCGGTTTTAATTTTGTTTCATGGTAAATTACATGACTAACATTTTGTTTTGGCATATCTCTTCCTGGTTCTGGTCTCTTCGTGGGAATCTTGATATGTTTTGTCCCTTCTTCGATATTACATTAGTAGTTTCTGGTCTTGTGGTTTCTCTGCCTCTTGACCTTATTATTATGATTCCCTTATTAATATGGTTTCATCCTTTTATATGGTCCTTCCCTTTTTATACTGCTTCCCCAATCTACTGGGTATACTGCTGGTTTAACTGGTTTTCACATAGTAGGTTATTTTAATCAATGGTTTTCTTTGTTATCTTTCATTTTTATTAACATTTTATTGACTTAATATACAGTTTCTAGTGTAATCCTTAAAACAATTTATTCTTCTCACTCACTATGGAACTTTTTCCTTTATTTATGTTGCATTAATTCAAATGTTTAGCGTGATAATTTTGTTATGTTACATATGCTCTCCTGTAAAAGTGATTAGTTCAGATCATACTCTTAGTATGGATGAAATAATTACTACTAATTCTTTTGTATTTACTATATTTCCTCCGTGATTACATGTTTTCACTTTATATACCTTCTTTTTCCACCGTTGCTTCCTCTCAGATGATGTGTATCTCCTTCATCAGTTTCTTTCTTCATTGATAAGTGATCTCCAATCTTGTGTATAACATTATCATTTTATATTCTTTCTTATTTGGTGCTTCCTCACCAGTATGTTTACTCCCTAACATTCCCTAACAAATTAATTGGAACAGTTCAGAGTGGCACCTTTGGCTTCAATCCCTGCTGTCCAACACTTCAATTGAGTCCAGAGGTATTATCATCTCTGCTCAACACATAAGACTGATGGCATTTTCTACATCCAGTCATAAAAATAAATAAACAGTAAAAGTAGTCATTTCTGACTAAAATAAACATCTTTAGATTCTTCACTTCATAATACTTTATATTAATTAATACTTTTATACACTTGACTCTTCTTCTCTCTTAAAGCTTATTCCATATTAGGTGGTTTAGGTATGTGGTATAATATACATTTCATCATGTTTACATAGTAAGTAGTATTTATATTTACTCCTTCTACCATCTGGTATTCATTGAGTTATTTTTATTGCTCATGGTGTAACATGAATTAATTCTTTATCACTTTCACTATAACAGTGGTTATTGCAACAACATTATCATTATTAGTATCAGGGTTTTTTGGTTTCTGGTCTCACTATTTGGTCTTTACTGAGTTGGTCCTTCTTCATTGTTCCATTTTTATTAAATTATTTTCTTTGTGAGTTTGGTTAAGTTGTTTCGATTAAGTCATATGATATTCTGGTTTCCTTTCTCCTTCAGAATTTTGTATCTCTTTCTTACAAAATCTTTTTTCATATTTCAGAGTTATTTCTCATCATTTGTATGAGTAATGATATGAGCTTAATATTTTTTAATTTTAGATATTTTTATTCAACTACATTCTTTCTTATTCATAGTTGTTTTTCAAATATTTTGGTGTAAGTTGTACTTATTATTGTTTTGAATTTTGAAAATCTTTATTCATCAAAATTCTTTTCTCTTTCATAATAGTCTTCGAATGTTTGGTGTAAGTGGTACTTACTGATTTTTGAATTTTGAAATTATTATTTCTCAAAATTCTTATTATTTTCACAATAATCTTTCAAATGTTTTGTGTAAGTTGTACTTACGGATTTTTGGAATTTTGACATTTATTATGTTCAAAATTCTTTTTATTTTCATTCATGATAGTCCTTGAATATTAGTGTAAGTTGTACTTACTGATTTTTGAATTTTGAAATTTATTATTTCTCAAAATTCATAATTTCTTCATAATAGTCTTTCAGATATTTGGTGTAAGTTGTCCTTACTGATTTTTGAATTTTGAAGTTTTTTATTTATCAAAATTCTTATTCTCTTCATAATAGTCCTTCAAATGATTTGGTGTAAGTTGTACTTATTAACCTTTGGAATTTTGTAATTTTATTATTCCATCACAATTCTTATTTCATTCATAATAATCTTTCAAATGTTTTGTGTAAGTTGTACTTACTGATTTTTGGAATTTTGTAATTTTTATTTTCCAAATTCTTTTTATTTCATTCATAATTGTTCGAATATTTGGTGTAAGTTGTCCTTACTGATTTTTGAATTTTGAAGTTTTTTTTTTTTTATTTATCAAAATTCTTATCTCGTTCATAATAGTTTTAACTCATAATTATGAGTCCTCCAAATATTTTTTAATGGATAACTGATTATAAGTTCCTTTTACTTTATTCGAAATGATATCCTTTAGTACATACGTATTGTTATTATTGTTTTTAATAATCAGGTATGGGCCGGTATACAGCAGTAACAACTTTTTGGTAATGCCTTCCAAAGTACTGGGTAATTCCCTGTTTTTTAGCAGTACCTTTTCTGTTGATGGTGTTATTCCTTGACTGTTTAGCTGGAAACCCAGGAATTGTACTTCTTTAGCTATAAGCTTGGACTTGTCTAGTTTAAGGGTGACGTTATTTTCAGCAAGCTTCTTCAAGACATACTCCGCATGGTAACAGTGTTCTTCCCAGTTGGTTGATGTTATTAGGAGATCATCAACATAGACAGTCGTGAATTGGAGCGCTTCTGGTCCTAGTATATGATCCATACAGGCGACAAAAACAGCTACAGAATTCACCAACCCGAAGGGCAACCTCTTAAACTGATAATTGCGCCCTTTGAAGATGAACGCCATGTATTGCTGGCTTGCTGGGTGCAACTCCACTTGCCAATAGCCGCATACGGTATCCCAGGTGGTAATGAATCGAGTTCCGTGGAACCTCTTCAAGATTTCATCAATTTCGCCAGGTGAGGTACGATCGTTTATTATCATTTTATTTATCTCACGTGCGTCAAGGCAAAGCCTTACCTTCCCATTTTTCTTTTGTATGGCCACAATTGGGCTAGTGTATGGCGACTGACTGCTCTCGATGATATCTCTACTGATCATATTCTGGATCTCTGTGCGTACGGCTTCCTTCAAAGATTGTGCTATTGGATACGACTTTTGGTTGAATTCTACCGGTTCTCTGAATCGTATGGAACATTGGTAGTTCCGGATCTTTCCAGGTTCGTCAGAAAATACAGCTCGATATTTCTCATATATTCCGATCAATTGATTCAGCTGGTTTTCCTTTAATTGCTCGTTAGTATTGTGGCACTGGAAGTTACGTATCTCTTGAATCTTTTGTTGCCATAGGTCTTCCTCCGAATCCTGATGTACTAGCTTGTTGTTTGTTGAGTAGTTGGACAAGTAATTCACCTTATTTTGGTGGTTGATAAGTTGTCTGGAGTCTAAAGTCTTGTTATTAGT
The DNA here is from genome assembly GCA_034769895.1 of Magicicada septendecula. Taxonomy (NCBI): domain Eukaryota; kingdom Metazoa; phylum Arthropoda; class Insecta; order Hemiptera; family Cicadidae; genus Magicicada; species Magicicada septendecula. The sequence continues at coordinate 164,125,017 of CM068373.1, read as the reverse complement.
TAAATTGGCTACCCAGGTCGAACCTTCAGCAAAGAGTGATACCTTTCCTCGGCACAAGTCGATAATTGCTGAGTTTCTGCGCAATATGTCACATCCTATCATGATGTTGAAAGGTAATCCGGCTGCAACAAGAAATATCATATCCACACTAATGCCCTGACTGTCGACACTGAGGGATACCTGCTTTCTTATGGTCTTGTTCTGTCGGCCGGTAGCTCCTACAAGTACAATATTATTAATAGGTAGTACCGGTAAGTTTTTGTGGCATTCCTGCTGTATCCGGTCCAACTCATTTCGATTTATTATGGAGACATTGGCTCCAGTGTCTATCATTATAGGAACAGAAATACCCTCAATTTCTGCCATTATGTATATTATTTCATTATCATTATTGTTAATATTAAGCTCGCTTTCTTCTAATAGGTCCTTACGGATATCTTTCAAATAATTGCTGTATATTATGGTAAAATTTTTTCTGTTTTTCTTCGAATTCATTCCTACTTGGTTAAACCCAGCAGATTGGAGCAGTAAAGGGTTATTGGAGTTTATTACTGCCTCCGTTCGTTTAAATGTTCCGCTTCATTACGGATTGGGCCGTTGGAAGCGTCAGCTTGAAGTCCTGAGACTGCTTCGTTTGGTTCTGCTCGATCATCCTGTTGGGCTTCTGTTACAGGTAGTCTTCGCTGATTGTCCAGGCTGGAACTACGTCTGGGCTCGTACTCTCTGTACCGATTACTTCCCTGACTTCCTTGAAAGGTCTCGTACTCGTAGTATCGGCTCCTTCGTTGAGGCTGGTACCTCCTCTGTCCACTGCCTTCCGCTCGGATGTAGTTAACATTGGGTCGATATGTCCTGTAATTATTGTTATTACCTCCATTCGGGTAATTCCGGTTATAATTACCATGATAATTATTATTAGAAAGGTTGGGGTTCCTCTGACCATTTGGAACATAGTTACTATTATTATTATAATAACCGTTGTTATTTTGTGGACGGTTATTATTATTATTATTATTATTATTGTTGTAGTTGTTGTTATTATTATTTATGCGAGGAATATTACTATTATTATTATTGTTGTTGTTAAATCTAGGCAAATTATTGTTATTTCTGGGGTTATAATTGTATTCGGCATTATTCCGATTTGCAGAATTATAATTATTATTGTTACCCACATTCTGCCGATTATTATTATTCAAATTATTGTTGTTACTTCTTGGTTCCGGCTTTTCATATCTCCTGCGACTTTGACGGTAATAGTCTTCGTGCTCATACATTTCTAAAAGCTCGGTCATGGCTTGCACCGTCTTTATTTGACTGTTTCGTCTGGCTCTGATAATATCCTCCTCATAATGGTATGAGAGTTTGCTGACCAGGCATTCTTCCGGTATTCGGGGCTCTAGATGTTTGGCCACGCACACCTTTCCCAAAAAGTACGCCGTTAAAGTCTGGTTTCCATACGGGTTGTACCTTCCATGGCAGATCCCGTCTCTGGCGATATTTTGTGTTGATTCAGACCAATATTTGGCCTTGAATAGCCTTCTGAATTGTTGATAGTCGGTCACCTCGTCTCTTATCGCCATCCACCAATTATCTGCTATCTCCTTGAACGATTCGTCAAGCACCTCTTTATTCTCCCTCCAGCGATTACCTCTGTGTTTGGTGAAGTATTCTTCGATTCTAACTAGGAACTCCATTGGTTTGTTTTTATAAAACCTGAAGTTAATTCCTTCACGATTCTCACTGTTGGGACAACTAGTAATGCTTGTCGGTCGACTATGGAATAGGTCTATGTCTGTCTGGTTCTGTCGCACCTGACTGTTGATACTGGTTACAGTAGCTTCAATGCCGTCACATTTTTCTGTGAATCGGTCCTGCACTCGCTCCCAGTCTTCACGTGTTTCCTTTAGTCTTTCCTCCAATGTCTTCCTAGTCGTTTCTTCAATGTTGTTAACCTTCGTATTTATTTCTGTCTTGATACTCTGTACTTCCCGTTCAGTTTGACCCCATCTTTCGTCAGCTCTGGTAACCTTTTGTTCGATTACCGTTAATTCCTCTTCTACCTTCTTGCTGATTGTTTCATTATTTTCAGCTATCTTCTGCCCCAGTTCTTCCTTCAATGCTTCCATCTTTCCATCTAATCGGTTCATGTTCTCTTGGTTCGTCTCCTTCAATTCTTCTCTCAATTGCTGATTATTGCTTTCCATTTTTTGACTTGTTTCTTCCATCCTGTTGTTGGTTTCTTCCAGTTTTTGGCTTATCTGGGTTAATTCCTCTTTCGACTGTTTATTGTCAGTCTTTATTTCCTCCATTTTCTCCTCAATTTTCTGAATACTTTCTTCCATCTTCTCTTCTATCTTCTTACTGGTATTTCCAATTTTATTACCCAATTCTTCCTTCAATCGTTGGTTATCATTCTTCATTTCCTCCTTCAATCGTTGGTTATCATTCTTCATTTCCTCCTCCATCTTCTTACTATTCTCCTCCATCTTCTCCTCCATCTTCTTACCATTTTCTTCCATTTTCTCCTCTATCTTCTTACTGTTTTCTCTTAATTCCTCCTTCGTTGTTTTAAATTCTCTGAGTAACATCTCCATCATTTGATCAAATTTTGTATCTTCCTTTGTGGTGGATTTCTCCGGCTGTTCCTTCTGTGGTGCAGGCTTATTTGGTTCTGCTGGCGGTAACATTAACTCCACATCTTCCACTGGTGTCGCTTCTTTATCCTCCATGTCTATCTCCTGCTCGGCCTCCATAGCCCTTTTTCTTGATGTAGCTCTCCTGTGCATCTCGCTCCCTCTTCCGACCTATTGACCGCTGCCAAGCTAAAAATAGGAAATTGGACAATCGTCCTTATTTTATAACACTATTACCTCCTATTTAAAGCCCCTTAAGTTGGACGCCAATTTGTAATATAAAAATATTACAAATATATATTAAAATAAAAATAGAGATTCAGATATGATATATATTGTGTGTCGAATTATGTATTGACAATGGTTTGTGCCCTCCTTTTAGCCCCACTAGTTAGGCTAGTCAATTTGTAATATAATTTCAAATGTAATAATAAATAAAATATAAAGATATTGATGATAAGAATTGTGTATGTTGTCTGGATCTCGGTATTGAACTCGCCGATGATACAGCTCCACTTTGAAATCACCAAATACAAAGAATAGATTTAATATAAATATGTTATAATTAGGTGTGATTGATTGATAAATAACAAATAAATCAAACTTTAAAAATTGTGCAAATATTTTTTCTTGTTCTTGTATCGAGTTTGATTGAATTATTTAATTTAATTAATTACTAATTAATTAATTAATTGAGTGTGTAATTTCCTTATGTATTTATTCTCTCACTATAAATTTTTTTTTTTTTTGTTTAATAAAAAATAATAGTAACATTAATTATGGAAATAAAAAAAAAACAATTCTGGTAACTGAGTAATGATTTGCGTTTATTAACATTCAAAATTATGCGCCAGTCAAACTGCGCATGTCCCAGGCACTGGCTAATATTTGCTACAGTCGGTAGTGAAAAAAATCAACAAATATATTTTTACAAGTTTAGATTTGTGGTTATTTTAACGAGTCGAAATGGTCAGAGGGCAAGGAACAAGATACATTTAACAGGTATTCTTAAACTAAATGGTAATAGCTGAAATAGAACAAAATTATTATTACAATTGTCAATTAGACAAAAATTAAATTGCGAACCAAGTCAAAGAAATGACGTCACTCCCTTCAGCAGGCACTGCACCGTCTTTGTGAGTTATCCAGTAATGGCCGCCGTCTACTCGATTTTAACTGCGATGCTGTTGGAATTGGCAGAGCTTCTCCCGCAGAAATAAAAATGATGTTCCCTTTTCTGCGAAGTGGTGATGGTCCAGGAATATAGTGTATAATGTCCTCTCGTCGTCTGCGATGTCGATTTCTTGATGGATTTCTTGTGTTGTGTCCGGTGTTCAAATATGTGTGTTGGTTTTCTGTGAATTCGGTCCAAAATATGTTCAAAATGGCTGTTGCTTTCTTGTGTTGAGTTTTATGGTGTTATTACTGTGTTTTGGAAATTTGTGAAGTGTTAGAAATTGATAATTAAGGTTATTTCACTTTTTAGATCATCTCCGTTACACGCCACATAACCACACTTGATTTTATACAAATTATTTTGTTTTCAGTACTCCGCTAACACATTTCCAACTATTCCGCTTTACGATTAACAATAGACTAATAGACGCAACGTCGTCGTTTTAGGGCAATTTGTGCTATGTCTTTCTCCTCTTTATATTGTTTAACTATAAAAATATCTGTCTAAGACTTGTTTCACCATCTAACTATACATAATAAGTTTTCTTATTTTTTACTGTATTTCAAATATTTCTTAATTTTACATGAATCTAACTATTCAGTAATATTGATTAGTTAATTTTACATCTTTTGATATATAGCTGGGTTTGTTTCAAGCTCATTTAAGCCCAAAAATTACAATTTTATATGATGATTGTATGCCTCATATTTTGTACAAATTCAGTGTTTTAAAGGTTTTTATTTGTTTTTTCGGTATAATATTTCCATGGAATATACTTAATAACTCCGTGATTACTTTGTTGTTAATAATTTGGTTGTTAAAACATTTCAATATTGATTAATTTACTGTTTAGTCTGATTTGATTACTAATATAGGCCTATTATTAACTGTTTCCAAAAGAAGTTAATTTCCTTTCTTTTGTCATTCTATTTGCTATTAACTGTATCTGTATTAATTATATTTTCACTTTCTGTATTGTATGTATTGAATTCTATTCCTATTACATAGATTGATTCTTTGATAGATAATTTTTTGGTTTATATGCCAGTCTGTGTTTACTAAAATGGTGTCTTAGCTGGTCTGTTTGTACATTATACATGGTTTACTGTTTTGAATAAAATTATTACATTTTTATGTCCTACTTGCCTCTCTGACTTACACAATGGAAAATTAAATGACATGATTTTAAAATACAATAGAATATCTTGTATCTACTAAACTTTCTTTATACTAATAACATCATTGAACCACAACATGAACATCTTATGCCTAATTTTCTCTATATCACCTAATTTTAACAAAAACATCTTATTCCTATTATTTTTAACTGTATCATCAAATGATAACAAAATATCTTATCCTTATTACTACCTAGACATAATTTAATTAGAAAATAAAAAACTCCTATTACTAGTAATACTGTCAGTCATTAACTGTCTTTTGTATTTATGTTTCTTTTGAAAACAATTCAACTGTGATTAAAAAACATCTTGTATCTATTATCACCTTATATCTAAAATATTATCTAATTAACAATAAATAACAAACATCTTATTATTAGTTATACCCTCAGTTATGAACTGTCCTCTGGTATTTTTGTCCTTCTCACAATTTACTTAACTGTAATTAAAGAAAACATTTTATGGGTAATAGTATTTCTTATATCTAATTTAAAAACTCTTATTACTGATAATGTTGTCAGTCCTTAGACTGTCTTTGGTTCCAATGGTTTTACTAGTATTATTCTACACTCATGGTAGTCTTTTTATAATATTTACACTTCATTGAATATTTTTTCATCGATTTTTTAGCTATGTTTCTCACTACACTCACTGTAGTTTCTTATTTTTGTTACCTCACTTCACTTTATTGGGTTCTACACTATGGTAGTCTTTTGATATATTTTTTAACATATTACTCTTACAACTAGTATACAATTTGTGTTTTCTGGGATTGTATCTTGTAACTTGTTCTGGGTCTACATATATCGGTTTTAATTTTGTTTCATGGTAAATTACATGACTAACATTTTGTTTTGGCATATCTCTTCCTGGTTCTGGTCTCTTCGTGGGAATCTTGATATGTTTTGTCCCTTCTTCGATATTACATTAGTAGTTTCTGGTCTTGTGGTTTCTCTGCCTCTTGACCTTATTATTATGATTCCCTTATTAATATGGTTTCATCCTTTTATATGGTCCTTCCCTTTTTATACTGCTTCCCCAATCTACTGGGTATACTGCTGGTTTAACTGGTTTTCACATAGTAGGTTATTTTAATCAATGGTTTTCTTTGTTATCTTTCATTTTTATTAACATTTTATTGACTTAATATACAGTTTCTAGTGTAATCCTTAAAACAATTTATTCTTCTCACTCACTATGGAACTTTTTCCTTTATTTATGTTGCATTAATTCAAATGTTTAGCGTGATAATTTTGTTATGTTACAATATATGAATCTAATCAACTTTAATTTCGTATAGCTTTTGTCACATAATCTGGCGTCGGCCGTCGCGTCGGGAAGCGGCTGCATGAATAGTGTAGTTGCCGTGTTTTTAGGCCTTACTCAGCGCCAGGGTGGCGGCTCCAGCTATCGCGGTGCTGGTGCCAGTCTGAGACGAGAGACTCAGTCGGCCAGTGGCGTTCAGTTTGGACACAAGACAGTACTGTTCATTATGTTATTTAATTGTTGAATAAGCTTATTTTTATGATGTATAAATGGCTGATTACAAAACCCGAGCCCAACAAGGATTTGGACACTCAACCACAAACCGGTAAGTTATTTTCACTATATTTTGTAATATACTTCTTACAGCCATGTCTGTCTTGTAATGTGTTACTTTCTTCTTGCTTAAATATTTCGATTATTAATTTTGTTTTTGCTAAATTAATCCAAAATTAAAATTAAATTTACTAACTTTTTTGTATGTGAGTGAATAATAGTGTACAATATATTGGCCCCTAACATGCAATTTTGTTTATATTTACAATAAATGGCCATCCACATATTACGAAGCGTCAAGAGGGAAAAAGATTTGTAGGCTATAGTAAATTGTACAGCATTGTATAATTTAAAGCGATAAAAATAGGCCTAAGCCTAAGTGTATGTTCCCTTTTCAGATGCTGTTGCTGGTTCCAGTTCGGAAATTATTTATAATGATGATGATAAAAAAAAGGATGATGTCGGTGAGCCAGTGAAGAGAGCAGCTGAGCTCGATGATCCTTGTCAAGACTTGACAAAGAACAGGCAAGAAAAGTCAGCTAGGATTTCTCGTGGACCATACCAACCACGAATTTCAAACTACCCTACAAAAGAAGTTGGTAAGGGGAAAAATTCTAGGAAAAGATCGTTTAAACCCAAATGGTTCGAAAATTACAAATGGCTGGAGTACAGCGTGGCAAAAGATGCTGCTTATTGTTTTGCCTGTCGTTGTTTTGCTTTAAATGGCAGTTCACTTCCTGGGATAGGCCTAGTTGAAAATGCGTTTACAACAACAGGGTTTAGTTTTTGGCATAAAGCTAATGAAATGTTCAGACCCCATCAAAAAAGTAGATGCTATGTATCGAGTATGGTTGGCTGGGAAAATTATGTTACTAGCAAACCAGTTGATGTAATGTTGGATGATGCTAAGGAAGCTGAACTAAAAGAGAAGGAGAAAAAACGCCTAGAAAGTCGTGAATATATGTCGCGGCTTTTCGATATTGTCCGTTTGTTGGCTAAAGGTGGAAAACCTCTTAGGGGACATGACGAGAGCGAGGATAGTACAGAGAAAGGTCTTTTCCTGGAAATTGTTGCTATCTTGCAAAAATATGACCCTTTTTTCAAAACTACTTAAAAAATGCTCCTAAGAACCATACTTATCTTAGCAACCTCATTCAAAATGACATCTTATCGTCACTTAGAGCATTGATACTGAAAACTATAAGTGATGAAATCAAGGGACAGCCCTTTGCAGTTATTGGCGATGAAACATCTGACGTGAGCCATCACGAGCAATTAGCAGTCGTGTTTCGCTACATACCGAAAGGAAATGCATATCCTGTCGAGAGATTGGTGTCCTTACAGCGATTGAAGTCTACTGATGCTGAAAGCATATTTAAGGCAATAAACTGTGTGCTGTCTGAAGTAGGTGTGCTGTGGAGAGATGTAGTTTGTGTGTGTTTTGACGGGGCTTCGGCAATGGCCGGTGAATTTACCGGAATACAGGCCAGATGTAAAGAAGTCAATCCATCCATAATGTATGTGCACTGTTATGCACATTGTTTGAACCTTGCCTTGGTAAGTGCCTGCACAAGTCACAAGGAAAATCCAATTATTTTCGACTTCTTTGGAATGTCCAGCTAGTTTTTAACTTAATCGAAGGTAGTCCAAAGAGGCACGCAGTCTTTGAGGATATTGTCAAACAAACTACAATGAAACTAAAGACTCTAAAATCCCTTTCAGACACTAGATGGGCCTCCCGTTCAGAAGCGGTGTCTGATATTTATGTTCAATTAAACGAAATTGTAAAAGCCATTGAAGAGTGTACGGAATCTACTTCCGATTCAAAAGTTCGGGCCCAAGGTAAAGGTATTTTGTTACAAGTAAAATCTTTTAGTTTTATTGCGTCTTTGCAAATTATGCATCCCGTACTTCAGCTTGTGGTGAAAGTGAGCAAAGCTCTGCAAAGTCCTAAAATAGACCTTTGCCAAGCAGTTGAAGATGTTGAAAGCCTAGCTCTTGCTTTGGTAGAAATGAGAAATAGTGAAGAAGAGTTTGAGGATATTTTTATCAAAACAAAGGAAATGTGTAGTACATTAGATGTTCAAATCCCTAATGTTCGAAAAAGGAAAGTATCAGTCCTCTTAAAAGACACTAGTTGCCCTTCTTCTGCTTTCTACGCAGACACAAAAAAAAGAGGAACTGTTCACTTACAATCCTGTTTTGGACCGCCTTGTGGAAAATATAAATTCTCGATTTGCTCAAGAAACAAAAAACGTTATCTCTGCCACAGGGAAACTGATGAGATTGAATCTTAATGATTGTTACAAGTGTGATTTAAGGACTTCGAAATTCTCGCAAAACAATTCAATGTCAATGCTGCAGAACTAGAGGCAGAATTTAAGCTGTTGAAATCAAAGAAGCGTGGAGAAACTGATTCAAACTTTCCGCCTAAAAGTGTTCCGGACTGGATTAACTGGTTGTCGAAGTTCCAGCGAAGTTCAACCTTTGAAAACTTTTAGTGCTGTTATTAATAAATTTTCCACGATGCCTGTTACTAGCTGTACAAGTGAAAGAACCTTCTCAAAGCTGAGTATCATAAAATCCAAGCTCAGATCTACGATGTATCAAGATCGTTTGGAAAACTTGATGATTCCGTTTGTGGAACAAGAACTGGCTGCTAACGCAAGAACATGTGATGTAATTGACAACTTCAAAAACAGTGTTGCATTCGACCGTCGGATGACCCTGTAATGTAATGTAAAATATTTCCTTACTTTTATATTTTGTTCTGGACACTACTAACTATTAAATACTAAACTTGAACCTGTTGCAGCTTTATTTGTCTACAGTACAAATTAATCAATTTTTCAATTCTGTGTTTTTTTTTCACTAATATTGTACATTGGCTATAAATAAATATTCTAAAAATCAAAGTTGTTTCCGTTTTGTTATACAAATTAACCAGATCGGCTAACTGGATCATTCATTAAAAGACAAAATTCGTCTAAATTGATATTTCTAAAGCTACTTTGTTAAACATGTGTGTGCTGTCAACTTTTTATCGGTCCGGTAAGTGCAAAGAGTTGAGTCCCTTAAAAAAGTAAAAATTTATTTGAAGGCCCTCAAAAAACCTCGCTTTTCAAAATGTTTTTTATGGCCTCCAGATAGCATTAAAATACATTTTTAAGCAATAAATTTTCAAAAATCTTCCGGGGGAGGACCCCAGACCCCCCCCCCGGAAGCCATTCTTGGCACCACCACTACTGAAGTCCTGCACACGCCTATGTCTATATATCTAACATATATTACCATCATAACATAACCTTCTTACTTACGTATTAAGTACATTCCCTTTTTCCAATAACCATTCTGTCTCTATATGCAGGCTTATTTATATAAATTAAATTTATATAGTCACTGTTCGGGCAGCCATTTGTTAACTCACTCTGACTTTATTTTTTTTTACTTTGACTTACCTTTTAAACTCTTGTTAACACTTATGCTTTGTTTACATGTTGATTCACCATGTGGCGTTGTTGCCAACATAACATATATTTCGTTCGGGTCCAGGTTCTTAAGCGAGCACAGAGACTGAATGGTTTTTAGAAATAACATACTCTGAAGTCATTATTTAAAACTTGTGTTTTATTTATCTGAAATTTTTAAATATTTGAAACAACAGCAAAAAAAACAAGATGGAGTCGTACTCCTTTGGTTAAATACAAATACAAAATGGCGGCGATATATTTCCGCTACACCGGCCTTTCGGTGTTATACTTTTACAACTTATATACTTTAGTTCCAATTGATTCTGATTACATATTTAAAGAAATCTCTACCTTTACTGCAGTTTTAACTTTACGTTATTAGTTGTATTAATCACGTAACGCTAACCAATGCTTGAGATTATCTAGATCTATACCGGTATACACACACATGCTTACACACACACACACACTACTGAAAACGGTACATTTTTAGATTATTTGAGCTCAAAATATTTTACAAAGATCGGTGCTTTAGAATAGGTGATAGGTTTACTTCCCTGCCTCGCTGGTTGAAGATGCAGTTAGGCGTCCCTCATGTTCTCGCTTGGTGTTCTGCCGAGTTATTATACTGTTCTTTTGTTATTGCACTCACTGCCTCTACATTTTTACTTGTTGGTTTTGTTTTTATAAGGTTTAATTTCACATTTTGTTAACTTTTGCTGTTACTTTTGAACACTTTTAAATATTTGCTGGCCAGCAATTTGTGTAGCGTGCAGTTCGCACGGACGATCTTTTGCGACTGAGAAAGACAATATGGCGCTTATTCCCCAGGTGGAAGGGTTGACGCGTCATCGATTCTATTGTTTTCTGGCGATGACGTCTTTCTTTTACGATGCAGTGATTACGTCTGACATACTTTTGATGACGTATTTTAGGAGTGGTCTTGTGGTTGTTAGCAAACTCGCTGTCGTGGGTCACGTACGCCACTTAACCTTGACGCGAACTCGTCCTGGCGTACTGCGTTGTATCATAGATGGAAAATTTTACCCTCACATAATTTAGTATTGGATTTACAATAAAATTATATTTGTTATGTACCCAGAATTCCTATACGGACCCATTGTACCATTACAGCATTCTGTTAAAATAATATCTCCCAAATGGAGTATTAAAAGTAGTTAACTCTTTACCATCTTCTGACAATTCAACTTGCCAGAATGCTTTATTTGCATCCAACTTTGTAAAATATTTTGCCCTTTTTACCTTTGCTGCAATTTCATCAATTGTAGGAAGCTGAATATGTTCTCTTTTTATGCAAGAATTTAAATATTATGGGTCCAAACAAATTCTTATTGACCCATCTGTTTTACCAACAACTACTAATGAATTTACAAAATCAGTTGGTTTTTTAATTTTTGATATAATACCAACAGCTTCCATTCTATTTATTTCATATTTCAATTTATTAATCAATTTAAAAGGAACATGTCTACACGTTTCTACTTTACCTACACTTCCTTCTTTTAATTCTATTTTATATTGAAAATCTTTTATTTTACCATAACTATTAAAAACATCTTCGTATTTCTTTATAATATCATTAGCTTTGTTTACTGAAAAAGCATTTAAAATTTCAACATATACAGTATATCTTCGTCTTCAGGCTGGACACTTTGTATCAAATTAAAATCAATGGAACTCTTTAAACCTAAAATTTAATGTTATATGAAGAGTTCCATTGATTTTAATTTGATACAAAGAGTCTAGCCTGAAGACGAAGATATATATGTTGAAATTTTAAATGCTTTTTCAGTAAACAAAGCTAATGATATTATAAAGAAATACGAAGATGATTTTAATGGTTATGGTAAAATAAAAGATTTTCAATATAAAATAGAACTAAAAGAAGGAAGTGTAGGTAAAGTAGAAACGTGTAGACATGTTCCTTTTAAATTGATTAATAAATTGAAATATGAAATAAATAGAATGGAAGCTGTTGGTAGTATATCAAAAATTAAAAAACCAACTGATTTTGTAAATTCATTAGTAGTTGTTGGTAAAACAGATGGGTCAATAAGAATTTGTTTGGACCCACAATATTTAAATTCTTGCATAAAAAGAGAACATATTCAGCTTCCTACAATTGATAAAATTGCAGCAAAGGTAAAAAAGGCAAAATATTTTACAAAGTTGGATGCAAATAAAGCATTCTGGCAAGTTGAATTGTCAGAAGATGGTAAAGAGTTAACTACTTTTAATACTCCATTTGGGAGATATTATTTTAACAGAATGCCTTATGGTATAAGCTCTAGTCCTGAAGTATTTTATAGAGTTTTTAATCAAATTTTTGAAGATATTGAAAATATAGGCATATATGCCGATGATATGTTAATTTGGGCAGAGACTAAAGACCAATTATTAAAAATTATGGATAAAGTTTTTAAAAGAGCCAGAGAATATGTATTAAATTTATGCAGATAAAAGTGCTTTTATTGTAACGAAAGTTAAATATTTAGGTTATATACTTTCTGCAGATGGTATTGAAATTGATACAGAAAAAGTTGAGGCAATTGAAAAAATGCAAATACCAAAAAATAAAAGAGAATTACTAACATTCTTAGGAACAATAAATTATGTATCAAAGTTTATACCAAATGCTGCACAATTAACTAGTAGTTTAAGACAATTAACAAAGAAAGATGTGCCATTTGTGTGGGGTACTGCACAGCAAACGTCATTTTTAAAGCTTAAAAATATATTGACGTTTTTACCTCTTATATAAAACTGGATTTAATAGTCTTTTCTTTTTTTGTAAATAACGTAAAACATATCAGTTAATGAAAACAAAAAACACTAATAGACATTTTAATAGCTAAACATTTATCATTAATTTAATTTTTCTGCTACTAAACAAAATACAAATTTACCCAATTATAGGAATCTGATTCTAGCATTTTGTGTAGAAAACTGGATACCATGTGTTTTTTGTGTACCTCAAGTGTGATTCGTTCAAACATAAAGTAAAATAGAAGTATGTAAAGGTGTGAAATAATCTTTCATTTTGTTTTGTTTTTATCCACCTTTGTATAATAAAAAGTAGTTGAGTTGCAGTGGTGTGAATACAGGATATTTTTGTATCACTACTAAAACTTAATTTAATGCATATTTTTAGCTAAATATGAATTATATAAGAAACCTTTTAATACCATGTTGTATTATGAAACATTGTCTTCATTTTTTAAAATTTTTATCAGCCCTCTGAGGACCACATGCCAATTTCAATTCTTTATTCCTTGTTCTTTTCTTTTTGTCCAATATTCTTTCATCTTTTAACTATGTCTCTTCTTCCTGTCTTCAGTCCACTTTGAACCTGCGTTTTTCTCTCTCCTACCCTGGACTCCTTCCATTTTTGACACTTTTGCCCGAAAAAATTCTCTTTCAATTGGTTCTACTGCATTTATATTATTTTTCTACATACTTTTGACTTCTTTAATCCAACTTGATGTTGACTTCTTTCCCCACAGATATCTGAAGATCTGTTTTGTTAATCTATTGTCATCCATTCTATATAAATGTCAAAAAAATATTAGTCTTCTTTTTCTCACTGTTTCTGTTATATTTTCTGTAGTTTGATATATTTCATCATTACTTCTTAATTTCCAACCTTCTGAAGTTTTTCATAGGCCTAATATTTTCCTAATAATTCGTCTTTCCAATATTTCTAGTTTGTCTGTAATTCAATGCTAGACATTCACTTGCATATATGCATTCTGGCCTCACTACTGTACTGTAATGCCTTATTTTCGCACTTTTAGATGTGCTCTTTTTATTGTAAATATCTTTAGTTATACCATATGCTCTTTCCATTTTATGAATCCTTTCTTCTATAGCAGATTTTTCTAAACCATTCTTTTGAATTATTTCCCCTACACAATAAAAAAATATCGGTATGGAAAACCAAACGTGACTTCCATGTTCTAAGATTTATATTTTAAATCATTTTGGAATTGAAATATCTCATAGGAACTACTTCTTTTTCAGCCTTAACCATAGCTCTGTGGTCACTAACATATACCACCTCAAGTTAGCGCACTTCTTTTTCACTGATGACAGCAGTCGATGGCACTGGCAAAACGTCTGGTTTTGGATAAAACATTGGACCATGACCAAACTGTCCGGGAAGGAATTTTAACAAAAAACTACTTCTTTGTTGCCGATAACGTAGTACACATATAAAGAATTATCCCCTTCCCCTTCAACTTTCATTTTCATTTATAGAAAACTACCCCCTCCCCCTTCAACTACCCTTTGCATTTATAGATATTTTATCTACCTTTCTACAACCCTTCTCTACATTTACTATCCCTTCCCTTCAACCGATCTTCACCAAAATCAATAGACCTTCAGTCCTCTACAACTCAGGCACATATGCAAAAAATTATTTGATTCTGTTTGAATTTGCGGCAGTTATCGTTAGCCACAGAAAAAATCTACTCTAGACACTTTTCGGAAAATGATTTTTCTTCATGTTTGAGAGCAGTACAATCAGAATCCGCCCTTATCTCGAACACGATTTCCTTACGGAACATGGAAGTTAAAAAATAGCATTTGGCAAAAAAAGTGTCAGCCAACCTGGAATATCAGATAGTCTGTACAATTTGTTATTCAGAATTTTAGAACGATTTTACGGAATAACTAGTTTGTGAGTAAACAAATATGTAAAATAATGTTAGACTAGATAAAATTTTGTATATCTAGTTCTGGTAAATACCAAGTCGTTTTCAGAAAAATACCTCGTTCTTGCAAAACAAGAAAACCAACCGAGTATAGTTGTAAGACACGTTAACAAGGGTATTAGACTGTGGTCCAATACACACATTTCCTGAATCTCAGTTTATATTCTTTAGCGGATTGTAATACCTTGTTCCTGACACAGAAGATGACCGCCGTTGGTGTTGCCGAAACGTGTATGTTGGACCACGACCTAGTAGCCTTGTACAACATATCTTACAACCATGACAACTCAGAGTGTGACAGTTTGCATTCACTTATTAAACGAAATATAAAACCTGTTTTTGAGTTACAAATTTGCTGATGCACTTTAACGTGCAAAGGCATATAGAAATGGAAAAGAGACGGTCAGAAAACCATATAACCTTACGAGGGAAAGCCGAGGAGTCCGTCCATTTGCGACTTCTTGGCGGGGGAATGGGACCTTCCCTTCGCAAGAGAAGAGTAACTGGCAACTCAGAAGGTGGTTGTCATCCCATAAGTCAATTCTCGAACTAGACTACTGTTTCAACAGCTAAGATAATGCGCCATAAATTTGAAACACTATTGTTTACTTTGTTTCTTGTAATAGGTTTATAATTGAGGCCTTGAAGTGTGTGAAACTCTAGCGCGATATTTCCAGGCTAGGTTGTCTCTGTAATTATGATTTGTGGGGGAATCAACTGTATTTTTAGAAACAAGATACGCCGAAATACAAAATTAAGTTCTACACAAAGTTACTTAATGGCAATACCTATACTGTCCTATGCGTGTTACTTACGGACAACAACCAAGAAACGAAACAGTAAAATACAGGCCTCAGAAATGACGTTCTTAAGAGGTGCTCTAAACTTGACCGTATAAAGAGTGAGCCCATAAGAGAAAAATCAAGTTGTTACCTGAATGAAAGAATAAGAGATTATAAAAAAACGATGGAAAGAATGCCAGAGTACAGGGTGGCCAAACAAGTCTGGAAATACAAACCTAAGACACAGGTGTGTGGGTAGTCC
Source organism: Magicicada septendecula (assembly GCA_034769895.1). Classification (NCBI taxonomy): domain Eukaryota; kingdom Metazoa; phylum Arthropoda; class Insecta; order Hemiptera; family Cicadidae; genus Magicicada; species Magicicada septendecula. Next base: position 164,109,234 of record CM068373.1, on the reverse strand, counting down.
CAGGAAGAGATGTCTGGAAGGTATTTAAAGGCGGAACAGACAGTATTACCTATGCTGTGTTGTGAAGATGATAAGGCCGTCTCTGGCTCTCTTTAAGCGCGTACTTATGACCGGCTGGAGGGCACGTCTTCTTAGGGATGACAGACGTTTGCGGCTGAGGTGAAAAATTTTACCTTCTTAGTAGCTCCGTACGTTTCTAATTAACGTCTCCCAACATACATTTCTTAGTGGTTCCATTGTGTCCGTTAGCTTGTTGACGAATCCGAATTTAGAGGCACTCAAAATGAAAATCAGTTTACCCTTCTTGTCTCACATAAGTTCCATTTTCAGACCCAACAAAATTCGGAGGAATGTAATCCTCGTTTATAGACATGTGTTAAGGGAAAGCGAGAGAAGCAACCAACGTATACAAGAGGGTAAATGTCATTTCATATTAATACTGTTACATCACAGAACAATCTACGTGTTTATCGAACGTTCCAGAGAGATCCAGAATGTAATGCGGTGGTGTACGTGCTTATTGACGCATTCGCGATATTTTTCTGGAGACCCCCAGCCGCGCGGACTGTGTCAAGGCCGCAATTAATTACGTAATACACACTGGCGCTAACACGCATTATGGAATAATCTAGTAATTTGGGGCGGTATAAATACCCGTACTCAACGACGTTCAGTTCAGTATTAGTCGCGATAAATTACAGTGCGGTTCGAGAGTTATTATCGGGCGAAATGACTGTGTGCGTTCAAGTGGTTATTAGTGAAGTGTTTTATAATCGGACGGTATATTGTAATACAATTGTGTGTTAACATTAGTTGACATTTATTTGCGTGTGAACAATATTTATTTGATTTGTTATAAGAGACTGTGTTGTTAATTACGAACTGTTAACTGTGAAAATTAAAGCTGGTGATTAGTGGCTTGATTGGTGTCTTGTACTTATTTTGTTTTCCACTGTACCTACGACGATCAAGTAGACCGTCGTAACAGTGGTGTCAGAAGTGGGATAGAACGGTTAACAGTGGAAAAAGTGGACACTTTATACAAGATGAGTGTAATTCGTAATTAATCGGTAAACAATGGATACCAATCAGATGATGGAAAATTTACAGGCGCTGCTGTTAAAGACAGAGAAACGACAGGATGAAAAACGCAGACAGGAGGCGGAAGAAGCAGAAAAACGACAAAAAGAAGAACGAAGACAAGAAAGAGAAGAAGCAGAAAAACGACAGGATGAAAAATGCAGGCAGGAAAGAGAAGAGGCTGAGGAACGTCAGAAAACACTAATGCTAGAGACAGAAGAACGACGACGACAGGAGGCAGAGGAACGAAAGCGTGAAACAGAAGACATCAAAGCATTAATACAGGAGCAGAAACAGATGCAAGAACATAGTACCGCAGAATTGGGTCTCCTACGAGGTGAACTTAATAAACAAGTTACTAAAATATCGGAGGTACAAGAATCAATGACATTAAAAATAGCTGAAGAAGAAAAATTTGTCTCGAGTGTTGAAGAATCGATGTCTACAAAAATATCTGGAGTAGAAAAATCTGTCTTGACTGTGGAAGAAGCTATGTCAACAAAAATATCTGCAGTAGAAAACTCAATGGCAAACATAAGAGAACAAATTAAAAGTGAAGTTGAACAGTGCATGAAGATTCAACCAAAACAAATTTCTGAACAGACTGTACCAGTGATAAAGACAGAAAAAGACACAGAAAATAAGTTAATAGAGAAAGTCACTTTGCCTACAGTAGGGACAATTCATGTCAAAGCTCCAACCTTTGACGGAAGCAGTCACTGGGCAACGTACTTCCGCCAATTTGAAGCTGCTGCATGCGCAAATAATTGGACAGAGAAAGACAAGGCTGTTTCACTCGTTCTTGCATTAAAAGGACCTGTGGCGGAATTACTACAGAATGTGCCACCTGACAGCCAAAACACCTATGCCGAATTGATAAAAGCTCTATAATTACGGTATGGTGATAAACATTTGCGAGATGAGTACTGCACCTAGTTGAGAGCAAGGCGACAACATTCCGGGGAGAGCCTTCAAGAGTTTGAAGCAAGTATCGACAGACTAGTTAGACTGGCCTACCCTGAAGCGCCAGAAGATTTTCGAACGAGTTTTGCGATGCAGACATTTACTGCCGGTGTCCGAGATAACGAACTACAGCAAGTGTTACGAATGGCAAGACACCAGAACAGTGCGGACGCCCTAGTACATGCTTTGCAATTTGAGGCCGCCAAATCAGCGTCTGGTTGGAGAAATCATAAAGTGCGCGCGCTAAAAGATCGCGACGGCACAGACGATGAGGAAGAAGAACAAGGAACAGAGACTCGACTGTCGGCGCCACAGAATAAAATAAGAAAGGATGGAAGACCGAAGTGTTATAGATATGGGAAACCTGGACATCTACAACGAGATTGTCGGGTTATAATTCAGCAGCAGGGAAACGAGCAATAGTCGGTACAACGGGGCGTGTGCTGACTAACAGGAGGAACGAAGCCCCTAGAGAATACGCAATTTCTACACTTCAGAAAAACAGCGGGAGCTTGGTGGTTACCGGATTCGTTCAAGAAAGCCCAACCTCGATTACAGTTGACACAGACGCAACAGTTTCTATTGTGCGGCCCGACGTAGTGAAAGATCTCAAGCCCATCTGGTGCTCTTGCAGCTTGCGAACAGTTACTGGACGGCCTGTAAAAGTGTTTGGAAAAGTGGAGATACACCTACGCCTCGGTCGACTTGAGTTTAATCATCAAGTACTTGTTGCAGACATTGTGGATGAAGCAATTCTTAGTGTGGACGTTATGAACGCATACGGATTTATAGTCGACTTCAAAAGCAATGTCTTGAGAATCGGTGGCGAAGAGATAATGCTATCAACAATGACGACAGCAGAAAAATTGATGGATGTCGTAAACCAAGTGGCCGTAACTGTTCCGCCAAACTCCGAAAAGATCATCATGGTTAGAACCGAGTTAGATACTAGGGGCAACCAGTGCTCTATATTCGAACCCCAGGTAGTCAGCACACCGGGCATAGTAATTGCCAGAAGTTTAGTAAATCCTGACGAAACCGGAAATGTACCTATTAGAGTGGCGAATATTTTGGATCAAGCTATCATTTTACAAACCAATACGCTCCTAGGCAAATTGACTCCTGTGGCCTGGGTAGCCGGAATGACGCAACGAAGATCCAGTACTTCGGATAATTCCAAATTACCAGAGGAACTGCAAGAATTATTGAACAGATCTTCTAACGACGTCTCAAGTGGTGAGGTAAAAGAACTCAGACAGTTTTTACATGAATTCAAAGAGTGTTTTGCATTTCGGGGACAGTCACTGGGAAGAACCTCTCTTGTGCAACATTGCATCAATACCGGGGACACAACACCGATACGCCAACCTCCTCGAAGGCCTCCATTATCTAAGCAAGAGGAAATGTCTCGGTTAGTACAGGACATGTTGACAGAGGGAGTAATCGAACCTTCGTCAAGTGCTTGGTCTTCTCCTGTAGTGCTGGTAGCAAAGAAGGATGGTGGATTGCGTTTCTGCGTAGACTATCGGAGGTTAAATGACGTTACAAAGAAAGACTGCTATCCATTACCTCGCGTTGACGATACACTCGACACGTTGTCCGGAGCACAGTGGTTTTCCACATTGGACCTGAGGAGTGGATATTGGCAAGTGGATCTACATCAAGAAGCCAAGGAAAAACCGCTTTCTCTACCCCAAGTGCCTTATTCCAATTTAACGTCATGCCATTTGGACAATGTAATGCACCGGCAACATTTGAAGATTGATGAACCTGGTACTCAGAGGCCTGACATGGAAAACTTGCCTTGTTTATTTAGACGATGTCATAGTCATCGGGAAGACTTTCAAAGACCATTTGGAAAACCTTAAGGAGGTTCTAACTAGAATTCACGGCGCCCAACTGAAGCTGATCCCAAAGAAGTGTTCTCTATTCCAGAAGGAAGTACAGTATCTGGGCCATCTGATTTCGGCAGCGGGTGTTAGCATGGATCCTAATAAAGTAGACACCGTAAGAGACTGGCCAGTGCCGAAGAGTAAACACGAAGTTCGGAGTTTCCTAGGGTTATGCTCATATTACAGACGTTTTGTGAAAGGCTTCGCTACTATTGCTAAACCACTACATGAGCTAACGGAAAATAAACGAAACTTCCAGTAGTCGAGAGAGCGTGACCAGGCATTTAGGACTTTGAAGATTGCGTTATGTTCGCTGCCAATTCTCGTTTTTCCAGCTTCCGAAGGGAAGTACATCGTAGACACAGACGCAAGCAATACTGGTCTAGGAGCAGTTTTGTCTCAAGTGCAGAACGGTGAAGAACGAGTAATAGCATATTACAGCAAGACGCTGTCTAAACCAGAGAGAAATTATTGTGTTACAAGGAGAGAGTTGTTGGCAATTGTCAGAGCTTTAGAGCACTTCCATAAATAGCTCTATGGGAGAGAGTTTTCACTACGTACCGACCATGCCGCGCTTGCATGGCTCTTGAGATTTAAAAATCGGGAAGGACAGTTGGCAAGGTGGCTCGAACGTCTGCAAGAGTACAACGTCAAGGTAAAACATCGGCGGGGGCGCCTGCATGGTAATGGAAATGGCTTATCACGAAGACCGTGCCCGGAAGACTGCCGACATAGGAAGAACAAATCTCAAGCGAACATATTCAAGCCATCACTGTAGATTTCCTATCAGACGGCTGGACAACACAAGACTATCGACAAGAACAGATGACTGATGAAGACATTGGATCGGTCTTGACAGCAAAAGATCGCCGCCCGGATTGGCAAGATATCTGCCATGGTTCCGAAGTGCTGAAGGGCTACTGGGCACAATGGGAATCTCTCGCCTTAGAAAACGGATTGGTGAAAAGGGCTTGGGAAAGTGCAGATGGACGAGATGTGGTCATGCAGTTGATAGTTCCCCGAAGTAAAGTGCAGTCTGTTTTGAAGGAGATGCATGATGGAACATCTGGAGGCCATCTTAGCGTTAACAAAACCCCTGACAAAATACGGAAGCGATTCTGTTAGCTTCATCTTCGCCACGACGTAGAGGAATGGGTTCGGACGTGTGAAATATGTGCTGCAAGCAAGAGGCCATAAACCGGAAGCAGGGGAAAAATGAGACAGTATAACGTTGGATTGCCTTTCGAGAGAATTGCCATAGACATTGCTGGACCATTACCAGTTACTGAAGATGGAAACCGGTACATCATGGTTGTAGGTGACTACTTTACTAAGTGGGTAGAAGCCTACGCAATTCCAAATCAGGAGGTTACCACTGTGGCAAAGCAGTTAGTTCACAACGTCTGTTGCCGTTATGGAGCCCCTATGGAAATCCATACGGATCAAAGGATAAATTTCGAATCCGGAGTGTTTAAAGAAGTATGCCGTCTACTCGGAATTCGAAAGGTCAAGACAACGCCTCTGCATCCTCAGTCGGACGGGATGGTTGAGAGATTCAATAGGACACTTGAGCAGCATCTTTCGAAGGTTGTTGACGAAAACCAAACAGACTGGAACCAATGTATACCACTATTCCTCATGGCGTATAGATCATCAGTACACGACACAACCGGCATGACTCCAGCAAAATTGGTGTTTGAGCGGGAGATTCGTCTTTCTGGGGACTGATGTTCGGATCACCTGAGACTCAGTCCCAAGAGCCACAGAACTATTCCTAGCAATTAGAAAACCAACTGCGAGAAATGAATCGTTTGGTAAGAGGACGGCTGAAGATTGCCAGTGATAAAATGAAAACTCGGTATGACATTCGCAGCAACAGTGTGGGTTTCCAAGAAGGAGATCAGGTCTGGTTGTTCAACCCAAAGCACCGTCGTGGTTGCTCACCTAAGCTTCAGTCTAACTGGGAAGGACCCTACACTGTGAAAAAAAGAATCAACGATGTTATTTATCGGATTCAACAGGAAGGGCAGCGAAAGTTCAAGGTCGTCCACCTAGATCGCCTGGCTAAGTACTACTTCCGAGACGGTTTGCCAGTTCGGGACGAACAGGCTTAAGGAGTGGCAGTGTTACGACATCACAGAACAATCTACGTGTTTATCGAACGTTCCAGAGAGATCCAGAATGTAATGCGGTGGTGTACGTGCTTATTGACGCATTCGCGAGATTTTTCTGGAGGCCCCCAGCCGCGCGGACTGTGTCAAGGCCGCAATTAATTACGTAATACACACTAGCGCTAACACGCATTATGGAATAATCTAGTAATTTGGGGCGGTATAAATACCCGTACTCAATGACGTTCAGTTCAGTATTAGTCACGATAAATTACAGTGCGATTCGAGAGTTATTATCGGGCGAAATTACTGTGTGCGTTCAAGTGGTTATTAGTGAAATGTTTTATAATCGGACGGTATATTGTAATACAATTGTGTGTTAATATTAGTTGACATTTATTTGCGTGTGAACGATTTTTATTTGATTTGTTATAAGAGACTGTGTTGTTAATTACGAACTGTTAACTGTGAAAATTAAAGCTGGTGATTAGTGACTTAATTGGTGTCTTGTACTTATTTTGTTTTTCACTGTACCTACGACGATCAAGTAGACCGTCGTAACAATACTATTCATCAAACGGTATATCACTTCAAATTATGATAAACTAGCTATTACCCGCCACTTCGCACGCGAATATTGGACTTTTAATAAGTATTTTAATATAATTTGTATTGTCTATGTATATGGCGTTCTGTCAGTTCGTATAACAATTTTGTACTCATTAGTCAAATTCTCTCCAAAGCTGTTTTCAACACTTTTTAAGTTGTTGTCTCCAACAAGTACTATTTTAACTTGTACTAAATTATTATGTTGGTGCAACAGCCTTTGGAGATTTAAAAGTACCCGTTTATAAAGCCTTTGGAGATATTTATGTTCCTGTTAAATCAAAAACGCGAAATTCTTTATTTGAAGTGTTACTGTGTTAGAAGCATTGTGTAACACATTAAACGTTGTTTTCTTCAACCATGGCTTTTATTTATGTCAGCAGTAAACTAAAAACCAAAATCCGTTGTCACCCAACCTCTCAAATGAAAACAACACGTATTTTCGCTTTGCATTAAGTATAGGACAATTTACAGTTAGTACACTTCTTCTTTATCGTAATATATAGATACAATCGCATATTATAATATAATATTATATTATAAAACATCAAAAATATACTGCAGGAATGGATAAATATACGTTCCGATGCCGCTAAATAGCTTTTGTTTACTTTTTACTAGCTAAGTAGCTTTTACTTTTGACTATGGTAATTAATTCTGATCTCCATGGTGTTTTTGACATCTTTAGTAGTAGTATTTAATATAGTTCATTACTTATTCATTGCGTCATCAAAAATACGTATAAACGTAAATTTTATAATCGTTTAAGACAATTACAAAATGTATAGAGGTATCTGTATACAAAGTTACAAACATATCGATACAGTCGCTTAGTAAAAACATTAAAAACTGCAGGAACGGATAAAGGTACAGTTCCGATGCCGCTAAATATCATTTGTTTATATACTTGTTACTATGGTAATTAATTCTGGTCTCCATGGTGTTGATGACATCTTTATACGCGTCAACGAAAAGCCAGAATTAAAAGGGCCTAAATCGTGAGAACGAGGCAATATATCAAATTCCAAGTTAGACAGTATTTTTCGCCTTGTGTCAAAGGTTACCTGTGCAAAATTTGGTGGCAGTCGGTGTAACGGTGTGGATTTGTATTCAGTACCCATAAATCCTCAGACTTTGAGTTTTATATATATAGATTCTATGAACAAAGTATAACGTCAGTACTACATATCCGTGTAACATTAAAAATTTGATAATACGTTAATTTATGATACCACTTGTCACAGAAATGAAAGAAAAATGTATTACTTATTAAAACAATTATGGAAACTGTTGATGTAAGACAACATTGCTGTTACGTATTCTATGTAGTAGTATGCACTTGTATTATGCAATACTAATTTGCGATTTCAGTACTGTGGTTTAACTTCTTGTGTCCCTACAGTAAACTGGCTCCTGGCTGTGTTTGTCCAGTGTGAAAATACACAAGTGTAAAATATTACTATTACGTTTGCCACAGTCAAAACGACAGGGCAATGTGTGTGTGTGTGTGTGTGTGTGTGTGTGTGTTACCGCGTACCCTACATTATATGTGTATGTGGTATGCTGTGGTATATGTTTCAACATTAAGAAGCTGTAGTAATGTTTGAAATTAATATCCACTTTCATATTGTAAATACAAAGTTTAAAGAAATAATAGAATATAAGTATATCACTCGGTACACAGTTTTTTATTAGTACAAACGTAAACGTTTTGCCTTATAGCGTGAACCAGTTTTCGCTTATTCGTAATATTAAAGTAATAAGCGAAAACTGGTTCAGGCTATAAGGTAAAACTTTTACGTTTTTACCAATAAACAACTTTTTGTTCCGAGCGGTAGTGATATACAGTACCGTACTTACATTTAGTTAATCAACGGACACGTCATGGACAACAAAATCCAAGAAATAATAGAAGTAATATTATTTATAGAATGCATTAAATTTATTACAACACTTTATAATATCTGTACAGTTGTACGTGGTGTTGTCTTCGATGTTATTCACGGTTTTGTTCAATCACACAATATGTGATGCACTTTTTTGTGAATTCGTTCATTCGAGTAACTGACCCGATTTCCGCACTCCGAATTATCCATTGTTAGGTAAAAATTCTCATGAGAGATTTTAAATAAATTGTTGGTGTCCTGAAATGTTAAATATTTTTCACCGGTGAAATCTCTTTTAGACCTACATGTTTTCGCCCGGTATTTTACTCCGCCGTATGTATTTTCGTACCGATGCACGGCTTTCTGAAGTCGCTGCCGCTGTCGCTGCTGTTGCCGTCTATGTTGTTTGCGGTTCAATTTGCGACTTCCGACTGGGTGGTGAGTCATTTCCGCCAGGTACAACTGGCGCTACTTCAGTTGGTATAATAATAAACTTCTAATAATAAACTTACCTTTATAAGTTTCTTTTTTAATAACTGTGAACACTTTGTGTGGTAGGGTTGCAAGGTAGATTTCAGAATAATATGAAATAATCCTTAGAATCGATCGATTAAACCCTGGACATCTACTAGTGTTGTGTTTCAGGACGTTTCAATAGAATATTTGCAAATTAAAAAAATTACCAAAAAACTTAATTTTCTAAACCTGGAGGCCCCCTACTAAGTGGGGCCCGAGGCGGTTCGCCCCCCCCCCCTTAGTCAGCTACTGCGCATGCACATGTAGGACTCGCGTCCAAAATGTCCGTGTTTATGTGTAAACCCACAACGTTACATGCGTATGCGAGGCGCCCCTTGCATTGTACTCAATTTCGCAGTCACACACGCATGCATGCCTCTCCAGGTGTGTATGTGTGTTTGCCTGTGTTTTAATTGTGATAAGCACAATAATAATTTTCTATTTACCATAAGTATTTCATAAAGGATAAATGCGGTGGATAGAATTTACAGGCAGAGACACCGATAAAAAGAATCTGAACTCAATTGTAATATGAATTGAATCAACAATTGCTTGCTTATTATTTTCGCTGCGTAGAACGATAGTATTATTAACAATTTCGTCAATTAAAAATTTATATTCTTAATTTTTCTTTAAATACTGATATTATTTTTGTAATTAAATAAGCCTGACACAGAAGAGTGGTAGAAATGTAGAGTCTAACAATGAAAATATCGGTATGGAGAACCATACATGACTTCCATGTTCTAATATTGGTACGGAGAACCATACATGACTTCCATCTTCTAAGATTTATATTTAAAATCATTTTCGAAATGAAATATTTTCATAGAATCAACTTCTTTCTACTTCTTGCTTCAGCCTTAACCACAGTACTGTGGTCACTAACGTATACCACCTCATGTTAGCGCACTCGATTTTCACCGATGACGGCAGTCAATGGCACTGCCGAAACGTCTGGTTTGCAGAAAACATTGGACCACGGCCAAACAGCCCGGGAAAGAATTTTAACAATAAACTACTTCTTTGTTGCCGATAACGTAGTACACATAAAAAAAGTTATCCCCTCACCCTTCGACTATCATTTTCATTTATAGAAAATTACCGCCTCCCTCTTCAACTACCATTTTTATTTATAGATATTTCATCTACCTTTCTACAGTGGATTATTATGAATGACCTTCTTTTCAGGATACTTTATTTATCAAAATTAAGTACTTTACTCTTGTTAAAACATAAAACGTTGCTAGTAAACTACCCCTTCCCCTTAACCGATCTTCACCAAAATCAATAGGCCTTGAGTCCTCTACAACTCGGGCACATATGCTAAAAATTATTTGATTCTTTCTGAATTTGCGGCAGTAATCGTTCGTCATAAGAAAGATTCTACACACAGACACTTTTCGGAAAATGACATTTCTTCATGTTTTGAGGGTAGTAGAATCAGAATCAGCCCTTATCTCGAACACGATTTTTTTCGCCATTACCATACTTCCATTTCCTTACGGAACATGGAAGTAAAAATTGGTCACTGTGCTCAACTCTTGTTGATACTCAGCATTCAGACAACTGTCAGGTTACTTTCAGCCGGTGGCGGCTCGTCCATAAGGTTCAGTGGTTCAGTGAACCCCTCTAAATAATTTAAATATGTTTAAGGATTTCTTGAGATAATGGTTTCATATTTAAATAACAAAATTTTCGGGATTAATCTTGTTGACTAAACAGTAATGGATTCGCGTAATAGGCGAATTGCTCGCTACTACTACTTGAGGTGCAAAGCAGCTCTCAGCACCTCTTAGACTTTGGAAGGAGAAATCAGTATACGCAAAATTACATTCAACAGTCGCTAATCCCGAGTGTTAACGACACAGACGAATAGTTCCGACGAGGGCCGAACCGCACTGACCGGGAATTTTAACATTTTTCATAATACCGCCATTCGCCATTATTATGATTATGATTTTTACCACATGATTTGTCCGTTAACCGTCAGATTTCTCTGTTTCATTTAGAATGCAATTAAAACGTGTACAGAAAAGTCTTAAAATCAAGTCAAATAGTGAACTAATTGTATTCCGAAAATAAAGTGTGTTTAATGTAGTCATTAAATAATTGGGCGGAGCCTGATGAGCGTAGCAAAATCAGGCATAGCCCTCTATCCACGACTCGGTGCACAACGTAGGCCGCGAACTCCTCCGAAACTACTCAACCGAATGTTATAAAATTTTGCATACGTATCCGGAATGTATTGTAGAGTGCACACATGTAATTTTTATTTCTGTAAATTATTTGGTTCAAAAGATATTACGATTTTCTAAAAATCTTAGCTTAAACGTGTGAGAGGAAGAGAGATAGAGATATCGTGGCCCAGCTGGCTGTCGCCCGATAAGATAAGATATTGGTGTACACAAATGCTGGTGCGTGTGCGTGTGCGGCTCCCGCCGCCCGCGCTGGCTGTTGATCGATAAGATAAGATTTTGCTGTATACACTTTGTCTCACATGTGTTTAATTTAAACAGTAGTAGAGCATTTTTCTATGGTGTAGCCACATGTACGTGTTGAACAAGTGTCAATTTTTAAGCGAGAATCTATGTAGTCGCTGATGCAACTGCAACTTTCCATTACACATTGCAACGAATATTCTATACATTCTTATTCATCAATTTATATATACGTATTATTTATAGTATGCCTCGACGGAGAAGAAGTCCAAATATTGGTCGGTTTAACTACAGATCAAAGACGGATGAGACAGCGACAAAATGTTGCTGCAGCAACTGGTGAAGGTCCTGCAGAACATAACATGAATCACGTGTTATATGATCAAAACAACACAGGGTATAGGAATCTTCAGAATGAATTTGAAGACAATTTACGATATCTAGAATTCTATGAAAGTGTAAATTGTTCTCGAGTGTTGATGCAGCAAACATTTTTTGGTATGTGTCCGCAGTGTAAGCGAAACCCAAATAAGTTTACTGCAGTTAATCGTATGGATCCTAAAGATGTACCTATAGAACAGATATATCTTACTTATGTAGAACAACTCTTTATAGTAAGAGTACAACCAGTGATGCGTGTGTATAGGGTAAAATCGAGAGGCTTTCCCGGTCAATATCCTTATAAGGGAAATATTATAAATATTGATCAAAATATACCTAACGGAGATTGTTAGTTTCCTGCCCCCTACACCCGCTTCACTGATCACTATAGTTGTAAGAAAGGAAAGTGTTAATGGACATCGGGATTTTCATGTGAGACGTGACAAAATTTTAGCAGTACTCAATTTTTTGAAAATGAATAATCCATTCTATAGTGATATCATCATTAATATGGAACAAATATCTCAACTTCCATTAAATGGTAGTATTTATGGAATGATACCCACTGTTGATTTACCTGAGGTGAATACAGATGAAGAGAACTTTTCTGAAGACATTTATGAAAGTATGATCCCGGAGAATATTAGAATCACAGAAGTTGATCGACTCCGATCTGCAGTGAATAATGTAATTCCATGGCCACAAGGTACTGATATCATAAATGAATTCTCGTGCGAAGGATATGTAAGCATGGTATTTCCCGCTTTACTACCTTACGGATCTGCTGAACTAAACGATAATACTCGAGCAAGTAGTATGAAACTTACAGCACTTGAATATTTTCAATTTTTGATGCAGTATAAAGACCGACGTTTTGCACAAGATCCTAGGTTCAGATTTTTTGCACTGAACACTGTTCAGCGTCATCAAGCTATTCAACGAGGGACAATATTTGCTAAAAAATCTCATTTCAATGGAACAATACAGCAACTGAGAAACACGCTGTCGAGTAGTCATCAAATAATAAGAAGTTTATATTATTGGTGTGGAAAAATAAGAGGATCAAAGTCTTACTGGTTTCAAGGAAGGGATGAACTTGAATCAATGATTGAGCAGTGTGATAATCTTCCTACGGGTTTTTTTACTTTGTGGCCTGATCTGGCACGACTCATGGGCTGGGTTGTAATGATGACTCCTGAATCAGTATAATCCTGTCATCGCACAAACATGGAGACCAAATACTGGTTTTAGTATAATCATCTCCTTATACCAGGTGATTGAATATGTATCCAAATATGCTTCAAAGTCAGAGCCTGCTTCGAAAAATTTGACGGAAATATTTCAAGAAATCGTTGAATCGAGAGCCCCGGATGAAGAATCTCGTCGAGCATATACAAGTTTGATGATAAGAGTGATCGGAGAAAGAGATATCGGGGCTTGCGAAATATTCATTTACTCCATGGAATTCCATTGTATCAATGTACCAGAACTTTTAGAATACTTGTCATAACAATAGAAGACTATGTTGCAATTAATGGAACAAATAGTGAAAATGACAGTAATTCATTCATTCAGTTTTATAGTAGTAGACCACTAGACATGGAAGAAATAACATTATCCGAGTTTGCTAAAAAAAATATCTAAGGGAAGAAATAATTCAATTAGCACAAACAGAAAAGAAAGAATTGTACAAGTTTTCGCTAAAGTAAACAACAAAGCAATGCAGTCAATACTGAATTATATTGTAAACAAAACTTGATTTTACATAAGCATTGGCGTAATGAAGAAGACTTGAAAAGTACAGATGAAACATGGTTCATGGTTTATACTCGACAACATTTTGGACAGCTTCACGAACAATTACACATATTTTTAATTACAGAAAAAACTGAGATTTATCAGGATAGTAATAACGAGTTTGATATTTTTGACGATAGAGACTGGATGGCTATAGCAGCAGTAATGCCTAATGCACTACCAACTCATGTTGGTCTAGGTAATCGTGATATCGATTTACTTCATAATTGGGAAGCAGCCTATTACACATATCCAGATATAAAGAATAAAACTTCTTTCATCGAAAGGATTTCGAGAAACATTTGGGAATCAGTATGATTCTCATGAATCATACAATGTTATTTTCAACGACCAACAAAATAAGATATTATCTTTCTTAGAATATCAGCTAAATGACTATGATGATTGCAATCAAAGACTTGCAATTAATGAAATAGTTAGGAGAATTAATTCATATTTTGGCTGCGTTGCAACTCTTTTAATGGCTCCTACTGGTGTGGCAGCTAACAATATTGCTGGTCAAACTTTTCATTCAGCTCTAAGAATAAATGCTTCAAAGAGAAGGGAAGGAACTTTCAAAGATTTAGAAGGTGAATCCAAAATTGCTTTTGAAGAAGAATTAAATGATGTGAAGTTCATTATTATTGTTGAAGCCAGTATTTTGGGTTTGAATTTGTTTTTCAAAGTGGATATGCGACTCAAACAAGCAAAGCAGCGTCCTTCAGCTGTTCCTTTTGGTGGCCTTTGCGTGTATTTAGTCGGTGATTGGTCCCAACTTCCACCGGTTTGTGATAGGAGTCTTTACAATATTGGTAATAATGTTCAGACCATTCAATCGAATCTTTTATATAAACAGTTCAAAAAAGTTTTCTTTTTAAGGAGATTATGAGACAGCAAGGTGATGATCAACAAAATTTCAGAGAGACTTTAAACAGTGTCGCAAACGGAACAATCACTGAACAAGATTATCAGCTCTTATCTAACAGATTTTATGTAAACAATATCGGGGACAATTTCAAAGATGCTGTCTGTATAATGTCGAAAAATGGTGAAATCGAACGCTTTAATTATGGAAAACTAGAAAGCAATAAACAACTCGTGGCTCTAATCAATGCAATCCATAATTGCCCAGAAGCCTCTCTAGGAAAATCTGACGATGCTCAGGGATTATTTGCCCAATTACGTTTATGTAAAGGTGCTCGAGTTATCGTTAGAAGAAACCTTTGGGTCACAAAAGAACTAGTCAACGGTTCAGTTCCGACAGTAACTAATATTATTTATGACCCGGCAGTTGAATGCGAAAATTATAACAAATACATGCCAATACGTATACTCTTATCTTTCGAAAAATATACAGGACCAGTTCTGTACGAGAATTCAATACCCATTGTACCAGTAGTGGCATCTTTCAAGAAAAATGAAATTTTTTGTACTCGCAAACAATTTCCGTTAATGTTAGCATATGCTGTTAGTATACATAGAACGCAAGGGATAACATTAGATAAGGCAATTGTTAATTTAGGAGAAAATGAATTTCAGGTTGGATTAACGTATTTCACTCTTTCAAGAGTGAAAACAGGATTATTATTAAAAAGGGCGTTTAATTTTGATAGACTGCTAAAAATTAATAGAAGTACATCAATGGTTGATCGTAGAGATGAGTTGCAAAGGTTGTGGAATGTGTCTAATGACAATTAATGTATATTGTACTATAATGTAGTGTATTCAATAAAAAATGTATATCATAAAAGTGTATATATTTTGTTGATTGTAAATTATTACGAATATTGATAAATAAATTATTACGAATCTATTTATCTAACGGATCAAAGACGGTTGATTGTAAAAATACTGATAAATAAATTATTACGAATATCAAATGCTCCGCTCATTTGTGTCAGTGACACTCCTAGTTATAGTAACGTTAAGCTGACCGAAGCGTGTATAACCTTCAAAGTGTTTGCTGGTATTTTTGTGTGTTAAGTGTTCAGTTCATTGATTCGGTAAAATGAATAGTGTTCAATCTATTTTTAAAACAAATTTTTCTTCTCTCTCTATTAAAGATAAGTGCAAAATTAAGGAACTCGGTAGGCCGTTTCCCGTTTTAATATTAAACAGACATTTTTAACTATCCTTTTATTTTAATTATATATTTTTAGAATAATTTACAAATAGCATAAATACAACTTAATATTAGGCCTACTAAAAGTTGTCAATAGTTATGTCTTCATGTTGCGACCCACCCCGTGTGTTATTTGGAATGGGATAATTGCTCTTACCTTAGTAGAAACATTCAGACATTGAACCCCCAACTGTCAGAACCACGAGCCGCCACTGCTATCAGCTTCATTATCTGTTACGTCATACCCAAGGTTAATTGAGTGGCTCCTTTAAAGTTTCTTTCTGGTTTTCTGTAAACTTTAGTAGGCCTTCTGTTAATGAATGTTTCAAGTCCCCGAGAATATCGTAACAATCATGTTGGAAGGATTAGGTGCTATTTGTTAAGAATCGCCTTATCTTTCTGTAACCTGTTTCCGGTCTTGCTGCTGTTCATAATGCCTTTCGACAATTATTTATGCTTAACACAGTGTGCGGCGCACGCATGCGCCAGGATAGTAAGGGCGCTAAAAATTTCAGGCGAGGAAGAAATATTTGAAAAAAAAAATTATTCATTAAGTTAATGAATTTTGACATTTGTAATTCATGGTTAATGAAGTTTTATTTGTGTTGGACATTTTATTTTGTATTCATATACAGGTCCTGATGATGACAATAAATATTGTCGAAACGTCGACACAAATAATTTAAAATTTGTGTTATACTTTTTGACCGATCTTCACAAACCCTTCACCGAAAAATTAATTGTATTAACCATTTAGGTGCTCTGGACGGGTATTCTCGCCAAATTTTTATGCTCCTGACGTGTTAAGTCGCACGTCATTTTTAATCGGTAAAGTGCCTCAGAACGGTCTTGTATCCCTATGGCTGTAACTAACGGGCTGTTATGACAAATAACATAAATTACTTTATTTTCTTCCAAATTATTTTTTAATGTTTTTGTACCCTTCTTGTATGTTTATCGTTTTTTATAGCTTTGTTTTTGTTTTTGATCAATAAACTTACAATTAATACATTTCGTATTTCATTGTACTCACTGATACGTTTTTATAAAATGATTTTTTATTGTGGAGGGGCAGGGTATAGGTGCCCCAACGAAAGTTCTGCACACAGGCGCTGGACGCTACAGTCGCGCCTCTTTAACACATGCGCTACATGAACTTCCCAACGTGTGCGTCGTATCTGATTTTACTAAAGAGATTATTTACGGACTCGATTAGACGTTTTGGTGTTTTCGATTGCGCCCTTTAAGATACTTCTGGACGACAATATCAGGAGTCTGAATCTTTCTTCGATTTCGTCTTTGAACTATCCAAGTTTTGATCCACTTAGGCCTAAAAGCTGATATGTCACCTTCAATTTCTTTCACATTGAAATATAATTCCGTTTATGCGTTCTAATGACCATTTTTATCAATAAAAAGGGTTAAAAAAGTAAAATAACCAATTTATAGGGATTCTCTTTTCCTTCTTCTTCGTAATCCAGACATTGATGGGCTTGCAATTTCTTCCTTTCTCTTGATCACCACATACCTTCTTCCTTCGTTAACCCCATCCATCTATTCCTGCCTGGGCCTTCCCCTTCAGCACCATATCTCAAAAGATTCAAATTCTCTCCACTTTCAAAGAGTCCAGATTTCCGAGTCATTAGCTCCAACTGAAACTAATTAAAATTTCTCTTGGTTTCCACGGACACGTTTCTGGACTCCAGAAGGATTTATTTTTCTTGAAAAATGCCCCTCTTGCTTGTGCAGTCCTACTTTTTACATCACTGATGCACCTCCCATCTGATGTAATGCAGCTCCCAAGATATTTAAAGGAATCAATATGCACTAGTTTCCTACCGTCCATAAACACCTCAGCCTTCCGTGTTCCCGTTCTGGAACATTTCATGACTTTATAGGGATTATGCGGTGCTAAACGCCACTTGCAGACCCTAGTACGGTACGAATTTAGTAGCACTGGTAACAGTGTAGCAGTTTTTTTTTATCGGCCATCTAAGGACCAGATGCCAATTTCAATTCTTTATTCTTTGTTCTTTCCTTTTTCTCCAATATTCTTTCATATTTTCACTGTGTCTCTTCTTCCTGTCTTCAGTCCACTTTGAACCTGCGTTTTTCTCTCTCCTACCCTGGACTCCTTCCATTTTTAACAATTTTGCCCGAAAAACTTCTCTT
Organism: Magicicada septendecula; assembly: GCA_034769895.1. Taxonomy (NCBI): domain Eukaryota; kingdom Metazoa; phylum Arthropoda; class Insecta; order Hemiptera; family Cicadidae; genus Magicicada; species Magicicada septendecula. The sequence continues at coordinate 164,091,267 of CM068373.1, read as the reverse complement.
TCAATTGCTTCTTCTGCGTTTATATTATTTTTTTCTAAATCCTTTTGGACTTCTTTGATCCAACTTGATGTTGACTTCTTCCCCCACAGATATTTGAAAACCTGCTTTGTTAACCTATTGTCGTACATTCTATATAAATGTCCAAAAAATATTAGTCTTCTTTTTGTCACTGTTTCTGTTATATTTTCTATACTTTGATATATTTCATCATTACTCTTAATTTCCAACCTTCTGAAGTTTTTTGTGGGCCTAATATTTTCCTAATAATTCGTCTTTCCAATATTTCTAGTTTGTCTAAATTATAATTAAATGCTAGACATTCACTTGCATATAGGCATTCTGACTTCACTACTGTACTGCAATGCCTTATTTTCGCATTTTTACATATGCACTTTTTATTGTAAATATCTTTAGTTATACCATATGCTCTTTTCATTTTATGAATCCTTTCTTCTATAGCAGATTTTTCTAAACCATCTCTTGAATAATTTCGCCCTAGATTCTTAAATTTCCTAACCCACTCTATTCGACCAATAGCTGTTAACAGGAATTTTGGCGCATTTTTAGTGTTCGTGAGAAATTCGTTTTTTTCTGCAGAAATTCTTAAGACTGTTCTACTAGCTATGTCCTCTAAAAAATTAACTTGTGTTACTGCAGATATCAGATGTTCAGAAAGTATAGCAAAGTCATCTGCGAATTGCCAAACAGTTTATTTCTTAGTGTAGCAGTTTATTAATACCAACTTATAAATATCTGTATTAAATAATTTTTTGCTTGCTATACCAGTGTTACATAGATGTACACTGTACGTGGTGTTTCGATCCGAATTCAGCAGTAGTTTTGTATTTTTTAATTTACTGATTTATTACAGTTTCTAAAACAAATCAACAATTAAAATCTTAAAACGTGTCCCATATTCCGTGCAGAATGTGGGAAACGGCGGCGGCATAATGGGTACTCTGAGAGCCTACAGGTTGGTGGTTGCGTAAGGCCGATTCAGGAAATATAAGATAAACAAAAGGTTAAATAATAATTTACTTTTTTCCTTTACTGCTCATATTCGTTATAAGTTATTGGTAATGTAGTCCAGAAGAGCGACGTATATTAACATAATTAAATGTTCAGTGCTTTGGACCATATCGGGGCCAATTTTTACCGCACGAGGATGTGGGGGTTCTTATTTTAAAGGAAACTGAGTACTCTTTTCCTATATTGACTCTTTTTTTTGTTATTCCCGTGTTGTGAATACATTTTTTATGTTTTCATTACATCAATTTATTTTTTTACGCAACTCCTGGTTTTTACGTTAAAAGTTAATACTGATATGCTCCCTGAGCTGCAGAACTCGCTCACTATTTTGCGAAGTACGTTTATTACTACATAAATTTTGATATTAGATAATTTTTCAATTATGGAAAAAATAACAAAAACCACGGCCACTCTAGTGTTTCTTTAGTACTATGACAATGCAATCATACAATGAAAATAAAAAATTCTAAGCAATCAGATTTGGGTTATAGGCACGAATTTTACGAAAACCGGTTGACGCGTTCAAAAGTTATCGTGAGACATACCCCAAATAGACAGACAAACGCTCAAGTTATGAGAACTCGCTTCGTTCGTCCAATATATGTCATACTATGCAGAAACTCGTACTTTAAATTTATATTCTTGATAAATTCTGTGAAAATGCTTACTACTTAAGCCGTCTTGGTAAAACAGTTTTTTTTTTACCACTTTAATCATTCCAAGAAAATTTTACGCAGCTGTTGGTTCGTTTTAAAGTATTTTATAGTATCCAGTAATAAAATATTACATTCTATTTTTCAAGAATTCCCTTTAAAAACCCGCTTATTTACCTGGCTATCATTTGGCATGCGATTCCTAAAGGATTCTAGCAATACACTTAGAGAAGGAGATGGTAAGTCATTTGTCAGGGACTGAAGATAATTATTATTTGAGAGACTAACACCGTGGAAATTGGAAGGAGGTCTAAGCAGGCTGGACGTCTTCCAAAGCCTACCCTCAAATGTAGGCCAAGAGGAAGAGATTTCAGGAATCGATGAAGTGATCAGTTTGTGAGTCATCACGAATATTTATAAGATGTAATCGAAAAACATTTTGGTGGTTTAATCCTTGTAAGTTGATGAAGTTGACCTTGTGTTTTACGTATAGACTTATAATTAAGTTATCGATATACCACTTATATCTCTCAAACCTCAGTTTCCCAAGAACTTTCGATTTTTACTTCATCTACTACCTGTATCTCTTTGTCGTTGTCGCGTTACAGCACACCGCCAATGTTATTAACTGGATTCAAACCCGCGACAACCGATAATTACCGTCCACAATCGATACACAAAACAAGCAGTTATTTGATTTATTACACACAGTTCCGTGTTGGGGTGGTTGGTTCATAAGGTGGCGCCGTCTACACAGCGCCGTTTTGTACTATTGAGTGAATGAAATCGATTTTCGTTCGTACGTTGGGGTAGATTTTTATACGTATGTGTCGCAGATTGGTTGCTGTGTTGTGTGCCGCCCCTGAACTGTTATGTGACTCTCAACACACACATTTTTAATGAACTTACCACATTATATTTACATTGTTGTGCGCTATCCGGTGTTGTCAGATAATTGTAAGTAACAAAACACACGAGCTTTCGCTTTATTGTCGCTTGCATTTTGCTGTCGCTTTTGTGTGCACAGTTTTGTTGTTGCTACTAGTTGGTTAAGAAGCGAAAGGTTGTTGTTTGTTCTCCAAGGTTCTGACCTTTCCTTCGTCCTACAGTAAACGACAATAAACGAATGTTTCAGTGTCTTTTACTCCTCGTAGAACTACTACTTTGAATGATATCGTGATTGTATCGAAAACGTGGCCGCACAAATTTAAGTAACAGTCCAAAAACAACGAGGCTAAATTCTAACTCCGAATACAGTCACGATGTCATTTGTTACTTGGTTAAATTACGCAGTTAGGAATGTTAACCATTATTTTTACGAATAAAATAATCAAACATAAACACTCGCTATTATAACAATGGCTATTATAACATAGACTATATAAAGACTGTAATACATGGAAAGATTGTGAAATGTGTGAAGGGCACATATTTTATTTTATTGAATAGCGTTTAATTAAAACACCCATAAACGTTTTAAAATTATTTAAATTGTTCTTCAAATAAATAATCCCATGTTTTTATCAAATAACTCTGCATATATCGAAATTCAAATTTCCGTTTTTTCGTGGCATTCAGAAAATATTACTTAGCTTATATACGTTTTAATTGATATAAATGCTCACTTATATAACAAAAAATATTGTTACTGTTATTATTATTAGAACGTTTCGTTAAAGAATACTGTACATGGTGATTTTTAACTGGTTGACGGCAGACAGAACACTCTGTTAATACAACACGAGACACCAAACGTACATATGTATTTCACTATAGAAATAAAAATATGTTTAAGACGTTGTCACATTACTAATTTATTTCTATATCGATACGATAACACAAACACACACGCGCGCGCGCATGCACGAACGCAGGCACGTACATGTTTTCTTGTGTAAAATAACAATAATATTTATTATTAATAATTATAGTAAAACAATAATAGAAACTATGAAATAGAAACTATATATATATATGTTCAAACACTTTTTGCTACAGTCTATTTCTTGATGCATATATAATATATTTAATATTTATAATTACTTTACCTCAAGATGTTTTTTCCGTTATTTGGGACATGTTTCGGGGATCCTATTGTTCCCATCATCAGCCTTCTGAAGGTCTGTTTGAAATATGTCTCATGACAACTTTTGAACGCATTAACAGATTTTCGTAAAACGCTTCATGCGTGTCTACACTTTTACCATACAGAACCCTGTTGTTTTTGAGACTGATGCCCTCTAAAATTGGAGGGTGGGAGGCAAAATGTGGGGAAGGGGCAAAATTGTGAAAAAATCACAAAAGCCCATGCGGGGTATCAAACTAAACAGAATTTAAACCAAAATCTGAATATGGTATTCATTTTTGAAAATTTAAACAGGACGTCAGGGCCCAAAAAGTTGGTAAAACGTTTAATAAAATCACAAAAATGTATGTGAGGTACCAAATGTATGTGAGGTATCAAATAAAAGAGAATTTTAACTGAAACTCTGACTGTAGTGTTAAGTTTTGGAAATTTCATAATTTTTGGACCCCAGGTTCCAAAAAACGGATTAAAATTTTGAAAAATTATGATAATTTTTAGCAGGGTGTCAGACTAAAAGAAATTTTAACCCAAATTCGAATGCGTCGAATGTTTAGTGTGTATTGTATGATTTTGTGCTCTACAATTGGTGTACTATTAAATAAATTGAGAAATCCGGATTTAAAAATATTTTTCCAATTACTGAAAAATATTCGAATGTTGACAAATGTATGTAATAATAATTGTACTTTGTTTAAAATAGCCAGCGAGTTCTGCAGCTCAGGGACCGTACTAATTCTATTAAGCTATAGTGCACTGCGTAGTAATTTCAAAATTGGTTATCATTTAACAGATTTTACTGTCATTTACTTGTTGTATGAATTTAGTCATATAATAATTATCGTTCAAACATTGTTTGCTACAGTGTATAAATATTTGCTACAGTTATTATAAATATTAAATATAATAATTATCGTTTATAGAAATTACTATATTGTACGTGTATAAATGTAATACAATAATATGATTGAAAATAAAACTTTCAGTTTACTCTGAAGCTGCGGAACAACAGTTCAGTGAACTGTACATAAGTAAATAACATAAAATAAATGCTTGTATAGTAAAATAAAATTATATAAATGCAAGAAAAGTTATTCCGTACACTGTGTACCGTAAATTAAGAAACTGTATACCATGGACTGATACGATTGTTTCATGGTTTTACTCTGCTTGGATCTTTAAATAAGTTGTGTGGCACTGTCGTCAGCTTGGATGTTTTGATCATCAAGGCGCTCAACGTGCCATTTTCTCAGGATAATAGCGGACATCTTCATACCAGCTCATATTCGCTGTTGTCATGTTTTTTCTTGTGTCATTATTTGAAGGTTTTCCTCCTCATGTCAAGATAGATCAAATACTTTTTTTTTTAGGCGATTTAATTATGGCTGGCACCGCCTCTCGCATCCTAGCTTCCACCTTCCACTGGCGCCGGTCTAAACAGTCATGTTCTGTAAGTCCTCTTGCATTACTGCATCTTCGACGTCCATATCCCATGAATGGTTAGGTCTTCCTTTTTTTCTTCTAGCGGGTGGAGTTCATTCCTATACCTTCCTTGGCCATCTCTCATCCGACATTCTTTTTAGGTATCCAAAATAATTCAGTCTTCTTCCTTCTATTGTTTCTATAACGTCAAGGTCGATTCCCATCGCTTGTCTTATCTCTACATTTCTCACTCTATTTAGTCTTGTTAGTCTACAGCGCCTCCGCCAGTAATCCATCTCCGTAGCTCTTATTATGGATTTATTTCTTTTATTAATTTCCCACAGTTCTGCCCCATATAGGACTATAGTTTCGACTATAGTTTTATACATTCTGATTTTATTGTTTTTTGTTATTCGTGGACTCCATAGCAGACTGTTTAATTGTTTTGTTGCTGTCTTAGCTTGTTTTATTCTTACTTTTATTTCTTGGTTGTAGCGGAAATGTGACACCTGCTTTATACTCTTACTATCAATACAATCTTAGTTTGCAAGGGGTATTTGCCTACAAATGCCATAGTTATTATCTTTTGACAGAAATTTTCATGTTGTAATTTGAACAGACTTGCTGTAAGTGGAACATCGGTCTCTGGACCTCGCATTCATTGTTTTGGACGATTAGTTGACCATCCGCAAATAGCGCTTTATACAAATATGTTTTATTATTTATTATTATTATTCCCGGATCCACCCGTAATTTCCACGCTCTCTGTCATCAATGCTACACCTTTGGTGCACTTCGAGATTAAAGTAATTTACTTCTGTCAAATCCTCTCCTGTACACAATACTAGGCCTATACTTGTACAATAGTATAAGCTCTTTATAATGTTTACAAGACGTTACAAATACAGGATCAGCCCTTACGGAATCGTGCTGTTCGTCAAGAAGTAAAATATCCAAGATAGAACGAAATCTGTTATTAATAAGTTCCACGTAACTTGTAAGTTGAATTTATGAAGCTTATATCTCTACAGTTTTATGACACAGTTCTGTCACCTTTGTTTAAAACAGAAATAACCTTGGCCATTCTCCATTTATCTGGGATCCTGTATCTTTTTCAGCATATCGTTACGACGGTCTTACTGATCGTCGTATGGTACAGTGGAAAACAAAATACAAGACACCAATGAAATCACTAATAATCAGCTTTAATTATCACAATAATTTGTAATCAACAAGGTTAGTCTCTTACAACAATTCAGGTAAAAATTGTCCACACGCAATTATAATGTCAACTACAAAGAATTCCGCACTAATTAGAACACAACAATACTTGGCTACAAACACTCGATCCGCGCTAAAGAAATCGCTTAACATCACTGACTTGACAACGCCAGACGCTCTGGTTTTTGTAGGTCGCGCAGAGGTCCAGTATAGCTTTCCCTCCTTACTGCACGCCAGCTTAATGCGTATGTCAACTATTCTTGAACATGCTAGAACCTACTTGACTGAGGCAACAACCGCCACACTGGACGGTGGCTGGCGACTGGAGATTCTCGTTACAACATATTCCGCAGATGTTGCAGTCTAAACTTACATAATGTACTAGAGTATTTCAACAGTCCTGATTTTATCCCATCCAAAGCGGCTGCTTTCCAATTCATCATGGATAAAAGTGTCCCTTCTAGTTCCTCAAAATGTTATTGAATCTACACCTGTTTCCCTCTTATGTCCTGGGGAATGTTAGAATCATACCACAGTTCCTTGTAGAGCTCAATCCATTTGTTCTTTGGAGCCAAATTCAGATATGCTTCAGTAATGTGTATACCACCATTTGGCGTCCATGTGTCTCGTCCTCTAAGTTACTAAGTAAATCTGTTCCATAATTTATCATGCGCTTCCTGGATAATATATTTCACATCATCACGTCTCTGCTTATACATATCCAGATCTTCACTGGGTCTTGTCTCAAAGTATTTGTGATAAGCCGATTGATTGTCTTGTATCGTTTGTTCTAACCCCTCGTTTCACATTTGTAAACCTCTTTTCAGAGTATTTATTCGTTTCTTTCCAAGCACTTCATTACTCACTTTGTTCCGTATGTTACTCTATTCTTCTTCTATATTGTCACTACTGTGTTAATCTCTTCTGGTAGAGATCACTGATACTCTCTTCATGGAGCAGATATACTTAAAAAGCTTTCTTACTAAGTGCCCCAGAAATATTCGTAACTCTCCTCCATCTTGTCCAAATCTCAAGAGATCACCATATAGTGATCAGTGTTAATCTTTGGACCTCTAAAAACATGCGTATCCCTGACTTGTGAAGACACCTTTTGATTAAAAATTATGTAATCAATTAATGATCGAAGTCATCTGGCTCACCAGGTATATCCGTTGATGTAATTTTTTCTAAACAATGTATTCGTCGAATTCGTGTTAGCAATTTTTTTCAATCTTACTCCATTTTCTTTAATAGGTGACTAAATGTAACGGCCATACTCTGTGTATAACCAACAAATGGTGGTCGTAGTTCAAAGAAAAGCGCTGGTAGAGTCAGTGAAGGGAATGCTGCTATCTGCCAATTACATATGATACTTGGAGTAATAATGCCTCTTGAATCACCAAAACAAAACTCTATGAAAATATCATTTTAGTAAGTAGGCCTACTGCTGAATTGTGGATAATTAGTAAAAGAAATGCCTTCAGAGTACAAGCTACGGAAATGAACTTCTGGGGCTGGTGCTTATCGTTGGTGCTGTCAGTTGACGAGCATCTACACAAATTAGAAGGCGCATGGAAACCAGTATTGATATAGGCCTACTTGAGACCGTAGAATGTATGGGAATCATTATTGATATAGGCCTACTTGAGACCGTAGAATGCAAGAGACTGAGGTCGTACGGCCATGTACTGAGAATGAGCTACAGCAGTAATTGTGTGTATTTCGCCACACAGAAGAAAATGTGGCAGACCGAGTAGAAGTTGGACCGCAGACGTTAATATGCTAATGGAAGATAACGGAAGTCGACAAACAGAATTGATACTATGTCCGAACAGACCAAAGACGTGTGTACCGCAAGGGATGCGAGACGGCGATAGCCATAAAGAAACCTCGCGTAACGAAAAAAGACGAAACAAATTATTTTTATAATCCTATTATATGATTCGCTTATAATACATTTTCCAGGGACAGACAATTTAAATTTTATTTCTCAGTGACAACGTGAAGCGAGGTTTCGGGTTACACTTATTGCCTACGTTACGCCTCACGCCTACCTAAGGCAAACTGTCATAAAACATTAACCTGGGCTACAAACGTAACGCAATACTACGACTGTATTATAAATGATTATAAAAGATAATTTACTAGAGGCATTAATATTAAAAGAGATCTGAGGTGAGGTGCTCGCAGCATGAGGTGAGACTCGCCTCCGCGTAAGGCGACATGTGCAGATGCCTTGCATGCTCCACAATCCCGTGGCTCCAGTTTTCTTTACAGCACACAATACGTCGCCATGTTTCTCCTCTTATCACGCGCACTCTCTAAAACTTGGAATTCTGTGAAAATTCAATTATGAGGCAGTTGTTAAAATATTAAACGTTTTCAAAATGAAGTTTCCTTATTGTTATGAATGCGCCACGGTATATACGCGTACAAAGTCATAAAACTTCATGCAGAGTCATAAAACTATGTAGCATGACCTGAAATAGTATGTATAAGATACTCTTCTTATTAATGCAGTGTCTTTACTCAGTAAACACTAAACACTGTAATGGATCGATAACAGTGTGACAGAGTACTTTTCCATTACTTTTCCCTCTGGGGTTATGTAGATTAACATTATATTACGAGGTAAAAATGTTTAAAACTAGCACCTAGTAACTAATACACATTGATTACAACAGAGTAAATAGAAAATAACGAGTTATTTTTGTTTTAATTTTTGTAGGTTGTTCATAAAAATCTGAAACCGCCAGAACTTCCAGACCCCTCTCCTGGCTGCGCCTCTGCTTAAATTTTTTTAAATTGTATAATTTAAAGGAGGCATAGATAACATTTTTCGGATAGGGAAAACAAAAGCTAGCTCAGGAATGTCATTTCAAGGAAACATGCACGTAAATTTCGTGATAAAGTAATAATACACTAAACAGAAAGTCAGTTACAAACGGCCTCAGCTAAATGTCTCTGCTACAAAATCGCAAACTATGGCATTTGTAGGTAAACATACGATTAGAACGGAGCCAGTCGTGGATAATCAGAGTCTGCAGCAAATTTCCGTTGATGCGATATGTCATAAGGAAACGGCACTGATTGCAATAATAATTTACCAATATGTTGAAGAAGCTGTGGAACGATCCGTACAAGACTAAAGAATAAAACAGGAAAGGGTACTCGCGTAAAATTTTACAAAACGGTAGCTAATTGTGCATTCCTTTATACAAGTAAAACACGGACCCGCGGTTAAAAGAAAGAAAAACGAAATTCAAGTTACTGAAATCAAATTTCAGAGAAGTAGGCCTAAGGCTATTTGCAAAAGGAGCGAAGAAATTAGAAGATAATTAAAAATCGAATCTTTGCAAAGGATTATGGAAGATAGGTGGAGACGGTCTGAACACTTGGACCGCATGTCAAATAATGGACTACTGTTAGTCGGGCTGCAGATTACCCAATGCTTCTGGTAGTAGGATGCTTACTAAAACAGTTCACACCGATAGTAACAGTTGTACAATTTCCATCAAACTGTCAATCAGGTAAACGAGTTTATACATTGATTCAGTGGCGTAACTCTTTATTTTGGGGCCCCCCACAGTAATCCATAGTGGGCCCCCTTACTACCCTTACATAATTCATACCACTGTTCCCTCTTGAATACTAACCTGTCCTTACAGCTGTCGCAGTTACTTAAATTATATAACGTAAACAGAATATCTTCTCCTCAAGACTGTTTAAAATCTTTTCTTATAAGCCTAGGCCAGTTTCATCGGTTATTTCTATAAATCCTGTAAAAACCTTTCATTAACTTTAAAAGTTGGTGGTCCTTCTTGTTTCATCTTCAGATATTGAGAAATATCTTATTATTTCAGTCAGATGATCTTTTCTGTTAATGTCTTGTCTAGTATGCATTATTAACAGAGAAAAACAGAACAGATTCAATCTGCTTCAAACGAATATTTTCAGCTTTTACAGGGGAAAGCTGAATGAGTTCATTTTGAAAGCTGAGACTCGTGTACTTTTTCCTGATCTTAGTGCAACTTACATTACATGAATTTTGTTCTGATTATCTCTTAGAAAATTGGATCGTATTATTCGACAATTGCCAACGTTTTCGCTATTGGGCTGGCCTATCTTTTCTCTACGTTCTCTAAGGGCTAAGTTTGAAGCTGCCAATGTCAGAGTAACATTTACAACGCGATCCAGTACTTTGCCCCATTTATTAGTTTCCTTTCGTAGCTCGTAACGAATAACGATGAAGTTTTGGCCTCGGCGCATTCTTAACTGGAATCGCCGCTCACTTGTGCAGTTAACCAAATAATACACTTTAAAAGCACTAGTAACATAACAGTAAAAAGATAAATATATTTGTTTTTTATGTTAAATACATACGGGGAAATTTGGTTTTACTTAAGTTTAGTGGTTTATACCCATTCTTTAAAAAAAATTAAGGAAAATGTTTGAGCGGGCCCTCCTAGTCCGTGGGCCCGGCTGTTCCACCACATCATTGATTTAAACTATTTTGTTAATACCCCTGTACGTGAAAATGGGCCCCATTGCTGAGGGTATTAATTCTTAATAACCATGTGAGTACAAAAGCGAATTGATCATCATCATCATCAGATATATGGATTACATTGCACCTACAACGTATTCCATGACCATAATTCAGAGGGTAATCTCTCTTCATTCATCCACCGTCTTATTATTTTGTTCCAGTTCGCTTTCCAGTTCCAAGATAATCCTGTGAAGCCTATCACAATTGATTCTATCCACGTGTTCCCTCGAGCCTGTCCGTATCTTCCGTTGCGTTAAGAATACTTTCTATCTTCAAATTTCGTCGCATAACGTTACTCCCCATTGAGACTCCTAACATTCTGCGTAAAACCGCGTCTCTGCTGTTTCAATTCGTTGCCACGGCGTGACGAGGACCCAAATTTCACAGTGAAATAGGCACGACCATCATTTTGTAAAAGTTAATAATCGTGCTAGCCTTTCGTACCAGCTAAATCGATCGTTTGCATACAACGTTGCGTTCAGAGCATAGCCATTGGCTGTCTATGGCGATTTAAACCATTCTGCCATTAACGGTCAGATTTAATCCTCGTCGTGTTTGAAACAAAGTTTCAAGGCCATACGTGAATTTGGGTACTGCTAGTTTATTATAGAATTTTAACATGTCTTTCTTTCTTTAATTTTATTAAAAATCTTCACTACGTATAGACCTATTATTAAGAACTCCAACTCATTGCTTATCGTGGACAATAAGCTGTTTTTCGATATATCAAAGAAAACATATAGCAAATTTTTTTTTAAAATTTTGTATGTATTTCAGATCTTGACTTTTACAGATTCCTTGCTGAGAAAACTATAATATTCGTTTTTGGATATCAGATTTTTAATTAATGTCTGTTGTTTTACTTTTTAAACATCGTCTGGTAGTGTCACACGCGTCATTAGAGGGTTCACGTTTTTCACCAATCGAAGATAATATTGCACCTCATGCGTTTAAATGTGTTATTTGTTCCAAAAATTCGTCTTTAAATACTATTTTAGGTGTTACAGGTTATAGTTACGGCAAAGACAAACGCTGGGGAAAGTATTTCCAGTCTGTAACAACAACTGAGGGTGCAGATGATATTGGTATCGTCACTAGGAAATATTGGGACGCTAGGTATTATGGAATTTGTCGTGAGACTGGAAGGCCTTGATTTAGATGTTACCAGATCAGATGTTAGCACCTAATGTTTACTCTTGTTTTTTTGGTTTCTCTGTATTGGGCCGTGTCCAACCGTAATTCCTGTGGGCTTAATTTTCTAATTGTTAATTTTCCATTTCCATTAGTGAAACAATCCAACTTCTGTATTATATTCATTGTATTCAGAATCTGTTACTACTTTTCTTCTTTTTCTTCTTCTACTGGCGTTACAACCCTGTATGGGTTTTAGCCTCTTCAACAGTTTTTCTTCATTCATCCATCACATTACACAGTCTTCTTAATCTTCTTATCTCCATATTCGTCAGCTCCTCCTAAACATCTTCGATCCATCTCTTCCTTGGTCTTCCTCTTACCTACTCGGTCTACATTCTAGAATTTTTCTGGGAATTCCGAGTTGGTCCATCCTCATTGAGTGTCCCAGTGAGTGTTACCTTCTACTCTGTATCCGTTCCGTGTATTAGACTATTTATTTCACAATTCCCTCGTATTATACGTGCACCGTCGTTATTTTGAACTGGTCCAAACAATTTTCGCAGTAGTTTTCATTCGTCTATTCTCAGATAGTCTGTTACTATTACAATCTGCCGACGTAGTCCGCTCTGTCTTGAACATTCGGTTACTACACCGGAGCCTCAACGCCAACCTCGAGGACCAGCCGTCCCTGGAGGTATCGCCCTATAGAGATCCATCTTAAACCCTTTGATTTCGGAGTGTATTTCAGTGGCCTCAAACTCCATTCGTACAAGGCCGTAGTGTTCATTTACTAACGGCGCTTACTCTCCGTGCCACAGCATCGTCATCCGGCTCATGTGTGACCCTATCACAGTACACGCTGATAATGCTGCCGTTTCGGTTCGGAATTCGCAGCTATCCACTGTATCCGATGATCTGATTTCGCTATCCCCTGGCAGCTGCTATAATGCCACCCGCAAACCGCTTCTGGTTAGCATTGGGAATCACTTGATTGCGTCTACACAAAAGTTGAATCTACAATCCACTAATACAAGTCCGTTAATTACACAGTATTCGGTTAAGAGTTACGAAACTGTTATCTTAATCCGTACAGAAAGTGTTTCACTTCAAGCAAAGCGCGCCGCGCCGCGCCGGTCAACTGTCCAGCACATCTCGCGAACCATATCTGCTTTTGACAGATAACACATTTATCATGTACCGACAGGCCGTGAAGTACACAGAGTTTTGCGTAATGGGTCCCGCAGATCGTCGACCTTCGTTGAAAAATAAACAAATAATCCTAAATCAATGATGGAATAATAATAATAATAATAATAATAATACCACTGGTCATGTTCCTGACGTTTGGGGTATTGAACGGTAATTCCCATATTCAAAAAAGGTGATCGTAATGACTGCAGGAACTACAGAGGAGTCAGCCTTCTTAATACTTCATATAAATTATATGCATCTATATTACGAACACGGCTGAATGCGATAACGGAGACCATATTTTCAGAGGCCAGAACGGTTTCAAGAAGGGCAGATCATGTTTAGATTGTATATTTACAATAGCCCAGCTCATTGAAAAGCGTAGAGAATATCAGCTGCCCAATACATAGCTTTCATCGACTTGGAGAAGGCTTTTGACAGAGTGAATCGGAGCAAACTATGGGCATAAATGGCAAGGAAAGGGATCCACAACATCTAACTAGAGCAACACAGAGTCCGTATATGGAGAATAAAATCTTAATAGAAGCAGGGAGACCGAAAACAGCTCCTAGAGTTAGCCTGATCAATTTTGGAGTACGACAAGGGTGTCCGTTATCACTTTCCCTTTTTATTATTAAACGCTTTTATTTAACTTGCTTTTCGTGTCGGTCTCGGGTGATTTTTCAAATCGAATTTTCGCATACTTCCTGATGTGCTAGCGACTTGAAATTTTGTATACTCACTTGAATCACGTGACAATACAATATTATGAAAAACAAATTTCAAAATTCAATTAACTACGCATTTATATCGATGTGTACAGTTTACGACGCTGTTTACAATTTGCTGTTTATGAAGGGTCGTTTACGAATGGCTGTTTACGAAGGGGCCTTCTACGCTTTAAGCTTACTCATGAAGCTTTGGTGAATTTTGAGAATTATCGAAATTGTCTTCAAGCACTTGCCACTCTGTACGAAGCGGGCAGTCTGCGCGCAGCAACCGTCCAGGGAAGTTTGGTTTGAAAAATTTGAGAACGTTTCAGTTAAATTCAGTGAACCAAGTGATGTAAGTGAGAGAAGTGAAACAAATTTTAAAAATTACATTTTGCAAATTGTTTAATATAAAATTATTTAATGTATATGATTATCGTACACATTGAAATTTTGTGAAATAAATATTTTACAAATTTAATTATAGTTTTAGTGCACATCAAAAAAGTGATAGAAATCAACAGCTTGGAATTACGAGAATCTATTGAAGAGATTACTAAAATATGAGAATTAATAAAAAATCGTCTATGTGATTTTACGGATAATGGTAAGTATTAGAAAAATACTGTTCCAACAATCGAAAAACGTTACTTGAAGTTTGGTAATTTAAAATAACATGTATGATGTATTTTTAACATTTTAATTGGTAAAAAACGTTGCAATTTCTAGTTTTACAATGAAAGAGGAGTTATACCGTTTTGCTGATTATATATAATAATACTTGACTAATATATGTTTTAATATATATAAATTTAGTATTTTCATTATGAACTCAAGTTAGCTAAACTTTAATTTTAGTATTATACTGTGTACAAAAATTTGAATAAAAATTAGAATTTGTAGGTGTTAAAAAATGAGTCGACCAGAAACGATGCTGTGTTAAACCATACCTTTTGATGTTGCTGATATTTATGCTGAACATAATCTTCAGTTTAATAAAATTTTAAGCAGTGAGTAAAGAAGTGAAAAACTTTTTAATTTTGTTAAATAAATATTTTACGTATTTAATTATAGTTTTAGTTCACATCAAAAAAATGACAGAAACCAAAAGTTTGACATTACGAGAATCTATTTTGAAGTTTCGTTAATTTTATACTTAAATAATCGTTCTATTGGCAATCAAATTCTTCATTGAAAAAATGTTGTTTTGCCAAACAAAGATAACATTTTAATGGCAAATATAAAATAACATTATATGATGTACTTTCAACATTTTAATTGGTACGAAACGTTTCAATTTCAAGTTTTATAATGAAATAGGAGTTATACTATTTTACTGATTACATATATTATACTTGAATAACATATGTATAAGTTTAGCATTTTTATTGTAAACTCAAGTTAGCTAAATTTTAATTTTTATTATACTGTGTACAAAAATATTAATTCAAATTTCTAGGTGTTAAAAATGAGTCGAACAGAAACGACTACTCAGAGAAAGAGGCGGTTGGAAAAAAAGCGACGTAAAAAATGGAGAAATTAAACAATGAAGATATTCAGACAAAGACAGCTAGGTTGGAAACCTGCCGAAGATGCTTTTCATTAATGGTAGCTTCTGAAACAGTTGAAGAAAAAGAAGCAAGATTAATGCGATACAAAATGTGTAAGTCACAGAGATTACAAAACGAATTACCAGAACAACGAGAAGCACGATTAGAGCATGATCGTTTGTATCATGCACAAATAAGAGTCACAAAAACATTGCAACAACGAGAAACTCGATTAGAGAAGCAAAGAGTCACATATTCACAAGCAAGTGCTCAGTTGAATACTCATTTGAAAATATTCTATGACACTATTAATAAATTTTGTGATAAAATATGTGAAGTTTGTACAAAACGGTGCTATCCAAATCAAGTTGCAACATGCCGACCAAGTGTAGCAGCAGAATCATATTTGCCTGATGAACTCAAACAAAAATCAATTCTACTTCTTTGTCATAGATGTAAAACACATATTACCGGTAATAAGAGAACGTGTCCTTCAAAAGCTTACTGGAATTGTTTGGATCCTTGTGTACAACCTGATATCTTAAAACAGCTTTCTCAATGTGAACAACGATTGTTATCAAGAATAATGACAATTGTTAAAATTTTTAAATTTGATGGGCAATTTGGACAATACGGCTTTCGAGGCCAAGCAGTATTGTTTGCTCAAGACATATTTGAAATCAGCGGTAAACTACCAGATATGCTTCCAAGATCTTCAAGTAATGCTGGAATAGTGATAGTTACTGAACATCTTGTAGACTTGAATATTATTAGAGAATTCTCTATATCACGTGAAAAAGTTTATGACGCATTAAAATGGTTGATACATAATAATCCACTGTATAAAGATGTGAAAATTGATAAAAATGTACGCATGAATATAGAGGATTTGGCAAGAGTATTTGAAAACCCACAACAATTGAATGAAGTAATTAATCAAGAGCATCATTTTTATAAAAGAATTAATCATTTTTATAAAAGAATTAATGAAGTATCAAGGATTGTACGAGCATCCTGGAGTCAAGATAATCGAGATGTGTTTACCTCGGGTAGGTGTTCAGTGTTGTGCAATGACACTTGCTAATATCGTAAGAGCATTTATTTATCCACCCACAAATTGGTCTTCAAATACTTTAGATATGAACATGATTGAAGGAGATCGTATTTACAAACATATTAGAGAATTAACAGAAAATGACCCAACTGCATTTCCTATTAACGAAGATACGTAATTTTTCTGTAATAAAACAAAGTCTAATTATATATGATTTTAATTTCTCTTTGGAATATGAGGAACACACTAATATTTTTGGAAATGTACAAAATAATTTAAATAAGAACAATAATGGAATGACGCTGAATGAAGCCTTGCTAGCATTATTTAAACATCATCAAGCTGGAATTTTGATTGCATTATCCAAATCTTTCGGAGTAATGCATTACAACGAAAAATTCTATTTTTCTGATTCTCACTCATGTGGTCCAAAAGGAGTAAGTGCAAGACCAGATCTTGGCAAAGCATGTAAAATTGAATGCGATACCCTTGCAGAACTTGAACGTATAATTAGAAGATCGACCGGATCTAAAAATAAATTGTTTACTTTGAGTTACATCGACCTTCATATAAATAATATTGACATCAACATGAACAAGACCAGATCTTGGCAAAGCATGTAAAATTGAATGCGATACCCTTGCAGAACTTGAACGTATAATTAGAAGATCGACCGGATCTAAAAATAAATTGTTTACTTTGAGTTACATCGACCTTCATATAAATAATATTGACATCAATATGAATAATGATCTAAATACAGTAAATGAAAAGAGTTATAGTGACGTTAATATAAATGAAGTTATATCTGGAAGAACGTTTCAACAACAATATAATAAACTTTTAGATCAACAACAGAATCAAAATGAAGAAAATAATGGATATTTCACTCATAACAAAGAAACTTATCAACAACGTTTCATTGAACAACAATATAATCAAGTATTACATCAACAACAGAATCAATCCAATGCTTCGTTTGGACAACAATGCTCTAGAAATGCTTTTGAGCCACAACCAAGTCAAGTTAATGCTTATATGCAGATTAATAATGAATCGAGAATTGTACGAGCTTCATGGAACCAATATAATCCAGCAGTGTTCACTTCAGGCTTTGCAGGTATTCAATCTTGTGCAATGGCATTAGCAAACTTAGTAAAAGCATACATATACCCACCAAAACGATAGCCTACAAATACTCTAGATGCAAACATGTTTGCAGGAGATGAAATTTATAGACAAATTAGAAAATTAACGGCGAATAATCAGACTGCTTCTCCTATTTGCGAAGATG
This sequence comes from Magicicada septendecula, assembly GCA_034769895.1. NCBI lineage: Eukaryota > Metazoa > Arthropoda > Insecta > Hemiptera > Cicadidae > Magicicada > Magicicada septendecula. The sequence goes on along the minus strand of CM068373.1, from coordinate 164,073,377 downwards.
GATACTTAGATGTGCGTAACTTCGGCGTAATTAAAGAAGATTTCGTCATGTATGATATGAATTTTTCTATAGAATATAATGATGACACTGAAATCTTTGGAAACGTCCAAGATGATCAAAATCAATATGGAATTGGAATGACGTTGAATAAAGCCTTGCTTACATTATTCAATTATCATCAAGCTGGAATCTTAATTTCATCATCAAAATCTATTGGGGTAATGTATTATGATAACAAATTTTATCTTACGGATTCACATTCTTGCGGTCTAAACGGTGAGAGTGTTATACATGATCTTGGCAGAGCTTGTATAATTGAATGCGATACAATTCCAGAACTTGAACGCCTATGTAAGCAATCAATAGGTTCATAAAATCAACAATTCACGATAAATTATATAAAAGTTAATATAAAATATGACCCTGTCTTGGAACGTGTAAGAGAAGACGAGGAAAGAGAAGAAGAAAACATGTATTCGACAGCTAGAGATGCGCCCTCTGAACAACCAGAACACGTATTAGTACAAACAAGTGTTATGGCTCCAATCGATTTTGGGGAACCAGATGTCGAACAACAATACGAATTATCAAATGAATTGAATAAAATTATTCGAAAAAGAAAAGATAACATTGTTAATGTTCGCCATGAACTGAAAGCAGAAGAATTTAGTTGGTTTTATCTTTTCCCATTTGGAATCAATGGGTTAAAAGAACCTTCAAGACGAGTGAAAATTAGCTATTTGGATTACTTTTAGTTTAGAATTCTCGGAAAAGATACAAGATTCCAAAGAAATTATTATCTTTTCTATGCATTATCCATGTTTGAGAGTGAACGTGTAAGGTCTACTATTTCAGCTTGTGGAAAAAAAATTGAAGGTGAAAGTGTAATGGTTGAAGACGTGCATTTATACTTAAAAAACTTAAGAGGTACAGCAGCTTACTGGCGAAAAGCTTTGTATGAATTAATTGCAATGATTAAATGCATCGGCGCACCTCACTATTTTATAACATTTAGTTGCAACGATTTACATTGGTTGGATATGAGAAAAGCATTGTTGATTGCAGATGGAAGGCCAAATGTGGATCCAAACGAGCTTGATATACAGGAAACGCAACGTTTGATCGAAAAGTATCCCGTTATCGTCTCTCGACATTTTATGCTTTGTGTCAGTTCATCAATGAAATTTTTGAGAAATAATTGTGATGTGTTTGGAGGCAAACTACTAGACTTTTGGTGGCGAGTTGAATTTCAGAATCGAGGTAGCCCTCATCTTCATATGATCGTATGGATTGAAAATCATCCTTCATTCGATTCAGAAGAAGGTTTACGTCGAATAGATAAAATTTGTTCTTGTGAATTACCATCAGAGGAATCAGATTTGCACGAATTAGTAATGAAATGTCAAGTTCACCGACACACAATCATATGTAAAAAGAATAATACAACATGTAGATTCAGTTTTCCTCGTCAAGAATGTGCTGAAACTAAAATTGTTGCTCATTCATCAGATGATTTTATTCGGAGTGGGGGTCGAATATGTTTATTGAAGCGTCGTAAGGAAGATAGATGGATTAATAATTACAATCCCATTTTATTAAAAATGTGGAAGGCAATATGGATATACAACCTTGTGGATCAAATGAGGCAATAGCATACTACATTGGCAAATATTTATCGAAATCTGAGCCAACAGAGCTGAATTCAGGTATTGCGCAAGCAATTAAAGAAATACAGCGTGAAGAAAGTGATACTGCTCGTAGATTGTTCAAGATATGTATGAGAATATTGCAGAAAAGACAAGTATGAGCATGTGAATGTGTATTTAGATTATGCCATCTTCCCTTAAGAGAAAGTTCCAGAAAATGTCTTTTTCTCATTACACGAAAACCTCAACAGCGATACAAGGTGTTGAAATTTGATGCTTTAGGCCGTGGGATCGGATATTGTGCAAATATATTTGAGCGATACGAAAAAAAGGCCTGTTCAACATAACGACTACGAGTTTGAAAACATGATTTTGCTCGAATTCGCAATGCGATTTGAACCACACTATAATAAAAAAAAGATGAAAATGAAGAATCCATTGACCAGTATGAAAATGAGGTTGTACAAACTAGAAATCGACTTATCACGTTAAGTGACAATAGTAAAATGTTGATAAGAAATAAACCAGCACTTGTACAGGTACCTTACTTCAAGGCATCAGATGATCCAGAAAATTACTATTATAGTATGCTTTTGCAATAGTTACCTTATCGTGTTGAAAGTGAATTGCTTGCAGACTACAATAATTCAAAAGAAGCATTTATGGCTCGAGAAGAAAAAATGAAACGCATGAACGAGCACATGCAATTGTTTAGAAAACGAGACCAACAACTCGAGAATGCAATGAATCAAGTACATGCTTTCGAGATACTCAATGAAGAGCCTGTTTATACAGATTCTGATAATTATGCAGAAGTACAAGAACGACCAATGAATGAAGATGAATTCCAACAAGCCCAGCGAGCAATGAATTTTGGACAAAGAAAAGTGTTTTCATTCATTACGCGAAACGTTCACGACCAAATCATGAACGGCATTAAAGATCGCATTCGATTATTCATTACAGGAACTCCAGGAACAGGAAAGAGTTTCACATTACATCTTCTTAAAAATCAGGTTAATAGATGTTATGGAAAAAATGCTGTAAAGGTATATGCACTAACTGGAGTAGCAGCACGATTAGTTGGAGGCTCTACGTTACACAGCACTTTGAAGCTGCCCGTTCAAAAAGATGGAAGGATTTTACAAATGCCTCTTTTGACTGGACTTTACTTAAGACAAATGCGTCTGCAGTGGAAATGTATTGAATTTATATTTATAGATGATATATCAATGGTACCTTACGAAATGTTATGGATGGTTGATTCAAGATTAAAGCAATTAAAGAATTGTGATGAGTTTTTCGGGGGTATCAATGTTATATTACTTGGTGATCTAATGCAGCTACCATCTGTCAGAGGAAGTCAAATATTCCACCAGCCTCTCCATCTAGAAACACATTTGTGGCGACAACACAAATGCCGGCAACACATTTGTGGCAATTGTTTACTCTACTTGAACTTACTGGGAATATGAGACAACAAGGAGATACAACTTTTATTGATATTCTCAACGCTTTAAGAATTGGAAAACTTACAGCTGAATATATTGCGACATTAATGAAAAAAGTCAGTAATAAAGCGACTGGTGAGTTTTCAATTGAAAGAGCTCTAAGAATCTATCCTACAAATGAGCAAGTTTTTAAACATAATCAGGCAGTAATTAACCATTTCAAAAGTAAAGGAATCACAATGAATGTAATAAAAGCTCAAGATACACTAGTGGATGCCACTCGGAGCATGGAGGATAAAAATTTGGATAATATCATCCCGACTGATATCAATAAAACAGGAGGTATGCCAAAAGAGTTGGAAATTTTTGTAGGGGCCAAAATTATGTTACGTTCAAACATAGATCTTAATAAAGGTCTTGTGAATGGTGCGATTGGATTTATCACAGAAATCATATGGCCATATTTTCGCCGCGAACAAGTGTACAAAGAAGACATACCGTCAGTTCGTGTGGACTTTGGCCAAGGTGAAATACATAAAATTGATCCAATGTCTGTCCAATTTCCTGCAAAATTCAGTTATGGCACTGTTGAAAGAAGAATGCTGCCTAATGATACTGTAAATTATTGTAATTATATTCATTTTTTTCTATTTTTTTGGAAATACTACTGTATAGTAAATACCCTGCAATATACGAATGGAATTGTAACATTACTTTAATCATGTGATTATATATATACATATATAAATTATATACAATAAAAAGTTATTTATCAGTCTATCTATTTCATAAATAATTGTTTATTGGTTGCCAATCATTCATTTTCCATTATCTAATTTATCCATAAATTTGACTAAAAAGGATAAAATAAAAAAAGTTAACAAATTTTTTTTTAAAAAACGTTTTTATTTAAAATTTATAAAATATTCAATGTACTAAAAAGGCAAAAATAATTTTTCTTATACTAAGTACAATAATGATCCATGTACTACAAAGGAAAAAATAATTTAACTTTTAATCAAATCATCAAATACAATGAGAAATAATGAAAATAATGTTCGTTAATCAACAATTTTTGTAACGTTAAGTATCACTAATATTAAAAACGTGGGCGCCGAAGGAATGTTAATGTACCATGTTTACATCAATGTTTAACAAAAAAGACCTAGAATTGATTGTTCTATATTTAATCGACAATTAAGAAATTACATATTTCTTATATATGAATATTCTGAAAAAAGTAATTCTTTAATAATCAATTAAATTTAGGACAAATAGTATCAATTATATAATTAATCTAATTAATTAATTAATTATATATATAAGTCTATGTTCCACATCAGATTATGAGGAAATTTGTTCAAATTACGATCACATTATCTTTAATAATTCGACAAAATTAATACCTGCCAACACCGCTTACAAATTTTGGACCGCCTTCAAGGCGTTTGTGAGATACGTTTGTAAGAAACTTTATAAGTATAGACTGTTATCAGTTAACTGTGATATTAGCAGTTAATGTTAGCACATTACCTGTAATATTTTCGTTTGAATATGTATCCAAAAAATCGGTATGGAGAACCATACACGACTTCCATGTTCTAAGATTTATATTTAAAATCATTTACTTGAATTCGGTTCGATAATAACTAAAAATATCCCCCACCCTCTAACTATTTTCACTATTTATAGATATTTTTGTTATTATGGGGTAGTCGTTTAATGTAGTGTTATTTTCGAGTCACTTTATCTATAAAAATTATGTACTTTATTCTTATAAAGAAACTGAACTACGCAGATAATCACGCATTAATTACATATTTATATAGTTATGTAATTATGTGGCCTCAAATCATTTTGTGGCCTGCTGGGCCGTGGTTGCGATCTTCACGCATAGATGATTTAAATTAAAATAAAAAATTATAATTTTATTGCTTGGCATCAGAAAATTTTAATTTTTAACAATTACCATTGTTTGAAAAAGACTAAATGCATTTTAATTTAATTTCGTCAAACTCATTAAATCAATAACAAACGTAAAAAAATTACCCCCTGCCTCTTAAAGGAATTAAAGGAATTTTAACAACAAACTACCTCTTTGTTGCCGATAACGTAGTACACATGACATATAAATAAAAATTATCCCCTCCCCCTTCGACTATCATTTTCATTATAGAAAATTACCCCACCCAACAGTTTACGTTGCAGGTAAACTATCCCTCTTCCTTTACTGATCTTCACCAAAATCAATAGGCCTTGAGTCCTCTACAACTCAGACATACATGCAAAAAATTATTCGATTCTGTTTGAATTTGCGGCAGTTATCGTAGCCATAGAAAAAATTCTACACACAGACACTACGGAAAATGACTTTTCTTCACGATTCGAGGGTAGTACAATCAGATTCAGGCCTTGTCTCGAACACGATTTTTTTTTCGCCATTCAACATACTTCCATTTCCTTACGGAACGTCGAAGTAAAAAGCACACATAGGAGTAAAAGAATTAAAAAAATATCGGTATGGAGAACCATACATGACTTCCGTGGTTCTAAGATTTAAATTTAAAATCATTTACTTGAATTCGGTTCGATAATTTCTAACAAGTTAGGTGTGTTCCTTATAAATCGTGTTTTATGTTTGACAAATTGAAATGAAATATTTCCGTAGAAACTACTTCTTTGTTGCCGATGACCTAGTACACATAAAAATTATCCCCTCTCCCTTCAACTATCATTTTTATTTATAGAAAATTACCCCTTCCCCTTAAACTACCCTTTTCATTTATTGATATTTCATCTACCTTTCTACAGTGGATTATTATGACGTTCTTTTCAGGATACATTATTTATCAAAATTAACTACTTTACTCTTGTTAAAACGTAAAAGGTTGCAGGTAAACTATCCCTTCCCCTTAACCGATCTTCACCAAAATCAATAGGCCTTGAGTCCTGTACAACTCGGGCCCATATACAAAAAATTATTTGATTTGAAGTTGCGGCTGTTATCATTCGCCATAGAAAACATTCTACACACAAACCCAGACACACATACAGACACTTTTCGGAAAATGACTTTTCTTCATGTTTTGACGGTAGTTCAATCAGAATCAGCTCTTATCTCGAACACGATTTTTTTCGCGATCAGCATACTTCCGTTTCCTTACGGACCATGGAAGTAAAAAATAAATAAAACAAAATATCAAATACTTCATACGGTTGCCTTCCCGTAGTGTTTCTCTGCTGACAGTAGGAATAATACATACAACCTTTACCGTCGGCTTTAAAAATTAAAATTTATTGATCGAGCGAAGCGAGTACTCAGTTCTGACTAGACCGTTTGGCATGTGGCTGTCTATCTATCTACTATCTGTTGGGGTATGTCTCACGACAACTATTGAACGCATCAACCGATTTTTGTCAAACTTGGCATACTTTTCCACACTTATACCCTACAGAATTCTACAGTTTTTGAGATTGATCCCTTAAGGAATAGGGGAGTGAGAGGCAAAATGTGAGGAGTCAAAATTGTAAACAAATCGAAAAAGCCCATGTGGGATATCAAATTAAAGGGAATTTAAAACACAATGCGAATATAGTGTTTATTTTTGAAAATTCAAAAACTTTTGGACGTCAGCACCCAAAAGTGGGTGAAAAATTTAGTAAAATACTAAAATTCATTTGGTGTATCGAATTTAAGAGAAGTTTAACTAACATCTGAATTTAGTGTTAAGTTTTAGAATTCTAAAATTTTGAGACCTCAGATTCCAAAAAAAAAAGTTAAAATCCAGTAGGATGTCAGGCTAAAAGGAATAGTAACCCAAATCCGAATGTTTAAAAGTTTAGTGTTTATTGTTATTTCTGTGTGCTCTACAACTGGTATATTACTATACAAATAGTAGATAAATAGGTATTTCTGTAATTTTTCCCATAATTAAAAAATTATCTAATATCCAAATTAATTTAATAATAAATGTACTTCCTTCAAAATATTGACAACTTCTGGAGCTTAGGGAGCATGGTAGTAACAATGAAATAATAATAATAATAATATTTATAGAGGGGGAAATGCTTTATGCATCGAGACCGTTTTTCCGCTGGTGTGTGTGCCTCTCACTAAAAACCCATCTGTAACTCAGGTATTCATATCCATCCTCGAACCACTTAGCGTATTACTTCAGGACGGAGTCTATTGGACTCTTATCAGGCTCCTTCTAGTTGTCTTTTATCATCTACTGTCCGTTGGGTGCAAGTTGGGGCTGTCTCTTTTCTAGTAGGACCCGCTGAATAAATGCAGAGACGCGGTCTCATTCCGCCTTGCCACGAAGCATAAGCTCAACTACACTCTAGGGGCGGAAACTCCCCGAGCTCCATTTTCAGTACCATCCTCTCTCTTGTGAATTAGTCCAGTCGCCAGAGTAAAAATAACGGTAAAATTTCTTAAAAATTGAGGCAAAGTGATATTTGGTATAGTTATTGAAAAAGGTCTAAATATCGGTTTAAAATCATCTTTGCATGTTTATAAGGTCAGTTATTGTTTAAAAAAAAAACCTTATTTAAGGGCAGCGCGCGGTAAAATAGATAAAAACGTTTACATTCAGTGAATTTCTTTCCTTACTACTAAATAAACCATTGGATCGGGGATAAAGTCTTCATTCTTTTTGTTTAAAATAGTTCAAATTTTAATAGTAATAAAATCAAAATAACGATTTTGTTATTATTTCATCGTTAGGAGTATTAAATCGATAGACGGAATGGTCGATTTTAACAAATCTTCCTCTGTTGAATAATATTATTAAATATGTGTATCTTAATATACATAAAAGTCATTGTGTGTATTTATATTCCACACCTCCTACTAAACCACTGGACCGATTTCAACAAAACTTAGCACAAATATTTTATGCAACGGGAGAACCAACATAAGATAGGTGTTTTGGGCCCTGGGGATGTCAAAAATGGAAAATATGAAAATACCGCATGTAGGGTATCAAATTAAAGGGAATTTCAATGCAAGTAACACTTTTTCATACATATAAGCACTATTGAAAATTCTTGGGCCCTGGGGCTTAATAAATGGGTGGTTTTGGGGGAGGTCAAAAATGGAAAATATGAAAAACCACTGGACCGATTTCCACCAAACTTGGCACAAAGTTTTTACGCAACGGGAGAACCAACATAAGATAGGTGTTTTGGGCCCGGGGGGGGGATGTCAAAAATGAAAAATATGAAATATGAAAATACTGTGGAGTATCAAATTAAAGGGAATTTCAATGCAAGTAACAATTTTACATGCATATACGTACTATTGAAAATGTTTGGGCCCTGGGGCTCAATAAATGGGTTGTAATGGAGGGGTGTCAAAAATGGAAAATATGAAATACCGTATGTGACATGCATATACGCACTATTAAAAATTTTGGTCTCCGGGTCTCAATAAATTCGTGGAATTGGAGGAGGGGTGATGTCAAAATGGAAAATATGAAAATACCGCACGTGGGGTATCAAATTAAAGGGAATTTCAATGTAAGTAACAATTTCACGTGCATATTGATTTGGATTATTATAAATATCCCCCCCCCTGCTTGGTGGATGTGAAAAAAACAGCATAAATGGTATCAAATTAAAGAGAATTTCCTAGCAAGTAAGAATATGACACCACTTTCTCCCAAGCAAACCCGGGGAAATCCTCCAGTAATAAATAAAATATTTCAAAGAAAAGCTCTCTTTTTAATAAAAGATAAAACGAATACAAACAAAATAACATTATACAAGAATATATATATTTTTTTAAATTTTGAATTTTAAAAATTATTGATGTTGAGAATTTAGTTAGTGATTAGTGATTTCTTCTTCTTCTTCTTCTTCTTCTTCTTCTTCTTCTTCTTCTTCTTCTTCTTCTTCTTCTTCTTCTTCTTCTTCTTCTTCTTCTTCTTCTTCGAGGTTTTTTTCCTCACTATCATCAAAGTCATTATCATCAAAATCAATCTCGTCAACAATTGGAAAGTTTTTGCAAGTTTCAGTTGAGCATGTACCACAAACCGATGAACACAAAAGACCAGCGCTTCTGCATGTACACGATCCTTTTTTGCAGCCAGTTTTGCAATTACAAAAGATCATTTTTAATAAAGATTTTGGGGCAGCTGGCTGTGTCATTTTTATAGGCGTTAAAATTTCTCCAACATTCCAACCCCAGTCTTTTGGTATTAGATCATTGCCGAGCCATTGCTGGACTTGTAAATATACTCTGTAAAAGTGCTGCTTGGCAGCATCAGAAGTAGGTGGCAGACTTTCTAACTTTACAGGTTTTAAGCTTTTTTTCTTTTTTGAAATCGCTTTAGTAAAACTTGTATGTCTGTATTTATCAACACATGTAATTTTTTTGGTGCATTATACATATACAGGAGAATTAATAGACCATTTTTATATATAGATGTTTGAGGTTGATTTTCCAGTTTAAATGCTTCGATCGCTTCTTTTAAATCTGAGTTTATTGATTTTTTTTCAATCGAATTAAAAACCGATTTTTTACCTTTACCATAAAAGCATGATGTTGTGTCACAGCCGGTTAGAGCATGCAAAAATAGTATATTCTCTTTGCAAAATTTATGCTTTCTAAAGCTGTTATCAGAAGAAAATAGACTAGCACTCATGGTTCCTCTCGTGAGTTTTAAGAGATAAATTTTCTTATTACTAGGTGTAAGCGCAGTAATGAGCACCAAAATATCTACGTCCTCTGCAACAATAACTGGAGGTTTATCATATAATTCTAAGGCTGTTTTCACAATTAATAAGTCTGCATCATCGTCAGCTTGTTTAACGTTTATGCTTTCTTCTTCCAAATATCTCGTTAGAATTTCAATAAATAGAGTTTTATTATTTTTATTCGAAAGAAATTGCTCTTGGGTCACTGTGACACACATATCTTCATGGAATAAAATATCTGGAGAGGAATTTTGATTGGTACGGCGATAACGCTCCATAGCTTTGATGCTGTTAGAATTGTTTGTATAGCCATCAAAAACTACAGTAACTTTTGATCCAAAGTGTCTCTTGACATAATTTACGTATCTTTAAAAAATACATTTGAACTTGTCATTTTTTGACCATACTACTCTATGCAGTAACATACCACCATCAATGACGTAAATGCAATCTTCAAGGTTAATCTCAGTGAGGTCTACTTCAAACATATCATATAGTTTAGACTTATCTGTTTTCCGAAATACACCTTCGTAAAACATAGATGTTGGGTACGGTGCAAGTTCATAACGCATGTAATCTTTTAATTCGTCGTCACTTTTTCTTGCTACACAAATGCGTTGAAATATAAACATTGGATCTATAGGGACAATTTCCTCTTGAATTTTCAGACTACTATTAACACTTTTTAATGACATACTCTATTTTTTCGTTTAAATGAAACTTTATGGAAGTTTGTACCAGCAATTTCTTCTAATCCTGCTTTTCCAACCTCAAAAGCATTATGACAGTTAATATTATTACCGCCAGTAACTCCAGTAGATATAGACATTATTGAATCTTGATAAGGAAATGGCTCGTGACAATCAAACCAGGATTTTATTTTGAGAATATCTTCAGTATCTCGTTTTATTCGAGAATCTCTAGCATCTACATGCTGATCGGAAGTAGAAAATGTTATACCACAAAATTTTTCTAATTCTTCGCAGATATCATGTGTATATGGCATTGCTAAAATCCATTTATTTGCAGTACTGGTAGTTACTCCCCGTCCAATCATACCACCATCAACTTTCATGACTCTCATTAAGTCCTGTTCGATTGTCATATCAGTATGAGTTCCTGACCAGAATTTCTCAGTTCGTCTTACAGTACAAAATCCGTTATTTATAAAATTTTGAAGTTCTTTAATTTTTAAAGCGGTAGTTTCTGGAATTACATCTTGGTTTTGCATTGAGGTGAAAAGTTTTTCAGATTCTTTTATAAATTGTTTAATATATTGTACATATAATAAGGCTGATTTCGTATAATAAAATGTCCAGTTGCATAAAAATATGGCAACATTTGCTGAATAACTTGTAATTGAATTTTTAGTAAACCCATTTTTTCAGAGCGCGCAAATGCTTTTGCAATAGAGATCATTCGTATGTATTGTATCCATAATTTTGCAGTTTTACCGCGTTCCTCAATTTCAATCATTTTTTCTAGAAATTTACCATTTAAGATGTTTAAAAAATTATGATCTTGTGCTTCTTTGTAAGTAAGATTGTCATCTAAAAATTCTTGTAGTAAAGATTTCATATTTGAATATTCAACTTCTGAAAGATTCATTTCCTCAATAATCTTTTTACACAAAACTATCCAAATTAATGTGTGGCCTCGTACTGCTCTAGCATAAGCATGGCCATCTAACATCTTATCTACAGTTCCTGGCGCATAGCAACAGCTTAATGCTTCTTTTAAACCGCTTCTTGCCATCACATAACCGATTGAACCAAGAAAAGACATAAGCAGATGAAATCCTCCAAGTCGAACAATTACATTATGTATATCATCATCAGGTGAGGATTGGACCATTTCAAACGCTTTCTGATACAAAGGTTGATCGAAAGTAACAAAACAATTAAATAGATTTAAGTTTTTCACTAGTTTTACAGCGTATTTTAATACGGTGTATATTGTATTTTTGTCAGTTGGAGGAGAGTGTAAAAAAGGCAAGCAAACAATTCTAGATAATGTATAAGTCATATTTTCCAAAAGCTTGGACATAAAGGCATTCCAGCCAGTAATGCCTGGTTTGGTCACTCCATAAATCCAAAGCAAGTCAGCATTAGAAAAATCTATATTATTAAAACTCGGATTATCTACTTTTTCAAAAACAATGTTTTGGAGTGCATGTGTATTAATATTTTCAAAAATTTGGAATGGTATTTTGTCAGTTTTGCTGATTTCTTTTGCAGTAGGCTTAACTGTCAACCGTTTTAAGGGAACTTTCTTATAATAACAATCTCTTGGACTTACAATCATAATACCTCCCATACTATGAAAAGTATTTTTCCCGTCTATAGTATTGATATTAATATCTGAATTGTCAAATGCCAATTGTGCAAAACAACCAGATCTAAATGGAGAACGTGGACTAAGCAATACACTATCCTCATAAAGTGCTGCTTCTTTGTATGATGAACACAGTCCCAGATGCGACAATATATCTATAATTCGTTTTGAAGCAAATTTCCTATGCAACATTACAGACAGACCAACTTGCAATGGTGATAGAAAGGTTCTAGGTCTTATGCAACTCATAATTGAATGAGTAATTGCTGTGCATTTTGTTTCATATGAACTAATATTAACTTTTTTATTTTTTAAAATTATTTCTTCTATCAGAAACTGAAGGGATTCTGGGATATTCTCATTAATATTTTGGAATATATTATCACTCGGAGGATACAATTCTGTATTACTTTTCTTCAGATTAACATCGTTTCGAATAATTGCTGCTGCAGATTTTAAGATTTTTCTTTTTTCTTCATTTTCATCTTTTTTTGAGGCTATCCATGCTTGACGCATGACATTGTATTCACGATCTACAAGACATATGAGGGTTGAGCCACCTTTTCTAGATATAATTCTTATGCAATTGCCATAATTTTCTTTTAATTTAGCAATAATGGTATTTGGATGACAAGCATCATATCCTGTTTAAGAAAATTAGATATTAAATAAAATAAACATGAAAATTTAATTTAAAAAATAGTATAATTATAATTTATGATTAAGCAATATATTTACCTAATAATGCAATTAATTCTGTGAGCGTAAACTGGGTATCATCACTGTCACTTAAATAATCAAAAATCAATTCCATTTGACGTGAGATTTTTACATCCTTGAGTCGACCTTTAGCATCACTTGTGTCACGAGTGTAACTGTTTAAAACTTTTTTGTGACAACTGCGGTGATATCTCGCTTGTACAGCTACCAAATCATCACAAGAAATTCGTCGTAGAATTGCTTTTCCTAATTCGTCATTATGTTCTGCAATCATTTCTGATAATTTTTCTTTAAAAGTAGGACTTTGAATTATAGAAATATTTTTGCGTTGATTAATACTTAATCTCGTATTACTTTTATCGGCATCTAATCCACAAATTATACAATGTTTTTTGAAATCAAACAATTCTTTACTCTTTCTGACTTTACTCTTGACTGGGCTGTATTTACTTTTTTTCGACAAAGTGCCTAAATCCTTATAACACAAAACATCATTCCTTTTTAACGTATATTTTTCTCGACATTTCCTGTGTACTGAAATTGAATCAACTTTTTTTGACATTTCATATTTTCCGTCGTTTCTCTCAGAGCTAACTCTTATTAAATTCGGTAGTCCTCGAGTCACTTTTTCTGTATCTTCAATACAAAGATCAGCATTACAAATAAAACATATTTCAGTATCACACTGGTCCATATTTAATACCTAAAAATCAAGAAACCTTATGTTCAGTAAAAGTATTCTTTAAAACTTCACCACTAGTGAAGTCAAAATATCTCTTTTGAAAATTTTTTTATTTTCAATTTTAAATCCACCGTTTTTACCAAATTTGTTTTTTTAAATATGTGCCTTTTATAAACTTTTAATGTATGTAAAAAATGATCAGTACAAATAATTTTTTTTTTTAGAAAAAATGCGTTCTTTACGTTTAATTTTTTAAATGGTCAAAAAATGGTGTCAGAAAGGCCAAAAAATTTTGTTAATTAACCACCCGAAAGTATTTTTAATAAGCTTTAATTTAAGCCGTCGTACACCTTTGTGCCACAATCTTGCCATACTTTATGAGCACTCAAAGTTTTTTTGTGAATTGCGATTTTTTTTAGGTAATATTCAACAATTCAATATGAAATTTGTGGGGTTTATAGTACTCCACAAAGGTTACCTTTCCCTCAAGTTTTATCAACTTTCATTAATTTGTGTTAAAACAACAGCAATTTGTTTATAAACGCCATCGCCACTTTATTTATTTGTTAACAATAATAATAATATCGACTTCCGTATTAAGGCTAAAAATGTTATTCATTTATTATAGAATACTGAAAAAAATTCACATTAAAATTGGCTTGTTAGGTCCAAAGATATTTATAAAAACGCTATTTTGCAACTTAAATTGTTAATAAAAAAATAAACGGGTTGATTTTACACAAAACTTAACTGTTAGCTCAACTTGATCCCATTAACCAATTTAGCATACAGAAAATGACTCCCATAATAATTCACATTTGATTTTTATTTTGACTCCACTACACGTGTTCACAAATAAATAAATATTAGCATGTATAAAAAGTGTAAATAAAAACTTTAAACTGCAATTTTTTTTACCTGTTTTATATGATAAAAACAAAAATATTTGTAATGTTTTGATTATAACCTTTGAAGAAATATCAACTGCGTTACTGCTCCGTTCTTGTATAGCAGATATTTGTATGCCACACCACAACAATGGGTGGTGTGGCATACAATACATGCGTGTGGCATCATGAGCACGCGCAGCTACATTTACAGTTGCACACTCGAGGGGAATAGAACGCCGCGCCGTTTAAAAATTTTACCTGTTTTCTAGGGTCTTGTTTTTAGAGTATAGGTATAATCAGGTAAGAGAAATAACATGAATAGATAGATTTAGCATTGTAGTAGCTATAACGTTAATTTCAAGTACTCAAATAAACCCACTTAAAAGATACATGTATGTAACGCAAAGGAGGCACCTTTTTTTAGTATACACAATTTTTATTTATTTTTTTTAATTTTGAAAATGATTTTAATTTTCATGAGTGTAGTTTTTGATGCAGAACACTTGCAGCTTTCAAATACAATTTTTTGTATTTCGATATCTCTATTTTTAAGATTAATAAAGGCAGATAAACTCTTAATTTTAGAGTAAATTTAAAATACGTCGAAATACTTACTTTTGAAAAGGTTTTTTTTTTTAAATAACAACTTCAAAAGTAGTTTTCATTATTATAAAATAAAAAGTTTATCTCTTTTAAAGGTAAATTAGTAAAGAACTATTTTTTTTAAATTTTATTGTATAGTACTTGTTATTTTGTGGTTTCACTTCTTTTTGTATCTACAGTAAATATTTACACACTATATTCTTTATGTTCAAATAAAATATTTATGTAAAAATCAACAAGTTTTGAAAGCTATACTGTTCCCCTTCAAAACTAGCCTTTATTTAACTGGCTACGCTTAGATTAAAGAAAGTTATGATATTTTTGAATAGACGCGCCTGGCTAATTTAGCGAATTACGCAGGATCGGGGGCAAACGCTCTTTTTAAAACGCAGCGCTCATCATTACCAATTTTCAGGAAAACAGTTCCATTAACGTAAAAATATGTAAGGAGACTTTCTGAAGGAAATTGTTTGCTCTTCAATATACATCTTTTTATTTCTTCCAACTGTACATATTTACGGAGTGCTTTAAGAAAATCTGTCTTTACGATTTTTCCAGACCATTTTCAGAAAACCCTAGAAAGGTAAACATGCAAAGATTTTTTATATTAATTATTAACGTTTATTTAACACGTGCACTAAATATTGCTTTGCCCCAATTTTTTATCAAGTCAAAATCTCTGGCGACTGGACTAAATCTGCAGCGCTTGAAAAAGGTGTGTAAGGCATCATGATGGGTAGAGTCACCGTATTGACATGCTGCACCTTTCCCATTCCGAGGAGGTAGGCATTAATATTGCCAGGTGGAGGTTGGAACTGTGCCATGTTGGCGGTCAATCCATTCCTTCAAGTTTGATGTAAGCCTTGCGGTCCGTCTTCCTCTATCCTCTCTATTCCATCGATCTTGCCAGTGCCGGAGAGTGAGTTCCCCGGCTTCATGCTTTGCCGCATCCCTTCCAATTACGTCTCTTCTTTCGAAGAAATGCTTCCGCTATAGAGCCAACAGGTCTATGGTAATCACTCCCGCTATCACCAGGACTACTGGCTCTTGCACAGTCCGGTAAGAGGATGCTACTCTGAGGGCTCCTCTCCTCTGCACCGTTTCCTGTATTTATCCGTTTTTAGTGCATCGGCTCAGATGTCGCAACCATACAAAAGGATGGATTCTGTGACCGCCATCAACAATCGCCTCTTGCTTGCAGTGGGACCTCCTAGATTAGCCAGAAGTCTGCTGAGCTTTGTTGTAATGTGAGCCGCCTTATCAGCTGCGTACTTAATTTGCTCCAATAGGAGAGCTTTGAGTCTAGCCCTCACCCCTAGGTATTTCACTGCGTTCTTTGTAAGTATAGTCTCAGCTCCACTTGCAGCAGTATGATAGTGGGAATCCGTCGCCGGGTGAGCAGTACTATCTCGTTCTTTTCGGTGACTAGATCCAGGTCGTGTTCTTCAAGCCAGGACCCCACTCGCCTCATTACCTGATTCAGGCTTCTCTGTGCATCCTCGGCGTTTCGTGCTACAACCACTGCCGAATATCGTCTGCGTACCCTACCAGGAAAGCGTCTGGCGGCATCTCCATCCGTAAAATTCTTCCATCCGTAAAATACATTCCAAAGGTCAGGGCTCAAAATTGAACCCTGGGCAGCCCCGGCGGTGACTTTTTTTCTACGAGGTCCATCTGTCGTATCATATATTAGTACCCTGTCACTCAGGTAGCATGCCATCATCCGGAATAGATACTGTGGGATCGTGAAGAAGTGTTCCAGAGCCCTAGGTATGTCGCTCCAACTGGTAGAATTAAAAGCGTTCTTAATACCCAGCGTTACCAACGAGACTGTCCTTCTTGAATAATGAGTTCCCTGTTGGGTCGCATAATTATAGTAATAAATATTGTTATTATTATTATTATAAGCCTGAAGTAATACGCTAAGTCGTACCAGGATGGATATGAATGCCTGAATTAGAGGTGGGTTTTTAGTGGGTGGGTGAGGTTTTTTTACACCAGAGGAAGCACGGCCTCCTCTGACGTGCATAAAGCATTTTCCCCCTCTATATAAAAAAAGTAAATTATTACAATAAGAGCAATGTTAACCGACCTTCTTAATTCATAATTGGCGGCGTAGTTGTTTTATGTACCGGAAACTCGGATTAGAGTGACTTTGAACTTACATAACAACAGCCTCTTTCAAAACTAGAAAATACTCTCAACTGTCGGACGTAAAATAAAAGCTTGGTGTGACCATAAGCCTACGTGTTCTGCGTGTGTTGTTGACCTCAACGCAATCTGTTTCTGCTAGATGCCAACAAAGTTTGTATGTGTTGGCAGTGGCTATGCGTTTTACGTTTAAGAACATAAAATAACCAGTAATAATTACTGAGAGACAATAAAATAATAATAATAATAACTATTGTTGTTGTTGTTGTTACTATTATCGGTTCGTATGAGCCACTCTGGAGTACATTCATCATTCCACTTGCTTTTTCCATTCCTTCTCCTTTGTCTCGTACACTTCCTTGATTGTCTCATCTTTCTTCAGTCCAAACGCCACTGGACTTCTTTTAGGGCGGTGCGCGGAAGCCTGCGGAGTTATGTAATTTTCCCTGAATGGTAAGCCGAAATGTTCTTTGATGCCTTCTTGTGAAGTCCTTCTACGTCATTTTCAGTTTCTCTAATCCAAGTATTAGCCACTAAACATTGTCCAAAGTAGTTGAATAGTCTTGCTGTGAGTCTGTTGGGATTCATTCTTTGATGGGATGCATTAAAAGCAATTCTTATTTTCGTAATTGTGTTTCAATTTTTTTTAATATCTATATAAACGTCATTGTTATGGCGTCTTTTGCATTCTTCTCTCACCGTTAATTAGTTCCATATTTTCTTTAAAATACATTCTTCCAGTGATCTCCAATTCTTCCATCATAATTTTCTTGTTCAGAGCCAGACATTCCGCAACATAAAGTGCTTCTGGGCGAATTGGCGTAGCATAACGTCTCAGTTTAGCACTAATGGATACTGATTTCTTGTTACCGATGTCAGTGGCTATGGATAGGCTGTTTTCATTTGGTTAACTCTTGATCGAATGCCTTCCTCATCTGAACCGAGTTTTGCACAGTTACTTCTCCTAGATACAGTGAGACGCCGACACAGTGTGTGCAAAGTGTGCGGTGCACAGGGGAACCAGGATAGTAAAAGCTCCAAAACTTTCAGGAGAGGAGGAAATATTAGAAGAAAATTATTTATTAAGTTAATTGTACTAACCTTTTCGGTGGTCTGAACTCTGAACTTCTCGCCAAATTTTTATGACTGTGTGGTGTTCCTGACGTGTTAAGTCGCATGTAATTTGAAATTGATAAAGTGGTCAAGAAGGTTTCGTATGCCTATGGCTGTAACTAACGGGACTAGCACTGTGTGCTAGTCCCGTTAGTTAGGTCAATTGGTTAAGGTCAAGGTCAATTGGTTAGGGTAAGTTAACCAATTGGTTAGGTTAGTTTGGTCAAGGTCAATTGTTTATCGTTAGTCACCAGTTAAAACAAAGACAGTTTCATTCAGTGCGTCTGTAATATGTAAACGCTGCGATACTTGACAGTTGAGCGTGCTTGAGATTTTGTAATTGTTGCGATAAGTGAACAGGAATTCTTGTGGGGAGTTTATTTTTTCTTAACAAATAACACCAATTACTTTCTCTTCCAAATTGTTTTTGATATTTTTGTTTTTGTACCCTTCTTGTTTGATTATTGTTTCTTTTACATGTGTATTGCAACAGTATGTCTGCGTACATTACTGTGCCTTGTCGCAATTAGTCTAAAAAACTGGTAAATTAGAGTAAATAATTAATATTGTCAATATTTTTAAAAAATGTGTATTGAAACCTGTAAGTAACCAGCGAAGGGAAACACCGAATGTGCAGGACGGTACTGGCATATCACGCCACA
Organism: Magicicada septendecula; assembly: GCA_034769895.1. NCBI lineage: Eukaryota > Metazoa > Arthropoda > Insecta > Hemiptera > Cicadidae > Magicicada > Magicicada septendecula. The sequence goes on along the minus strand of CM068373.1, from coordinate 164,054,423 downwards.
CACAAGCTAAGAATGTGTACAGTGCGTGAACCAGTAGAAACCGACGTAGCGTCACCCCTGAATAAATGTGAATTAAATAAGTAATTTATTTAAATTTTGGTAAGTGTGCGTAAGACATGACAAAATTAATTACGTCACGTTATTAATAATATAAAGACGAGCACATGTGCAAAATCTAGTGCGAAACAAATAATACATCTTAATGCAGTGTAAATAAAAGTGAATAGAACCAAGAATAATTAAAGTATAGAAAAACTGTTAATATATAATTATACATAAAAAAATTACCGATCGTATGAACATCGAGTAATAAAGAAAAGACTTCGCATGTTGCGAATAAAATTAAAATAAGTACGAAAAATAAACGAATCTGTAAAGGGACGCTTGACACACTATAACAATATAAATCGTGCACAGAATGGTTGAAACATGAGTTTTGGGTCCGACAGTATAAATAACGGAGGATCACAGCCTCGACCCCCATTCTACTGAAGCACATCTGCAGCCGAAGGCTATGCCCGACTGTGAAGCATCCACGGTCGATAACCCAGCAGTATGGAGATAGCACCGTACGAGGCATCTGAATGCTGAGTGAACCAGGAGGACCGGACGACGGACTCCAGGAGGATCAGACGACAACGGAGGATCGACACAGGACACAGGACTCAGGATCATGACGAGGAACCACTGAGTATCACCGCACAGTAATAAGGTGACATAAAACCATTTTTACTCGTCAACCAACGAGTCATAAAAGATATTAAAAAGAAAAGAGTAAAGATACAATGATAAACTTTAGTAGTGTAAATAATAATTGTAAAATCTAATTGGTTAAATTGTAGTAATTTATAATGATACTAGCGGACCCGGGAGACGTTGTCCTGCCCGAACGTTGGCTTGCCTGCTATTAGCGGGTTCAGCAAACGTTTTTCGATATTCGAATTTTCGATAAACTATATACTAAGTGACATTTGACATTGAGTTTGACATTTCAATCTTTACGTTTCGTCATTGTGTGATTTGCTGTTGCCCAAAGCAAAATCAAAAAATGAGTGCAATTTCTCGTTATCCTGCGCCGTTCAATTCTCGTATCATGGCCGGACGATATTTGGTGCTTGTCATTGGCACATTTGGCGAAAGAGGCGGTACTTTTCGTGAGATTGGTGGTAAGTATAATAATGTGATTGCAAAAAAGATATTGCTGTTTTTGTATGTGTGTAAATGTCTGACAGTTTTTTTTCATATGTATTAGCTGTGTGGAGAAGACTGCGTGGAACTCAGTTGGTCCGTGAGCTCATAATGGATCTACAGGCGACTGGAGATGTGGCGACTCATGAAAATGGACGCTTCTACGCTGTGGATCCACTGAACCATATGTACACCGAAGATGGACTGCGAGTTGCAGAGGAATGTGACTCCTTACCAATAACATATGATGCAAATTTGGACGATTTTCATTTTGATTAAATAATAGCAAACAAAGAAAAAACTCAAATCATTTCCATGACAGTCATATTTTTATTAATGTAAACAAAGTAAAGTATATTGAAATAAATGTTGAATCTTAATACTAAAAGAATTAAAGTTTGTTTTGTTTTTATCTTAATGCGAGTTGATGAACAATGTTTTTCGTCAATCCTTGAGGTGTATAAATGAACAAACTTGATGGTTTGCCAACGCGAGAACACGCGACGTATAATTGGCCATGTGAGAAGCACGGATTTTCTAGATCCAACCCACAAATGGACATTGTTTGGCCTTGTGACTTATTAATCGTCATTGCGAATGCCAAGCGAATTGGAAATTGCAGGCGTCTGAATGGAATGGGCGAGTCTGAAGGGATCATTGGGATCCGTGGCAGGAGAACAACTTCACCTTGAAACTAGCCGTTCGAAATGGTAGCTTCAAGAACATTGCCCATGATTTTTTTTATGACCAATCGCGTGCCATTGCATAGCTTTGGTGCATTTAAATTCCGAAGCAAAATGATTGGTGAACCAATTTTTAATCGCAAGTTATGTGGTGGCATTCCCGGTAAATCCAGTGAATTCAAGAATTCAACAGGATAGTTGACTGCTTCGTCAGGATCGACAACAGTGTCGATCGATTTGAACGACATCTCATTGCCAGGCAATGACTGTTGTATTTTGAAATTAATAGTGTCAACATCGATATTTTTTGCGGCCAAAATAGCTCGTTCACGTAGCCACGCATGATTAATGTAATTAGCGCGCAAATCTGGGAATATGCTTTCAATCAAAGCATCTTTCGTGGCTACCATGTTGCAAAAATTGTCTGGCAATTTGATGCATTGTGTATTTCCATGCAATAGAATTTTTCCATTGCCAATGTTGAGCAATTGTTCGGAGAATGACAGTGCCAATGGATCGTTTTGCAGTTGAACACGCATATTTATGGTAAGGCGTAATGTATTGACATTTCGCCATAGGTATGATTGTTTCAAACATGCGTTAATTTCGTCCGCATATGTAGCGCGTGGAATGACCGGCAATGTCTGTCTGAAATCACCGGACAGCAGCAGTAGAGCGCCACCGAAAAGTCTGGTATTATCGTTGAGATCTTTCATCATTCTATCGAGAGCTTCAAGTGAATGCTTGTGGGCCATAGTGCATTCATCCTAGATAATAATTTTACATTTTTGTAAAACTTTAGCCATGCCGGAATGCTTCTTTATGTTGCACATTGCGTCTGGATTTGTGTGAACTTTCAATGGCAACTTGAGTGCTGAATGTGCAGTCCGTCCACCATCAAGCAAAGTCGCTGCAATGCCTGATGAAGCAATTGCCAACGCAATATGATTTTGTGATCGAATGCGCGCAAGTATCAGTGAGATGAGGAATGTTTTGCCAGTGCCGCCTGGTGCGTCCAAAAAAAAGAATCCGCCTTGTTGTGATGCAATTGACAAATTAATTCGATCGTATATGTTCTTTTGCTCAGTAGTGAGCAGTTGCTCATTATTTGCAACAAAAGTAGTCAAAGAGGCCGCATCGAACTGTTGTTCGCGCTGAACATCGCTGTTAATGATGTCTGTTGCTGGGCGGTTAGGCGATGGCATACCGAAATGAATGAGTGGCATATTCGAAATGAGAATGCAAATATCCTCAATCTTTATTAACGCCTCGTTATATATTTCCGGCGAAAAATCGATATTGGGATCTTGATCAGCGGTCCGAATGCGATGCAGAATGTCTTCGCTCATGGAATCTTTATATTTGTCCCAGAAAGCAGAAGCTTGCGACGGAAAACATGTCGTCAACAATATGGCGAATAATTGGCGAATTTGATGAGGAGAGGAACTCAGTACTGCATCTGTAAGTGTGAGATCCCAATGGTTGTCATCTTCCAGCAAATGCAATTCGCGACACGCATCGTAAATGCAATTCGTGGTACGTGTCGTACAAAATACCATTGACTGTTCGCAAGTATTGGAAGGACGTCGGTCCAGGAACGTTAACCAACAACAAACGCAAGAAGAAGCATTCGCGTTGCTTTGGATGGACTGTGTATAATCTGCCTAATGTATATCCCATAAATATGCCGTCGTATCCTTGGACTGGAACGCCTCGCTTTCGTGGGTCCCACTTTTTTGACTGTTTGTTCCACGTGAAAAATCGTGGCACATCAGTATACATTAATGTCTTTGCGAATTGACCGAAAATACCTGGTCGGTTGCATAGTTCGAAAAACTCAGTTAGTGTGGTTTTTGGGGCAGTTAATGCTCGTTGTATAGCAGTCTCTTCAGTGAAATAAACACGCTGTCCATTTTCAAGGTGCACGGCCAAATGTATAACAGCAGGGTCTCTGTCGTGTATGGGAAAACTCAAAATGCGCCAAACTGCTTCATTACTGCTAATGTATCGGCCCATTTGATAACGTGTTATTTCGTCGTTATCATTTACATTTTGAACAGCAAATACAGCCATATCGCTGCCCTTATGAACGTATTTGCAAATGTATTTGATGGACTTCACCGAACTGCAGAACTCAACGTTTATGTGTGTTTTGTAGGTTTTGGACAGCAATGGCGAATACGGAACCACCCAGCGATTGTCAATGTCAACCGGATTTCCATCGTTTGACATGCGCAATTGATATGATTGGCCACCATTGTCTGTGTCTCTACTACGATACAATGGATAACCATCGATATTAGTGATAGTATCGTTTATACACATTTTTGGGAAACGTTTCGTACATTTTCCATTGTCCATGCACGGCGCCGTCATGTTGAGATCACCGCATGGACCATGGATCATGTTAGCGGTAACAATGTCAAACAACTCTTAATCGATATTCCGATCCGGAATTTCTGCTGAAATAATTTTATCAATTTCTTCTGGCCGTACTTTGTCGACCAACCAAATCAAAATATGTGCATGTGGCAAACCTCGTTTTTGCCATTCAACAGAATACAGCCAGCAACGTGTTTCGCCGAATACAGAGTGATGTGTAATCAAGTTCATCAACGATTTTAATTTTTGTTTGAAGACACGTGCAGTGATATCATGGCGATGCATTGCTGTTTGACCTGGCAATAACGAAATTTTAATTTCATCCCAGTTTGGATTGCACGTAAATGTAATGAACAAATCTGGTCGGCCGTACGCGCGCACGCAAGTCATGGCGTCTTGAATGTATTCTTGCATATGACGCGGACTACCAATATATGATGATGGAAGAATATATGCGGTACCGATGTCGTTGATATTAGTTGTTCCATCTACGTTACTGACAATAGCATCACGCAAATGAATGTACTCCTCAGCACGCAGCTTCGCTTGATTATACTTGATGTACCGTAATCGCTCGCTTTCAATTTTCGCATACATATCAACGATGTATTGATGAAACAGCTGGCGGCATCGGAGAATGTTGTTGTCTTCATTGGCACGAATCATCAACCGATATGCGTAGAACTTCATCGCGCTCACCTTCTTGTTGGTTTCTGCACCTGCAAAGTAAAAATATAAATAAGACAAAAAGAAATTAATCGTACAGAAAAAGAAAAAAGAAAATAATGTGTAGATTGTACCTGTCGCTGGTGTTCTTTGTTTGATGTTGAAATGATATCCATCTTCTCCTTCCCAAAATATCAATGGATATTGCAAAGCGTCGTAAGAACGCTGACTGTCTTGAATTGTCTGCACCGTGTTATCTCTGCGTTGGATCCGTATATCTCGACGTTCGTATGCGTCGCCAACCATAACAACTGCAACTTCATTAACGGTTGGTGCATTGTATCGGCCTGCGTGCTCTCCAGATGGTACTTTGTCTGCTTTGATGACGATCATGTAGCTGTCGTTTTGCAGTTTGTTTGAAACGGTATTGAACAACTGGACCAACTGGTTGTGATTTCGCAAAAACGGTTCCAAAGTCGCCACAATTTCTCGCTCCTCCATCTGCTCGATGTGGTTGTATTGGCAGCGTGTGTGTTTATTTGTTGCTCCTCATCGCCCATGAAGTAGATTTGCAAGAATTTTGGATCGGCATCAGGCATTGACATTAAAGAACCAATTTGATGATACACTTGGCCCTGAATCTTAAACGTTGATTCAAAATTGCGACCATCCTGATTCTGAACGATTTTTGTTGCTCCAAATGATGTCATTTGGAAGCAAGAATTGAATTTACGAATTTTACGCAAAAACAATTTTGATTGAGGTGTGGCTCCAGCCAATAGTGTTTTCAATGGTTCTGGCGGCGAATTCAATGGTGGCAGTACAACTTTTCCAGACGCGCAGCAGAAACCGGCCGATTCACCTTTGTATTTGAATGCATGGCAGTGTTGGCATTCTTTGTCCATAGCGCCGATGACAATTTGTGAATGTGACGAATAGTCGATGTCCGACTCATATTCGAACGCAAGGCGGAGAAGTGATGCACGTGTCAATGCGCGATGTACTTGCAGGCGCTGTCGTTCATGTGCTCTGTGTGCGTCGGTGGCTCGTTGACGCGCCTGTCTTTGTCTCAATGCATTAGCTCGAAGGCGTTCGTTGAGTTGCTCTTGACTTTCATTTGCACGTGTGTTTGCAACCTGGTCTCTTAAATTTGCATTGTCCGTCAATTGATCTTCTGCCGTTAAATTTAACCGACGGGTCCGGACTATTTGTGAATTCCGTGTACGTCGACCAATATTTCCTCCTCGTCCACGAAGACGTGGCATTGTTCTGTAATAAACACACAACACATAAATATAAGTAACTTATATTTGAATTTTATGGATGTTATAATTTGTTGAACAAACTTACATGTTGTTTATTTTCGATGAACCGTTTAACACTCCGTAAATTTTATAGAATCATCGACACAAATAAGCACTGAAAATGAAAAGTTGCAGGTTAGATTGATTGTCATTGAATGCACATGTATGTAATTGAAATTCATGGAAGATCATGTAAGATATTCACTTGAACACTGCACCTTACACATTTGCACAATGTATGTGTTTAAGTACACTTAAAAGTACACTTAAAACGTTATTTCAATATGTTTTGTCGATGAATAATACACTCAATATGCACGCAATTGTGATACATGGAATATCGAAACACAGCGAACAGAATTTGAAATGTCAAAACAACGTCAATTATTCATGAACTTATGGTTTTTTCATTTTAAAAAATATTGGGGGGTGGTGTGGGGTGAAATTTTGTGGTTATATGTTCTGATATGCGAAAAATCTTTAAAAAATTTTCGTCAAAAAATAAAAAAAAAATTTCCTGGAACCCGATCGCAGCGCCACCTACCGGGTCCAATTGTGAATCTAAAGCAAGTACACTTAAAACGTTATTTCAATATGTTTTGTCGATGAATAATACACTCAATATGCACGCAATTGTGATACATGGAATATCGAAAAACAGCGAACAGAATTTGAAATGTCAAAACAACGTCAATTATTCATGAACTAATGGTTTTTCATTTTAAAAAATATTGGGGGTGGTGGGGGGTGAAATTTTGTGGTTATATGTTCTGATATGCGAAAAATCTTAAAAAAATTAAAAAAAATTTCGTCAAAAAATAAAAAAAAAGATTTCCTGGAACCCGATCGCAGCGCCACCTACCGGGTCCAATTGTGAATCTAAACCATCCAGGGACCCACTCAAACACACACACAAAATTTCATCAAAATCGGTCCAGCCGTTTAGGAGGAGTTCAGTGACATACACACGTACAAAAGAATAATTATATATATAAAGATTTAACATTTACAAAATTATTATTATTATTTTTGAAATTATAAAGTAATATAAATGCTTATGTAATTCTAAATTTGATTGCTATTTCATGAATACGATATTCATATGTAGGTACACAAAGCAAAGTAGTAATAATATTAAAAAAAAAATGCAATTTAAAAGAAATACAATCTTAGCAAGTCGAGAGCACATTGTATATTATAAAAATTCTATTTATTCATGTCAATTTATAAATAGACAATTTATCCTGTGTATTATATTTATGAATATTTATGTAATGTTGTTTCTATAGTGACAATAATTGTGTGTATGCTGAACACATACAAAAGAAAAATGTTATGCGAATAATAATGACGAAATTTTAATTCGTGATTTTTTTAAATTTACTTAGTAAAATTTTGAATGATTTTTACAAAGTCGATATGATATAATAAGAGTTATTATTATTTAAAAAACACACCATACACCTTTTCTCGTTATAAGTTATATATATATATACATATATATATATATATATATATATATATATATATTATAACACAACACAAATTGTTGAATATAAATTTATTTGGGTAGCCACACATTCTTGGCGACAATATTTATACAACAACACACAGGTTGCAAATTTATTTGTTTTGACGCTTTTGGAGCGCCAATTATTTATAACACTACAATTTACAAATTTAAATGTAATTTAATTTGTGGAGTGGTAAAATTTATATAACATTACTGGTAAAGTGTACCAATTAATGGAGTTTGGGTGTAATGCAATAAGAGTAGTCATTGATTGAATTGTAACGAGTTTTCATAATTTTATTTATAAACCACAAGCGTGTTTAAAAATCTCACTTACTTCGCCATAAATATTCATTATTGTTCGCTTGAAACGTTCAAATGTTGCAGTACATTTATCATTAAATAAATCTAATGTTCTACAGTAACAAAGTTATGTTCTAAATACTTATTTGTTAATATTAAAATTTGACTGCTCAGTCTGACAGTGTGCTTTACTGCAGTTACATTTTTTTATTGGTTTTTTTTTTAATAACTTTCAACTACGTTAATTTATGTATTGCATACTTAGTAATCATTGATTGCTTTACAAACTTTAAAATAAAATTGAAATTGACTAAATTAATCGTTAAACATCAAAGAAAATATTCTAATAAATTTAAATAAAATTCTCTGAACCTCTTTATCTACATTTTACATAAACTCTTATTCATGTTTAAATTTTAAAATGTCTTTTAAATCTCTTTAGTCTCTCATTTAAAATTTATAAATGGATTATCTGTCACCTCGATTTTGTAGCTCATACTCATGTCCTCCGTTGATCCGTAGGTCCTCTTCTGATGGAATTCTCTGCCGTCCCCAGGTTCCACTTGTCGTCCTCCAGTTACTCGTCTATCATGTTCCCATCTGGTTGATGTAGGATAGTGTGAGAGGTTGCTCTGCACCAGCTGCTGTTGTTCTAGCAGACACCTCTACTGTTCAGCATAGCGTTCCTCTGCATGATATTTCTTCCAAAGAATCGTCATAGAAAGACGTACTCGCTGTCACGAGTTTTTCGGGACAAGACAGGTCGTTTTCCTTTAGACTTAGAAGTTGGTTCACGGTTCGAGTTCTTCGTAACCATTACCACTTAGAGAACTCAAATAAAAAAATAGATCATTCTAGTGCTTTCCCGCGTACAGTAGATTTCCGCTAGGGGCAAAATATCTGCCGAGATATTTTGATAGTTACGCGAGAACGCTTCAAGAAACCGAAGTTTGTGTAAGATCAATACACGATCTATTTTACCCAGTTTTAATCCCTGAGATTAAGTGAGTTTAAAATTATAAACAATAACAGTTCATATCGCAGTGTGCTTGGGTGCAAAGACGTGAATTGTCAGCGTAGCAGTCATCGGTCGACGTGCAGTCACAGCGGTCCAGTCGAGCAGCGAATGGTGTCTACGCAAACTGTCCGGATTCAGCGCAACAAGTAACATAGTTATAAAACCAGCAAATAGACTCAATTATCGAAAGACAAATTTTTAACAAACAATTTTATATTATAAAGTAATAAGACAGTAGTAAATGTTAATGTTTTAATTTAATAAATTTTCCTAGCTCCAGATATAGACTCTGTTGTAGTCATTTCAATATTACCTATCTATGCAGTTTTAATTTGTATCGTTGCAATATATATATATTATAACAACTAGCTTCCTTCGTGTGTGTGTGTTTTACGATGTCTGAAACCTCGTAGCTTTCCCGATACTCGTCGTTCTTGTGACCTTGTCAATACCTGTTTACCTGTTTCCACGTAGTTTTTATTTTCCCGATTGTAGACGCCAAATTGTTTAATTCAAAACAATTAAAAAAATTTTATTTTGTTCTCTTGATGCAACCGTATCTCTCGTCGCTTGGTGTCGGCTAAATTTGAAATCCGCTCTCTCGCGACAGTCGTACCAACCTGTAATTCTGGTAGAAAATTTTCACGGTGCTATATTAATGAAATAAACACATAAATATTATTAATTGAAATAATGAACAGGTACTACTTTTGAGTATTGGTTTATTAATTATCGGTTCTCCTTTTAATAGTTACTAAGACATGAAATTATAAAAATATATAACTTTTTTGCTCCGGCTATAAAAAAATTACAACTCAGCGGTTGGCTATGTTGGTTTGAATCGTTTACTGAATACTAGCGTCTATGTCGAAGTTAATTTTTTCAATGCTTATTCAGTTAAAAAGTTCTTTTGATTACGGCAAAAAGATAACAAAATGATTTTCGAAAGTACAATCCTTCACATCAAGTTAATTAAATATTATGATTCTTCTTTACAACAGTTTTCTTAGTATTTAACACAATAGTGAGATCAATTTATAAATATAGGTTAAGTTAGATATCGTGTACAAATGTTTTCTTATTTCCCAAAGTGTTACTAATTAATTTGAATAATCTTTTATTAATGATTATTGCATATTTTAATAGTCATTCAGTGTTTTTAGTGTTTGAACCAAGTTCTGGATATTGTGCATTAATTTTGAAGTGTTGTGATCATTCTCGTGGGTGTAGTAAATTAATTAAATATTATACAATACAACTTCATCGATGTTTGTTAGATTATTTTCATAAATCTTGGTGTTCAGGTCTTCCTTCTCTTATTTCATTAGTTTATATTGGTTTTATTTTCTGTAATTCTCAATTAAATTGGATGGATCTTGCTAATAGGTTCTGATAATTTTTGTTTTTCATTTCCCTTTAGTATTATTTGTTTTAATTCATCTGGTTGGTTTATTTTCTAATTTTTATGGAGTGACTATTTTGTCATCCGCTCTCTTCTGATGCTAAAAATGGACTCTATACATTTGTAACGGGTTTTTCTATTAATGTTTGGTTGTCATGGTAGCCAGTCTCCTACTTCTATTGGCTGAAAGAATTTTGTACTCAATGTTATATATGGCTTGGGTTTTTGCCCAAAATGAATAAATATTTTCTAATTAGGATAATTTCCTCTTATATTATTATCAATAGGATTTTTATTATTATCATTGAATAGCTTTTCTGATGTAGATTAATTAGACATCAAACATGACTAGTTTCTATTATCTCTGGGCTGTTCTAACATTTGGCTATTTTTGTTCTTTTAACTTATTTTGTTTATTATGTTGTTTTTTGAAATTCAACATAATACAACTTACTCTTAAGACTATTTCAACAATTTTATAACATTTGCACATTTCTATAATATTACTATTATCTTCTCTGCGTTTCTTTATGACATAATAACAATAGCTTCAATCCTTTAATATATAATTTTAGTATTTAAACATTCATTTCTTTTTTAGGCTTACTTTTCTTTTATACCATATGATTGGTTTAAAGTTTGGTCTAGCCCTTTAACTATTAATTCTAACTGCTAACAATAATATCTTTAACAATATTAATGGATTCTTATCCTGAATAATAATATAATGTAATGCTACTACTAATTCTTATAATGTAATATAATAATAATATTTTATCTACTACTGTTTTTGGTCATTTTCCACAACTAAACTCTAGTATTGTTCACTTATTTTGGTGTCTTTATACAGATTTTGTGTTTTATTTTTAATTAATCACTTTCCTTCCACACTCTCACTTTTATATGAGTTCTTGCTTATATTTGTTGTTTTTATTTATATTTTGGGTTACACCTGCACTTGTACTGCTTCACTGTACTTAGTGTCAATAGTGTTATACACTTTCATTTTGTTTCTTTATATTAATCACATTGGTGTTATCACCCTTATCACAGAGTGTTTATTATTTAGTGTTTATTTGTAATTCACTTCCTATTCAATATCATACACTCTTGGTTCACTTTGGTCTATGACTATTTTGATTATTAGACTACCTCTATGATATTTCATTTTTTGTTATTATAATTTTCTGTATCATTGTTTGTTTATTTTATTATTTGTTTATTTCATCATTATTTTCTGCTTACTTAGCTAATATTACAACATCTTCTTTTGGTTTGTATTTTCTATATTCAATGGTACATTTAATTATATTTACCTTTCTTAGTTTTTTATTTCATGGGTTTATTTCATATAATTTGTCATTTGGCCAATCACTTGGGTTGGGTCATAGTCATTTGTCTCGTATACATTACATTCATTCTAATGCTATTTATTTAAAATTGTTAATTCTTCTTCTTTTTTCTACCTTTAGCCGCATGCTTTTTACTTTATATTCTATGGTATATCTTCCCTTGTATTGGGCTGCTTTTGGTATCGTAACAATATATATATATTTTTTTTTGTAACGTACATAATTATTTCGCCCTATCTAAAGTGTACTTTGTTTATATTTTTTAAGGATGAGTATGTTGTCAGGGTAATATTAGTTGAGCGCCAATTTGCAATCAAATGTTGCAAATAAAATGTATTTGTAAATTGGTAAGTAATATTTCAAATAGCATAAAGGTTTCTTTTTCTGCTATAATTATATCTCTTTTAATCTTTTATTTAACAGAAGATTGTGACTACTAAAGCTCAGCAAGGCAGATTCAAATCGGGTGCCATACTTTCCTTGATGAGAGTGTTACCAACCTATGCTTGTTGATGAAAAAATTAACATTCATTAATATGGTGTATATAATATCATATACATTTACTTATCCATTAAATAAAGAAAAGAAAACCTTTTATCTGTTGTTATTGAACTCAAATCCTTTATTATCCTTTTTTTTAATTTTTTTTTTTAAAGAATTATAATTATTAACAAAGTCTGACCGGCTGTTCTTTAAATATGCTCAGAATGGCAGCAGTAGCTCTTATGTCTCAAGGCAAACATATTTGCATTTTTTATAATTGCTAAATAAAATACAAATAGAATGTTTTTAAGTTAGGTCCTTTTGACTACGGTATAAACGACTAATATCTTAGGAAAAGTATCAAAATACATGGGATTATAATAAATTACAGAGTGTCTTAACAAGATTATATTCATAATTTTACAATGTTCAGTGTCTAGGTTATGTTGATTTATGTGTTTTTAATGTCTAATACACTTTAAATGGTTGTATTACCATATTTTAATAGTTTTGTACACTGAAAATAAGATTATTCGTTAATTATTTTCACAGTGAAGGTTCAAAATAGTTTTAATCAAAAGTGTAAACAGTGTCTTTGAAAAGTGTAACTTAGGCCATTAAGGTAATCTCTTCAGTTTAGTTATTTATCAAAAATACTTCCCTTCCTGGATAGGTTGATTTTATTTCTCCATATGTTACTTGGTTTCCTTCTTTTGAATAATGTTGTACTTCTTTCTTGTAATTATTTAGTTCAGTAATATGATTTAACTTTAATTTAGGTTCACTGATATGAAATTCACAATATGTTGGATTGGTCTCTCTTATTTTTATATCAACCTTTCTTGTTTAGATCTAATAATGGACTCCTTTTTATTTCAATTTATAACATCTCAGTTGCTAAGGCCTATCTTAGCTTTCATTGGTGTGAATTGTATCATTTGGTGTTACTATGGTTCTCTCTGAGCCTCGACATAAACAAACTTATAATATTTTACTTTCCATTTTCTTTAAATTGTTATAACTTTTTTATAAGATCTTTGATCTTCAGTATACTAGTATCTTTGAGTTTCTGATGGAACACTGATTATTTTGATACCACTTTTGATTATCTTCTATTACATATTTCCTGAGTTACCATTTTACACTTTTAAATATTTTGTCACCGGACAAAAGGCTTGCCGCATGACAACTGGCGCCAATCGTACACACTATCGTTTTTGGTGGCCCTAAAAAGGACCTTGTGGCGAGAAAGCTGATGTTGGTCGTGCCGCGCTGAGATGTTCGGCGGCTGCGCCCGCTGATCGTGGCGTACTGCAGTCCTCCTCTTCTTTCGGCACCGGTTGTAGAGTCGTCTGCCGGCCCAGCGAAATCCATCGCTGGCGCGGAACGGGAGTGCGAAGGCGCAAGAACGGCGGCGGTTCTATTCTTCGGCTGTTCCTTCCGGCTAACTCCGCCCCGATGTCGTCCGAGAGAGGAGAGGAGATGAAGTGCGTTCGATGGCGTGGCGATGAAGAGTGCGTCAAAATTTTCTGCCGGCCCGGGTTTTATTAACTAACCGGGATCGCTGATTGGCTAGCTCCGAACACGTAGTTGGTCACGTCTCGGCGGCTGCTGATGCCGGATTGGCTCGCTGTGTCCACCGCTGGTACCGGAGAGCAGATGTTCGCATACCGCTTCCGTCACAATTTGTACCACAGAAAGAACAAGACTGCAACTCAGCTGGCTGGTGAACTGAGTAGCCAGCACTACAGCTGAGTTCGTCCGTCGGACCTTCTAAGGGCCACCAGCCAAGTGACCCTTTTCAGGACCACCAACCGCCGTGGGAAAGGAAGCAATTCCAGCCTGCCAGAGCTGTTGGTTGCGCAGCGCATCTAGCCCGCTGACGCTCAGGCTCTTAGGTAGCGCTGCCTAGGACGATCCTTGCGAGCCCCCACCAGTGGTAAGCGAGCTTGGATATCGCCTAGGTAAAGAGGCCGGTGGACACCTCTCTTGGTAAGGGGAGGTATCTAACGAAGCCGGTCATTTGCCCAGCTCATAGACAGCCTGAGCGTTTCAGTCCCGCTTGCGATCCGGCTCGGGCCGGACCCTAGGTCCCTGGTTACCGCCGGAGGCAGCCTGGCTGCCTCTGGTCGGCAAACCTCCCGCTCGTTGGCGGAAATGCCCGCTCCGGGCGCGTCAACGAGCACGCAGTCGCTCGCCTCTTCCATACCCCACACGAGCGATTCGCCGTGTTCTCCGGCTATGGATGCGGACCAAGCTGTCGATCCCCGGACGGTTCCGCTGCCCGGTGACGAGACCGACGCTTTCGTGGCGGTTGGGCCACGGGGGCGCCCGGTTAAGAAACCGAGGCGGAACCGGTCCTCCTCAACCTCTTCCTCGGCGTCCGCCATGGAAGTTGTCCCCGCCGATGGCGAATCCGGCTCGGGGCCGACTGTGCCCGGCGCTGCCCAAGCACCGCCGGTCATTCGTCGCATCCCGCCCGTGTTCGTTCACGGCGTGAACAACGTCACCGGTTTTTACCGGCGACTCATAGTGGCTCCCGGACTTTCCCCGGCCAGCGTTGACCTGAAGCTCCTTGGGGGCGACACTGTCAAGATCGCTGTCCGCGGAATGGACGAGTACCGCAGCGTCATGGCGTTCGTCGAATCAGCCAACCTGCAACACCACACCTTTACCCCGAAACACGTGAAGCCTCTGTCCCTCGTGCTCAGAGGCTTAGACGTGGACTCTCCTCTCGAGGAAATCCTCGATGAGCTGCGCGAGCTGGGTTATCCGGTTCGCGCGGTACATCGGGTATTTGCTCCCGCCGGACCAAGGCGTCCAATTCCCCTGGTTCGCATCATGGTCGAGAACAGCGAGGCAGGCGCAAGCCTACTCTCTCTTACGCGGCTTTTTGGTTTCCGCGTAAAAGTGGAAAGAAGCCGCGCTCCCGGGGCTCTGCCTCAATGCTACAAGTGCCAACGCTTCGGGCACCATTCAGAGACTTGCTCTAACGCTCCGGCGTGCGTGAGGTGTTCTTTGCCTCACGCCAGTAAACATTGCGATGCTCCAGCTTTTAAAAGGTGCATCAACTGCGGCGGAAGTCACCCCGCCAACTACCGGGCATGTCCGGTGTTTCAGCGGGAGCTCGAGCGGCGAAAGCCGAAAGGGCGCCTGCCACCACCGAGGCATCCGGAAGCTGGTTCCAGACCTGCAACCGAGCAGCCAGGCCCTGCGCCTCCTGCTACGGCTGCCGTGTCTTTCGCCGCAGTTGCCAACAGGCAACGCAAACGCAGCAAAGGCCCGAAGCAGACACCTGTAGTTCAGGCATCTCCATCTCAGGCTCCTTCCCAGGCCCCTGTCCCGCCTCAGGCGAAAAAGCGCCGTAACCTCGCGGCATCTAAACAAAGTGAGACAGACCAGCCACTGCCAAACATCTCGGTTGTGGAGCCTGAGAATTCTCAACCCTCCCCAGCACCGGAGAATCCTGCCCCTGCTTTAGAAGCAGCCTCGCCTGACCTCCCGCCCCCGCGGTTCCCTAATGCAGGCAAAAAGAAGCGGCAACGTAAGCCCCGTGGCGCTAGATCCCGGGCTCCTGCCAACCCAGCCGCACAGTCCAGACAGCCTGCGCAGCGCGTGAAGACCGACGTTATCGCATCTGTCCCTCTTCCTAGCACCTCCGCTAGAGGCGCTACACCTGGCCCTAAGAAACCCCTGGCTTCCACCAATCCCCCGATTGACAAGCCTCGGCGCTCTTACGCGCAAACAGTCTCCGGGCACTCTGCCTCAAAAACCGTTCCTGATGACTATCAAGTCGTCAAAGACTTCCTTGCGGAATTTGACCTCCGCAAAGTTGCCCAGACCTTCAGGTCCATCCGCTCCCGCTTGGAGACTGCCGATACAACTGAGAGATTCATGCTCTTGGTGGAAGCCGCCACTTGTGTAGGTTTTCTATGAGTCGGGTCCTCAAACGAGATCTCTCAATTCTTTCCTGGAACGCCAACGGGTTGTCCAACAAGATCCAGGAACTCCAAGAATTACTGGCCCGACTCAAACCCGACGTAGTCCTTCTCAATGAGACCCACTTGACTCCTGCGAGTCGGTTACGACTGGCCAACTATGTGTGCTATCGAAACGACAGGCCGGGCACTGCTGGTGGCGGTACTGCCGTCGCGGTGAGGCTCACTCTCGAGCATCACCGAGTCGTCTTGCCTGCAATGACTCACCTCGAAGGCACCGCTGTGGAGTTGTTAAACACTCTAGGCGGCGTACAGATGGTCGCGGCGTATAAAGCGCCGCAAAAAGAGCTCCTTCACCCCGATCTAGCGGTCGCGTTCGATGCACACAGGAGGGTCATCATGGCCGGCGATCTGAACTGCAAACATCGCGATTGGAACAGTCGCTTGACTGCCCCAAACGGGAAACGTTTGCGCAGGTTTGCCGATTCTCGCAGGATTCAAGTGATTGGGCCTACCCAACCTACGTTCTACCCCTCACAACGCAACGCGGCTCCCGATGTCTTGGACATAGCGGTGATTCAAGGAATTGACTGTCCGGTCCATGTGTCCGTGCTAACGGAACTATCGTCCGATCATCTCCCCATCCTGATACACGTCGCTACCCAGCACGTCGTACGCAGAGATGTCCGGAAGGTGGTAGAATGGGACCGCTATGGCCCGGCGTTAAGTCGCCGATTGCCAGACGCGGGACCACTCGAAACCGTCCGCCAAGTCGACGAGGCAGTTGCCGCGTTTGACGAGGCTGTCGTATCTGCGATCGACGCGTCTTCCAGGATGAAGCCTGGTGTCACGCCCCACTGGCAGCGGATCCCAGAGGAGACGAGTGCTCTCGCTTGCGAGAGAAATCGCCTCCGGAGACGCTGGCAGCGGACCCGTGATCCGGCCGACAAGGCAGCGTACAACCGGGCGACCGGCATTTTACGTCGTGAAATGCAGGCCTACCGGAGACGCTGTTGGGAACTCGCCGTGGCCCAGGCAGGGGACGGATCGGACGAAAGTAGCCCTTACCGGATACCTTCGGCGTTGGTAGGGAAGAGGCGCCGGCCTCGCATCCCGGCCATTGCTGGACCTTTCGGTCAAATCCTGGCTCGCCCGGAGGCGAAGGCCGAGTACTTGGGCGCGTGTTTTGAGCGACAGTTCGCACCTAACCCGCCCATGGACTGGGACTTCGACGAAGAAGTCGAGAACGAAGTGGAAGACTTTCTATCTCTTCCGATCACTTCGGAGCCCGAACCCATTACTAGGGAAGAGGTCACAGATCGGCTCGTTGAACTCGTGCCGAGAAAAGCTCCTGGCCCGGACGGCGTCTCGAACGCCGCTCTTACTCGACTCCCGGAGCGAGGAGTACTTTTCTTGGTCGCGCTGTTCAACGCGTGTCTTAGACTGGCCTATTTTCCCCAGAAATGGCGTAAGGCAACGGTCATAGTGATCCCGAAGCAGGGAAAGGACGCTTCCCGTCCCGGCAACCTCCGGCCCATTAGTCTACTGTCAGCCACGTCAAAGGTCCTCGAACGTCTCGTACAACGGAGAGTACTAGATCATCTACGAAACTTCGATGTACTGGTCCCCGAACAGTTCGGCTTTCGTGTGGGGCATTCCACCACTCATCAACTGATGAGACTGGTGGAATACATCACGGACGCCGGGTGTCGGAAAGAGCAGACTGTCGCCTGTTTCCTAGATGTGGAAAAGGCCTTTGATAGTGTCTGGCACGACGGGCTCTTGTTCAAGCTCCGGGAAATCCAGCTCCCAGATTGCTACCTTCGCTTGATTGCTAGCTTTCTGACGGAGAGGACTTTCTGCGTGCGAATAGACGACCACGTCTCTTCCGAGAGACGTATCACAGCCGGGGTACCTCAAGGTAGCGTGCTAGGGCCTCTCCTGTTCTCCGTGTATGTCAACGACGCACCCAGAGAGCCTGGAGTCCAGATGGCTTTGTTTGCCGACGACACGGCGGTCTATACCGCCGATCGGAACGCAGACTTTGCTATCCCACGACTTCAGCGCGCACTCGATGCGTATTCGACGTGGACGGAAAGCTGGAAAGTTGCCGTCAACGAAACCAAGAGCTCCGCGGTGCTATTCACAAAGCGCCGGAAAGAACCACGTGGCCGAGTGAGACTCGGTAGAACGTACCTGCCCTGGTCGAGGGAAGTTAAGTACCTCGGTGTCCACCTTGATCGTCGGCTCACCTGGCGTACCCACGCTGAGACGATGCGAAAGAAAGCGTCCGCTCGTCTCGGTCAACTGTTTCCGATACTTGCCAACAAGGCTATGACCCGCAAGCTGGGTAAGTTGATTGTCAACGCGTATCTGTTGCCGATCATTACCTACGCTCTTCCCGTCTGGGGTTACCTCGCAACCGTTCATAAAAGAAGGTTGCAAAGCGTTCTCGATAGAGGGCTTCGGCTAGCGGCCAAAGTCCCCTATCGGTTTTCTTCTCGTCTCCTGAGAAGAGGACTCGGTGTCCGCTCCTTGGATGACACCGCAAGGCGACTTGCACGTAAATTTTACGTCCGAGCTGCGAGGACCCAGACAAACCCACTCATAGCTGGCCTTGGCAGGTACCGAATACGTCCAGGTGAATCTTGGAAACGGCCTCGACAAATACTGTACTAGTCGACCTAGTACGAGCATGTCGTTGTAGCGACCATTAAAAATTAATTAACAATATTCCGTCTGGACAGGACCACTAGGCAGGAGCCCCTACCGGAGGCTCGGTACTAGGAAACCATTGGGTCGTCTCACGACGCTCAACCCAACAGCTCTGACCACTTGGCAGAAAGAACACTTCTGCTCCAGCCTTGGACTGATCAGGACTGCTCTTCTTAGACTGCTCTCTCAGCTCTCTCGCTGGACCATCTCTACGGCTTTGCTGCCTTCGGCCACCTCGCCTTCCGACGAGGAATATCTTCCTTCGAGGGAACCAAGCCAGCTGCTGCCGGTGAACTTAGTAGCCGGTAGAAGAAGCAGCTAGCCGAAGTTGCCCTGCTAAGGACCACCTGCGCCGGAACAACATCTTGCCGGACAGGAAAGAAGAAATTGCTCTGGGCTCACCTGGTGAGTGCCGCATTTCCAGTGTGTAATTCCTAACTTGTTCACGACTGTTAGGTAGCGCTGCCCCGGACGATCCTTGCAAGCCCCCACCAGTGGTAAGCGAGCTAGGATATCGCCGGGGTAAAGGGGCCAGTGGACACCAGTCTTGGTAAGGACTGGTATTCAACGAAGCTGGTCGTTAGCCCAGCTCCTCCCGCATCGTCGTGAACAAGGAAGACGCGCGGGTAATCCGGCTTCGGCCGGACCCGAGATCCCTGGCGTCTGGCAGTGACTGCCTAGCAGTCTCTGCCCGGCAGCCGTCGCACCTGGCCAGCATGCCTTCTACAGGCAACGGCCCAAGTGCCGAGTCGCTCGGCCCCGCCTTGCTACCCCATCTGGGCGACTCGCCCGATTCGCCTCGGGCGATGGAGACGGACGACCCTCTCCCCAACCCGCTTCCCCCTCTGCCGGCAGACGAGTCGGGCGAGTTCGCGACCGTTGGTCGGCGAAATCGCCCGGCTAAGAAGCCCAAGAGGACCCACGCACCTGGATCCACTTCCTCACAGACCTCGGCCATGGACATTGGACCTTCTCAGGGCCCACAGGTCGCGGTTCCGACTACTTCGACAGCAGCTCCGGCTGCTGCCGCTGTTGGTCGTGCGCCGCCCCTGTACGTCCATAGCGTATCCAATGTCGCCGCCTTATACAGACGGCTGATCGCGGCCCACGGCCTGTCGGCCGACAAGCTTGACCTGAAGCTGCTTGGCGGTGATACGGTCAGGATTGTCGTCCGCCAGCTCGAGGACCATCGCTTGGTCGAGGCCTTCCTCCAAGCGCATAACCTGCAGTATCACACCTTTACTCCTAAGCGAGTCAAGCCCTTGTCGGTAATTTTGCGAGGGCTCGACGCGCACACCGATCCACAGGAGATCCTTATGGAACTCCGCGACCTCGGGTACCCGGTGCAGGCAATTTTCCGCCTGTTCACTCACTCCGAGACCCGAGTCCCTCTCCCGCTCGTCCGTCTCCAGCTCGAGAAGGGCGAGGCTGCAGACAAAATTTTCCACCTGACGCGGCTGTTTGGCTTCCGCGTCCGGGTGGAAACCAGTCGACCCCAGGGCAAGCTTGCGCAGTGCCACCGGTGCCAGAGGTTCGGCCACCACACCGACGTCTGCCGCAATGCCCCGGCCTGTCTCCGATGTTCTCTGGGACATTCAACACAGGCCTGCACTGTGGCAGACAAAACCAAATTTCGCTGCATAAATTGTGGTCAAGGCCACGCAGCGTCTAACGTAAACTGCCCGGTCTATAAGGCGGAGCTCCTGCGGAAGCAAAAGCCGCAGGGGCCCCTCCCGAAGCCACGGCAGCCAGTTATGCAGCCCCAACCTAGACAGCCTAAAATGCAGGCTAGGCCTAAACCTCAGGCACAACCGGCACGGCGCGCGCCCTCTCCGGCTCCACCTCCAGCCCCTACAAAGGCAACTAAACGTACCGCGTCTCCTTCCACAGCAGAGACACGCCCAGTAGCTGTTATCTCGGTTTTGGAGCCGGAGAATGAACCCTCCACCTCCGCGGAACCTCCTACTCCCGCCTCTGAACCAGAGGTAGCCTCGCCGCCCCTGCCACCTCCGCGATTTCCGCGAGCAGGCATCAAACCCAGGAACAAAGGGATACCCACACCGGATGCTCGGCCCCGAGCTCCTGCCTGCCCACAGCCCAAGAAAAGTCCTGCTTCCCGGTATAAGTCCGACGAAGCGCAACAGCGTACTTTTCCTGCCGCTGATCCAAAACCGTCTGGCCCTGGTCCTATGGCTTCCACCATGACCCGATCTGCCGTAACACCTGGTCGCTCTTATGCGGCCTCAGTTTCCAGGCAAACCACCCAGTCCGTCAGTTCCAATGACGCACAGTTCGTCCGCGGCTTTCTGTCTAGCTACGACCTCCCGAAAGTCGCATCTCTCTTCAGGTCCATCCGAGCCCGCCTGGAAACTGCTGACCCAACTGAGAGATTCATGCTCTTGGTGGAAGCCTGCGAAGTCATAGGTCTTCTATGAACCGAGCCCTTAGACGAGATCTCTCGCTCGTAGCCTGGAATGCTAACAACATCGGTACCAAGCATTCCGACCTTCTTGAATTCCTGGCTCGGTTCAAACCCGACGTACTTCTCCTCGGGGAAACCCACCTGACCCCGGCGAACCGGTTTCGATTACCAAATTACGTGGTTTATCGGGATGACCGAGTTGGCCGACGAGGAGGCGGCACGGCGATCGCGGTGAGGACCTCCATAGGTCATCATCGTGTCGCTTTGCCGCAGCTTACCAACCTAGAGGCCACCGCCATTGAGGTCCACGGAGCTCTTGGCGGCGTCCTCGTGGTCTCAGCTTACAAGCCCCCACAAGCTGAACTCCTTGTCAGCGACCTGGACGTCATCTTCGATTCCCATCGAAGGGTAATTTTGGCCGGCGATCTGAATTGCAAGCATCGCGTTTGGAATAGTCGCCTGACTACTCCGAACGGGAGGCGCTTGCTCAGTTTTGTTGAATCGCGCCGGGCGATGGTGTTTGGTCCAGCGCAACCCACGTTCTTTCCGTCACTGCCTAACGCGGCTCCCGATGTTCTGGACATCGCGGTGACCCAAGGAATTGTCTGTCCGGTCGAGGTATTCTCACTTACGGAGCTGACATCCGACCACAACCCTATCTTGGTCCACGTCGCTACCCAGCACGCCTATGCACGTTCTGACAAGCAGAAGGTCATCGATTGGGATCGCTACGGCCCGGCCTTGTGCCGTAGATTGCCGCCAGCGGCCCCACTCGATTCCGTTCGCCTCCTAGACGAAGCAGTTGCGGGAATCGAAGAGGCAATCATCTCGGCTATAGGCGTGTCTTCACGTACGCGAGCTGGCTTCACGCCTGACTACCAACGCATCCCTGAGGAAGTCTCTCTTCTCGCTCGCGAGAGGAATTACTTCCGGAAACGTTGGCAGAGGACCCGTGATCCGGCCGATAAGGCAGCATACAATCGGCTCACCGGACGACTGCGTGGCAGTCTGAAGGCGTTCCGACGTAGCTGTTGGGAACTCGACGTGGCCCGAACGGGGGATGCGGACCCGCAATCTCACCCGTACAGAATACCTACCGCATTGACGGGACGGAGGCGCCGACCTCCACTTCCCGCCATTGTTGGACCGTTCGGTCGACTCTTGGGTCGCCCGGAGGAGAAGGCCGAGTACTTGGGCTTGTGTTTCGAGCGTCAGTTCGCTCCCAACCCGCCCATGGACTGGGACTTCGACGAACAAGTCGAGATGGCTGTGGAAGACTTTCTGTCTCTTCCGATCACGGCGGAGCCCGAACCCATCTCTTTGGAAGAGGTCTCAGATCGGCTCGCTGAACTTCAGCCAAGAAAGGCTCCAGGCCCGGACGGTGTTACCAACACCGCTCTACGACTTCTTCCCGAGCCTGGAGTTCAATTCTTGACTGATTTGTTCAACGCGTGTCTTAGACTGGCCTACTTTCCCAAGAAATGGAGAAAGGCGACGGTTATCGTGATCCCGAAGCAGGGAAAGGATACCACCCGCTCGGAAAACCTCCGGCCTATCAGCCTACTTTCCGCTACGTCCAAGGTTTTTGAGCGCCTCGTGCAGCGTCGTGTACGAGAGCATCTAACCAACTTTGACGTGCTGGTCCCCGAACAGTTCGGCTTTCGTGTGGGGCATTCGACCACTCATCAACTGATGAGACTGGTGGAAAGCATCACGGAAGCCGGGTGTCGGAGAGAAAGGACCGTTGGCTGTTTCTTAGATGTTGAGAAAGCCTTCGACAGCGTATGGCATGATGGCCTTTTATTCAAACTTAGGGAAGTCCAGCTCCCGGACTGCTACCTCCATCTGGTTGCTAGCTTTCTGACGGAGAGGACCTTCTGCGTGAGAGTTGGCGATTCTGTCTCTTCCGAGAGACGAATCACAGCCGGCGTCCCTCAAGGTAGTGTTCTAGGCCCCCTTCTGTTCTCGATCTACGTCAACGACGTGCCGAGACAGCCTGGAGTCCAGATGGCCCTCTTCGCTGACGACACGGCCGTATTTACGGCCGATCGTCATGAGGAAAGGGCCGTCCTACGACTGCAGCGCCAGCTCGACACGCTCGTGGACTGGACTGAGAATTGGAGAGTGCAACTCAACGCCACCAAGAGCGTAGCCGTCGAATTCTCCAAGCGACGGAAGAACCCCGTTAGGCAACTACGTATCGGCAGAACGTACTTGCGCTGGTCCAACGAGGTCAAGTACCTCGGCTTACACCTCGACCGTCGGCTCACCTGGCGTACCCACGCACAGACAGTTCTAAAGCGAGCATCCACTCGCCTGTGCGCACTGTTTCCACTCCTGATCAGCTCAGCCATGACCAGGAAATTGGGTAGGATGATCGTCGGCGCGTATCTGCTGCCGGTCATTACCTACGCCTGCCCGGTCTGGGGTTACCTCGCCGCAATGCATAAAAAGAAGTTGCAGAGCGTCCTCGACAGGGGGCTTCGGCTAGCGGCCAAAGTCCCCCGTCGCTTCTCATCTCGCCTTCTAAGGAGAGGACTTGGCGTCCGCTCCTTAGACGACACTTTCAGGCGGCTTGCACGCAAATTTTATGCACGTGCGGCGAGGTTCCCAGGCAATCCTCTAGTGACTGGGCTGGGAAGGTACCGTATACGCCCAGGTGATTCGTGGAAACGCCCTCGATGCATACTGCGCTAGCGTAGGCTAGCACAACAGCCGAGAATCGGCCTGCTATAGAGCACGCGCCCTACTTGGGCAGGGCCACGAGGCAGGAGCTCCAGATGGTAGCTCGGAACTCAGTTCCCGTGCGGTTCGTCTCTGCGACGCACAACCGCAAAGCCCAGAGCGAAAAAAAAACAATTTGTACCAAAATTATTTATTATTAGTTCTTCTTGTACTCTTCACTTTACTAAAACTATTGGATACAATCAGTAATAACATAATTCAACCTGACATTGATTATTGTAATTTTAATATAAATTCTTTTTTAAAATCCCTTAACTATCTAGGCCTAACATGCCTAGTTTTACAAATCTCTATTATTATTATTTTGGTACTCTTCTATTAACATTAACATTTGTATTATTAATATTACAACATATAATATTAATCAATATAGAAAAATTAATTACTAATAACTATTAGTAAACATATGACAATTCTTATTAAGCTTCTGTATACAATCCAGTTGTTATAAACATAATAAAACACTGTAAGTAGTTCCCAAAACATTGTCCTCCTTACTTACTAACTTTAATAGTTTAAACATAACTATTAGAACATTGTTTATTATTAATTACTTCCCTCATCAACATAACACAACTCTTAATAAACTTATTAATTAATTTCCTCTCGCATACACATAGTAGGATTCGTATTATCATAGTAAGTATTTCTAAAACATTGTCCTCCTTACTTACTAACTTTAATAGTTTAAACATAACTATTAGAGCATTTTTTAACATTAATCAAATAATAGTTAAATAAATAGTATTTAAATAAGTAGTTAAGTAGGTAGTTCTTGAAACAATCTACATCATGTTTCCTGGTACTTTTGTAGGATTAGTAAAGTATATTACTATCAACAAGATGAGTGGCAAAATATCATGCAATATGATATATATCATATCATGTATATATATATTTGTAATTCCTGGTTTTTGTTCAATAAACTTATAATTGATACAGTTCGTATTTCATTTGTACTCACTGATACTTTTTTTATTGTGGGTGTGGGATGGTATACGGGGCGCCAACTAAAATTCTGCACATAGGTGCCGGGCACTACTGGTGCGCCGCCGCCTAGATACTTGGATCTGTTAGTTATCATTCTTATTCTCCTTGTTACTATTATTAATGTACAGTGCTTTTACAGTGTACGAAGATAGTGAACGCGCCGTGTGATGCGCCTGATAGTGGTGTGTATAATTATTTTGACATCGCTGATGTTGCTACCAGTACATACGTGTTGCTGATAAACACAAAACAAACTCCATAATCGTCAATAGGATGTAGACCAAGCCGTTTGAGCTGGTATTGCAAGTGATGGACGCCTATTGTCAATGAAAACTGTAGGACACCATTGGACGAACTTTAAATTTTATATATTTAGAATTATATAGACAACTTAACGGTTAGTAATTTAAACCAAATTTAAAATTAAAAAAAATTGCAACAAACTTTTCAGCTTTTTGTTAACAAAATTCTATGTCAGTTCTTTAAGTCCAGATGAATGAAGTTGACCCATAGGTTTTCGGTGGGAGGATCCGCGTAAAAATCTGTGTTAATATCAGGTAGTCACGTCACGGCAACCGTTTTTGGGTCAGTTCGTGCGATAAATGATCACGAAACGATCGCGTAATTGTTAATCAGCAAATCGCATAACTAGACACAGAATAATAACAGAAATACTTGTCGTTAGCAGAGCTGCATATGAACGCGTCTCATTCTTAGTTTGGGGAAGTAAACTTTGTTTTTCTGATCTTCATTGACTGTCCATGTTTATCGTAATTCCTCTTATCGTATACTAATTTCTTTAAAATATACAACATTTTCGGAAATAATAATAGTCTAATATAGCTTACGTGTAAACAGAGGTTTCCTCGAATTGCGTTACTAAGTGCCACGAGGTGCGCGTTTTCGAAATTTTCGATTTTAAATGTACCCTTCACTTTGTTCATTAAAGTTTTGTAAAAAAAATTATGGTTTTAATACAATCTAGTGGTTTTATGAGGAGTATTTCCGTGGTCTGTCAAATACTGTCAGACGTCATTTGCAAACAGACTAGTGGTATATTCAGAAGATGTACTGGAGAATGCCAACGCGATTTTCGAGACAACCATTCTACGTGCACCGGGTATTTATAATGAGACATATTAATAAGAGAAAGCACTTGAATGTAACATGGATCTTTATAATTTATTCAGGCATTCGGAAGCTTATGCTAAATGATTTGATTTAATTGGTTATCCCTAATAACTTGTGAATAGTGTAAATATTACACTGGCAGTAAGTACGAGTGAACAGTCAGCTGATCTCGCCCTTTGAACTGGAGCCAAATAGGGTAATGCCTTCTCTTCCATGCTATTTAGTTTGGAACGTTACTTTAGTAAAGTAGAAACAAAAGGATACATTTGTTTAAAGACAATAGAAAATGAAAATTATCTGGTTCTAGTCAGCTGAACAGTGCAAGAAAGGTAGTGTTACCAGCAAAGTACAAAATCAGGCACTTTATAGAATGACTAGGAATTTCATACAATGCCTGAATCCAGCCGGCAAAGTATGAAATAAAACACATTTTATACATTGCCTAGGCATTATATAGATTGCCTAAAACGTCTTCTAGGTAATGTATAGAAGACAATGTGTCCCTCACCCCGTACCACTGTACGCGCCTACCTCCCGCTGCCCTTCAATAACGTTCGAGATGTCGCAACCACGCGCTGAATGCAAACTGAAGGAAGGAAAAGGTCCGAATCATTTCTAGAACTTCAGGCAAAGAAGATGAAATCTGATTCTCACAAAAAATTTCCTCCAGCTCCTGTGGGCGCGGCTGTTCGTGTTCCAATTCCTGAAGTAGACCAGGGGCAGGGAATCATCGAAACATTCTACCAATCGTCATGACAGAAGACGGATTTTACAAATTGAAAGCTACTAACGGATTGTTAAAGCAGCTGTACACAAGATCGCAGTTCACTGTATGCCCCAAGACCACTAATGGGGGTTGAGATGTTCCTGAACAAGAAACCGCACTTCGTTCTGCTGCTACTGCCCAATCATCAGGATCCGGACAAGGGTTCGTAAAATGTGTGTGCAAGACTAAATGTCAACAAAAAAAATATAATTGTGTAACAAATAAAGAAAGTGTACTTCAGAATGTCACAGCTCTCTGTCTTGTTGTAATAAGTAGTTGAATTAATAAACACCAATAATATCTAATGTATTTTTTTAATCAGATTGATTAAAAAAGTTCTTATACAGTATAATTTTAATATAATAGTATCTGAACATAATTTAGTAGAGAATAGATAATCTCGAAATGTCATACGAAGTCCTCCTTTGTGTACAATCAAACAATATTGTGTGTGATTTTGTAATAAAATGTTTTCATTTTGAACGTAGTAAGCTTATTACTTTGCCTAAAGAAACACTGGCATTATATAGAATGCCTAGGCAATGTACAGAATAACTGGGAAAAGTATAAAAAACATTTGAAAAGTATTCTATTTTATACTTTGACAAAAAACTCCAGGTATTGTATGAAATGCATAGGTATTCTATAAAATGCCTGGATTAAATACTTTGCTGGTAACATATAGATTAACTAAAAGAGTACGGAATTTTTAAAGGAACCTACCATATAAAGACCGATTTTTACATCTCTCACATAAACGACATTACATCTTTAAATCAACGTGATATTGAAAAGTAACAATTTTCAATGTAAACTCGATGACTGCCGCAAGTACAACAATAATTGTATCGATAGCAATATCGATCTTTACCGCGATATTACAACGCATTAACGATATATTTCATCTGTGCGTTTTATACTGGCGGTTTATGTTAATCTGTGCATCACTTATATTTGTGTTGTTTTTACTCGACTAAGCAAGAGAACGATTTGATATTTGGGTGATATTAAGTGTTACGTGATACTTGGGTTCGCTTCTTATCTTGTATTCTCAAGAAACTGAATCGTTTTTTACAAGTGAGGTGTCAAATCGCTCGTATTGAATCTGGGAGTTTCAACGAGGATAACAAGGGAAAAGTGGCAGACGTTACACAAAATTATTAAAATTACTATCCGGGTTTTAAGGCAAGTGGTACAAGGCTTTGTGGTTGTGCTGACGTACACCTTGTCAGTGCGTTAAGTCCTTACATTGAAGATGGCCTCCAGAGGTTAGGCCGAAATGTCTGTTCCAGTTAACAGCTTTCGACATGAAAAACATCGAAGACCACGGCCTTAAATAATTTTAATAATTATGAATCGACCGTGAAAGCCTAACGACGTTGTTGTGTAAACTTTGGGTAAATTTATTCACATTAGTATTGTTTTAATTAATAAAGATTTCCCAATAACCGTACATGCATTAATCTTCGATATTTCGATTGTACGATAATTGATTCGATAGAAAGTGAATACAGCATATATTTAGCAAAATAATAGAAAGCGTGTTTATTTATTGTGTTCTGTTACAAAGTTGTATGTTTTCACTACTACTCGTTTTCCATTGTCATATATTTTTTTTATGAAAGTGTTTCTACCAATATTATAGGTTTAACTTGTGTCCGTGGTAGCAAAAATTGGTGTTGGTGTCGTGTTGAAAAGTTGGCAAAATGGAAAGGACTAAGGAAAATCAATACACCTTTAAAATAATACTCACTTTTTGTGCAAATAACACACAAAAATCCAACACGATGTAAGGCGGGTCTCCCTTTTTGTGACCGAACTCGCTTATCGCTTTTACACGTGTATTTTTTGTCCCCGAAATCGGTTTGTGGTTGTCGTTTTCTTCTGTTCCCGTACTACATTTTCAATGGCTTTAGAATGTTTACGTACACCATGTATTCGGTCATAATGCAATTAATTAGTAAAAATATTTATACATACAGTATTCTGTTTTAATCGCAACACGCTTGCAAACACGTAATGTTTCCGTTCGCACGGTTAGGTTCGTTAGTTTAGGTTTGAGTATATAATTTCAGAATAGTAAAACGTATCCATTATGAACAACACTTTAAGTGTAGGCTGGTATGTTTATGAATGAAGAAAAAACGCTTGAATATTACAACAATGTTTAGTTCGTTGCGTTTAGTTGTGTTTTTTGTGCGTGCTGAGATTGTCAGCAAATGTATTTACTTGTTAAATGTTACATTTTGCCAACCATGAGATTTATTTACTTTAAATAATAAACTAAAAAACCGAAACATTCTTACCTAACAACACGTATTAAAACATTATGTATTTTCGCACTCCATTCAGCAATAAAATCATTGGTACTTTCCCAATAACCGTACCTACACTAATTTTCGATATTTCGATTACGCGTCAGTTGACATCGATATGTAGTGAACGTCGCAATAGTATATAAAATATTTTGTTGGCGATTGCAATCGTTTTCCATTTTACTTCCATGTTCATTAAGGAAATGGAAGTATGGTGATCGCGAAAAAAATTGTATTCGAGATAAAACCTGATTCTGATTGTACTACCCTCAAAACATGAAGAAAAGTAATTTTCCGAAAAGTGTCTGTGTGTATAATTTTTTCTATGGCAAACGATAACTGCCGCAAATTCAAACAGAATCAAATAATTTGTTGTATGTGTGCCCGAGTTGTAGAGGACTCAAGGCATATTGATTTTGGTGAATATATTTTAAGGGGGAGGGGTAGTTTACCTGTAACGATTTACGTTTTAACAAGAGTAAAGTACTTAATTTTGATAAATAAAGTATCCTGAAAAGGTCATAATAATCCACTATAGAAAAGTAGATGAAATATCTATAAGTGAAAAGGGTAGTTGAAGGGGGAGGGGTAATTTTCTATAAATGAAAATGATAGTTGAAGAAGGAGGGGATAATTTTTTTACGTGTATTACGTTATGGGCAACAAAGAAGTAGTTTATTGTTAAAACTCCTTCCCGGGCTTTTTAGCCGTGATCCAGTGTTTTCTGCGAAACCAGATGTTTCGGCAGTGCCATCGACTGCCATCATCAGTGAAAATCGAGTGCGCTAACGTGAGGTGGTATACGTTAGTGACCATAGGACTGGTTAAGGCTGAAGAAAGAAGTAGTATCTATGGAAATATTTCATTTCGAAAATGATTGTAAATATAAATCTTAGAACATGGAAGTCATGTATCTACCGATATTTTATATGTGTACTACGTTATCGGCAACAAAGAAGTAGTTTCTATGGAAACATTTCATTTCAGTTTGTCAAAGATAAAACTCGATTTACAAGGTGGGGTACAATTTTTTAAATGATTTTAAATATAAATCTTGGAACATGGAAGTCATGTATGGTTCTTCATACCGATTTTTCTAATATCTTACGAAAAATGTTTATAGTAATAACTTCGAGCTGCACCTGTAGCGCGAAAAGTTGACGTTGTTAGGTTAACAGGCAAACTAAAAGTAGGTCTATGGATGAAAACTAATATGTCTTTAAAATAATACTAGATTTCTTAATGAAAACCACGTCAAAAGAACAGCAACTCGAAGTAAGGCGTTACTTTTTGGGATGTGTCCATTTTTGTGACAGAACTCGCTTTTAGCTTTGATAGTAAATTTGAAACACGTATTTCTTTGGTCGCCGAAATCTGTTTGAAGTTGTCGCTTTTCTCTGGTCCCGTACTATATTTACACTGTTTTTTTATTAGATCGTCTATACGGTTACAATACACATATAATATTGTTACGACG